>CM066034.1:517011096-518211096 GCA_033557465.1 Ichthyophis bannanicus | reverse complement strand
TAGTGAGCAGGTTGAAGAGAAAGTTGGCTTCATAGAGAAGCAGCATGTCACTCTGACTAGGCTCTCCAGAGGTACGCCTGAGCAAGCCTTCTACTGAAGGAGATACCAGGGTGTGGCCCAGAAGAAGTGCTACTACCCTCAGAGGCATAGATAATTCCCCACACCCCAGATTTCTCAGCTCAAGCAGGACCCTCGCCAGCAGCAGCAGTGGGAAAAGCCTCAGAAGGCCCAACCAGCTCCTCAGCCAAAACTGGGGGTGTGATTTTGACTGGTTCCTTTGGAGCATAGCCATTCTTCCATCAACTACAAGTGGGAACCATCCAGTTGGATGACAGCTCACCCTGTTTGCATGCAGGTGGCCCCTCATAAACCTCAGACTCATGGGTCCTATAAATCATCCAGAACAGATACAAATTACACCCAGAGAGCGCATTGTCTCAACCCTCTACATTAGGAATTGTTCAAAGAGAAATTACCACCCTCTTATCAGATCTCACAATTGAACTCGTGCCACCAGAGCAAAGAGGTCAGGGGTTTTATTCCAAGTACTTCCTGGTTCCCAAGAAAATGGGGGGATATCATCCCATCCTAGACTTTAGATCTGAACAAGTTCTTGACAAAAAAAAACTTTAGAATGATTTCTTTGGGCACCCTACTTCTTTTCCTGTAAAGCGGGATTGGGTATGCTCCCTGGATCTAAAGGATGTGTATACTCTCACATATGGATACATTCTGCTCACAGCAAGTATCTCAGATTTGTCCTGGGTGGATATTCCCAGTACCATGTATTGCCATTTGGTCTGGCCTCAGCACCTTGCAAAATGTCTCGCAGTAGTAGTTGCTTACCTCCAGATGCTGGGAGTTTTTGTCTTCTCCATTCTGGATGATTGGCCGATCAACAGTACTCCAGAAGGAGATCAAGAATCAACACGATTGACCATTTGGGTGTTGGAACTAGTAGGGTTTGTTGTAAATGACCCAAAGTCCCATCTGCAGCCCACCCAACAATTGGAGTTTATAGGAGCCCTGCTGAACACAACTCAGGCGAGAGCCTTCCTGCCACATAACCGACTTCTCAGATTGACAGCACTTGTACGGGAGACTTGAGCCAACATATAACAGCTTGCAGGATGTTGACTGTGCTAGCCCACATGGCCTTCATGGTACATGTCACATCCTTGGCATGCCTCCAGATGAGGGAAGCTCAGTGGACTCTGAGGACTCAATGGACCCAGGCCATGGGTCAACTCAGGGATCCTCTGTATCACTGTCCCTCTTGTTCAGTCATTGCACTGGTGGGCATAGAACATAAGAACATAAGACATGCCATACTGGGTCAGACCGAGGTCCATCAAGCCCAATATCCTGTTTCCAACAGTGGCCAATCTAGGTCATACGTACCTAGCAATATCCCCAAAAGACACAGGTTCCACAATGCTTGTACTGGGTCAAGCATTGATATCCTGAGTCCCTTTTTAATAGTGGTTTATGGACCTTTCCTCCAGGAACTTGTCCAAACCTTTTTTAAACCCAGCTATACTAACAGCCCTTACTACATCTTCCGGTAACAGATTCCAGAGTTTGATTACACGTTGAGTGAAAAAATATTTTCTCTTATTTGTCTTAAATAGTTTACCCTGTAGCTTCATTACATGTCCCCTAGTCTTTCTATACTCTGATAGCGTAAACAATTGATCCACGTTTATCCGTTCCACTCCATTCATTAATTTATAGACCTCTATCATATCTCCCCTCAGCCGTCTCTTCTCCAGGCTAAAGAGCCCTAACCTTCTTAGCCTCTCTTCATAGGAGTAGCCTTCCATCCCCTTCACCAATTTGGTGGCTCTTCTCTGTACTTTTTCTAATAACGCTATGTCCTTTTTAAGATACGGTGCCCAGAATTGCACACAATATTCAAGGTGCGGTCGTACCATGGAGCGATACAGAGGCATTATAATATCCTTTGTTTTGTTCTCCATCCCTTTCCTTATGATACCTAGCATTCTATTTGCTTTCTTGGCCGCCGCTGCACACTGGGCGGAGGGTTTTAACATGTTATCCACGATGACTCCTAAATCTTTTTCCTGGGTGGTGGTTTCTAATGTGGAGCCTTGCATCGTGTAACTATAGTGTGGGTTGTTCTTTCCTAGGTGCATAACTTTGCACTTGTCCACATTAAATTTCATCTGCCATTTGGATGCCCAGTCTTCCAATTTATCCAGATCCTCCTGCATTTTTCCACAATCCTCTTGGGTTTTAACAACTTTAAACAGTTTTGTGTCATCTGCAAATTTGATAACCTCACTAGTTATTCCCTTTTCCAAGTCATTTATGAATATGTCAAAAAGCAGCGGACCCAGTACAGATCCCTGGGGTACTCCACTATTCACCTTTTTCCATTGGGAATATTGGCCATTTAGCCCTACCCTCTGCTTTCTATCTTTTAACCAGTTCCCGATCCACAATAGTACACTGCCTCCTATCCCATGACTTTTTAGCTTCGCCAAAATTCTCTGATGGGGGACTTTGTCAAAAGCTTTCTGAAAGTCCAGATACACTATATCAACTGACTCACCTTTGTCTACCTGTTTATGCACACCTTCAAAAAAACATATCAGATTAGTAAGACAAGATCTTCCTTGTCTAAAGCCATGTTGGCTGTCTCCCATTAGGCCATGACTATCTACAGGCTGTGTAATTTTGTTCTTTATGATGGTTTCTACCATTTTCCCTGGTACTGACGTCAGGCTCACCGGTCTGTAATTTCCTGGGTCACCCCTGGAACCCTTTTAAAAAATTGGTGTTACGTTGGCGACCCTCCAATCTTCAGGTATTACAGATGATTTTAATGAAAGTTCACAGATTACCAATAGCAGGTCTGCAATCTCATATTTCAGTTCTTTCAACACTCTGGGATGTATACCATCCGGTCCAGGTGATTTGCTACTATTCAGTTTATCAAATAGTTGTAATATAACTTCCCGGTGTAGCGATATTTCTCTCAATTCCTCTGCAGTATCACCTTTAAATACCACTTCAGTCTTGGGTAACATCCCTACATCTTCCTCAGTAAAGACCGAAGCAAAGAATTCATTCAGTCTCTCTGCTATAGCCTTGTTTCCTCTTACTGCCCCTTTTACTCCTCTATCATCTAATGGTCCAATTGACTCTCTCACAGGCCTTTTGCTACGAATGTACTTGAAAAAGTCTTTATTTCGTGTTTTTGCTTCCATAGCAAGTTTCTTCTCAAATTCCCGCTTTGCCTGCCTTATCAATGCTTTGCATTTAACTTGCCAGTGCTTGTGCTGTTTCCAGTTTTCATCATTTGGCTCTTTTTTCCATTTCCTGAAGGTTGCTTTTTTGGCAGCAACAGCCTCTCTGACCTCACCTTTAAACCATGCTGGCAGTTTTTTGGACTTTCTTCCACTTTTCTTAATGCGTGGAATACAGCTGGTCTGGGCTTCGAGGATAGTATTTTTAAATAACACCCAAGCTTGCTGTAAGTCTTTAATCTTTGGAACCGCTCCTTTTAGTTTTTCCTAACTATATTCCTCATTCTATCATAGTCTCCCTTTTGAAAGTTAAAAGGTAGTACTGTGGATGCCTTTACTATCTGTCCTCCACTAATTAAATCAAACATGATCATACTATGATCACTATTGCCAAGTGGTCCCAGCACCCTTATTTCTTGCACCAGATCTGGCGTTCCACTAAGGACTAGGTCCAATATGGCTTCCCCTCTGGTCGGTTCATGAACCAGCTGCTCCAAGAAGCAGTCATTTATTCCATCTAGAAACTTTATCTCTTTAGCTTGTCCTGCTGTGACACTGACCCAGTCGATACCGGGGTAATTGAAATCGCCCATTATTACTACTCTGTTGTGACTTTTGTTAGCTTCCTTGATTTCTTTGAGCATTTCATCATCCATTTGTTCATTCTGGCCAGGTGGTCGATAGTATACTCCCACTGCCATCACCTTCCCCTTCATAAATGGAATTTCAATCCATAGAGATTCTACAGCAAATTTTGTTCCCTGCAAAACTTTAATCCTTTCTGACTCAATGCCCTCTCTAACATAGAGCGCAACCCCTCCACCAATTTGATCAGCTCTATCATTACGATATAGTTTGTATCCAGGTATCACAGTGTCCCACTGGTTATCCTCCTTCCACCATGTCTCTGAGAGTGCAATCATATCTAACCTCTCATTTAGTGCTATATATTCTAACTCTCCCATCTTATTGTTTAGACTTCTAGCATTGGCATACAAGCATTTTAGAGACTGTATTTTATTCATATTAATCTGGCTATTGGTAGGCAGGGGTAATTTGGAATCTTTATGCTCTGTCTGCTTCTTACTCAAGGGCATTTGGGCTACTATGCTCCCTTTTGGAACCTCACTGCTTTTGATAGTATCCTTCAAGGATACCTTCGTCCGAACCATGCACTCCTGGGTGACTGTCGGCTTTCCCCTATTTTCTAGTTTAAAAGCTTCTCTATCTCTTTTTTACAGGTTAATGCCAGCAGTCTGGTCCCATCCTGATTAAGGTGAAGCCCATCCCTTTGGTAGAGCCCCCCCCCTTTCCCCAGAATGTTCCCCAGTTCCTAACAAATCCAAAACCCTCATCCTTGCACCATTGTCTCATCCACGCATTGAGACAATTTGGCAGTCCACCACAGGCAGTCCACCACAATTTGCTCAAGGGTCTTCCTTTCGAAATTGCTCCACCCCAAAAGTTTCTGATGACAGACGTTTCCAAGCTAGGGTGGGGAGTTCATCTCGATTGCTTGCACAACGAGGACGATTGGTCCATCCAAGAAAGTATTCATCAGATCAATGTTTTGGAACTAAGTGCAGTGGTGAATGCTCTAAAGGCTTTTCAAGATCGACTGGCCAACCAAATTGTTCTGGTTCAAACAGCTAGGCTGCCATGTTCAGCATGAACAAGCAGGTTCATACCTCTTGTGTTGGGAAGCAGTCAGGTTGTGAAAGTTTGCCATCATATACAGGATGGACCTTTGGACCTGAGAGCCACATACCTGCCAGGTGTGCAAAATACTCTGGTAAACAGAGTCGAGTTCTCCAGTTGTATGAATGGATGCTGGGCAGGGAAATTGCGATTTGCATCTTTCAAGAGTGGGGCACCTGCCTCAATAGATCTGTTTGTCACCCCACAGAATACCCAGGTGGATCAGTTCTGCTGCAGAGTAAGATCACATAGCCCTGCAATACTTACCTTTAAACTTTGATACCACGGGGCTGTTTGCTTCTGCCCCCACCAATGCCTGATGCCAACTTCGCAATGACAATTGTAGGGGGATGCTGGATACCAGGGCAATGGAAGTAAAGGGTGGGGGAGATGCTGAACTCTTTGAGGGGGATAGAGAAGAGAGAAGATGCTAGATACTTGGGGAGGAGCTAGGGAAGAGGAAGAGTAGACGCTGGACACTTGAAGGGGGTAGCAAAAGAGAAGGGAGATGCTAGACATCAATGTTACGAAGGAAGAGGGGAGATGCTGGACACTTGAGGATTATGGAAGGGAAAGAGTGATACTGGACACAGGACAAGGCCTTGAGCTGTGGGGGAAAGGAGGGGCACAGCTGAAAATTTGCCTAGGGAATCAGATACCCTTGGGCTGGCCCTGCTTCTAGACACTAAAATAGAATCATGAAAATGCCAGACAGTTGTCAATCCTATCCTCCTGAGTGCTAAGCACATTTAACAGCACCCCTCCCCTCCAGGTTTTGGATCTTAGGTATGTTCCTAGTTGTCAGTTCCTTAATCTAACCCTGCCCTTGACAACAGATACTAGCTGTCAATATTTATTTATTTATTAATTAATTCATTTATTTTTCATACCACCTTTCAATAAGTTGTTGTTGTTAAGTGCTGTCAAGTTGGTATCAACTCATGGTGATCCTCTGGATAGTTATCCTAAACTGTGTTCAGTCTTCAGTCAGGCAGCTTATTGTTGATAGAGTGGCATCCATAGCTGCTGTTATTGTATCGATCCATCTCATTGCTGGCCTTCCTGTTTTGCATTGATCTTCAACCTTGCCAAGCATGATGTCTTTCTCTAATGATCTCTCTCTTCGCATGATGTGTCGAAAGTATGAAAGTTGAAGTCTTGTCATCTATGCTTCTAAAGAAAGCTTAGGTTTGATCTCCTCTAGTACTGACTGGTTGGGCAGTCCATGGTATACAGAGTATTTGTCACCAGCACCATAACTCAAAGACATCAATAAGAAAGCAGTACAATTCAGTCAGTAGCTTTCACAGCAGGTGTGTAGCTAGCTACGGGGACCTAGGAGGCCCAAGTCCCTTCATTTTAGGCTGCAGCCACCCAAAAACCATTCTTAGGGCAGGCTTTAAAAGTTGTATTTACTGTGCAGCTGCACTGGTTGCACTGCACACACATGCACTAGCAGTGGCAGCTGTACTGTGCTCTGTTCTGCTCGTCTTTTCGCTGGGGAATTGCTCATTGTTGTTGGGAACTACTCCAACATTGAATCAAGTTGGTTTTTCACTGCTGGATGTTCTGTGGTTGCACCAATGCAGAGAGTGATTGAGTGCTGCTGTTGGGTGAGTATTTTCAGCCTTATCAGGCCTCCCGTGCTGACAGCGATGCGTGAGACTGAACTAGCTGTTACAGCGTTGGTTGTTCACTGCTGCTGGTCCCTCTGTGTTGAATGACACAGCATTTCACTTTCAAACTTCCTCACTGTGATCGCAGTGGAGAAGTTTGAATGAAAGTGGCACAACGTGTTTTTCAGTCTCTTAACTCAGAGGGGCTGGCAACAGTGAGCAACCGACAGCTAACAGCTTACTCGGCCTCACGACAAGAAATCTGCAAGGAGTGAAATTTCAAATGTTAGTCTCCTGGCTGTAGCTGCAAAATGTAAGAGAAGCAAAGAGGGATGTCAGGAGAGAGGGTAGTCAAGATATAGGGGAAGCAGGGTCATTATGATGAGAAGGAGAGAGGGACGTAAGGGGATCATGATTATGAGAGAGGAGGAAGCAGGGGGTCATTATGATGATGAGAGAGAGACAGTGTGGGGGAAGCAGGGGAACATGATGAGAGAGAGAGGGGGAATAGAGGGTCATGATGAAAGACAGAGTGAGGAAACCAGGAGCTTGTAATGATGAGAGAGAAAGAGAGGGATGCAGGAGGGTCATGATTATGAGAGAGAGTGAGAGAAGCAGGGGGGGGGGGGGTCATGAGAGAGAGGGGGGGGGGAGCAGGGGGGTCATGATGAGAGAGAGAGTGGAGGAAGCGGGAGTCATGATATGAGAGACAGGGAAGTGGGGGGGTCATGATGATGAGTGGGGGAAGCAGGGGTTCATCATGATAAGAGAGTGAGAGAAGCAGGGGGGTCATGATGATGAGAGGGGGAAGCAGGGGGGTCATGATGAGAGAGTGGGGGAAGCAGGGGGTCATGATGAGAGAGAGGGGACGCGGGGGTCTCATGATGATGAGAGAGTGGGGGAATCGGGGTCATGAGAGAGAGTGGGGGAAGCGGGAGTCATGATATGAGAGAGAGGGGGAAGCGGGGGGTGATGATGATGAGTGGGGAAGCTGATCATGATAAGAGTGAGAGAAGCAGGGGGTCATGATGATAGAGGGGGAAGCGGGAGGGTCATGATGATGAGTGGGGGAAGCTGGGGTTCATCATGATGAGAGAAGCAGGGGGTCATGATGATGAGAGAGAGGGGGAAGTGGGGGGGGGTCATGATGATGAGTGGGGGACGCAGGAGTTCATCATGATAGAGAGTGAGAGAAGCAGGGGGTCATGATGAGAGTGTGGGAAGCAGGGGATCATAGGAGAGAGAGTGGGTAATGTAGGGGGTTGTGATGAGAGAGAGGGAAGCAGGGGGTTGTGATGATGAGAGAGAGGGAAGCAGGGGAGTCATTTTGATGAGAGAGTGGGGACAGCAGGGAGTTGTGATGATGAGAGAGTGGGGGAAATAGGGGACCATGATGAGAGGAGAATGGGGAAAACGGGGGTGTGATGAGAGAGAGAGGGGGGAAAGGGGTCATGATGATGAGAGAGAGCAAGGAGGAAGCAGGTGGGTCCTTATGAGTATGAGAGAGAGAGAGTTGGGTAAGCAGGGGATCATGATGAGAGTAGAGAAAGCAGGGGGTTGTGATGATGAGAGGGGGAAGCAGGGGGGGTCATTATGATGAGAGGGAGAGTGTCATGGAAGCAGGGGGTCGTGATGATGATACATAGTAACAGAGTATATGATGGTGGATAAAGACCAGTATGGTCCATCTAGTCTGCTCAGTAAGGTGGCCAGAGTAGGTGTACCCACCTCTCCATGCAGGTCACCATCCTCTATGCCTTTGTATAGGGTTGTACCCACCGCTCCATGCAGGTCACCCCTCGCTATTTGTTGAAGTATAAGAAATAGTTCTCCACGCTTGTACTGCCTGCTCTACCATCTCCCCACGTCTTTGTCCCTATCATCTTCCCTGGCGATCCTTCCCTAGTGAACCCAAGTTCACCTTTTCCTCCCTCTCTCCCCCTCCCCCCCCCCCAATTTACTCCTCCTAACTTCTGCTAGAAACCCCCTATAACATCTAGATTTATATCCTCCTAGACCCCCCAGTACTCTATCAACTTGTTTGCCTTCTGGCACCCCCCCCCCCCCGATATAATCCTTCAATCCTTCAAGTTTATGCCCCCCCATGTTCAATGTACATTTCCTTATTATGTTTCAATGTAAACCGCTTTGAATATATGAGAAGGCGGTATAGAAAACTTGTTAAATTTATAAATAAAATAAAGTTTATTTTGATTTTATCCTCTTGGTATAAAGAGATCCACTGTGTTTGCCTCAAGTCATTTTGAATTCTGTCACTATATTTGCCCACTGCCTCCATTGGGAGGGCATTATGAGAGAGAGAGCATGGGGGAAGCAGGGGGTCATGATGAGAGAGACTGTGGGGATGCAGGTGGTCCTGATGCTATTCTGTCTGATCAGCTGATTCTGGGTATTTTATTGTATTGTTAGTTATGATTTGATGTGACGTTTGTTTGATGTAAGCAAAACAATCAAAAATGCATACCACAGGATGAGAATCATCAGAAGACTTAAACTCCTCCTCGCCACAGAACACTTCCGTACAGTATGCCAAGCTCTAATTATTCCCTTACTGGATTTCTGCAACCCCATCTACCTTGGGCTAGCAAAACAAACACTCAAACCACTACAACTAGCACAAAACACTGCAGCCCGCATAATATCTGGAACAACAAGACATGAACACATTACCCCTGTTCTAAAAGACCTACACTGGCTCCCAATCAGTTCACGCATCAAATACAAAACAATCATAAACATATTCAAGATCAAACACCACACTTCAGCCAACAGCCTGCACACCCTCATACAACCAGACACCTGCACTCGCCCAAGAAGAAAAGGAACCTCCAACAGAGTCAACACCCCAAGTGACTTCAGAAAAACACGCAAGGACACCACAGAGAGAGCTCTCTCCCTGGCTGCCCCAACAATATGGAACTCCCTCCCAGACGAACTGAGATCCACAATGGACCTCAAAGACTTTCGCAAACAGCTGAAGACAACACTGTTCATAGAACACTATGGACACGTCACCTAACCGTACTAACAGGAACTACCAACTTACCCCTTCCAACCCTGATAAGAAATTGTACAACGGCACATGATATATCTTAACCCCTAATTGTATAGAACAATGTATTATAGCTCATGCTGTACAATAGCGCACAATGTACATAGCTCAACCTAATCTAATACACTAACTTCTTACACGCAAATCATGACACTTCTTTCACTGCATGAAATACACATCCACTCCTTTTGATTGTATTGCTGTTACACCGCCTTGATTATAGGATAAGGCGGTATAGAAATACTGTTAAATAAATAAATAAAATAAAATATGCTACTTTCTATGTGTATTGTATATCACCTAGGGAGTTAATTTAGGCAGACATTTCACAAATCAAAATAAATAAAAACATATTTAAAATGTTTGAAAATATATTTCTTGCATATCCTTTGTAGTTACTCTGAAAACCAGAGGCAAGAACCATTCACTAACCCCACTATTTTATGGGGGCATTTGAATGCCTCAGTCAAGAGCTTGAGATGCTCTAGCCCTAATCGTATCCAGGCTAAAAGCCCAACTCTTTGAGAGAGAGAGAGGGAATGCTTGAACTGAACATCAAAGCTATAATTAAATCAAAAATATTCACAAAGTACTAAATTAGATGTTTATTAGCAGGCTGAAATGTGAACAGTCCCTGAAACAAGCACAATTTTTTTCAAAGATCTCACACAGATGACTTTTGTAAACCTAATTGTTTTCTTCTTTAATTGCAGCTGGATTTTTCTTCTTACTTACAGATTGGTTCCAGTTTCTAAACAGGTAAGTAACCCCAAGAACCAATAAATTCTGAAACCTGCTGTCTAAATTTCTCTAAACTCTAATTTTATCATGTATAGAAATCTACTCACATTCACAACTAGCACAGATAAATATTCTTGAGTGATATGATGGATGGGGAAACCAGTTGCTGGGTGTGAAAGAGTGTGTGTTAAAGACCGAGGTAGGATATAATGCAAGAGTTCTTAGCCATCTAACTAGAAAATGTGGAGATTGAAAGGAAGGGAACGTTCTTAAATTTCTTTATGTATCTCTTTCCTTTCAAGCTCCTCCTTACTGGCATAACTACGTAGGAGAAACCAGCATCCATGACCAAAGAATAAGACAGACATGAAAATAGCATGAGAAATTCAAAGTGGGACACGGCATGACTGAGGCCTCAGCATCCACATTCCAGCATGGTAAGTTGCCGATTCACCCTCCAAATTCTCTCCCCAGATTGGACAGCAACTGAACTACAAAACCTAACTTTTCTCCTTTTGCCCCTTTGCTGCTCGTTTGGGTTTCCTTTCCTCCTTCACCTTGCCTGTTTCAGATGGAAGATCCGCCATTTTTGCAAACAGGGCAGGCAATGTCTGTCAGACTTTTTTAGGTGGCGAGAAGGCGACGTGGGCACGGTAGTGGAAAGCAACCTGAATCCAAAAGAAGGAGAAAGAAACACAGGGTTAGATACCATATGGTATCAATGAGGGGGAGGGGGTTGTGTAAACTGAAAACTAAGGGGTTGAGATTCAGTCCTGTGGACTATGCTGTCTCAGTGTCTGACCACCTCAGCACTATCTGGATAGTGTGGCGCAGCCCAGGGGTAGAGCAAAAAATTATCCATATAGCTATCCGTCTAGCAGTGCTGAAAATCACGGCTATCTAGATAGTTTAGGGACAGCAAAAAGCTGTCCTCAGTGGTTTTCCAATATTGCGATGCTGAAAATCACTGTTGTACGGATAGTGGCTGGCACTGACCACATTGACCAAATTTTCGGCACCAGCTGCAAACCAGTTTATTTTTAGCTGCGGCGGCCAGCGTTTAAAAAAGACTGACAACTACGGCTGAAAATTAACCTGTAAGTTTTTATAGAACGTATCACAAAGCCTTTACTAGAGAGGATACAAAGTATTCTTTACCCTGTGGAGTGGTAATGTTATAACGTTATTTTCGCACCTATGTGGCCTGTTATAAAATTGCACCCAGTATGTGCATTGACATGACAATGCCTAAGTTTACTGGGGGATGCAGTCTGGGCGGAGCACTGGCATAGTTCACAAGTATGCTCATTGATTATAAAACATTTTAATCAATATGTATTCTTGAAAACTTTATATGCATTTACACTGCTCTCAAGCGAGTGTAAATGTCCACGTCTGCATTCAACGTGCAATTTCTGCCAGTTATGTTAGGTACCTATTATAAAGACACATAGGCACCTAAGTAGGCTCCTACTAGCCCTCTTAAATTAGGCATCTCCTTATAAAAGTACCTTTCAAGTATCTTCATTCAAGAAGTAATGGGACCAGATACAGAGAAGAGTTTTTACTCTTACAAAGCAGCAATACCATTACTGCTTATAACTTCTAAAACACTAGTAGAGGAGGAGAAAGTTCATTCCTCACATCATGGACCTTAAACAGCACAACAGAGCCTCAGATACTGCAGTGGAGTCTCCATCATTCCTCGCATCCATGGCCTCAGATGCTACAGTAAAATTTCACTCCTTTTGCACATCACTGACCTCTGATACTAGGCATGATTTTACATTAAGGAAAGTGCATCAATGTTGTCCAGCCAATTTAGAGTTCTAAATTTGATTATCTGTCTTTTCAATAACAGGCAAGACAGAGTGCAATAAAATATATGAAACAGAGAAATAGAAAATGGTGGCAGATAAAGACCATGTGGCCTATCCAGTCTGTCTAACCATAAGAACTATAAAGTTCTACAATCTCTTTCTCTCCCTTAGGGATCCTCTGTACTTGTCTCCTGATCTCTCGTCTCCATTACCTCCACTGGGAGGCTGTTCCATGCATCTACCACCATTTTTGTAAAGAAATATTTTTTCAGATTACTCCTGAGTCTACCCCCTTTCACCTTCATCCTATGACCCCCTTGTTCCAGAGCTTCCTTTCAGTTAGAATAAGGCCACCTCCTGCGCATTTATACCATGGAGGTATTTAAATGTCTTTATCATATCTCCCTTCTCCCGCCTTTCCTCAGTGTGTATATATTGAGATCTTTAAGCCTACCCCCATATGCCCTATAACAGAGCTCATTGACTATTTTAGTAGCCACCGTCTGGACTAACCCCATCCTGTTTAAAGGTGCAATCTCCAGAATTGTACACAATACTTAAATAAGGTCTTACTAGAGACTTATACAAAGGCACTATCATCTCCTTTTTTCTGCTGGCCATTCCTTTCCCTATGTACCCAAGCATCCTTTTGGCTTTTGCCATCATCTTTTCTACGTGTTTGGTCACTTTAAGAGCCTCTGATCTGGTCACCCCCAGGTCACCCTCTCCAATGAGATTTTGCAGCCCAAATGCATGGCCTTGCATTTTTAGCATTAAATATTAGCTGCCAAATTCTTGACCATTCTTCAAGCTTTGCAAGATCTATTCACACCTTCCAGGGGGTCTATGCTGTTGAAGATTTTGGTATCATCCATAAAAAGGCATAACTTTCCCAACAAATCGTCCGCAATATCATTTGCAAAAAATGTTAAAAAGAATAGGATCAAGGTCTGATCCCTGTGGCACACCATTGGTAATGCCCCTATCTTCATAGTGAACTCCATTTATTACTACCCTCTGTAACCTCCCTCTTAACCAATTTCTTACCCAGTTACTTTAGAATCCATCTCAAGGGCACTCGGTTTATTTATAAGTCGCCAATGCAGAACAGTGCTAAAGGCCTTGTGAAATACAACTACACTACATCTAGTCGCCCCAAATCCGATTCTCTGATCGCCTAGTCTAAGAAATCAATCAGATGTGAATTTGTCAAAAGCTTTAGAGGGATAGAAAATATACTAAAAACATAAGAACTTAAGATATTCCATACTGGATTAGACCAAGTTCTATCAAGCCCAGTATCCTGTTTCCAACAGTGGCCAATCTAACTCACAAGTACCTAGCGGTTTCCCCAGAAGACAGGTTCCACAATGCTTGTATTGGGACAAGCAGTGGATTTCCCAGGTCCCCTTTAATAATGGTTTATGGACCTTTCCTCCAGGAACTTGACCAAACCTTTTTTAAACCAGCTACACTAACAGCTTTTACTACATCCTTCGGTAACGAATTCCTGAGTTTGATTACGCGGTGAGTGAAAAAATATTTTCTCTTATTAGTCTTATATGGGTTACACTGTAGTTTCATTGCATGTCCCCTAGTCTTTCTACATTTTGATGATGTATACCAGGGGTCTCAAACTCAAATTGCTTTGAGGGCCAAATGAGGACTTGTAAAGTAACCCGGGGGCCGCATAAGACGCGGGGCCTCATTTGCATAAGGGACCTCATTTGCATAAAAATTTGCATAATGTTACCATACACTAACTTTTAGTAAACATGCCTCTTTAATGAGTATGGATAAAGAAAGACTAAAAGATTTAGAAACAAGAAGACAATAATTAAACTGGGAACCCCAAAAGCCAAACTTGGAATGTACAACAACACTGTAGAAATAAAACTATAAATTAATTTCCTCTTGTACTAAACAAAGCGCAAACATTAATGATGCACATTTCCCAGAGCTGACATATTCCAGTTAATAAATTCAAAATAAAGAGATATTTTTCTACCTTTTGTGCATTTTTTTCAGTTGCAATTGTTCCAGCCACTTTCTTCTGGTTTCTTCATGTCTTCTGCTAACTCTCCATCGTCTGCTTCCATTTGCCCTTTCTTCTCTCCTAGTTTTTTTTCCATTCTCTCTCTACATCTGCTTTAACATACTAATCTTTCTCCTTTTTCTCTTTCCTCATTCCTATTTCATCCACTCAAATTTTACCCCTCCATCCTCAATCCCCACTTACTCTCACAATACCTGGCCAATTGTAGATTTGTCTTCTCTCCCAGACAAAATATTTTTCCCCTCTCCATTTCACTTTCCCAGCTCCATCCCATTCTAATCCTCCCCCAACATCAGCTCCCTTCTAGTTCCAGCCCCACCCAGCATCCGCTCCCTTCTAGTCCCTGCATCAGTCCATTTCCAGTCCTATCCTAGCCTCACCATCAGCCCATTTCCAATCCTAGCCCCCCATCAGCCCATTTCCAATCCTAGCTCCCTCCCCTCACAGCCCATTTCCATTCCAAGCCCCCCTCCCCATCAGCCATTTGCAGTTCAAGCCCCCTTCCACTCAGCCCATTTCCAGTCCTAGCAACCCCCCCAGCACATTACCAGTCCTAGACCCCCCATAGCCCATTACCAGTCATAACCCCCCTGCCAATAGCCCACTTCCAGCCCTAACCCCCATTACCCCATTTCAGTCAGCCCCTCCATAGCTCATTACCAGTCCTAACTCCCCCCATCAGCCCACCTCCAGTCCTTCCTAACCCCCACCTGCCCATTTCCAGTCCTAGCCCCCACCATAGCCCATTTCCAGTCATAACCCCCCCTGCCAATAGCCCATTTCCAGTCATAACCCCCCCCTGCCAATAGCCCACTTCCAGCCCTAACCCCCATTACCCCATTTCAGTCAGCCCCTCCATAGCTCATTACCAGTCCTAACTCCCCCCATCAGCCCACCTCCAGTCCTTCCTAACCCCCACCTGCCCATTTCCAGTCCTAGCCCCCACCATAGCCCATTTCCAGTCATAACCCCCCCCTGCCAATAGCCCATTTCCAGTCATAACCCCCCCTGCCAATAGCCCATTTCCAGTCATACCCCCCCTGCCAATAGCCCATTTCCAGTCATACCCCCCCCCCCCCGGTAAATAAAAAAACAACCTGGCTTCTGCTGCTGGCTTCTGCTGCAGCAGAAAATCAGCTGTCCCGCGGCCCCTTTCCCTCTGCGCGAGAGCCCTGAGTGTGCTTCCTCTGCGGCATGCTTTTTAAGCCGCGAAGAGAGTATTTCCCTCTCGCGCGGCTTAAGCCTATTCACTTTTCAAGCCTCGCGAGAGGGAAATACTCCCTTCGCGGCTTGAAAAGCACGCCGCAGAGGAAGCACATTCAGGGCTCTCGCGCTGAGGGGAACGGGCCGCAGGACAGAGCAGCAGAAGCCAGTTTTTTATTTTTTTAAAATTGACCGTCGATTCTGCCGTTGCCACGGCGGCAATGGCAGCAGCAGAAGCCGTCGCGGGCCGCACAACCTTCTCATGCGGCCCGCGGGCCGCGTGTTTGAGACCCCTGATGTATACAATTGATCTACGTTTACCCATTCCACTCCATTCATTAATTTATAGACCTCTATCGTAACTCCCCTCAGCCATCTCTTTTCCAGGTTGAAGAGTCCTAATCTTTTTAGCCTTTCTTCATAGGAGTATCCTTCCATCCCCTTTAACATGTTGGTGGCTCTTCTCTGTACCTTTTCTAATAACGCTATATCCTTTTTAAGATACTGCGACCAGAATTGCACACAATATTCGAGGTGCAGTCGCAGCATGGAACGATACAGAGACATTATAATATCCTTTGTTTAATTCTCCATGGGCCTGATATTGAGATAGGCAGACTATGCACTGTGGCAGTGCATAGCCTGCCCGCCAACCCCCTTAACCCAGATTTTCACTTCCGTGCCGGTGGAAGTGAAAATCCGGGTAAGCCTAGATGCCCCGGCAGCCGCAGAGGCTACATGGGTAGCAGCAATTTTTGATGCTACCCACATAGGCAAGATTTTTCCTTGCCTATCTTTAAAACACAGAGGCTGTCTTTAAGGGGCAGAGGGCTATGTGGGTAGCATCGAAAATGGCTTCTACCCGTTAGCTCCTTCCTCCACCCCTGGAACGCCTCTAACACACCCCGATGCTATGTGGATAGCATCTGGGCACGTTAGGGACTTAGCCAGGATTTTCGAAGGGCACTACCCCTGTAGGAAGTTACCCGTGTAAAGGCCTTCGAATATCGGGCCCCATTATCCTTTGTTTTATTCTCCATATTACACACTGAACTGAGCAGTAGTTACAGGATTGGATGATCTTGTTCCCTGCTTCTTATTTATTGGGAATCTTTCCTCCTGTGCTTATTCACGACCTGGAAAGAAATTTTGATTTTTTGGTATTATTGTCAGTCCCCAAGGGACCAAAAAACAGCAGAAGAAAACCTCCAAAACGCAAACCAAAGGAAAGCAACAGAAATGGAGGTAGACAACAGCCACTCAGCAATGCGTATCCAACACGGAAACTTTAATGGGGGACCTGACTCAGTTGTGTTTTGGAAAACTTCACCTATATCAGAGGTCGGGATGGTTGTTCACCAATAAAATTTGGTCAATGGGTATAATTGTAACAAGGGTAAGGAACCCTATTCAGCAGCATGCTTACTACAACTAAAAACAAGGGACACCATATCTAGGAATATAGACACTCTCTCACACCTGGCCTCAAGATTATCACAGACTCTCCCTCTCTCTTTGCATTAGCAAACTCACACACTGCAATGGAGATTCACTCATCCCTCATCACTGGCCTGAGATATTAAAGGAGTCTCAATCACTGCACACTGCACTGACTCCTGACACTACAGTAAAGTATCACGTATTCTTCACATACGTAGCCTCAGACTCTGCAGTGGAACCTCATTTACCCTTTGTTTCCTCTCTTTGGCCACTAACAGGCAATCAGTCATTCATTGCATCGCTGACTTCAGCAACTACAGCAGTCTTAGACACAACGCTGAATTATCACTCATATTTGTATTAAACATAATCACATCTGGTTTCAACACTCCTCCAAATCATGCTCATTTTGGCAGCTTTACATACATTTGTTATGACCTGAAGCAGATGGGTCAATGAAATGCGTACATCTGGGAGGTTCTGCTCTGCTAATATTTCATGGATGTCCATGGGATCTTTTATCTGCTGTGCTTTGCAGCTACAGAGAGCCCCACACCTTTCTGCTCACCTTGGAGTACTGATCACTTGGACCTCCCTCATCTCTCGCATTCTGAGCTGCTGCAGCACGTGAATAAGCTGGCTGATCTGTCTGAGAGTCATTTTCGGAGCCTGGTATGCTGACTGCTGCCTTTGATTCATTAGGCATGGCGGGTAGGTAAAGAGTGAGAAGTAACTGCTTCTGTTCATTCCTAGCAGCTGCAAGGCTGGCTTGTTCCCATAGCATGAGGCATACTGTATGAAAGGGAAACAGAATATAAGGATTATAAATTCAACAGAACAGGATAATTCACAAGAACAGTGACTAACAGTAGAACACAGTCTAATCTGGATGTAGGGAACAATTTTAAAAGCATTTACGCACATAAAAGGTGTCACCCACTAACGTACCCAGAGGCTAAAAAGGGCTTGGGTCATTTGATGGGGCAGTATTTTTATGGCTAGAGCTCCTATGAAGGCATTTTGCAAAGCCTTTTGGATCCTGTAGTTTTCACCATTAGCCAAAGAAGTGTAGTTGAAGCAGAGGGTAAGGTTTAAACTCAGGCTTTATTCCCCGTCCGGGGTGGATTCATAACAGTGGAACTTAAAAGAGGTCAGACCCTTCGTCTGATAACACAATTAAAGAAAAATACTTTCAACAAAACTTAGCTTTCTTCAGCATTAAACCATGAACAGAAAGTAACAGAAAACAGTTCCTTTTACTCACGGAACTCTGGCACCTGTTTCTTCTCATAAACAGTTCTGGCTGCTTTTAACATAGAGATGCTATACAATCAGATAATGTGTACGTGCAGTCCATCTCATTTTCCTCTAAAGATTCTTCCAGAGGTTCAATCTGCATTTCCTCTTCATCAGAGTAAACTTCAGGCTCCCAACTGCCGTTAAAGTTATAAGGTTCTTGTCGGGGAGTTAAAACACTCTCCTCCCCCACTATACCAGTGGCCCGTGGGTAACTACCGTATTTCCTGTAGTTGGGTTCCTGAGAACTACAGAGCTCTTGGTACGTGCATAGAAAGTCAGGGTATTGCAAACCTCTCTTATTAGGGTAAATACGCCTACCTTTAGGCACTGCTGTTTCCTGCTCTCTCGGATAAGCACAGCTCTGCTTCGAAGCCCCTTTTCCACGGCGTTTCTCTGACTCATTCAAATGTGCTTCAGGGTAAAAGTTGTCCCCCTCTGCATTTGTGATGTTAGGTAATTTATATCTTAAAGCCTTGGCTGTTGGACTGCCTTCTCTGCTTGCCTCACAGCAACGCTCCTGGGGATATTGAGAGGCTGTGCACTGCTGTTCCTAACAGCTTCTCTGAGAGTCACCAACCTCCTGTGCTCTGGATAATCCCCTTGGCTCCGTCCTCACAGCTCCACGGAAACTGCTCTCAAGCTCAGCAGTTCCTAACGCTTCTCCCGTAGTTCCAACTACAGCCCTTGTAGTTCCTACTACTTCTCTCTCAGTTCTCCTTTCTCCTTCAGTTCTCTCTCTACCTCCCAGTAAGTGATTTTTAAGTACGTTCAAATTGGTGTTAGCCTGGGCTCCGCCCCCATGCAGGTGCTCTTCATTTTCTAATGAATCCTGTGCTCCCTTTCTGTTCGGGTGTTCCCTAACACCACGTGGCTTTGTTTTCATCTGTTGCTCATAGCAACCTTCCCCCATGTGTGAACCTGAGCTGTCAGTTTCCCTTACATTTTGCTCACAATCCCCTACTTCCATGGGTTCTGATGGCGCTACCTTATGACAAAGGTTTATGTGTAGAAATAGCTTCTTTTATAATTGCCTAGACTACGGCTCTTATTTTGGAAGCATCTAAACGTGTAAATCGCACCATTTACACAGAAAGATCACATACACTTGCAAATAGTGATTTCATAAAGTCATTATTTGCACATGTATTATCCCCTGGACAAGTCAAAAAGGGCTTGGCAAAGAAGTGACAGGGATATGGTTTGGGCATACCAAAAAACTAAACATGACCTTCCCATTTTAAAACAGGAAGCCATGTCAAGTGCTGACTTGAAAGGGCAGGTGCAAAGGTCAACAGAAGCCCCTCCCCTTGACACTCTGGAAGCAAACCAACCCCCCCCCCCCCAACATTCCACTGAACTTCCCCAACCCAAGGCCAACTGTGAAACTACTGTTAGGGGTCAAGCTGCCATATAAGGGGTGCACACCCTTATATGGCAGCCTGATCCCCTAGCAACAGTACTGCAAGACTACAGCTAAGGGTCAGAGGCTCCATTTTGAACCCAGGCGCTAATGGGGCAGATGTGACTTGGAATCATTCCATTCCTGCCCTGCCACTAAACACCAAGACGACCCAGTGAGAGCCAGGGGTGGGGGTTGGGGTAGTTCCAGGATGGCAAGAGCAGGGCCGGTCCGTCCATTGAGCAAGAATGTTGTTTGCAAAGGGCCCCGCGTTTCACGGGGCCCCGCGCAAACATTCTGCCCATCAGCCACTTTAAAAGAAAAAAGAAACTTGCTGCCGCTGCCGCCATGGCAGCGGCAGAATGAAGTGTCTCCTGCAGTCAAGTTTCTCCCGCGGGCCCCTCCCTCCCCGGCTGCCCGGCAGAGCCCGCCTCAATCACTCTCCTCGGCATGGCTTTCAGAGCCGCGAAGGGAAAGTGTCCCTCTCGTGGCTCTGTTAAGCTCGCCGGGGCTGATGGGAAATTTCCCATCAGCCCCGGCAGGCTTAACAGAGCCGTGAGAGAAACTCTCCCTTTGCGCCTCTGAAAGCCACACCGAGGAGAGTGATTGAGGCGAGCTCTGCCTAGGACAGGAAATGGGCTGGTGGAGGGGCTAGGAGAGGACGAAATGGGCTGTTGGGTGGGGTGCTAAGATTGGAAATGGGCTGTGGTGGGGGCTTGGATTGAAATGGACTCATGGAGGGTCTAGAACTGGAAGTAGGCTCATGGGGGGCTTGGATTGGAAATGGGCTGAGTGAGCTAGGATTAGACATGGGCTGATGGGCTAGGAAAGGACTAGAAATGGGCTGATGGGGGGCTGGGATTGGAAATGGGCTGATGGGGGGCTAGGACTGGAATTGGGCTGATGCGGGGACTAGAAGGGAGTGGATGTTGGGTGGGGCTGGAACTAGAAGGGAGCTGATGTTGGGGGAGTATTAGAATGGGATGGAGTTGGGAGAGTGAAATGGAGAGGGGAAAAATATTTTGTGTGGGAGGGAAGAAAAATCTACAATTGACCGGGTATTGGGAGAGTAAGTGGGGATTGAGGATGGAGGGGTAAAATTTGAGTGGATGAAATAGGAATGAGGAAAGAGCAAAAGGAGAAAGATTAGTATGTTAAAGCAGATGTAGAGAGAGAATAGAAAAAAACTAGAAGGACAAATGGACAGCAGACGATTGAGAGTTAGTAGAAGACACAAAGAAACCAGAAGAAAGTGGCTGGAGCAATTGCAACTGAAAAAGAAATGCACAAAAGGTAGAAAACTATCTCTTTATTTTGAATTTATTAACTGGAATATGTCAGCTCTGGGAAATGTGCATCATTAACGTCTGTGCTTTGTTTAGTTCAAGAGGAAATTAATTTATAGTTTTATTTCTACAGTATTGTTGTACATTCCAAGTTTGGCTTTTGGGGTTCCCAGTTTAATAATTGTCTTCCTGTTTCTAAATTGTGATTCCTTGTTTGGTGATGGTCTTTGTTCTGTTCATGCGTAACAGAGCTGAGGTATTCTGTTTATAATAATTCCTATTTGACATTGCCACTTGTTCTCTTTACCCAGTAGGTCATGTATTGTTATTCTCTGAAATGTATTGGTTTAATATTTGCAGTGTTGCCTTTTGATAGGTAGGGTCTTGTGCTTTGTGAGTCCTGGTAGTGCTGTTAGGATACGGTGGGTTTGCTATGGGTTCTAAATGGGCAGTGTTTGTAGTAGTTCCTAATGTGCCTGGCGGTTGGCACTGGATTATAGTAATGTAGAAATCTTTTAGTCTTTCTTTATCCATATACTCATTAAGAGGCATGTTTACTAAATGTTAGTGTATGGTAACATTATGCAAATGAGGTCCCTTATGCAAAAGAGGCCCCGCACCGAGTCTCCGCACATGGCCCCGCACCCCCTTCTAGGAATGTTGGGTGGGGGTTGGCTTTGTGTTATTTCTTGAACCTCTACATTGCCTTTCTCTGAGGACTATGATGCAGTTGACAAAAATAAAAACACATAAAATTACAACTAAAAATGACAACTACAGTACAAACAATAGTAATTTTATTGATTATCTGGGCGACTGGGAGATGTCAGGGGGTTTTGTTTGTGTCAGGAGGAGCAGGGGGTTTGGTTTTTGTCACCTATCTCATCACCAGCCCCTTTTTGAGACAGTGGACCTCACTTGGGGCTCTGTGTCTGCATTCCTACAGCCAGGACCCCATGATGTTTCTGGCTACAGCACACAAAAATCAGATACGCTTTTTCGGTGTCCTGTTTTGTATAAGTGCTGCTTCCACTGACTGTACACTTTCAAGGTATTTCACCAAAGACTCTGTGGAATGCAGAGCCATTTGTGGAATTCTCGGGGAACCGAACATGTCTTGACCTGGACATCTTAGTTCCCCTCTGCACATCCTATCTAAAATGGGGCTTCACATGTTTGTAAAAATATGGACATACAGACTGTATTCATATAAGTTTACCCAAACCAAGTGGAGGAGTTCCTAGGGATGGAGTTGGGGCAGGATTAGGATTACAAACATAATTTAAAATACATTCCTTTGTGCATAAAATAAGCTGGAAAATTTGTGTGTACTAAACAGCAGGTGTAAAAGTAAAAGTGTGCTTGTACTTTCCATAGTGTCATTTTTTAATGAGAGGTATGTGTATTTTCCCTCTGAAAACTGGTGCAATTTATATGCCTACAACCTAGGCACCCTATTATAAAATAACCCTTATGAGGGGTAACTTTATAACAGGACACCCACAAAAATTCTAATAAATGCACCTATTTTTCAGGCTACTACAATAATCCTAAACAGTGCACACATGCCCTTGCAAAAACTTACACCTGGTCAGAGGAAGGTATAAATGTGTGTGTGTGCGCGCATTTTACAGAGCATGCATGTACATCATAAATCCACCCCAATTCTGCCCAAATGTCATGCATAAAAGGATACACCCCTTTGATGCATATACACCCGCCCAATTGTACAAAAAGACATTTTCTGCATGCAGAACATGCGTTTTATTTGAAAAAATTCCCCCCATGTCTGAACCACACTTCTAAGTGGCAGTACCCTCTGCTATTGCAGTATGGAGCTCCCACACATAGTTCTGCCCATGGAGCTCAGCTCTGACCTGCAGAGCCATTGTCAAACTACTGGGCCACAAAGATCTGAAATGCACTGTTCCTTAATCCTTTGGCTTCTGTCATTTTGCTTCATCCTTCCCCGTGACTCTTCTTTTTTCCCATGCTCAAGTTCCCTGCCTCCTTTCTCTTTTTCTGTTTATCCTTATAAACCATCTTCCCTCCCCTAAAAGGGGATCCAAGGTAGTTTACATGATAAAAAAGGTGCAACCTTTCTTGTTTCAGTGACAGCATAGGCAGCAGAATGGGATGAGCCACAGGGGCTATGGCCTCACCAAAGTTTTGCCCAAAACAGCATCAGCAACTAAAGAGCTTGGGTGCGGGGCTGGAGATTGTTTGGAGGGACCAAACAATAAGACGTTCCACTGCCCCTGAGTGGCAGAAATTCAAATTAAAGTCCCCCTGGAGCAGGGGGAAATCCACTAGAAAAGATGTGAGGGGCTCTAAATGGACTCCCTCTTTCTCTGGGCCCCCCTGCACTGCATGGGAAGCTTGGATGGAATTTACACCACTGCTTCCTCTCAATCTTACTATTCTTTTGTCTCCCACTCTTTACATCTATTCCTCCTTGAGTTCCCCGTCTCCTTCTTTCTCCTCTCATTATGTGTGTGCCATTGAGTCAATGCTGACTCTTGGCAACCCAGCAGCCCCTGGGTTTTCTTGGTAAGGTGTGACCAGAAAGATTGCCAGGCCTTTCTTCCAAGGCAATGGAGGGTAAAGTAACTTGCCGAAGGACACAAGAAGTGCCAGTGAGAACTGAACCCTAGTCTTGGCTCTAACCACTAGGCTACTCCGCCACTCTCATTAGACACACATTTTATTTTTCTTTCACCTCTTTCCTTCCTCCATATTCCTTGTCTATCTCACGCGGCTTCTCTCTTTTCTTTCTGCCTTTTATAGTCGCCATCTCATCTCTCCTGTCAACATCTGGTACTCTCTGCAGTGGCACGAGGACACAGAGGGAGCTGTGACGAGGCCAGAGAAGTAATATGACCAGAGAAGATACAGTACCACACATTACTAGAATCTGAGAATTGTCTTTGTGATTTCTATTTGTACTTTTGATTTCTTTTACCCTCTTCAAAGCACTTGCAAAGTTTCCAGGAGTGAGATTTTAAGTCAGCCCTGGATCTCTGACAATCTCATTCTGATGCATTATGGGAACTGCAGCACTGATTCCAATAGGTAAAATCAGGGACTACAAATACCATAATGCATGGCGATGCAAATTTAAAACCAGAACTGCCAAGAAATCTCACTCCTGGAACTGAATAACTTGGCAACTCTGAGCACTTGTAGCCTGACTGGAGCAGTAAGGTTGATGGGGCTTCCTGGGTCTAGCAGCTGGAAAAAAGAAAAAAGAAAGAAAGAAAGAAAGAAGCTGGGGGGGATGGAGCTCCTCAGGCAAATATCGAAGGTGAGAGGAGCCTCTGCTGCTGCTCCCCACTGCTCTGCTTCTTCTCATGGCCTATGGTAGGCAACATTTCTGCCACGCTGCCTGGGAGTCCTCCATCTGTGTTGCTGCCTGTAGAGGGAGATGCTGTGATATTGAGCTTTGAGTAGCGAGGAGCAATTCAAAATGCAATATCGCAGCACCTTCTCCTACATGGCAGCAACGCAGCTGGACTCCTCCCACGCAGCTTGGCAGGAACATTCATTGTAGTTTTAGAACATCCTCACAGAGTGTCATAATAGAGGAGCCAGAATGGTGGGAAGCAGCGGCACAGGCTCCTGTTGCTCATGTAACTGGAGGCATATACTGGAAGTAGAGGAAAGAGGTGGTGCAAATGCAGAAAAGAGGGAGGGAAGGGGGAAGGCTGTGTCTAGATGCTGGAAACTGGAGCAGCAAGGCAGGTGGTGTTCCCAGGCCCCATCCAGTGAAAAAAAATAAAGTAGATCAGAGGGTAAGAGCAGCAGCAATGAGACTGGGAGTTCAGCAGGGGCTTATTCTAGAGTAGTATACAATAAGGTGAGGAGGGAGAGGGAGAGCGACAGTAGTGGGAACAAGTGGGGTGGGAGAGAGGCTGGGAATTGTGAAATTCATGTGGAATTTAGAAAATACGATAAAATGTAAAATCCTTTAGGCTTCAATTAAGGACAAATATGTCCATAGAGCAGGAGTCCTCAACTCAGTCCTCAGGACACATCTAGCAAGTCAGGTTTTCAGGATAACCACAATGAATATGCATAAGAGAGGTTTGCATTCAATGGAGGCAGAGCATGCAGATCTCTCTCATGCATATTCATTGTGGTTATCCTGAAAACCTGACTGGCTAGACGTGTCCCGAGGATGGGTTGAGAACCCTGCCATAGAGAATAATGGGGACCTTTTGAAGTGAGGAAAGGGTCTCTAAATAGTGATGTACTTTGGGTGGGTACAGTAGAACACAAGTAATGTTGGTGACATAGAAACATAGAAACATGATGACAGAAAAAGACCACAAGGCCCATCTAGTCTGTCCTTCCATAACAACAACTACAACAGTCCACTTTTTACCTTTAGAGATCCTCTGTGTTGGTCCCATGCTTTTTTGAATTCAGTTACTGTCCTCATCTCTACCACCTCCACTGGGAGACTATTCCACGGATCCACTACTCTTTCCGTAAAGAAATATTTCCGCATATCTCTCCTGAATCTATCTCCCTTCACCCTCATCCCATGTCCCCTCGTAGCAGAACTTGCTTTCAATTGAAAGAGGCTCTCTCCCTGAACATTTATGCCATGGAGGTATTTAAACATCTCAATCATATCACCTCTATCCCGCCTTTCCTCTAAGGTGTACATATTAAGATCCTTAAGTCTGTCCTCATATGCTTTATAATGAAGACTACTAATCATCTTAGTAGCAACCCTCTGCACCGACTCCATCCTGTTCACATCCTTTTGAAGGTGCGGTCTCCAGAATTGCACACCATACTCCAAATGAGGTCGCACCAAAGACTTATACAGAGGCATTATCACCTCCTTTTTTCTGCTAGCCATTCCTCTCCGTATGCACCCAAGCATCCTTCTAGCTTTTGCCGTCGCCTTTTCTACCTGTTTAGCTACTTTAAGATCATCGGACACAACTACGCCTAGGTCCCGCTCTTCTTTAGTGGACAAAAGTACTTCACCTCCTATGCTGTATTGCTCCCTTGGATTGCTGCAGCCCAAATGCATGACCTTACATTTTTTAACATTAAATCCCAGTTGCCAAATTCTAGACCATTCTTCAAGCTTAGCTAGATCCCTCCTCATGTTATCTACACCTTCCTGGGTGTCTACTTTATTGCAGATTTTGGTATCATCCGCAAAGAGGCAAACCTTACCCGACAGCCCTTCCGCTATATCACTAACAAAGATGTTAAAAAGAATCGGACCAAGGACAGATCCCTGGGGCACACCACTGGTAACATCCTTCTCCTCAATGAATCACGAGGAAGAAGCCAGAGGAGGATGTGATTCAGGCAGCAAGGGGTTACACTCTAGATCAGGGGTTCTCAACCCAATCCTCAGGACATACCTAGCCATTCAGGTGTTCCGGATAACCACAATGAACATTCATGAGAGAGATTTGCATGTACTGCCGCCATTTACATGGATGTTGCTAAAGTCATTCAGGAGACTGAAAATGTTTCTCCCAGGGTTCTGCAGCACAGAGGATTATTCCTTTTGTTTCCCATGTAAATGTTTAGTTAAGTACCAGGATGTTCCAGCAGTTATCCATGTTTTTTGAATAAGTTGGCCCAGTCCTGCCTCTGTACCATTTGATGTGCCTAGTTTCCCTGTGTTATCTCACGAGACTTGTTAGTTCACTTTATGTAGATTAAATTGCTACTTTGCCTTTCTGTTTCCTGAATGTTATTTCTTTTTGATTTATGACTTGGCTTCTCCTTTTCCATTGTGGACTAGTGGAGCTTGTGGATTGTTAAGACTAGACTAATGTGCTTGCGTTGATGTATTCTCTTTATCTTCTTTTATTAGTATTGTAGCGCTCTCTACGGGTTAGGCGGTTGCCTATATGTAGTGGGCGTACCTCTTTATGTCCCTTATCACCTGAATTCCCAATGCTGAGGCTTCTCAATAATGTAGTTGTGTGGTAAGAACCAAAACAGCCGAGGGTTTCAAAGGTAACAGGAATTTTATTTTCTACTTAACCATTGAACTTCTTTGTCAGCAGTTCAGATATAACCAGAACAAAAATGGGATACTTCTCCATTCAAAAAGGAAAAACAAACTTTACATCACAGTCCAGGCATTAGCCGTTTCAAACAGCAATAAACCTTGCCTTCAGTCAAGCTTACATTCTTAGGTCCCAGGCTTGGTATAGCACAAATCTATATCACTCAGGGCTCTGCACAGCACCTTGGCTTCTTGGTTACAAGCTGCTAAACCCGTGTATCATTCCTTTTTAAAGACATTGGCATTCTTCACTTTCAAGTTGCAAATATTGGCTTTTAACTTCCAGCATTCATAGCCTTCTTTGAGCCTGTCTGACTAGTTCAACATTAGTGCTTTAATTAACCCAATTTCCAGCAGGTCATAAACTTTCCAAAGCTTCTGGCTTTTTCACTACTTTTAAAAACCATACAGCTTTTACTTCTTCTGACTCACACAGTAAGAGCAATCCATTTCAACATCAGAACATACACTTTCTGAAAGGCATTCTTCTACTTCCATACTTTCCTCATTTGGTTCAATTAGCACCTTGCTGGCCTCAGTGTCTCTAACGGCAGGTTTCAACTGCTCCAACAATTTCAAAACCTGTTCCCATTGGGAATCCTCACTACGCTGAGTTACAGGGGAAGGACATAGGAGATATTTCTTTTTTAATAAACCTTTTAAAACTTGCAAGGGCTCACCTTGTTCCCAGCACCCTGTCTTCTCTCAGGCTGTGCCACAGGTAGAACCTTCTCCACAGACTCTCTCACAGAGATTCCTGTTCCTTGCCTTCCACCAGCATTTCCCCCAGAATCAACTCTCCTGCGTTCCAAGCCAGCTGTACCCTTCCTCCCAGCTAGGCTTCCACCAGGGCTTGAGTTGTCTGAATGCTGCATGCAATAAGGATCTCCTTTGAGGCTTCTGATAGAGCACTTTTCTCTTACACGTGTCCTCCTAATCTCCTTACTTCCTGTAGTTTCAAGAGATTCTCTGCTAGTGTCCAGCCTGCTAGGGAACGTCTCCTCCTCAGAGGATTTCCCTCCTGGACTCCGCCCACGGACATGATCTCCTCCTGCTTTCCTTCTTCCTGGTCTCTCTCCTTTCACTCCTCCTCCTCCTCCTTTCGTTTCCCCTTTCGTTCCTCCCTCTCTGGCAAACTCTCTCTGCTTATATGATTGGGGCTGCCCTATAGCCTCAGACTCCACCCCCAGGCTTCCCTCGACACCTCCCCTGGTCACCATAGAGCTAGGGCGTGGCTCACTCTCTACATCTCTGTGCACAGAGTTTTTTTCTTTGGTTAGAGTTTTAGCCCTTAAACTCCCTGAACCTTTCTTCTGCCCAGAGGTAAAAGGCTGTTTTTCCCCACTTTCTTTGGGCTCTATACCTGTCTCACCACCACAGTATTTAGCTCAGGCCTTTCCAGTAGTTCAAGGTGAGTTGTAATCAGGTACAGTGGGTATTTTCCTGTCCAATCTAACTTTATACCAGAGGCAATGAAAGGTTAAATGACTTGCTCAAGGCCACAAAGAGTGTTAGTGGGATCCAAACCTTGGTCTTCTGGCTCTAAGGCTGCCACTCTAACCACTAGGCTGCTTGTGATATAATTTCTAAGTTTGAGAAATATAAAATAAAATAAAACATACCTGAACTATCTTTAATTTTCAAAGTCAATTCCAAAAATCCAGATCCCTCATACCTATATTCCCAAAAAAGATGACAGTACTATGCCAATCATACAGTATGTTACCTTACTTGAATTTAATTCACCTCAAGGCTTAACATTAATGGTGGGAAATCAAATATGAAATACATCCTAAGAAGTGTAAAACCAGCCATTTGAGGCACAAAATCCACTAGAGGGACAAGTTGAACAAGAAAGAGATCCAGGAGTAGTCATATCAGATGGCCTGAAGGTAACCAGTGAATGCAGGGAAGTTATAGGAACAACATGATTCATTGTATAAGCAAAGAAAAATAGGTAACACTGCCTGTCTAAAGGTCGCCGGTGAGACTCCACCTTGAGCAGTGTGCATAGTTCTGGAGGCCATACCCTCATAAGCACATTGAAAGAATGCAAGCACTTCAGAGAAGAGTTACTAAAATAAAGGGTCTGCAGGACAAACCTTACAAAAAAAGGCTTAGCAAGTACAAAATGGATTTGCTGGAGGAAACATTCAAATATTTGACAGACTTCATACATCCAAGGAAGATGAGATGTCCCATAAAAGACTTAAGGATAAATTTGGAAGAAAGCTGGTTCAGAAAAATATGAAAAAACCCTTCAAGAGATTGGCAGATGCCTCGAATCCTCAGCTACCAGAAGTAGATGAAACCAATACTATTAAGAATTCAAGCATGCTTGAGAGAGATACGGAATAGGTTTTGGGAAGTTGCAGTATTACAATCTAATCTTCATTTCCTTGAGAGCAAGGACAAGAGGAGAGGTGTTGAAAAGAAATCAAGGGGTAGATAAAAGCAGTAGGGCCTAGCAACATCCTAGGTCAGAAGTTTAAATGGACTGGAATCTGCAGTTTACCATTTCCCAGAAACTAGGGATGTGCTGTCATTTTAAAGTGAAAGGAAAGTAGCAACATTTGTTGTTTCATGTAATTTCCTGTCTGAAACACAAACCAATGAAATGGTTTTTTGGCAGTTTAGAACGTACTAAATCATTCTAGTGTGCTAAAACTCATTTAGCACATGCTAAACTAATAGAAAAAATTGTAACAAAATTAATAAAACTAAATAAATAGAAACAAAGCTTTTTTCCTATGAAACCAACCCCTACCAGAAACCAACAAGGTCAATGTTGGTTGGTGGTGGCTGAGCATAATGCAGCAAAGAGATAGAAAAATTAAGGACAGATAAAGGGGACATTATGTGGCAGCACTGAGGGACATAGATTAGCCGTGTTGGTACCAACAAGCTACAACCCTCTACAAACAGACTGGATCAAAGCAAACAGGCTAGTGGTGCTCTGATATCATCCACCAGGGTCACAGGATTTGCACGACCAGATGTCTGAGCAGAAATCTCAGTAGTTTTAGTAGCTGTTTAAATAAAGTTTGGTGCCCAGTCATGGGGTTGTAGGGCTTTTGCTTGCTGTTGGATTAAGTATGGGAACTAGCATGCTTATCTATACAGGATAGCAGAGAGCCAAACATTGACTTGGTTAAGAAACAACATTCAAGTAGTGGTCAAGTTTCAATGTCTGGCAACTGACAGCCATGTAGACCAGAGATGAGCAGACTGCCTCGGTCAATTAGTTATAATAAAGTATCATTTTCTTCACTTTGTTCTCCAAAAGCATTTCCTGATTTTAGTAGATTAAGAACTCCATCTCTTTTCCGCCTCAAAATTTCCTTCATAGCAACTTCTTAATGACAGCAACAAATCAAACTTTATTCTAAAGGACTTTTCCCCATTCCATGCCTTTGAGAAAAAATAAGAAATGCATTTCACACACTCAAGAGGGAACTCAGGAAAAATTAGGAAAGAGGCAAAGTAAAATATTACATTTTTTTGGCAAAAGAGGTAGAGTGTTCCAGCATCCCTTCCTTTTTTAGATAGGTTAAAGCAAGCCTGCACTTCCACCAAAATACTGAGGAAACTTATCTGAACATAAGGGTAGTATTCAGATAGTTTGTGACTTGCACTGGTGCATCTTTCCTCTTACCGGAACAAAGGTAGCCATGTCTCCTGTTCAACTAATATCTGCAGCAGAATAGGTCTGTGTCTCTCGCTAGGCTCTGTTGGATCTCTCCTGGACAGTTTCTCAATATGGCTGTACTTTGCTGGAGAGCTGACAGCTGCCTGTTAGGTCTCTTTACAGTAGAAACAGAAGCATTTGACTGCCTTCCACACCTAGTTCCCTCTGTCCTCATTCCCCCTCCCCTCCTCCTACCAGCTCCCATGCACTGAGCTCATCCAGGATTGAGTTTCCCATGGATTTGATCACCTAAGAGAGAAGTGATCTGGCAAGAAAGTCTTCTATTATTCATGATTCTTCTCTGCTCTAAAGGTTCAATTTAGAATTGATGGGTTTTGTTGGAGTAACTGAGAATTGTGTGCAAACACCATGAATAAATCACCTCTCTTTTCAGTCTGAGGGTATGATTATAATCCTGGTTCAGAAGAATGCTTTTTTTCAGAGCATTTTTTTTTGCACTGCCATTTCATAGGAGCTCTGCAAGCAAAGTACTGTTAATCAAAAGTTTGTCTGAAGCTCATAAAGATTAGCTACTTCGAAAGCCATAGCAGAGCCTATGGCTACACACTTGATCTGTTTATAGAATAATCCTCTGAAGCAAAAACAGTTCTCTGTTATGGCTAACAAAACAAGTTGCACTAAATAACCCCTAGGGATCTTTATGGGTGCCACTCTCTCCAGGAGAACATCTACCAATATGTCCAGTGCCGCACGTTGCAGTATTTGGTATACAAGGACGTAATGTCCATGGTGACTAAGATCAATTGGTCATGGTAACCCAAAGAATTGTCAAAAATTTGTATCACGTGGGATGAATCCTTCATATTTGAGGAAATGGTGTCAAAAAACATCCAAGAATTTTGATATAGGCTTAAAAAGGGATCCTATAGCGGATATGATAGGAAGTTCAGGAGGATCCACCAGGGTCTTATATATCTTTGGCAAGACATATTGTGGGGGTAACTGAGTGGACCATCAGAAGAAACTCATATTCTTTCTTAGCAAGATACCCAGCTTATAATCTGATCTGTAATAGGGAATCAATGCTAGACTTAAGCGGAAGGGTGGGATCACCACCCAGTCTCTCATAGAAGGTTTTGTCTAGATATTTCCTTTACATAATCTTTAGTATTCTGAATAACTAAGGCACCACCCTTATCTGCTGGTTTGATAACAATTTTGGGAATTATTCCTCAGGCCAAACAGGGTTTGCTTTTCAGCTTTAGTAATATTAAAATATATTCATCTCTTTTTTTGTATACAGGTCCTCTATCCTATTTAAAACAACCCTTTCAAAGCTATCTATAATGGGGCTTGTCCCATTAGAGGCAATCCAGGATGATAGTTTCTTGATCACTGAAAGATCAATGGGTTGTGTGTCACCTTTTTGTGCAAAAAAAATCAACAATTCTAAGTTTTCTAAAATATTTGTACAAATCAACTTGCGTGGTGAAGGGATCACATCTAGTGGAAGGGACCAAAGAAAGACTTTTATTGAGGACTCGGATTTCAATCTCACTTAAATGTAGAACTGGATAAGTTAATCACAACACTTTCTATTCTACTACCCACACCCTTCCACAATAGGTCCATGCAAAAATCCCGGTTGGAGCTGGCTGGTTGAGATGAGAACAAGGGAGCAGAATTGTCCGCTAATCATCTAATTGGATATGGCTGCGAAATGGTTCTGATTGAGGGGCAGAGGTGAACTTTGCCCATCCATTGGCCCTACAGACTGCTTTGTACAACTGCAGACTGTTCTTCCTGGAAAGCTGGTTATGGAGATCTGGGCAGGCACTGAGGGGGCAGCCCGTTCCCCGGAAGGACCCTCAGAGACTATAAGTTCTGGAAGTCAGCGAGTCCAATCAAAAATGGTTCTGATTGAAGAAAGGAGGTGAGCTTTCCCTGTCCATTGGCCCTACGGATTGCTTTGTACAATCTTTGACTGCTCTTCATGGAAACCTGGTACTGGAGATCTGGGCAGGCACTGAGTGGGCAGCCCATTCCCCAGAAAGACCCCCTGGGACTATTTCTGGAAGGTCAGCGAGTCCAACTGGAACTGATTCTGATTGATAACAGGAGGTGAGCTTTGATTGTCCATTGGTCCTACGGACTGCCTTGTACAACTGCTGACTGCTCTCCTGGAAACCCGGTGCTGGAGATCTGGGCAGACACCAAGGGAGCAGCCCGTTTCCTGGAAGGTCCCTCTGGGACTATAAGATTTAGCCATCTGTAGTCCAATGACCATGGGTTGCAACCACGGGGTGTGGTCCAAAGGGGAGTCTACAAAGGGGCAGAAATGCCATACTTGGTCAGATCAACGTCCATCAAGACCAGTATCCTGTATCTAACAGTGACCAATCCAGGCAATAAGTACCTGGCTGGTTCCCAAAAAGGTACATAGGTTCCACAATGCCTGTCCCAGGGTAAGCAGTGGATTTCCCAGGTCTTGCTTAATAACGGTTTATGGACTGTTCTTCCAGGAACTTGTCCAAACCTTTTTTAAACTTATTTACACTAACAGCTTTTACTACAGCCTCCGCTAAGAAATTCCACAGTTCGATTACAGGTTGGGTGAAAAATATTTTCTCTTATTAGTCTTAAATGGGTTACACTGTAGCTTCATTGCATGTCCCCTAGTCTTTCTACTTTTTGATGGCGTAAACAACCAATCTACGTTTACCCATTCCACTCATTAATTTATAGACATCTATCATATCTCCCCTCAGCCATCTTTTTTCCTAGTTGAAGAGCCCTAACCTTTTAAGTCTTTCTTCATAGGGGTATCCTTCCTTCTATCCCCTTTAACATTTTAGTGGCTCTTCTCCGTACCTTTTCTAATTCTACTATATTCAGTTGATAGTTTCAGGATATTAAGAGATGAATTGGCTAGCTGGTCATGGATTCTTGAAGTCCGGTGTGGTCCCTCCAAAACCATGAAAGGATGAGCTGTCCTCACATTTGGGGAGTTGGGTATCATTGGATTCTCCCATGCTCCTGGCATCATGTGCATATGAACTCCAATGCCAATGTGTCAAAGCCTCCACCCGTTGCTCAACATTTGATATCCTTGATGCCATTGAAGTAGAGGACAAATTCTCTCTCTTCCTCAGGATGGAATCAGTAGGGAACTGATTCCTGGCATCCCTACTGGTGCTCTGTTCCGAGAGAGCTTGAGCACTCTTCAATGCTGATGCACTGCCAAAATCTGGTGCAGCTCCTTGTTCATGATAACCAATGCCACTAATACCGATGGGCCAGTCTTCTGAGACCAAAAATCTGAGTGTGTATCTCCTCTTGTTTATGTTTATTTCATCTTTTGATATACCGCCCCCATTACATCGGGGCGGTTTACAATACAATAAAAACATATAGAGAAAAAGAAAAGAAGTTACAATTGTTATCCAAAAAAGAGAAATGAACAACTTTAGACATTGAAGTTCAACAGAGAGTAGATAAGAGACAGTCAGGAGAGAAGGTTAAAGGCGGAGGAAAAGAGATGGGTTTTCAGTAGGGAACGGAATTTGGGGTAGGACTCTTATCCTTTAAGTCCTCTCTTGTCATCTGTGAATAGAATTTGCAAAGAGGGATTATGGTTGGGCCCCAGACACTGTAGGCACCATTTCAGGGAATCCATGATCTATGCCAACCTTCCTGCCTACCAGCTCAAACGTCTTCAGCTTCTACAGAACACAGCCGCCCGTATTATCACTTTTGCTCGTAAATCAGACCATATCACTCCTCTTTTGTTTCGTCTTCATTGGCTTCCATTACGCTTCCGGTTTAAATATAAGGTCCTTATTATATTACATAAAGTCATCCACACTTCCAATCCTCAGTATTTAGCAAATCTGGTTTCCCTTCACACCCCTTATCGTCAGCTCCGCTCTTTGCATGCCAACCGCCTGTTTCTTCCCCCCCCCGTCTCGCGCTCACCTCGAACAGACACGGCATGCTGCCTTCTTCTTCTTGGGTCCTTCACTCTGGAATTCTCTACCTTCTTCACTCCGTTTGGAATCTTCTTACCAACAATTCAAGAATCAGCTCAAAACCTACCTGTTTCAACAGGCTTATGACCTTCCCCCCCAATAGTTTTTTTTTTTTTTTTTTTTTTTTTTGTCTTTGTCCGATTATGTCTCATTTGTTTGTTTGGTCTGTCTTTTGTTTGATGTGTTTTGTGACCTCTTTGGTCCATCTTTTCTCTATTTTAATGGATTTCTTTTCTGTTTTTAATGCTTTTATTTATATTATTTTATTGTAAACCGCCCTTACGTTTCGACAAGGGCGGTATATTAAATGTAATTAAAGATAAAGATAAAGATGATGGGCATAGTCCTATTGTACCAGGTGTATTTTTTAAACCCGCTGGTAGGTTTCTGTAACAAAGACCAGAAAAATATCCAAAGCAAGATCAAATGGCTCAATGTTTGAAAAGAAAAGAAGTGTTTGAAAAGAAAAGAAGAGAAAATCCTGGCCGAATACATCTCAGACCTAAATGCGGACTATGTGATGCTGGAGGAAAAAGAAAGGAAACCTTAAAATAAAAAAACACACTAGTGATCACTAAGGGGAGAAAAGGTGAATAGCGGGGTCAGGTCAAGAGAAAATGTACAATAACGTACAAAAGTACCACACGAGACAAGAAAATGTCACTCAGAAAACAGATCCAATTGGTTTCATGGAAAAAGGAAGACTGAGCTCTTAAAGCACAGCAACAGCAGGCTGGTATGGGCAGCCATGCACATAGAACTTTCTAAAAGCTTCTGGAAAACTAGCTAAGGAAATACCCTAATGGGCTTCAACAGTGACCTTACCCAAATGTGAGGACTTATCCTATTTGACTATGGATAAAGAAAAGATTAGAGGAATATGAGTGGACCAGCTGCAGTGGTGAGAGGGAAGGAAATACCGGCCTTTTGATTTGGCTGGTGAGTCTTCCCTATTCCACATTACCTGCCCCACTCTTGATTTCAAATGTGGACTAATCAGTCACACTCACAACCAGCCCTACTTTGTTTTCTCTCTCTTTTTTTTTTGACTGGGAGAAATTTGTGCTGAGTTCATGTGTTCAGCACTTCCAATCATTTTCAAAAGTTGGCTCCTATATGGATGAGTTAGAACAGATACATAACCAAACTGTAAGAACATAAGATATGCCATACTGGGTAAGACCAAAATCCATCAAGCCCAGTATCCTGTTTCCAACAGTGGCCAGTCCAGATCATAAGGACCTGTCAGGTTCCCAAAAGAGTACACAGATTCCATGTTGCTTATCCTGAGGTAAACAGATTTCTCTGGTCCTTTTTATTAATGGTTTATGGGCTTTTCCTCCAGGAACTTGTCCAACCCTTTTTTAAACCCAGTTAAACTAACAGCTTTTACTACATCCTCCGGTAACGAATTCCTGAGTTTTATTATGCATTGAGTGAAAAAAATATTTTCTCCTATTAGTCTTACAATATAGCCCTTTTATCTTCATTGTGTGTCCCCTTTTGAGATTACCCATCCACTCCATTCGTTATTTTATTGACCTCTATCATATCTCCTCTCGGCCATCTTTTTTCCAAGTTGAAGAGCCTTAACCTTTTAAGCCTTTTCTCATAGAGGTATCTTTCCATTGCTTTTACCATTTTTGTGGCTCTTCTCTGTATTTTTTCTAATTCTGCTATATCCTTTTTGAGATATGGGACAGAATTGCACACAATATTCATAGTGCAGTTGAACCATGGAACAACAGAGAGGCATTATAATATCCTTGGTTTTATTCTCCATTCCTTTCCATATGATTCCTAGCATTTTATTTGCTTTCTTGGCTGCCGCTGCATGCTGGGTGGAGAGTTTCAAATAAAACTTATTCCTGGGTTGTAGTTCTTAATGTGGAACCTTGAATCGTGTAACCATAGTTTGGTTTTTTCTTTTCTAGATACATAACTTTGCATCCACATTAAATTTCATGTGCCATTTGAATGTCCAGTCTTTTAATTTATCAAGGTCGTCTTGCAATTTTTCACAATCCTCTTGTGTTTTAACAACTTTGAATAATTTTATGTCATCTGCAAATTTGATCACCTCACTTGTTGTTCTCATTTCCAGGTCATTTATAAATATATTAAAAAACAGCAGGCCCAGCACAGATCCGTGAGGTACTCCACTATTCACCTTCCTCCATTGAGAGAATTGGCCATTTAGCCCTACCCTCTGCTTTCTATCTTTTAACCAGTTCTTGATCCACAGTAGTACACTGCCTCCTATCCTATGACGTTCTAAATTTTTGCCAAGAGTCTCTCAGGAGAGACCTTGTCAAAGGCTTTCTGAAAATCCAGATATACTATCAGCTAGCTAACCTTTGCCTTTATTCACACCTTCAAAAAAATATAACAGAATAGTAAGACAAGACTTTCATTGGCTAAATCTATGTTGGCTTTCTCCTATTAAACTGTGACATCTACATGTTCAGTAATTTTATTCTTTATAATGATTTCTACCATTTGGTCCAGTACTGATGTCAGGCTCACTGGTCTGTAGTTTCCCAGATCACCTCTGGAACTCTTTGAAAATTGGCGTTACATTGGCCATTCTCCAATCTTCAAGTACTACAGATTATTTAAATGATAGTTCACAGACTACTAATAGTAGATCTGCAATCTCATATTTCAGTTCTTTCAACACCCTTGGATATATACCATTTGGTCCAGGTAATTGCTACTCTTCAGTTTATCAAATAGTTGTAATACATCTTCCTGCTTTAGCAATAACTCTTCTGATATGTCGCCTTTAAATACCATTTCAGGCATGGGTAACTTCCTTATATCTTTTTCAGTAAAGACTGAAGCAAAGAGTTCATTCCATCTCTCTGCTATGGCTTTGTCATCCCTTAGCACCCTTTTTACCCCTCTATCATCCAATGGTCAAACTGACTCTCTCACAGGAGTTTTGCTATGAATGTACTTGAAAAAGTTTTTATTATGCATTTTGCTTCCATGGCAAGCTTTTTTTCAAATTCTCTCTTTGCCTGCCTTATCAGTGCCTTTGCATCTAACTTGCCAGTGCTTATGTTGTGTTCCATTTTCGTCATTTGGCTCCTTTTTCCATTTCCTGAAAGATGCTTTTTTGGCAACAGCCTCTGATCTCACCTTTAAACCATGCTGGAAGATTTTTGGCCTTCCTTCCACTTTTCTTAAAGCTATCTATTCTGGGCTTCCAAGATAATATTTTTAAACAACGCCCATACTTTATGTAAATCTTTAACCTTTGCAGCTGCTTCTTTTAGTTTTTTCTTAACTATTTCCCTCATTTTGTCATAGTCTCCTTTTTGAAAGTTAAAAAATAGTACTATGGATTTCCTTGCCGTCCTTCAATTTATTAAATCAAATGTGATCATGCTATGATCACCATTACCAAATGGCCCCAAGATCCTTATCTCTTGCACCAGATCTTGTGTTCCACTAAGGACTAGGTCCAAAATAGCTTCCCCTTTTATTGGTTCATGAGCCAGCTGCTCCAAGAAGCAGTCATTTATTTCATCTAGAAACTTTATCTCCCTAGCATGTCCTGTTGTGACATTGACCCAGTTGATACTGGGGGTATTTGAAATCACCCATTATTTCTGTGTTGTAACTTTTGTTAGCGTCCTTGATTTCTTTTAATATTTCATTATCCATCTGTTCATTCTGGCCAGGCATTCGTTAATAGACCCCCACTGCCAATGCCTTCCCTTTTTTATAGGGGATTACTATCCATAGAGATTCTACAGTGTATTTTGTTTCCTGAAAAAAACTTTAATCTTATGTAACTCAATGCCCTCTAACAGAGTACAACTCCTCTACCAATTTGATCTGCTCTATCATTGAGATATTTTTTATGCCCAGGTATCAAAGTGTTCCATTGGTTGTCCCCCTTCCACTTGGTCTCAGAGATGCCAATCATATCTAATCTTTCATTTAGTGCTATATACTGTATTCTAGTTCTCCCATCTTATTTTTTAGACTTCTAGCATTTATATACAGGCATTTTAGAGGTTAAATTTTATTTATATTAATCTGGTTATCATTCGATAGGGGTAATTTCCAAGCATTCACCACCCTTTCAGTGAAAAATTATTTCCTGATGTTGATTTTAAGTTTACCTCCTTGTAGTTTCATTTTATGTCTTCTAGTATTACATCTTCCCAGTCTTTGAAAAAGGTTTGTTTGTTCATTAATACCCTTTAAGTATTTAAACAACTGTAGGATATCTCCCCTGTCCCTCCTCTTTTCTAGGGTATACATATTTAAGTCTTCAAGTCTCTTCTCATAAATCTTCTCGTGCTGGCTCCAAATCATTTTGGTTGCCTTCCTCTGAATCGTTTGCGGTCTTTTTATATCCTTTGCGAGATATGGTCTCCAAAACTGAACAATATATTCCAAGTGAGGCCTCACCAACGACTTGTACAAGGACACTAATAATTTCCTCCTTTCTGCTGGTTATTCCTCTCTGTATGCAACCCAGTATCCTTCTACTTTGGGCCTCTGCCTTGTCATGTTGTTTCACCACTTTGAAATCCTCAGAAACAATCACTCTGATGTCCTCCTCCTGATCCATGTACACCAAACTCTTGCTCCCTATAGCATACAATCCCCTTGGATTTCTGCATCTCAAGTGCATGACTCTGCACTTATTTGCATTAAATCTTAACTGCCAAGCATTAGACCATTCTTCAAGTTTTTGTAGATTTTTCTTCATGTTGTCCACTCCCTCAGAGAAGTCCACTCTGCTGCAAATTTTCATGTCATCTGCAAAAAGGCATTTTTCCTTTCAGTCCATCAGCAATATCACTCACAAATACATTGAACAGTACTGGTCCCAAGATCGATCCCTGGGGACATCACTACTCACCATTTCTTCCAAATAAGTTCAGTTTACCACCACCTTCTGTCATCTGTCAGGCAACCAATTTCTGATCCAGTTCACCACCTTGGGACCCATCCCCAAGTTGCTCAACTTATTGATAAGTCTCCTATGAGGAACAGTATCAAAGGCTTTGCTGAAATCTAGGTAGATCACATGCCCTTGATCTAGTTCTCTGGTCACTCAATCAAAGCAGTCAATCAAATTTGCTTGGCATGATCATCCTTTGGTAAAACCATGTTACCTCGGATCATGCAACCCATTGGTTTCTAGAAAGTCCACTATTCTTTCTTTCAGGAACATCTGCATTACTTTTCCCTCCACTGAATTAAGTCTTATTAGTTTGTCAGTCTCTTCCCTATTACCTCTTTTGTGAAGAGGTACCACGTCAGACCTTTCTCAGTCCTGCAGAACCTCTCCTGTCTCCAAGGATCTATTAAAAACATCCATTAAAGGCCCTGCCAGAACCTCTGAGCTCTTTCAGTATCCTGTGATCTATCCTATCCGGTCCTATGGCCTTGTCCATTTTCAGTTTTGCTAGCTGTTCAAAAGCATCTTCTGTGAATGGTGTGGTATCTACCCCCTTCCCATTTGAATATTTGTCAATCATATGTGGTCCTTCTCCAGGATTTTCTTTAGTGAATACAGAACAGAAGTATCTGTTTAGCGTTTTTGCTTTTTCAATGTCACTTTCCACGAATCAGTGTCTTTGGCACTTTTGAGTCTTGCAAGTCCATCTCTGACCTTCCTCTTCTCCCTAATATACCTGAAAAAAAGTTGTGTCTCTCCACTTCACCTCTTTAGCCATCATTTCTTCTGCCTTTGTTTTTGCTTTCCTTATTTCTCTTTTTGCCTCTCTTAGCTTTATCCTGTATTCTTTTATGTGTTCCTCTGTGATCTGAATTTTGTGAAAGCTGTGGTTTTTTGCCTTTATTTGTGCAGTCGCTTCTTTGGAAATCCATATAGGTTTCCTTTTCCTCTTGTTTTTATTTACTTTCCTTACATATATATCTGTTGCCCCTTCCATTTCCTCTTTTAGTGTAGTCCACTGCAATTCCACTTCCCTTATTTCCTCCCACCTTACCAACTCCTTTTTCATGTACTTTGCCATTTTACTAAAGTCAGTGTTTTTGAAGTCTAGGACTTTGAGTTTGTTGTGATTAGGCTCTGCATTGACCTTTACCTCAAATCACACCGTGTGATGATCGCTGCTGCTCACGTGGGCACTCACCAGGACATTCAATAGGTTATCTCCATTGGTGAATACTAGATCCAGTGTCAAACTTTCCCTGGTTGGTTCTATCACCAATTTATCTGAGTAATGCTTTTTGGAAGGCATCCACAGTCTTTTTACTTCTTTCCAGATTTGCAGAAGGAATACGCCAATCCACATCTGGTAGATTAAAGACACCCAATATTATCACTTCTCCTTTCATGCCTCCTTTGCAATATCAATGATCAAATCTCTATCCATTTCCTCAGTTTGAGTTGGAGGTCTATAGACTATACCAGTGTGGATGATAGTGCCATTTCCTCTTTCCAACACAATCCATGGTGCTTTTTCTTTTCTCCAAGTCCCCTGCATTTCAGCAGCCTTAATATTGCTTTTGACATATAGGACTACTCTTCCTCCTTTTTGCCTTCTCTAGATCTTCTAAATAAATTATAGCCAGCTATGGCTATATCCCATTCATGCAACTTGTTAAACCATGTTTCTGTAATGGCCACAATGTCCAAGTCCATCTCCACCATTAGGGCTTTCAGATTAGGAACTTTGTTGGCTAGGCTTCTTGCATTTGTGCTCATTGCCTTTCAGCAATTGTTGGTTGGCTTGCTTGTGTTTTGCATGGATTTTATTCTAGATTCCACTTCCTATTTGTCATTGTTGTGTGGGTTAAGATGGTGACTGTTACCAATATTATTATGTTTTTGCTGGGAGTGACGTCCTGAACTTGTTTCTTTTCATTCGTCACCTCCCTTTCCCTATTTTAAATCCTTGTCCACATATTGCCTGAATTTTTCACTTAGGATCTTTTTTCCTGCCACAGAGAGATGCAGTCCATCAACACAGTATAGTCTCTTGTTGTCCAATCTTTTGCCCCAGTTGCCTATATCTCTAAATCCTTCTCGTTTACACCAGGTTTGGAGCCACGTATTAAAGATGATTATGTGATGCAGCCTCTCTTCCCCCTTAGCATGAATATGTAGAACTTCTGAGAATGCTATATAGTGGACAAGGGGTTTAATCATGTAAATGCCACTAAGCAGAATATTCATGGGTGCCGCTGCTACACACCCCGATGCTAATTGGTTAACTCTGGTTAGCATCAGGATATGCTGAGAGCATTCTGGGGTGGCACCTGTCGCTAACCGGGCAACAGTGATATTGGGCCACTGCCCAGTTAGTGACATATGGCAAAGGTCAGGCACAGGAAAGACTGGCCTAATTTTTGCTGCAGAAATTAACTGGGCAGCAGCTGAATATCACTGCTGCCTGGTTAGCTCACAGCAATCCAGATATTCAATGCCAGAACCTGGATATGGCCCTAGTATCGAATATCCAGGTTGAGATTCAGCGAAGATGGGAAGCCATGTTAGATCGGCTATCTGCCACCATTGAATATCGGGTCCACTGTATCCAAATTTGCATAATACTCTGCCTAGCAGATTTACAGGCACAGAGGAAGAAATGAAGAAATTGAATTTCTGATAGTTAGCCTAATTGAACAGACAAGGTGAGAACAGATGGGTTTTAGCACTAGAAGCCCCAAAGTGCGTCAATTGACACAAATGCATCTTCGAAGTTGTATACCAGCGCCACTGCTAGAACCATATCAGTCATGTTCCATGACTTTGTTAGCAAGGTCAAGATGTTCAAATATGTGCATCGAAAATGAATGACAGATGCACCACCTAGCGGGAAAATGAATTTATACCTAGAAGCCCCAAAGTACTTCAATTGACGCACTCAATTGTCTTGGATGTGTCAATTGACATTGGGGCTTCTAGGTATAAATTCATGTTCCCACTAGGTGGCGTATCTCAATCACTGTTTACAGTTTTACTCCAACATTACAAACAATAAACACACAATGACATCATGTAATGATGTCACATACTGCACATATTTAACAAATAAGTAACTTCACATTAATTCACATCTTCATTTCATGCTAAACGCAGTCGTCGTGATAATGCGTCAATTGATGCACTTTGGGGTTTCTAGGTAAAATTCCTTTTGGGGCTTCTAGTGTTAATGGTTTTGTTGGCTACTTCTGTCATCTCCATCAATGGTCCCCTCAGAAGACACTCCACAGCCTCCACATTAATAGTAAGAAGCTTCGCAGGCTCTGTTCTGCCATCCTGAGACAGAGATGAGAGCAAACTGTGATTCATCCGAAAACTGTGATTCATGAGATCCCACATCCTCCTTACCTGTGCCTGTCTCCAGTCATTGTGATGAGACGACATCAGGTGCAGTGAGTATGCAGGACTCAAGGTTATATCGGTCTCGCAAAGAGCACTGTTCTTTAAAGTGACCTGACTGCTGATAACAGAGCTTTGAATCCTGATTCCCTTCTGTGTCACGGGGTAGGGCAGGTCTGTCCCCAGTTTGTCCTCCTGGATGTCCTCCTCGACCCCAGGGGTTCACATTGTGGTTAGGTCTTCCACACCCCTGCTCATAAGACCTCAGCTGCAACTGCAATTATTACTCCTGCTTTGTCTCCTTGACAAAGCACGTGCAGTGTCTAGCAAAACATTGTAGGTTAGGAATTTTCAGTAGTTTGCCAGTTCACATAAATCAATTTAAGCTGAGACTGAACCTCTTGTAACAAACCCTCCAGAAAAGCAGAAACCACTAGTTGCTGTATTGCGGATTTGAGATTCAGAGCACCACTATAACGCTTCATTTCAACCAGCCACTTGTAATACATTTTCATTTTTATCTTGCTTGCAAGCCTATATCTTGCCTAAATCTGTCATCTGGAGGAATTCTGAGGTGACAGTATTCCTAAGACCAACCAGTTTATTGTTGAAAGCTGTTGGATCAGTGGGAGCTTCTGAAAGTTTCTACTGCAGCTTTGCCATCAGCTTATCACATTGATAGGGTTTTAAAAGGGTTCTCAAAAGCTAGAAGAGATCAGTTCAGGCAGCACTGTTGCCATCCATGCATTAAGAAATTACTAAGTCAATACTTTCTCCATGAACAAGCAGGGGGGATGCAGGCACACTCTAGATGCTGTCCTCAAACAGCGCCTGTGTCCCCGGCTGTCCCCGAGCTTAGAGAAGTCCTTTGGACTTCTGAGCATGCACATCGCTTCCCGCCTTGGCTCTCTCCTTCCTCCATCAGGTTTGTGGATGTCAGCGATTCGCTTTCCTTGTTTTCTCAGTGGTTAAGTTCCGTCAGGTTTTTCCTACCCTTGAAACACTTCTTTTGACATTTAAAAAAAACAGGTCAAAAATGGGTGAAAAACTCTGTATTATAACTTGAAAGTAAATGTATCACCAGAGGCCACTTGAATAATTCACAGAAAAAAGCCTTCGCATAGCCAGAACACCCATCCACAGAAGCAACCAAGGGTCTCAGTCTTCCCGGGCAAAAACAAAACCTGTCAGAAACTTTCTGACAAGGTAAAGCCCTGATAACATCAGTGACCCATAGACTAACGTTGCTCTGAGATGGATAGCAGCCAACTCTTTCACTTACCAAAAATTAATAATGCAACATTATCAAAAATTCCAGAGTGTTAAGAACGAAAGAGTGGGAACGTAACTTTGCAGTCTGTAGCAATGCTCGTGAAATGGTGCTGAGCCAGTAGCAAAATCCCCAACGCTCCTGCATGCACTTGATATGCGTTTCACCTAAAAGGTTTCTTCAGGGGGTAGCTAGAAAGCACTTAAAGTTCACAAGATGAAGAACACGAGCAAAATCCACCAACCGATAGTTTGAGCACTCTTTATTTAAAAAAAACAAACAATGTGCGAGTCATCGCTTCGGAGCCGGCTCTGCCGCTGTGGATTCGCTGCATTGTTTTGCTTTTCTTAACACTACAGGGCTTCAGACTTTGTATCTCCCCTGCAGCTTCCACCACCTTTATTTTGTTTTAAAACCATAAGTAATATTGTGCAGCAGAAGGTCTTCAGTACAGAAGCATTACTGTGACTAAAAAGAGAGGAAAAGAAACAAGACAGGTGCATCATCCATACCTTCTTCAGGGGTGATAGGCCATTTTACTATTCTCAGCATGACCTCTACTCCTACTGTGACCCCACTCGTATCAGGTCCAGTCATGGCGCGCTCGGAGGCAGAACCCCTACCAGCGCCAGTGTCATAAAAGGCAGCCCAGAGCCTCAAAAATCAGACCAGAGGCCTGACTCCATCTCCTCCTCACCCAGCCTCTCAGACTCCATCTCCAAGGCCGGAGGCTCCAGTAAATAAGAAGCATAAGTCTAAGTCTAAACATACCTGCAAGACCAACCTCGCTCCTACCCATAGTACCGCAGAGTCAGGTCCTCACAAGCGCATGTCTGAAGGAGATACGTCTGAGGCATCCTCTCATACCTCTAAGAGAATGAGACATCGCTAGGATCCATCCCTATTCCCTGTAGTCCCTATGCCAGATAACACTTCCTTCGCTAGGGACCCCCTTCTGCAGTTGCTGCGGCCCTCCTTTCAGCTGTTCCACCTGTTGAATGATCATCAGAGGCTTCCTCCCACCAACCTCCTCAAGGAGTCCCCTATCCCTTGATTGCCGTGAATTTCTACCCTTGGCTGATGATGCTTGTTCGACAGGAAGTGCTTCCTACTCCTATCAGTGGGATGCAGCACCCTCCCTCTTAGGAGATATTGAGGTGACACCATCTCCAGCTATAGATCGCGAGCCTCTGGAGGATCTCTCCTACCTAAATGTTCTCCAAACATTACCTAAGGTGCTGCCCCTCAGTGACTCCCAGACCCCTACTAAAAAAAAAAAACAGAGAGAGAGACTCAGTGCATTTTGAGAGCCTGTACACCACCAAATGAGGTTTTGGCCATGCCAGTACCACGGTCCTGCAGGATCTCCTTCTGTCAGTCTGGAGCACTCCAGCGTCAGGGCATGCCACAGCTCATCCCCTCAACCTTAAATATAAAGTACTGCCCACAATGGGTTTCCGACATCAACAACTCCCTCATCAGTCCATCATCTCTGAGGTGGTCCAGACTCTGCCAGGGAAAGATCAACGTACTTTGGATTGAAGGACTAGAAAGGGGGGCTGTTACTTCTGGAGAGAAATCTGAAATTGTGAGTATATACTTCTGGGAATTTTTCTGAAAGGAATTTTTTTTCTTTTAAAGCTAATTAATCTGTGAACCCACTATTTTTTTGTTAAATCAGTCAGGGCCTAGTAGCAACAGTTTAAGATTCAATTTAAAACACAGAAGAGAACTTTCTGGTTACCTTTCATACCCAGTAGACAGCTGTAGTTTAAATTTCATAGTCACTCAGGGCCTAGCATCAGCAAAGTACTTTTAGTTTCAAATTAAAACACAGAAGAGAGCTTTCTGGTTAAATTTAGAATCCAGCAGAGAGCTTGTAGTTTAAATTTCATAATAGGTTAGAGGCTAGTAGCAGCAAAGAGCTATAATTTAAATCAAAAAAGAATATAGCTTACCTCAGCAGCACAGGACAAGGTACTGTGTAGCAGCCCTTTTTTAATAAGTGTTATATCCCTCCCTCCCTCCCCACACCCACCCTCCCCTGGGATAATCACAGCTTTATAGGTACTTGCACAACTTAAAAGACAGGAGGTGCTCTCAGGTGAAGCTCATTACCCAAATCAGTCATACACTAAGGACCTGAGATTAATTAAGCTTCAGGTGAACAAGGTATATTAAACTTCTTAGGTACAGTTTTAGTGGTATAAATATCCATAGCACCCTTTAGTACATAAAAAACTTAAAGATCTAAACACAAACTTAAAACTAAGATGCAGACAGCAGTCCAGCAGCAGGATGTGGGCTTTCCAGTCTTTTGCATTGAGTGTCACATGTATGATTTTCTCCCAGCTGGTGAGAGGTCTTACGTGTGCACTAGGTGCAAGGAGCTCTCTGCTCTCAGGGAACGAGTCCGTTCTCTAGAGGCTAGAGTAGCAGACTTGGAAAACATAAGACAGACAGAGAGGTACATAGACGAGACCTACAGGGATATAGTCCTGAAGTCCCACCTCCAGTCTGGCAGCATCCCTGTTGCCATGGAGGAGAGAGGTCATGTAACAGGAGAGCATCACCCTGGTGTGGCAGGATGTGATCCTGTAACTAGGACCTGTCCTCAAGGTGATGTAAACCCCTCTCGCACCGAGGAGGTTTCTCCAGGGCCAAGTGCCCATGAGGGAAGGGTTAGGACAGCAGTTATAGTTGGTGATTCGATCATTAGGCATGTAGATAGCTGGGTGACTGGTGGACGTGAGGATCGCCTGGTAACATGCCTGCCTGGTGCGAAGGTAGCGGACCTCACACACCACCTAGATAAGGTCTTAGATAGTGCTGGGGAGGAGTCTGCTGTCTTGGTACATGTCGGTACCAATGACATAGGAAAATGTGGTAGGGAGGTTCTGGAAGCTAAATTTAGGCTTTTAGGTAGGAAGTTGAAATCCAGAACTTCCAGGGTAGCGTTCTCCGAAATGCTTCCCGTTCCACGCGCAGGACCCAAAAAGCAGGCAGAGCTCCGGAGCCTCAATGCGTGGATGAGACAATGGTGCAGAGATGAGGGGTTCGGATTTGTTAGGAACTGGGGAACATTCTGGGGAAAGGAGTGGCTCTTCCGAAGGGATGGGCTTCACCTTAACCGGGATGGAACCAGGTTGCTGGCATTAACCTTTAAAAAGGAGATAGAGCAGCTTTTAAACTAGATAATAGGGGAAAGCCGACAGTCGCCCAAGAGCGCATGGTTCGGAATAATGTATCCTTGAAGGATACTACAAAAAGCAGAGAGGTTCCAAAAAAGAGTAAAGTAGCCCAAATGCCCTCGAGTATGGAGCAGACAGAACTTAAAGATCCCAAATTACCCATGTCTACCAATAGCCAAATTAATATGAATAAAATACAGTCTCTAAAATGCTTGTATGCAAATGCTAGAAGTCTACAAAACAAGATGGGAGAGTTAGAATATATAGCACTAAACGAGAGGTTAGATATGATTGGAATATCAGAGACATGGTGGAAGGAGGACAACCAGTGGGACACTGTGATACCTGGGAACAAACTATATCGTAATGATAGAGCTGACCAAATTGGTGGAGGGGTTGCGCTCTATGTTAGAGGGGGCATTGAGTCAGAAAGGATTAAAGTTTTGCAAGAAACAAAATTTGCTGTAGAATCTCTATGGATTGAAATTCCATGTAAAAAGGGGAAGGCGATGGCAGTGGGGGTGTACTATCGTCCGCCTGGTCAGAATGAACAAATGGATGATGAAATGCTCAAAGAAATCAAGGAAGCTAGCAAAGGTTACAGTGCAGTAATAATAATGGGTGATTTCAATTACCCCGGCATCGACTGGGTCAGTGTCACAACAGGACATGCTAGGGAGATAAAGTTCCTAGATGAAATAAATGACTGCTTCTTGGAGCAGCTGGTTCATGAACCGACCAGAGGGGAAGCAATATTAGACCTAGTCCTTAGTGGAACACCAGATGTAGTGCAAGAGATAAGGGTGTTGGAGCCACTTGGCAATAGTGATCATAGCATGATCACCTTTGATTTAATTAGTGGAGGAGGGATAGTAAGGAAATCCACAGTACTACCCTTTAACTTTCGAAAGGGAGACTATGATAAAATGAGGAAAACAGTTAAGAAAAAACTAAAAGGAGCAGTTGCAAAGGTTAAAGACGTACATCAAGCTTGGGTGTTGTTGAAAAATACTATCTTGGAAGCCCAGACCAGCTGTATTCCACGCTTTAAGAAAAGTGGAAGGAAGTCCAAAAAACTGCTAGCATGGTTTAAAGGTGAGGTCAGAGAGGCTGTTGTTGCCAAAAAAGCATCTTTCAGGAAATGGAAAAAAGAGCCAAACGATGAAACCTGGAAACAGCACAAGCACTGGCAAGTCAAATGCAAGGCATTGATAAGGCAGGCAAAGAGAGAATTTGAGAAGAAGCTTGCTGCGGAAGCAAAAACGCGAAATAAAGACCTTTTCAAGTACATTCGTAGCAAAAAACCTGTGAGAGAGTCAGTTGGTCCATTAGATGATAAAGGGGTTAAAGGAGCACTAAGAGGCGACAAGGCGATAGCGGAAAGACTGAATGAATTCTTTGCTTCGGTCTTTACTGAGGAAGATGTAGGGATGTTACCCATGACTGAAGTGGTATTTAAAGGTGTGGAAGAATTGAAGGAAATATCGATACATCGGGAAGATGTCTTACAACTATTAGATAAACTGAAGAGTAGCAAATCACCTGGGCCGGATGGTATACATCCAAGGGTGTTGAAAGAACTGAAATTTGAGACTGCAGACCTGCTATCAGTAATCTGTGAACTATCATTAAAATCATCTCTAATACCTGAGGATTGGAGGATCACCAATGTAACACCAATTTTTAAAAAGGGTTCCAGGGGTGATCCGGGAAACTACAGACCGGTGAGCCTGACATCAGTACCGGGAAAAATGGTAGAAACCATCATAAAGAATAAAATTACTCAGCATGTAGATAGTCATGACCTAATGGGAGACAGCCAGCATGGCTTTAGACAAGGAAGATCTTGTCTTACTAATCTGTTATGTTTTTTTGAAGGAATGAATAAACAGGTGGACAAAGGTGAGTCGGTTGATATTGTGTATCTGGACTTTCAGAAAGCCTTTGACAAGGTCCCTCATGAGAGACTTTTGGCAAAACTAAAGAGTCATGGGATAGGAGGCAGTGTACTACTGTGGATCAGGAACTGGTTAAAAGATAGAAAGCAGAGGGTAGGGCTAAATGGCCAATTTTCCCAATGGAGAAAGGTGAATAGTGGTGTACCCCAGGGATCTGTGCTGGGTCCGCTGCTTTTTGACATATTCATAAATGACCTGGAAAGTGGAATAACGAGTGAGGTTATCAAATTTGCAGATGACACAAAACTATTTAAAGTTGTTAAAACCCAGGAGGATTGTGGAAAATTGCAAGAGGATCTTGATAAATTGGAAGACTGGGCATCAAAATGGCAGATGAAATTTAATGTGGAGAAGTGCAAGGTTATGCACCTAGGGAAGAACAACCCAAACTATGGTTACACGATGCAAGGTTCCACATTAGGAACCTCCACCCAGGAAAAAGATTTAGGCGTCATTGTGGATACCTTGTTAAAACCCTCGGCCCAGTGTGCAGCGGCGGCCAAGAGAGCAAATAGAATGCTAGGTATGATAAGGAAAGGAATGGAAAATAAAACAAAAGATATTATAATGCCTCTATATCGTTCCATGGTGAGACCGCACCTTGAATATTGTGTGCAATTCTTGTCGCCGTATCTTAAAAAGGATATAGCGATTTTAGAAAAGGTTCAGAGAAGAGCCACCAAAATGGTAAAGGGGATGGAAGGCTACTCCTATTATTTATTTATTTATTTATTTATTTATTTAACATCTTTTATATACCGCGCTATTTGTTTTCAGTGCGGTTTACAAGTAACAGATCTGCACAATCAGAAAACACTGGTGTGCTTACATTATAACAGGGAACTTAAACTTGGAACAGGGGGTAATAAAACTATAACTATGTACACACAGTGAAACTATGTACAAAAAGCAGTGTAAAAACTGAGCTATGTATAAACATATTGGGTTCTTTAGTATTCACAGGCAGACTATGGTCGGAATAAGGTAGGACATAAGAGAACTTGAGTCAGAAATTACTTGTGAGGGAATTGGGGAGAAGAGTGAGAGTTTGTCGGTTTAGGAGGGCTGATGATCCGATGAGGATTGGATGCTTGTGGAAAATGGATCAGGAAGATGTGGTGCTTGATTGCCTTACGAAATTGAGAGAGGTCTTTAATCGCTCTTATTTCAGGTGTGAGGTCATTCCAGCATTTAGGTGCATAGAAGGCGAAGGTCCTTTTTTTGGTTGATTGGGTACATTTGATGGACTCCTTGGGGATAATCAGGGTGTTGTCCGTTGTTGTCCTTCTCTCTCTGTTTTTTGGGGTGAGGGAGATGAGATCGTTAAGAGACGTGGGGGCAAGGTTGTTGATGATCTTGAAAGTGATGATGAGGATTTTATAGGTTATCCTGCAATGAATTGGTAGCCAGTGTAGTTCCATGAGAGTCGGGGTGATATGGTCTGATCTTGATAGACCACAAAGCACCCTAGCAGCCGCATTCATCGCCAGTTGTAGAGGATTAATGGTGTTTTTAGGGAGACCGTATAAGATGACATTAGCATAATCAAAATGAGGTAGTGTGAGGGCCTGGAAAATGGTCCGGAAGTTGTTGTGAGGTAGCATGGGTCTGAGTTGTCTTAGCGTTCTTATTTTATTGTAGACAGCCTTTGTGACGTTCCGAATGTGTTCCTTAAATTCAAAATGCTGATCCAGAGTAATCCCTAGGTAGCGAATAGATGGTTTACAGGGGAGATCCGCATCTCTTACTTTTAGAGAGGATGGAGGTGAGAATGCTTTGTTTCTTGATATGAAGAGAACTTCGGTCTTCTTGAAGTTTATACGGAGGTTTTGAGAAGCTAACCAGTCTGTGATGGCATTGAAGCATTGGATAAGGTTGGTGAAGTCTGGTTGACTGACTTTAAATGGAGTAAACAGTAGAACATCGTCAGCGTAGATTAATGAGGAGATGTTGAAGGTGCGTATGATGTCACAGATCGGCTGTAAGTATACATTAAACAGAAGTGCAGATAAGGACGATCCTTGCGGAACACCTTGGTGTTGGTGGAAAGGTGTGGATGTGGTGGAACCGACTCTGACATGTTGCCATCGCTCAGACAGGTATGACCTACACCATTCCCAGGCGAGACCCTCGATTCCCTTTTCTAGGAGTCGGGCAAGGAGTAGATTATGATTAACTGAGTCGAAGGCAGCGGAGATATCTAGGAATATTAGAGCAAAGCCGTTTTCTGCTTTATCAAGACCTCTGTTCAGTGTATTAGTTAGGGTGGTAAGGAGAGTTTCTACACCGTGTGATTCCCTGAAGCCGTGTTGACTGGGATCAAGCAGTGAGGCTGTATCAATGTGATGTTGTATCTGTCTCTGAACAACCTTCTCTATTATTTTGGCTAATAGAGGTATGCTCGAGATTGGGCGGTAGGAGTCAGGCTTTAGTGGGTCAAGCCTAGAGTTCTTCAGTAGAGGTCTTATAGAGGTTTGTTTAAGGAGAGATGGGAACGTGCCTGTTGCAAAGGAGAGTCCAATGATGTTGACTAGGATTGGGCTCAGTTCAGCACGTAGCGATCTGACCCAGTATGCTGGGCATGGATCACTTGGAGCTGTAGAAGTGTTGATGGAGGTGATGAGATCTTGAATGTTTTTCTCAGAGGGTGTTGTAAATGTTGTGATTGCAGGAAATGGGGAGTGAGAGTGTGATGGTGTTGTGACTGAGATTGTGTCAGTTATGGAGGTCTTGGATTGGAGATAATCGGCGTAGGACTGGGGGGGATAGGAACTAGTTGGGTAGATGATGGGTCTTTAATTAGGGATTTTGCTATGTTGAAAAGGTCTCTGGGTTTATTTAGTGAGCGGAGGAGAAGATTAGCATGGTATTCACTCATTTTGAGATATATAGATTCACGGTGGAGTTTGAGGTGGTTCAAGTATATTACTTTATTGACTTCGGAGTGAGATCTTCTCCATTTCCTTTCAAGTTTCCTGAGGGAGAGGAGGGATGAACGGAGATCTGCTGTAAACCATGGTGATGGCTGTCTCTTGTTTTGTTTGGTCTTGTTGCTTTTGGTTGAAGCTGGTAGTTGTGCAATAGACTTTAATGTGGTGTTCCAGTTGGTGATTGCTTCTCCGAGGTCAGAATGTATTGGGTTGAGTAGAGGTAAGGCGTGCCTAACGAATTCCTCTTTGTCCAATGGTTTGAATTGAGAGGTAGGTTTGGATTCTGTACATGGATTGTTAGGTAGATGCTTAGAGTGAAGAGTGGGCATCTGAAACATAATTAGTTTATGATCCGACCAGGGAATGGAGGTGATAGTAGTGTTAAGGATGGAGTTTTGGCTGAATGCAGCGTGGGGAGCGAAAATTAGGTCCAGTAGGTTTCCTTTATTGTGAGTGGAAGTGTTTACAAGTTGATCAAAACCGAGTGTTTGCATGGCTTCTAGGAAAGCATCTGCTTGGTTGGGTTGCAGGGAGGGTAAGTTAAAGTCTCCAAGCAGCCAATTGGAGCTGTGTGGGTCGGCTGGGTTGCAGGCTAAGTCTATAAATGTAGAGATAACTTCAGGAGGAGAAGAAGGGGATCTGTAAATAAGGTTTATGGTGATGTCTTTATTGGCAATGGTGATAAAGTCCGCATGGGAGGAGCTCTTGGATGTGAGAAGTCGAAATTCTAGGTTTGTTTTTGAAAGAATGAATACTCCACCTCCTTTTCGGTTGGTCCTATGGCAAGTATGGATGGAGAAGTTGGAAGGTATTAATTGGTTTATGATAGCTTTGTCAGTATCCTTGAGCCAGGATTCAGTCACCATGAGTAGATCCAGGTTATGCACTTCTATCAAGTCTGGTATCACTGGCCATTTATTACGCACAGAGCGTGAGTTTATAAGGGCACAGTTGAGGAAGAGTTGAGTTTTAGGTAGTGCTTTTTTAAGTTTGTCTGGATGATTGAGGTCCACATACAGCAGGTGAGAGCGTCGTAGGTGTTGTGGAAAGCTGGTTGCAGAATGGTAAGGGTTAGATTGGTTCTTCTTGCCCAGGTAGGGTAAGGTGGTGATATAGTGTTGCCCGGAAGAGAGGGCTATGGAGCATTGCAAAGTGTTTAATGCTAGGAATAAGGTAGTAATGGTAAATAGTGGGATGGCCATAGTGGCTTGGCGGTTGTTGCGTTGGCTTTGCTGGGTGTGTGGAAGGTACTAATTTGTAGTGTGGCTATACAAGTAGGGATAAGGCTCAATTTAGCGGTAAGGTATTGATGGCGAGAATATAAGTAAGCTGGAAAAGTAAGGAGGTCTGCTGTAGAATGAGACACCGTGCTGCTTTTGAGTGGTTATATAGTAACTTCAGTAAGCTATTTCAGCATGTAAACATCAGTATAGGTATAGGGTATAACAAATAGCAAGCTAATTCAATGAATAACATCTGTATAGGTACTTCAGTACTTTCTATGAAGAAAGGCTAAAAAGGTTGGGGCTCTTTAACCTGGAAAAGAGACGGCTGAGGGGAGATATGATAGAAGTCTATAAATTAATGAACGGAGTGGAACGGGTAAACGTAGATCGATTGTTTACCTTATCAGAATATAGAAAGACTAGGGGACATGCAATGAAGCTACAGGGTAAACTATTTAAGACTAATAAAAGAAAATATTTTTTCACTCAACGTGTAATCAAACTCTGGAATTTGTTACCGGAGGATGTAGTAAAGGCTGTTAGTGTAGCTGGGTTTAAAAAGGTTTGGACAAGTTCCTGGAGGAAAGGTCCATAAACCATTATTAAGAAAGGACCCAGGATATCAATGCTTGAACCAATACAAGCATTGTGGAACCTGTGTCCCTTGGGGAAACTGCTAGGTACGTATGACCTAGATTGGCCACTGTTGGCAACAGAATACTGGGCTTGATGGACCTTGGTCTGACCCAGTATGGCATATCTTATGTTTTTTTTTTCTTATGTATTCAGTGGGAAGAAAATCTTTTCAGAGTGGAATGCTAACCATGAAAATTTTGGCACAGATGCTTCAATACCTTCACAACCTGATCTCATAATGGCCGACTTGGCTCCCCTCCCATGTCCAGAGGATAATCAACCTTCAGGACAATCTGAAAGAGTGCCTCTATCATACTATTCTCTCCACCTAGGATGCCTTTGAGTGAGCTGCCTGAACAACAGGACATCTATTTTTGCTTGACACACAGCTTGGCTTTGCATTTCTGGTCTCAAAGGGGATCTTCATGATTGTTTTGCAGATGCCCCTTGTCAGAGAGGTAACCTCTTTGGGGCTAAGGTCCAGGAAACTGTGTCAGAAGTGAAAGAACATTCTTCTATGGTGTGTGAACTTTCAGCTTAACTCCCAGAACAATCCCAGCAGTCCTGCCATCCTTCATACCTTCAATACCGGAGAGCATACCATCACCAGTACTTCCAAAAGTATTACCCTTGACGGTGCTTTCAGCGTTATTCTCTGCCTCCACATCAGCATCAGCATCAGCATCAGGCTGCCCCAGCTTATCCTCAGCACCCCAGACAAAGACAGGAAGCAACCTGCAGTCACCTCAACACAGCCCACCAAGGTGACCCCCCCCCAGTTTTTGACTACTTATCAGAGGAAAGAGTCCAGCACTTCCAGGAAGCCTGGCGTTTCATCAACACAGACCGCTGGGTGCTCAGCATCATTTCTTCTAACTACAAGCTCAATTTCATGGCCACCTCCCATCAGGGATTACCTCTGCCAAGCATACCCCCCACCCTTCACCTACCCATTCTCAAAGAAGAAATCTCAACCTTACTCCACAGATGTGCCATTGAGCCTATACCAGGATCAGAATGCAACCAGGGATTCTACTCCAGGTTCTTCTTGATACCCAAATCAGGAGCCTATGCCCCATCCTTGATCTCCGGGACCTCAACCTCTATATAATAAAAGAAAAGTTCAAGATGGCGTCCCTAGCTACCATTCTTCCTCTCTTGCAAAAGGCCAACTGGCTCGCCTCTCTAGATCTCAAAGTCGCTTACACCTATATTCCCATTCACCCTCGTCAATGGAAATTCCTGAGGTTCAGCTTCAAGATGGAACACTACTAGTACAGAGTTCTGCCCTTCAGGCTCTCTTCGGCTCCAAATGTTTGCATGAAGTGCATGGCAGTCGCTGCAGAGCATCTACACAGACAAAGCCACTGTGTTTACCCCTATCTGGATGACTGGCTCATTTCAGGTCCAACCAAGGCCTCGACTGAAGCATCAGTCCACATGACAACCATGCTCCTCCAGCAACTCTGCTTTGTCAACTTCCAAATGTCTGAGTGCGAACCTTGTCAGATTCTTTAATTCATAGGAGCTTGCTTAGACACAACCATAGCGCGAGCTTCGCTACCTCCAAGCAGACTAACCACCCTGGGACAGCTCACTACCCAGCTCCTGGCTTCTCCATGGGTTTCAGCTTGCACTATCCAGCCTTTAGTGCATGTGGTTCTGTTCGCATACCTTTACATGTGCCCTCTCCAGTAGCACATCAAGCTCGATTGGAATCAGCATACTCAATCCCTTTGATGCCAGGTTCTTCTCTCCGGACCCAATCATCATATGTGCTAGTCCCTTCAGTGGTCCCATCTAGCCTCATGGTGGGATATCCTTTTCTGCAACCACCACATCATCAACTGACTCTGACAACAGATGCATCTCATATGGGCTGAGGTGCTCATCTCCATCTCACCACTCAAGGCAATTGGTCCACCAAAGAGTCTTCTCTATACATCAACCTGTTGGAGATGCATGCAGTCTGCTATACCCTTCATGCCTTCCAACTTTGGGTCTGCGACAAATCACTCCTTGTGTGAACCGACAATAAAGTCATTATATTCTACATCAACAAGCATGGCCGTCTGCTTATGGGTCTACACCGAATACATCGGTGTCTTCTCAATGCAATATACCTACCTAGAGTCCAAAACCAGTTAGCGGACTCCTCAGTCAGCACCTTGATCCTCACAAGTGGTCTCTGGACCCCATGGCCCTCTCTCCCATTTTCCAGGCCTGGGGGATGCCTGAAGTGGATCGCTTTGCATCAGACAACAACGTCAAGTGTCTGCTCTACTGTTCCCCTCATACCAGCTCGGACAGATGGGCAGCGGATGCTTTCATCTCTTGGGTGGATCACCTCCTCTATGGTTTTCCACCATTCCCACTCATTCCTCGAATACTACTCAAAGTTCATAGAGATTATTATCCTCATCACCCCTCGATGGCCCAGACAGATGTGGTACCTGCATGTCCTCACCATGGAGCAACATGGTCCCTGGCCTCTGCCACTTCATCCCTTCCTCCTAAAGCAGCAGAAAGGTCATCTCCTCCATCCCAACCTCCAATCGCTCCCCCTAGCCCCTTGGACGTTGACCGGCTGGCTGATCCTCTCCATTCCATGCTGGCTGGAAACCAAGCTGTACTCCAAGCAACTCGACGCCCTTCAATGCAGTGCTCCTATATTTCTAAATGGACTCGTTTCTCTCACTGGGCTTCATCACAGGGTTGGACCCATCTTGTATCCTCCCAGTCATCTTCTCACTTATCTTCTTCACCTGTCTAACTCAGGACTACAGACTTCATTAATTCATTATCTCTCTGCCATTGCTGTGACACATTGGTATAAGGAAGGCAAGCCATTCTCCATACATCCTTTAGTCTCTCGCTTCATGAAGGGTCTGATGAACACTAAATTTCCTCTGAAGCCTACTGCTCCAGTGTGGGATCTCAATGTCATTCTCTCAGTACTCATGCAGTCTCGTTTTGAACATCTGGAGTTTGCTTCGTTAAAGCATCTCACTTGGAAAACCATCTTTCTAGTTGTTATCACCTCTGCCAGATGTGTTAGCGAACTCCAGGCTCTGGTTCATTATTTTCCATATACTCAGTTCATTTATAATTAAGTTCTATTTATATACCCATCCTAAATTTCTTCCAAAAGTTGTCTCCAGTTTTTACCTCAATCAATCTATAGTGCTTCCTGCCATCTTCCCAGCAGCATAGCTGGATTCACCTGAACAAGCCCTTCATTCCTTGGATTGCAAAAGGGCTTTACTGTACTATCTCCAAGCTACCAAACAGCTTCGCCAGTCTTCCCAGCTTTTTGTCACCTATAGTCCTAACAATCCAGGCAGACCTGCACCTAAACAGACCATTTCCTCTTGGATCGCAGACTGTATATCCTTTTCTTAGCTCCAAGCGGGTCAAATTCCATCCGGACGAGTAGGACCCCACTGCCTTTGTGCTATAGCAACAACCATTGCTAATTTGGCTGACATTCCTCTTCAAGAGATTTACAAGGCTGTTACATGGACATCTGTGCATATTTTCACACAGCATGACACCATTCTTCAGCTCTGGACTTTGCCTTTGGCCAGGCTGTCCTGTGCAACCTCTTTGCCTAAAGACTCCACCTCCCAGTTTTTCAACCAGGCTGCAGGCATTAAATGGTCTGTCAAGGGCCCTCAGTTCTGGACTAAGAGTGTGCCTATACCCCCCTGCTTGTTCACAGAGAAAGCATAGTTGCTTACCTGTAATGGGAGTTCTCTGTGTACAACAGGGGTATGCAGCCATACTCACCTGTTCGCCGTCCCCTTTGAAATGACTAATATCTTCCCCCATCATCTACAAGCATCACTTTTGGTCATCTTGCAACCTACTCACCAATCCATGAAGTATAAAGCATCTGACTGATTCTAGCTGCCTCACTTTTCCTCACAATCATTACTGGTTTCTGTTCTTTTTACCCGCTCTGAGTGCTCAGACACTGCGCTCACTGCTTTGGAAATTGACTGACAAGATGAGTGGGATGGCAAGGCGGGAAATGGCATGCATGCTCAGAGAAGTCCAAAGGGCTTCTCAGGGAGAGCCAGGTACCGGCCCTGTCAGCAGACTTCACCTAGAGTGTGGGTGCATACTCCTGCTGTACACAGAGAACCCCCGTTACAGGTAAGCGACTATGCTTCCATCCCCTCTGGTGAGGTCTACAACTACACACTCTCTCCCGGAGTCTACGCAAAACTAGTAAAACTACATTTTAGGCATGCATGATGTTTATGTTCCACCGGGGCACAAGGTCACAGTAAGTTCACTCAGAGTCTCAAGACAGAAAATTATCTGGGATACTCCCATTCCAACTGATAAAAATCTAGATGCAAGGAAGCCAGACATAGTGGTAAAGAGAAGAACACAAGAACAGCATTGATTATAGAAGCGCCAGTTCCAAGCAACTATTCTGTTAATCATATTGAGAGAGAGAAGATCTTCACGTACCAGGTCATGTGGTCAGACACCAAGAAAATGTGGCAGAAAGATACCAAGTTATTTCCCATCTTGTTGGCTGCCACAGGCTTGATTTAAGAGGAATTTCCAAGTACACCATGGCAAATTACCCCAACACGTTACGTTTTATGAACTCCAGAAGGAGACTCTATTTGGAACAATGCAAGTACTATGCCTAGCATTAGTAATAAATTTGAGAGACTGAGATCATACTCTGCATACTCTAGTTAGGATTAAACTTCATGACTGTCATGGTATGTGCAAAACTAACCTATCTGAAGAAATTGCCCCGATAGAAAATTCTTCATTTAACTTTGTTGATTGGATCCAGACCTATGGGGGATGAGAAGTGACAAACTGAGAAATGAGTTAAGCCTTCTAATGAAAGGAACCTGTGAGAAGCAGGGATTAGTGAAGGGATTGATGAGCCAAAACTGCAGGGAAAGGAAGCTAACTAGGGAGGGATGCATTGGAACCTGCTGGGGGAATGAATGGATACAAAAGGTTGGGATGAAGGGAACTGAGGGGCAAAACAGGCTAAGGAGATGTAGGGGATGGAGCACGCAGAGAGCTATTAAACTCCCTGTCTCAGATTATAAAAATTCAAGCTATGCTTGTGCAGGAGAGGAAGAATTAAAAATTGCAGAGGGAGTGAGGTAGGAAAAAAAAGTTAAGAAGAAGGAAAACAAAGTTACTTACCTGTAGCAGGAACTTCCTCAGCTACTTTTCCAGAAGCTTTAGAAAGTTCTTTGCACATGCGTGCCCATTCCGACCTGCCATCGCCATGTCTGAGGAACTCAGGGGAGAAGGAAAGGTAGTGAGGACTTATTCTGCTGTCCACGGAGAACACCTACTACAGATGAGTAACAGTTTTCTCTGTTAAAAAGCAGAATAAGCCCTTACATTTGGGAATCTAGCTGCAGGTTGCCTCAAAACAAAAAAAGGGAAATAATGTCGCAACAAGCTGACAATTGACTGTTTTTGCTGCCAATGGGGCTTTTGCTGGTTTTGTTTTTTATTAGAGGGGTTCTGAAGGATCAACTGACCGAAAATGCCATCATGCTGGGAGTCTCTTTTCAAACAGTAATGAGATGTGAATGTATAAACTGGAGGTCCAGGTTGCAGCCTTGCAAATCTCTTCGATGGAGGCCAACTTCAGGTGAGCCACTGACATAGCCATGGCTCAGACATTGTGAGCTGTGACATGGTCTTCAAGAGCCAGAACTGACTGGGTATAAGCAAAAGATATGCAATCTGCTAGCTAAATTGAAATTGTACATTTTGCTCCTGCTCTGTTAGGGTCAAAAGAAAAAAAAAGTTGGGTGGACTTTCTAAGGACTTTTGTCTGCTCTCTTACAGTCTAATATGTACAGCTCTTTCGCCTTTGTGGCAATGGGGTTTTGTGAAAAAGGTTGGTAGGACTATTGACTGGTTAAAGTGGAATTTTGACACCACCTTCAGAAAGAATTTATGATGAATACACAACACTACCCTATTGTGAAAAAAATTAATCTAGGGTGAATCCACTATTAGAGCCTGGAGCTCACTAACTCTGCATGCTGAAGTAACTGCTATCAAAATCAAGACCTTCAAGTTAGGAAAGTCAGTTCACAGGCATTTAGTGACTCAAAAGGAGCTTTCATCAGCTGAGTTCAAACCACGTTGAGATCCCATGACACAACTAGTGGCTTGTGGGGAGGCTTCAACAAAAGCAAGTCATGCAAGAAATGAACAACCAAAGACTGCAGAGACATAGGTTTTCCTTCAGCATGGTTATGATAAGCGCCACTTTCACTGAAGTGAACCTTTACAAAGTTGATTTTTAGACCAGACTGCAAGAGGCATAGAAGGTATTCAAGTAGTTTATGTGTGGGATATGAGCATGGATCTAAGGCCTGACCTTTATACCAGATAGCAAACCTCCACCACTTGAATGCATAGGATCTTCTAATAGAAACTCTCCAGGAAGCCAAGATGATATCAGATACTCCAACTAAAAGGTTCATGGAACCGAGTTTTAACCCCTCAACATCCAAGTTCTGAGGACTAGGGACTTGACATTGGGATGCAGAAGTCTGCCTTGATCCTGCAAAATCAGAGTCTGAGAGATGCCCAGATGCTTTGGTTTCTGGATGGAGAGGTCATGAAGAAGGGGAAATCAAAACTGTTTGGACCAGAAAGGCTCAATGAGAATAATAGTGCTTCTGTCACCTTGGAATTTCAGGAGAATGTTTGCTATGATAACAACGAGCGGATACATATGACCTTCTCCCCAATGAAGAAAGAAGACATCCGAGGTTAGTTTGCCATACATCCCTGTTCTGGAGCAGAACTGAGAGTCTGCTTGTTCTGGGGGTGCCCCACTCTTGTAAGATAAATCAGTGTTGCCTCCCTACCCATAGTCCACTCATGCAGATGAAGGACTCAACTTAACCTGTCTGCCAGAATGTTGTCTCTTCCTGCCAGATAGGTGTCCCTTAACATCAATCCCTGAGAAATGGCGAATTTACATAATCTCAAGTTTCCCAACAAAGGAGGCACAAGCCTGCTCCTCCCTGCTTGTTGATGTAAATCTTCGCTACTTGATTGTACATCTGGATCATGACAATTTGATTGGCCAACTGATCTCTGAAAGCCTTGAAAGTGTTCACAATTGTTCTCAATTCCAGATAGTTGATTTGATGGAGATTCTCCTGGAAGAACTACAATTCCTGGGTGTGAAACTCCTGAGAAGAGCTCCCCAGCACAACTTGGACACATCTGTCATAAAATATTGTTGATAAGGGATAGCCTTTGATTAATTGGAGGGAAGCATACACCAGGAGAGAGGCTCCCGAAGAGGCCTGGTGACTGAGATTACATTTCTGAGTTGATTGTTCGCCACTGGGTGCTCAGAGTCCATTGAGATTTTGTGTCAGAAGCAATGGGAGTTACATAAACTGTGGAAGCCAGGTGGCTCAATATTTTCAACATATTTTTCCACAGATAACAGCAAGCACCTACAATCTGGAACTCGATCCCCGACAAAATCAGAAATGTCACAGAACTCCACACATTTTGAAAATACTTGAAGACCCATTTATTCATTGAACACTTCGGCCCTGCCACATAACCCTTCCCCCAATTTCAGCTGCCCCTCCCACCCGAACAAACTCCCATAACTCCCCCCCCCCCTAAATAATGCCACATTACCCCCTTCCCCCACTCCCACTATTGAAGACAAACAAGGTGACTTCTTAGGCAACCACCTATGAACCCCCCCTCCAATTGTATATAAGTTAATGTTCTATACAACTATTGTATGCAACCTAGTTTCACATGTATATAAGTTCTTGTTTCCATGTAACCAACCCAGCCTCTTGTTATATGTATACTGCTTTGACCTGGCGAAAAACTGTATATAAGCACAACTAAGGGGCAAGATGGTGGCAGGAAGTTGGCTCTTTGCGGCTGCACCGCCGTAGTTCCACGTTCCTGGTTGACGGCACACCTCAGCTTTGTCGGTGATGGGGCAGAGGAAAAGGAAGCAAGCGGGCTTACCCGGAGCTCCCTCGCAGGCTTCTGCTGCTGGCCAGAGGACTTTGGAACTTTGCGGGTTCGCGGCAGCAGGGTCCAGAGCGGCGTCTTCGCCAGCACGACGGGAAGAGCAGTTGTTTGGGTCATCTGTGCTGGGCGCATCCGGAGTAAGTCTCTCTCCGGATCAGCGGACGCTCCCGATACAACCAGGAAGTGTGCCAACAACTCCCGATGGTGTCTGGTTTCTTTATTCGCCGGGTCTTCAGGTGAGTACTCCGCAGCCCGGTGGTGAGGAGCAAGTGTCGAAAGGGATTGCCCTACCTTCCGGAGGGGAGAGGCAGCTTGAGGGTGGCATTGTATCTGAGCCGTTTCCTCATGCGGTAAATCTGCAGCTGCTGGAGCCTGGAGGAAGGCTTCTTCCTGTGAGTCGGGGGATAGAGAAGCCGGCGGTAATCACATTGGACGCGCTGTGGGACACTATCACTGCATTGACCACTACTCTATCTACTGTTGTGGGTTCTGTAAGTTCTGAGATATCAGCTTTAAAATTGGAGGTCCCTAAGAATCAGGAGCTGCAAGCAGGTTCTTTGTTAAAGGTGAAGGAGGATGTCAGTCACCTTCAAGAGGAGCATGTGGCTCTGATGAAAGAAAGGGTTGTGCTGACACGAAAAACTGAGCATCTTGAAAATCTTGCATGGCGAAATAATCTCCATCTGCTGAATTTTCCAAAGTCTCCACTCTTGTCTCCTTTGGAAATGGTGCAGAAGTACTTTGGGGAAGTGCTAAAAATTCCAGCTGCGCACCTGCCCCCAGTAACTAGAGCCCAGTATTTGAGGGCTAACACCTCTGGAGTTCAGGGAAACAACTTGGAGGCATCAATGAGTGGTATTGGGGACTTGACTGGTTTCCTTGAAAGTTCTTTGGACGTGATCACCGAAAGAACCACTATGCTTGTGACTCTTGCTCTAGAGGCTGATAAGTCATTGATTCTTCGGTCTTTTTTCAAAAATATGAATGAGAAGTTTCTTGGTTCAAATGTACGTATATTTCCTGATCTCTCTCGGGTCACCCAATTAAGTAGGAAGGAATTCCTGGCCTATCGTGCTAGGACTACCTCCTTGGGTGCAAGCTTTGTGTTAAAATATCCATCTAGATGTTATATTTCTTATTTAGATAAGAATTTCCTGTTTTTTGAACCTCAGCAACTCTCAGATTTTTTAGGGGCAATGGAAGAGGCCAGGGTGATTGTTGGTCCCATTACGGCTGACGCGTAAGTCTTATCCTGCTAATAACAGGTTTTCTTTTTCATTGTGAGGCTCTATTATTACTCTCATGTTGGGATTGTAAATTGGGGTCATTGATTTCTTGTAGCCCCCCCCCCCCTTCATAATTTATTGTGGACTAATGTTTGGGATAAAATATGTTTGGTTAATTTTTATATATATGTATTTGTATATGTGGTTTCTTGTGAAATTCCCATATTTTCTATTATCATTCATTTGAATGCTTGATTGTTATAGTAAATACCAATAAAGATTATAAATAATAAGCACACTAAATAAATACCTGCTGATTCTCTTGCAAAAAGCATTTGATCAAGAGGCGTTTCTCTCTCCAGGACCCCAGGCAAGTCTATTTGTACTACAGATATATCTTAAATATTCAGGCTACCTCTCATAATGTTCTAATGGTTTGTCTTTTACATAGTGAAAAGTAGTTGATTAGAATGACTGTTTAGAACAGGGGTTCTCAACCTGGGGTGCCGGCACCCCCAGGGGATGAGAGATGGAATTTCAGGGGGTGCAACATAGAGTAGCTTGTGTCCCTTAGTGAAGAGTCACCAGTCATCACTCAGCCAGCTGCCAGTGTGTCTTGAGCAGTGGTAGTAGGTGGTTGTGCTGCGTAGATATTCTCTCCTTTTGATTATATTTACGAGACTAACAGAATTAACATATGATTGTCAGAGTATTGCTTTTAAATCATTATAACACAACATCTGACAATAGAAACATAGAAACATGATGACAGAAAAAGACCACATGGCCTATCTAGTCTGTCCTTCCATAACAACAACAGTCCACTTTTTACCTTTAGAGATCCTCTGTGTTGGTCCCATGCTTTTTTGAATTCAGTTACTGTCCTCATCTCTACCACCTCCACTGGGAGACTATTCCATGGATCCACAACTCTTTCCGTAAAGAAATATTTCCACATATCACTCCTGAATCTATCTCCCTTCACCCTCATCCCATGTCCCCTCGTAGCAGAACTTGCTTTCAAATGAAAGAGGCTCTCTCCCTGAACATTTATGCCACGGAGGTATTTAAACATCTCAATCATATCATCTCTATCCCGCCTTTCCTCTAAGGTGTACATATTAAGATCCTAAAGTCTGTCCTCATATGCTTTATAATGAAGCCCATTAATCATTTTAGTAGCAAACCTCTGCACCGACTCCATCCTGTTCACATCCTTTTGAAGGTGCAGTCTCCAGAATTGCACACCATACTCCAAATGAGGTCGCACCAAAGATTTATACAGAGGCATTATCATCTCCTTTTTTCTGCTAGCCATTCCTCTCCGTATGCACCCAAGCATCCTTCTAGCTTTTGCCGTCACCTTTTCTACCTGTTTAGCTACTTTAAGATCATCAGACACAACCACGCCTAGGTCCCGCTCTTCTTTAGTGGGCAAAAGTACTTCACCTCCTATACTGCATACTCCCTTGGATTGCTGCAGCCCAAATGCATGACCTTACATTTTTTAACATTAAATCCCAGCTGCCAAATTCTAGACCATTCTTCAAGCTTAGCTAGATCCCTCCTCATGTTATCTACACCTTCCTGGGTGTCTACTCTATTGCAGATTTTGGTATCATCCGCAAAGAGGCAGACCTTACCCGACAGCCCTTCCGCTATATCACTAACAAAGATGTTAAAAAGAATCGGACCAAGGACAGATCCCTGGGGCACACCACTGGTAACATCCTTCTCCTCAGAGTGAGCTCCATTTACTTGTACTCTTTGTCACCTCCCACCCAACCAATTTCTAACCCAAGCAGTAACTTTAGGGTCCATCCCTAGGGTGCTCAGTTTGTTTATAAGTCGCCTGTGAGGAACAGTGTCAAAGGCTTTACTGAAATCTAAATACACCACATCTAGAGCTCTCCCTCGGTCCAACTCCCTGGTCACCCAGTCAAAGAAATCAATCAGATTTGTCTGACAAGACCTGCCTCTGGTGAATCCATGCTGCCTCGGATCCTGTAATCCGCTGGACTCCAGAAACCTCACTATTTTCTCTTTCAGCAGCGTTTCCAATAATTTACTCACCACTGAAGTTAAACTAACCGGCCTGTAGTTTTCAACCACATCCTTACTTCCGCTTTTGTGTAAAGGCACCACATGAGCCTCTCTCCAGTCCTTTGGCACCACTCCTGACTTCAACGAGGCATTGAAAAGGTCAGTCAGTGGAGCTGCTAGAACGTCCCCCAAGTTCCCTCAGTATTCTCAGGTGTATCCCATCCGGTCCCATCGCTTTGTCTACTTTAAGTTGAGATAGTTTCTCACAAACAGTCTTTTGAAAATTCTTCAAGATGTCCTTTGCTTCTGTTCCTATTTGTGGGTGTTTTTTGAGGTCCTGCTCCTGGTTCTTCATCTGTGAACACAGAACAAAAATATTTGTTAAGCAATTCCGCTTTATCCTTATCAGCTTCTACATATTCCCCCCCTGCACCCTTGAGTCTGACAATACCACTCTTGCCCTTCCTCTTCTCACTAATATATCTGAAAAATGTCTTATCCCCCCATTTTATTGCATTGGCTATTTCCTCCTCCTTTTGAATCTTTGCCTTCTTGACTACTTTGCTAGCTTCTCTAAGTTTTTCCAAATACAGATGCCTGTCTTCCTCTCTCTGTGATCTCTTGTATTTCATAAAGGTCTCCCTCTTTTTCTTCACTTTTTCAGCTACTTCTTTCGAAAACCATAGCGGTCTCCTTTTCCTTTTACCTTTATTTACCATTTTAACAAAAAGGTTGGTTGCCCTTAAAATATCCCCTTTCAATTTTCCCACTGTTTTTCTACATCCCTCAGCTGTTCCCATCCAACTAACGACTCCCTGAGGTATTGGCCCATCTTCGCAAAGTTAGTCTTCCTAAAGTCTAAGATCCTCGCCTTTTAATGGATTCTAACAGCCCTAGTCCTAATACTGAACCACACCATCTGGTGATCACTGGATGCAAAATGATCTCCCACTACAACATCAGAAACACTTTCACCATTGGTAAGCGCTAAGTCTAGTATGGCCCCTTCACGTGTGGGGTCTGTTACCAATTGCCTGAATAGTTCTCCCTGTAGAGAATCCAGAATCTCCTTACTTCTAGATGATACTGCAGCAGGAATGTGCCAATCAACATCTGGCATATTGAAATCTCCTATCAGTAGCACTTCCCCTTTCCTAGCAATGCTGCGCATGTCTTCAATTAACTCTCTGTCCACCTCTTCCTCTTGTGAGGGAGGTCTGTATATCACACCAATGTAAATAGATTTCTCTTTCCCACTTTCTAGTTTAACCCACAATGCCTCCCCTCTCCCTTTTAAGCTCTGTAATTCCAAAGCTTTAATAGTAGTTTTTACATATAGTGCCACTCCTCCTCCCCTACTTCCTACCCTGTCCTTTCTGAATAAAGTATAGCCAGGTATAGTTACATCCCAATCATGGTTTTCTGTGAACCATGTTTCTGTAACTGCCACTAAATCCAAGTCAGCCACTCCCACCAAAGCTTCAACATCAGGAATCTTATTTCCCATGCTGCAGGCATTTATACACACTACTTTCCATATGTTACCCCTGTTACCCATTTCCATAGAGTTATTTAATGTATCACCTACCTGGGGGCTTTCACTTACCTGGGGGCTTTCTTCACCCATCCCCAACGAATCTAGTTTAAAGCCCTCTTCAGTAGATTAGCCAGTCTACTACTGAAGACGCATTGACCTTTCTTGGACAGATGGATGCCATCTCTGCTCTGCAACCCTTGGAACAGCATCCCATGGTCTAGGAAACCAAAACACTCTCGATGACACCATCCACGCAGCCATGCATTCATCTCCAGGATGCGAGCCTCTCTGCCTTGGCCTTTACCCTCAACAGGGAGGATTGACGAGAACACCACCTGTGCACCTAACTGCTTCACCCTCTGTCCCAGAGCCATGAAGTAACTTTTGATATGTTCTGAGGTATACCTTGCAGTATCATATGTTCCAACATGGATTAGCAACATTGGGTAATAATCAGTGGGCTTGATGAGTCTCGGCAAACTCTCCATAACATCTTGGATTTTGGCACCAGGCAGACAGCATACCTCTCTGGACATAAAGTCTGGTCGGCAGATGGACGCCTCAGTACCCCTCAGAAGAGAGTCTCCAACCACCACTACCCTTCGTTTCCTTGTGGTCACTGATTCTGCAACTTTGGGGTACTTGAGCTCTGGTTCTTCCCTTTCCAGGGATGCTTTCACCTCCTCCACTTCCAGGGCTGCATAATGGTTCTTCAATTCAAGGGCTGGAGAAGTTGGATTGGTGATTTTGCAGGCCCTGGTGACTTGTGTCCAACCATCAACATTCTGTTGGCACCCATCTTCTCCTCTGCTAGAGAGCTTGGTTGCTGCAAGAAGCATCTCATCAATGTACTTCTCACTGTCTTGAATGCTCCTCAGCCTCGCCACCTCCTCTCTGAGTTCCTCCACTTGTTTCCTCAGAGCTTCAGCATGCAGGCACCCTGCACATGGAACTGATCCTTCAACTGGCATTAGGACCTCTGTCTGGACCGAGGCAGAAGCTGTAACAGGGGCAACAGCTTTAGCTATACGATTTTTCCCAGCCATTGTTCTGTTCGTGGAGCTTAGGTATCTGTTAAAGCAAAAAAGAGAGATCTACCAAGTACCAGCCGGTTTCCCAGCTGTCCTTTCAGAGAAAAAGCAATTAAATCTCATTAATTATATTCAAAATCATTGTATATTGTTTCATGCATAAATTCACGATCATGAAAGTGGTTCCCAACCTTTTCTATGTCCCACACTGTTTGCACCCCTTACAAAAATAATATCACAGTGCATGTGAGCAGAGGCCGTGAGAGCTGAGGGGCCCCGAGGGGTGAGATATTTAAACTATTTGATAAACTAAACTGTAGCAAATCATCTGGACTGGATGGTATACACCCGAGTTGTTGAAAGAACTAAAATATGAGATCAGGTGCTGGATCAGCTGCAGCCGCCGCCATCACCGAGCTCCCCCTGAATTGGGGTAGAGCCGGGGAGCAGGAAGCCAGACCCCGCTCTGGGGCTTAGCATCAATCAGGAAACAGCACACCAGCTTTAAAATTGGAAGCGCTATCGGGCGCGCCCATGCCTGGCAGGCCTGCACCTGAGGGCCTCGCCAGAGGGCCCTCTGGCGTGGCCATTAAGTGGGGAACCGAGGCACAACAACGAAACACTCAGCCACTCGTCGGGGAGCATCCTACTGAAGATACAAAGATACAGTGAAACTACAGCTGAAACCGACCCACCACAGACTATAACTTACTAGCAGCCTCAAAAAAGCACCACCTCAACACCTTCCAACCCCTCATAATACAGCTACCGCTCCAACTGTTGAACAAGGTACCACAAGCGGTGAGTAAATTACTCCACATGGCGGACGCCAACATGGAACAACTACCTCATCATGCTCTTCCCGCATACAAGACCCACAAACTCCTGTGCAGACCTCAAATGCACAAACAGACGTTCTTCCATCAGATGTATGCTATTATACTAATTCTTATCCTATGCTCTCACTGAACAAATGCCTATTACTACACTACCTACTTTACAGCCCTGCAAGCCTTCCCTATATATGTATCATATCTCCCTACCATATACCAACCTATCTACATAACTGCTCCCTACAAACATCCCAGTAAGAGACCTAACAGATACATTCAAATAGAGCCATCCTCACATACATCTACATCTCAATCACACAACTCTCATACCACCTGCATAACCATAGGCCTGATAAACGCAAGATCAATATGCAACAAAACACACACCATTATCGATCACATCCATGAAAACAACATTGACATCCTATGCATTACTGAATCATGGCTTAAGAATTAAGACCAGGTGATAGTGAATCAAATAACACCACCTACATTCACATCATACAACTGTCCCCGAACCCACAAATGGGGAGGCAGAGTATTAATTCTCTCCCGATCAGACCTAAGGCTCAGAACGTCAACCTCCAAAAGCTCTGAACACTGCAACTTCATCAGTACTGAAAATAAGTATCTATCCATCTGCCTGATCTACTGACCCCCCTCCCCAACGCACTAATAGAGGACACATCCAACATCCTAGACATGATATACGCAGCTAACTCCCCACCCAAGACTCATTGTTCTTGGAGACCCGAGCCTCACATCTGCATCTACAACACTGGAAACGGCTTTTCACAAAGCAATGGAATCCATTCAACTCAAGAAAGTACTCTCGGGTCCATCCCATCGCTCTGGCTCTACACCAGATCGCATATTTGTGCCAACTAACACCCTAGATCATCGCCTCATACCACCTAAAGCCACACCAATACCATGGTCAGATCACCATTCTATATTATTCAAGCTCCACCACAATATGCAACAAACATCTCGGAGAAATGAAAAACCAATCAGACGCTTCAAAGCTTTTAACAAAGAGCACTTCATCAGACACTATACCGTCCCTACCCCAAGACTTCCCCGACCTGGACGAAGCCGTCAACGCATGGAATACCACCATCCTTGCCGCATCTCAACTACCACCATGAAAGAGCTCACACCACAACAAAAACAGGCCTAGATCTACATCATGGTACTCTAACACAATAAGAGAATCCAAGAGGAAACTACGACAACTGGAACGGCGCTGGAGACATAACAATCAGAAACTACATTGAAGCAATACCAGGAGATGCAAAAAAGAATACAATAATCTAATAAACAAACAATACTATAAAACCTTGTTCTAAAAGCCTGTAACAAACCCAAGGAGCTCTTTAACATCGTTCGCACTCTCACAAATGACCCGACCATGAAGGACGAAAACAAGATTCACCCTCAAACCTTTGCTGATTTTCTAATATCCAAGAACAACCCTAATCACACCACACCCCAAGAGAACATCTCTTATGGACACACCAACTACAGATGCTGGCTCCACGACTACCAGTCAATGGAAGAACTTCAGCATTCCATCATCCAAACAAATAGCACAAACTATCACAGTTCTAAACACCACCACTTCTCCATCGGACCCCTGCCCGGTGAGTTGGATTAAATCCAGCAAAGAAGAACTTAGCACATACATTCAAAAGATAGTAGGCACCTCTCACTCAGGGCCACATGCCTAAAGCACTAAAGCAATCTACTATCCGCCCTATTCGTAAAACCACCTCAACTAATAGTACTGACCCTTCAGTCTACTGACCAATATCTGGTCTCCCATTCCTGGCAAAAATAACCAAAAAAAAAAACTGTTCAGAGACAGCTTCAAGAACATATTGATGAACATGCCCAACTAGATCCCCACCAGCATGGATTCCGCACAAACCATGGCATTGAGACACTTCTCATACATCTATTCGATAATCTACTCAAAGGAATAGACAAGATAAAGAAGGGCTTCTTACTAATTTTTAATCAACATATCATCTGCCTTTGACAGTTTCCCATCAGATCCTACTGAAGCACCTAATGGAGATTAGCCTCCGAGACACCACCTTCAAATGGTTTCACTCATAGCTCGAAGACAGACAGAGAGTAACATCCGGTAACCTCACCTCAGCACTCTTCCGCACAACTCAAGGAGTTCCAAGACTCCTATCTGCTCTCCTCTTAAATATTTACATTCAGCCTACATGCAAAATATTTAATAAATACAAGATACAATATGCCATATATGTTGACGATATCATGGCATATACCCCTATCCACCTGGATGCCCCAGGCTATACCAATATATCAACCTGCATTCAAGAAATAACAACCTGTCTTACTAACAACAACTTAAACTTCAACATAAAAAAAAAAAAACTGAAGCGATCATCATTACAAGGGAATCCACATACAATCCTCCTACCTCCCATCAACATCTCAAATATACCAATCACAATAAGAGATGAAGTTAGGTATCTTGGAGTGACACTAGACAAACAACTTACCTTCCAAGCACATATCAACAAGATGTCCAAAACAGCCTTCTTCAAACTAGCAATGCTCCGAAGACTAAAACCTGTCCTCGATAAAGACCACTTCCGTACAATATGTCAGGCCATCATTACACCTGTGCTGGAATACTATAATCTCCTCTTCCAAGGTCTACCCAAACAGTCCACTTGACCCCTTCAACTAGTCCAGAATACTGCTGCCTGTATTATTGTTGGCGCTTCACTACAAGACCATATAACTCCCATACTACATGATATTGCACTGGCTATCAATCTCTTCACGGGCAAAATATAAATCAGCGTTCACCATATTCAAGATTAAAAACAACATGTCAACATGTCTTGAAGGACTAGAAAGGGGGACTGTTACTTCTGGAGAGAAATCTGCAACTGTGAGTATATACTTCTGGTAGTTTTCTAAAAAGAATTCTTTGTATTAAAGCTACTTAATCTGTGAACCCACTGTTTTTTGTTGGATCAGTTAGGGCCTAATAGCAGCAATTAAAGTTTGAATTTAAAACACAAAGGAGAACTTTCTGGTTACATTTCATACCCAGCAGAGAGCTTGTAGTTTAAATTTAATAGTCACTCAGGGCCAAGTAACAGCAAAGTACTTTTAGTTTAAATTTAACACACAGAAGAGAGCTTTCTGGTTAAATTTAGAACCCAGCAGAGAGCTTGTAGTTTAAATTTCATAAAAAGTTAGAGCCTAGCAGCAGCTAAGAGCTATAATTTAAATCAAATCAGAATTTAGCTTACCTCAGCAGCACAAGACAGGGTACTGTGTAGCAGCCCTCTTTTAATAAGTGTTATTTCCCTCCCTCCCCTGGGATAATCGTAGCTTTATAGGTACTTACACATCTTAAAAGACAGGAGGTGCTTTCAGGTGAAGCTCATTACCCAAATCAGTCATACACTAAGGACCTGAGATTAATTAAGCTTCAGGTGAACAAGGTATATTAAACGTATTAGGTACAGTTTTATTGGTATACCCATAGCAACCCCTAGTAAGTAAGAACTTAAAGATCTAGACACAAACTTAAAACTAAGATGCAGACAGCAGTCCAGCAGCGGGATGGGGGCTTTCCAGTCTTTTGCATTGAGTGTCACATGTATGATTTTCTCCCAGTTGGTGAGAGGTCTTACGTGTGCACTAGGTGCAAGGAGCTCTTTGCTCTCAGGGAACAAGTCCGTCCTCTAGAGGCTAAAGTAGCAGACTTGGAAAACATAAGACAGAAAGAGAGGTACATAGACGAGACCTACAGGGATATAGTCCTGAAGTCCCACCTCCAGTCTGGCAACACCCCTGTTGACATGGAGGAGAGAGGTCACGTGACAGGAGAGCATCGCCCTGGTGTGGCAGGAAGTGATCCTGTAACTAGGACCTGTCCTCCAGGTGATGTAAAACCCTCTCGCACCGAGGAGGTTTCTCCAGGGCCATGTGCCCATGAGGGAAGGGTTAGGACAGCCGTTATAGTTGGTGATTCGATCATTAGGCATGTAGATAGCTGGGTGGCTGGTGGACGTGAGGATCGCCTGGTAACATGCCTGCCTGGTGCGAAGGTAGCGGACCTCACGCACCACCTAGATAAGGTCTTAGATAGTGCTGGGGAGGAGTCTGCTGTCTTGGTACATGTCGGTACCAATGACATAGGAAAATGTGGTAGGGAGGTTCTGGAGGCTAAATTTAGGCTTTTAGGTAGGAAGTTGAAATCCAGAACTTCCATGGTAGCATTCTCCGAAATGCTTCCTGTTCCACGCGCAGGACCCAAAAGGCAGGCAGAGCTCCGGAGTCTCAATGCGTGGATGAGACAATGGTGCAGAGATGAGGGTTTTGGATTTGTTAGGAACTGGGGAACATTCTGGGGAAAGGAGGGGCTCTTCCGAAGGGATGGGCTTCACCTTAACCGGGATGGAACCAGTCTGCTGGCATTAACCTTTAAAAAGGAGATAGAGCAGCTTTTAAACTAGGTATTAGGGGAAAGCCGACAGTCGCCCAAGAGCGGATGGTTCGGAAGAATGTATCCTTGAAGGATACTACCAAAAGCAGAGAGGTTCCACAAAAGAGTAAAGTAGCCCAAATGCCTTCAAGTATGGAGCAGACAGAGCTTAAAGATCCCAATTTACCCATGTCTAACAATAGCCAAATTAACATGAATAAAATACATTCTCTAAAATGCTTGTATGCAAATGCTAGAAGTCTAAAGAATAAGATGGGAGAGTTAGAATATATAGCACTAAATGAAAGGTTAGATATGATTGGAATATCAGAGACATGGTGGAAGGAGGACAACCAGTGGGACACTGTGATACCTGGGTACAAACTATATCGTAATGATAGAGCTGATCAAATTGGTGGAGGGGTTGCGCTCTATGTTAGAGAGGGCATCGACTCAGAAAGGATTAAAGTTTTGCAGGAAACAAAATCTGCTGTAGAATCTATATGGATTGAAATTCCATATAAAAGGGGGAAGGCAATGGCAGTGGGGGTGTACTATCGAGCACCTGGCCAGAATGACCAAATGGATGATGAAATGCTCAAAGAAATCGAGGAAGCTAACAAAATTTACAGCGCAGTAATAATAATGGTTGATTTCAATTACTCCGGTATCGACTGGGTCAGTGTCACGTCAGGACATGCTAGGGAGATAAAGTTCCTAGATGAAATAAATGACTGCTTCTTGAAGCAGCTGGTTCATGAACCAACCAGAGGGGAAGCCATATTAGACCTAGTCCTTAGTGGAACACCAGATCTAGTGCAAGAAATAAGGGTGTTGGGGCCACTTGGCAATAGTGATCATAGCATGATCGCCTTTGATTTAGTTAGTGGAGGAGGGATAGTAAGGAAATCCACAGTACTACCTTTTAACTTTCAAAAGGGAGACTATGATAAAATGAGGAAAACAGTTAAGAAAAAACTAAAAGGAGCAGTTGCAAAGGTTAAAGATGTACATCAAGCTTGGGTGTTGTTGAAAAATACTATCTTGGAAGCCCAGACCAGCTGTATTCCACGCTTTAAGAAAAGTGGAAGGAAGTCCAAAAAAAATTGCCAGCATGGTTTAAAGGTGAGGTCAGAGAGGCTGTTGTTGCCAAAAAAGCATCTTTCAGGAAATGGAAAAAAGAGCCAAACGACGAAACCTGGAAACAGCACAAGCACTGGCAAGTCAAATGCAAGGCATTGATAAGGCAGGCAAAGAGAGAATTTGAGAAGAAGCTTGCTGCGGAAGCAAAAACGCAAAATAAAGAACTTTTCAAGTACATTCGTAGCAAAAAGCCTGTGAGAGAGTCAGTTGGTCCATTAGATGATAAAGGGGTTAAAGGAGCACTAAGAGGCGACAAGGCGATAGCGGAGAGACTGAATGAATTCTTTGCTTCGGTCTTTACTGAGGAAGATGTAGGGATGTTACCCATGACTGAAGTGGTATTTAAAGGTGCGGAAGAATTGAAGGAAATATCGATACATCGGGAAGATGTCTTACAACTATTAGATAAACTGAAGAGTAGCAAATCACCTGGGCTGGATGGTATACATCCAAGGGTGTTGAAAGAACTGAAATATGAGATTGCAGACCTGCTATCAGTAATCTGTGAACTATCATTAAAATCATCTCTAATACCTGAAGATTGGAGGATCACCAATGTAACACCAATTTTTAAAAAGGGTTCCAGGGGTGATCCGGGAAACTACAGACCGGTGAGCCTGACGTCAGTACCAGGAAAAGTGGAAGAAACCATCATAAAGAATAAAATTACTCAGCATGTAGATAGTCACAACCTAATGGGAGACAGCCAACATGGCTTTAGACAAGGAAGATCTTGTCTTACTAATCTGTTATGTTTTTTTGAAGGAGTGACTAAACAGGTGGACAAAGGTGAGTCGGTTGATATTGTGTATCTGGACTTCCAGAAAGCCTTTGACAAGGTCCCTCATCAGAGACTTTTGGCAAAACTAAAGAATCATGGGATAGGAGGCAGTGTACTATTGTGGATCTGGAACTGGTTAAAAGATAGAAAGCAGAGGGTAGGGCTAAATGGCCAATTTTCCCAATGGAGAAAGGTGAATAGTGGTGTACCCCAGGGATCTGTGCTGGGTCCGCTGCTTTTTGACATATTCATAAATGATCTGGAAAGAGGAATAACGAGTGAGGTTATCAAATTTGCAGATGACACAAAACTATTTAAAGTTGTTAAAACCCAAGAGGATTGTGAAAAATTGCAAGAGGATCTTGATAAATTGGAAGACTGGGCATCAAAATGGCAGATGAAATTTAATGTGGACAAGTGCAAGGTTATGCACCTAGGGAAGAACAACCCAAACTATGGTTACACGATGCAAGGTTCCACATTAGGAACCACCACCCAGGAAAAAGATTTAGGCGTCATTGTGGATACCATCTTAAAACCCTCGGCCCAGTGTGCAGCGGCGGCCAAGAGAGCAAATAGAATGCTAGGTATGATAAGGAAAGGAATGGAAAATAAAACAAAAGATATTATAATGCCTCTATATCGTTCCATGGTGAGACCGCACCTTGAATATTTATTTATTTATTTATTACAGTTGCTTATATACCGCACTATTCGGCATCAGCGCGGTTCACAGTATAACAAAATGACCAAAACACACTTCTGTTTGGTTTTACATCGAACAGGGGTATAAACTTGGATAACAGGGGGGGTTGAACTATATACATGAACTATATACATGAAATATAAACATGAAATAGGTCAAATGCATGTCGTAAAAGACCTATAACATGATTGAATTGAACAGTATAAAATAATATTGTGTGCAATTCTGGTCGCCGTATCTTAAAAAGGATATAGGGATTTTAGAAAAGGTTCATAGAAGAGCCACCAAAATGGTAAAGGGGATGGAAGGATACTCCTATGAAGAAAGGCTAAAAAGGTTAGGGTTCTTTAACCTGGAAAAGAGACGGCTGAGGGGAGATATGATAGAAGTCTATAAATTAATGAATGGAGTGGAACGGGTAAACGTAGATCGATTGTTTACGTTATCAGAATATAGAAAGACTAGGGGACATGCAATGAAGCTACAGGGTAAACTATTTAAGACTAATAAAAGAAAATATTTTTTCACTCAACGTGTAATCAAACTCTGGAATTTGTTACCGGAGGATGTAGTAAAGGCTGTTAGTGTAGCTGGGTTTAAAAAAGGTTTGGACAAGTTCCTGGAGGAAAGGTCCATAAACCATTATTAAGAAGTGACCGAAGATATCAAATGCTTGACCCAGTACAAGCATTGTGGAACTTGTGTCTCTTGGGGAAACTGCTAGGTACATATGACCTAGATTGGCCACTGTTGGAAACAGAATACTGGGCTTGATGGACCTTGGTCTGACCCAGTATGGCATATCTTATGTTCTTATGTTCTTAGGAATACTACAAGAGCTCATCGGAACCAAAGCAAACAAAAGACCAGACAGAAACATCACTAAACACCATACCAACCCCTAGTCTATTCACAAAAACCAATAAACCCACATCTATGAGGGCTTTCTCTCTTGCTGCCCCTTCTATCTGGAATGCACTCCCTGAAAAGCTAAGATCCACAAGTGACACAAAAGATTTCAGAAAGTTACTCAAAACCACCCTATTCATCGAACAATGCAATGAAGACCCCCAGTCACAATAATCATTACATGGTACCATGCCCACTCCACTTATCAAATTATTCAAGTCTTGAAGTATGATGTTACAACTAATATGTTTTGAAGTTTTGATGTTACTCTTACACTTTGAAAGTTGTATGTAAAAGTTGAAGTTAATGTAAACCGCCTTGATTAAATGAAAAGGCGGTATAGAAAATTTGTTAAATAAATAAATTGCAGACTTACTATTAATCTATGAACTATCACTGAAATCATCTATAGTACCTGAAGACTGGTGAATGACCAATGTAACGCCAGTTTTTAAAAAGAGTTCTAGGGGCAATCTGGGAAACTACAGGCCGGTAAATCTTACATAAGTAGCAGGAAAAATGGTAGAAACCATTATAAAGAACAAAGTTGTAATATATCTTCCCTTATAAGGCAGGCAAAGAGAGAATTTGAGAAGAAGCTTGCCATGGAATCAAAAATGCCTAAAGACTTTCAAGTACATTCATAGCAAAAAGTCTATGAGAGTCAGTTGGACCACTGGATGATAGAGGGGTAAAAGGGGCACTAAGAGGGGACAAGGCCAGAAGGGAGAGACTGAATGAATTCTTTACTTCGGTCTTTACTGCAGAAGATGTAGGGAAGTTATCCATGACTGAAATGGTATTTAAAGCTGATGCATCAGAAGAATTGAAAGAAATATTGATAAAAACAGAAAGATGTATTACAACTATTTGATAAACTAAACAGTAGTAGATCACCTGGACTGGATGGTATACACCAGGGGTGTTGAAAGAACTAAAATATGAGATTGCAGACTTACTATTAATTTGTGAACTATCATTGAAATCATCTATAGTATCCAAAGACTGGCAAATGACCAATATAATGCCAGTTTTTAAAAAGAGTTCTAAGGGTGATCTGGGAAACTACGGGCCGGTAAACCTTACATCAGTACCGGGAAAAATGGTAGAAACCATTATAAAAAGAACAAAATTACTGAACATGTAGATAGTCATGGTTTAATGGGAGAAAGCAAACATGGCTTTAGCCAAGGAAGGTCTTGTCTTACTAATCTGCTATATTTTTTTTGAAGGTGTGACTAAACAGGCAGACAAAGGTGAGCCAGTTGATATGGTGTATCTGGATTTTCAGAAAGCCTTTGGAGAGGCTTTGAGAGGCTCTTGGCGAAGTTAAAAAGTCATGGGATAGGAGGCAGTGTACTATTGTAGATCAGGAACTAGTTAAAAGATAGAGAGCAGGGCTAAATGGCCAATTTTCCCCAATGGAGAAAGGTGAGTAGTGGAGTACCCCAGGGATCGATGCTGGGTCCGCTGCTTTTTAGCATATTCATAAATGACCTGGAAATGGGAACAACAAAGGAGATATTCAAATTTGCAGATGGCACAAAATAAAGTTGTTAAAACCCAAGAGGATTGTGAAATATTGCAAGAGGACCTTGATAAATTGGAAGCTCGGATGTTCAAATGACAGATGAAATTTAATGTGGACAAGTGCAAAGTTATGCATTAAGGAAAGAAAACCCCAAAACTATGAATACACGATGCAAGGTTCCACATTAGGAAACACCACCCAAGAAAAATATTTAGGCATCATCGTAGATAACACGTTGAAACTCTCTCCGCCCACTGTGCAAGAGCAGCAAGGCGGCAAATAAGATACTAGGGATCATAAGGATAGGAATGGAGAATATAACAAAGGATAATGCCTCTGTATCATTCCATGGTGTGACTGCACCTTGAATATTGTGTACAATTCTGGTCGCCGTATCTTAAAAAAGGATATAGCGGAATTAGAAAAGGTACAGAGACTAGCCACCAAAATGGTTAAGGGGATGGAAGGATACCCCTATGAGGAGAGGCTTAAAAGATTAGGGCTTTTCAACCTGGGAAAGAGATGGCTGAGGGGAGATATGATAGAGGTCTATAAATTAATGAATGGAGTGGAATGGGTAAACGTAGATCTATTCTTTATGGCATTAAAAAGTAGAAAGACTAGGGGACATGCAATGAAGCTACAGTGTAACCTATTTAAGACTAATAAGAGAAAATATTTTTTCACTCAACACATAATCAAATTCTGGATTTTGTTATCAGAGGATGTAGTAAAAGATGTTAGTGTAGCTGGGTTTAAAAAAAGGTTTGGACAAGTTCCTGGAGGAAATGTCCATAAATCATTATTAAAGAGGATGCAGGTAATCCAATGCTTGCCCCAATACAAGCATTATGGAACCTGTGTGTCTGTCTGGGAAACTGCAAGGTACTTATGACCTGGATTGGCCACAGTTGGAAACAGGATACTGGGCTTGATGGACCTTGGTCTGACCCAGTATGGCATTTCTTATTTTTGCTCGATTATTGTTGGAACAAGATGATCCGAGGAATGAGTGGGAATGGTGGAAAATCATAGAGGAGGCAATCCACCCAAAAGATGAGGAAGGCAGCTGCCTGAGCTGGGATGAAGGGAACAGTAGAGCGGACACTTGGGGTTGTCGTCTGATGCAAAGAGATCCACTTTGGGCGTACCCCAGGCCAGGAAGTTGGGGGAGAGGACCTTGGGGTCCACAGACCACTTGTGAGGACTGAGGTGCCGACTGAGGGAGTCTGCTAACTGGTTTTGGATTTCAGATAGGTATATTGCATTGAGGAAAACTCCGATGGATTGTGTGTAGACACATAAGCAGATGGCTTCGTGGCAGAGCTGAAGGGAACCGGAGCCACCCTGCTTGTTGATGTAGAATATAATGACTTGATTGTCAGTTTACACAAGGAGCAATTTGTCGTGGACCCAAAGTTGGAAGGCATGAAGGGCATAGTAGACTGCACACATCTCCAACAGGTTGATGTGTAGAGAAGACTCTCTGGTGGACCAAATGCCTTGAGCGATGAGATGGCAGAGATGAGCACCTCAGCCCGTATGATAGGTATCTGTAGTTAGAGTCAGTTGATGTGGCAGTTACAAAAAAGGACATCCCACCGTGAGGCTGGATTGGAGTGTCCACCACGAAAGGGACTGGTGCTTATGACAATTGGGTCCGGAGAGAAGAACTTGGTATCAAAGGGATTGAGTAGGCTAATTCCAATTGAGCTTGATGTACCACTGGAGAGGACGCATGTAAAGGCGTGTGAGCAGAACCACATGCACTGAGGCTGCGATGTGTCCCAACAGACGGAGGATAGTGTGTGCTGAAACCCGTGGAGTAGCCAGGAGCTGGATAGCGAGCTGTTGCAGGGTGGTTAGTCTGCTTAGAGGCAGCTAAGCTTGCACTACAGTTGTGTCTAAGCGAGCTCCTATGAATTACAGAATCTGACGAGGTTCACATTTGGACTTTTGGAAGTTGATGACGAAGCATAATTGCTGGAGGAGCACAGTTGTTGTGTGGACTGATGCTTGAGTCAAGGTCTTGGTTGGACCTGAAATGAACCAGTCATACAGATAGGGGTAAACACAGTGGCTTTGTATAGATGCGCCACAGTGACAGCCATGCACTTTGTGAAAACCTTTGGAGCTGAAGAGAGTCTGAAGGGTAGAGCTCTTTACTAGTAGTGTTCCATCTTGAAGCAGAACCTCAGGAATTTCATGGGACAAGGGTGAATAGGAATATAGGTGTAGGTGGCTGAGATTTAGAGGAGAGGCGAGCCAGTTGGCCTGTCAGAAGAGAGGAAGAATGGTAGCTAGAGATGCCATCTTGAACTTTTCTCGTTTGATAGAGGTTGAGGTCCAGGAGATAGAGGATGGGGCATAGGCCTCATGATGTTTTGGGTATCAGGAAGAACCTGGAGTAGAATCCCTGGTTGTGTTCCGATTCTGGTATAGGCTCGATAGCATATCTGTGGAGCAAGGTCAAAGTTTCTTCTTCGAGAATGAGTAGGTGAAGGGGGGGGGGGGAGTTTTGCTTGGCAGAGATAATCCCTGAGGAGAGGTGGCCATGAAATTGAGCTTGTAGCTAGAAGAAATGATGCTGAGAACTCAGCCATCTGTGGTGAAGGAACGCCAGGTTTCCTGGAAGTGCTGGACTTGTCCTTTGACAGGTACTCAGTCAAAAACTGGGGGTGGGGGGGGGGAGGAGGGGGTTGACTTGTGGGCTGTGTTGAGGTGACCACAGGTTGCTTTCTGTCTCTTTGTCTGGGGTGCTGAGGATAAGCTGGAGCAGCCTGATGCTGAGGAGGAGGCAGAGAATAGGGCTGAAAGCACCAGAAGGTAATACTTTTGGAAGTACTGGTGATGGTATGCTTTCCGGTATTGAAGGTATGGAGGATGGCAGGACTACTAGGATTGTTCCGGGAGTTAAGCTGAAAATTTGCACACCATAGAAGAATGTTCTCTCACTTCTGACACGGCTTCCTGGACCTTAGCCCCGAAAAGGCTATCTCTCTGACAAGGGGCATCTGCCAAACAGTCATGAAGATGCCCTCTGAGACCAGAAACATGGAGCTAAGCTCTGCATTGAGCAAAAATAGATGTAGCTGTGGTTCAGACAGCTGAATCAAAGGCATCGTAGGTTTAGCAAATGATATGATAGAGGCACTCTTTCAGATTGTCGTGAAGGCTGTTATCCTCTGGTCCTGGGATGGGTGTCAAGTCCCGTCATTGTGAGATCAGGTTATGAAGGTATTGAAGCATCTGAAATTGGTGTGCCAAACTTTTCATGGTGAGCATACTGCTCCAAAAGTTTTTTCTTCCCACTGAATCCAAATTACGTTGATCTTTCCCTGGCAGAGATGAACTGATGAGGGCTTTGTTGATGCTGGAAACCCAGTGTGGGCAGTACTCTATATTTAAGGTTGAGGCGACAAGCTATTGCATGCCCTGATGCTGGAGTGCTCCAGGCTGACACAAGAAGATCCTGCAGGACCTGTGGGACTGGCATGGCTAAAACCTCATTTGATGTACTACAGGCTCTCAAAATGGACTAAAAGTTTTTGGGTCTGGGAGTCACTGAGGGCCAGCTCCTTAGAAAATTTTTAGAGAAATATTTGGTAGGAGAGATCCTCTGGAGACTTGTGATCTGTAGCCGGAGATGATGTTGCCTCAATATCTCCCAAGAGGGAGGGTGCTGCATACCATTGATGGGAGTAGGAAGCATTTACTGTCAAACAGTCATTGTCAAACCACAGGAGAAGAAGGTATCCGCAAGGACAAGTCAAACCAAAAGCGGAACCCAAGGAACCAGGCCTACACGTAGGTATATTTAATTAATTTAATTTAATTAACAGGTTTTTTTATACCGCTTCTTCCATTGATCAGATGCGGTTTACATATAACAACAATCAACAGAGCAGGCTGTTTTACATATAACAGTAGTAACTTGGAGGTTGCTTTTACTAATTAACAGTTAACAAGTAACAATTAGAGAACTATATACAAATGTACAGGTTTAAACTATATACAGAGTTATTTATTTTTCAGTTTTCAATGCATTATTTTAGTGTCACAGTACTTCATTCCTTATCTTAATATGTGTCATCTATGGTTGGGTTATCCTTTATCGAGCTGGATGGTGCTGGGTGAGTTTGTTTCGGAACCATAGTGCAGTGTGAAGAGATGAGTTTTAAGTTTTTTTCTAAACTCCTTGATTTCAGGTAATAGTCTTAATTCTTTTGGAATTGTGTTCCACAAAATGGGGGCTGCGTGGGAGAAGGCTTTCTTATTAGTGGATTTTTTGGCCCTAATGAATTCTTTTGGTATTGTTAGTTTATTTAGCTGGTCTCTCCTTTGGGGGTTATGTGTGGGTTCTGTTTTGATGAGGTTGTTTATTGTCCATGGTGCGGTTTTATTTATGCTTTTGTAGGTGGTTAAGAGAGTTTTGTATTCAATTCTGCTTTGAATTGGGAGCCAGTGTAAATATTCTAAAATCGGGGTGATGTGTTGGAATAGAGGGGCCTTTGTAATGGTCCTTGCTGCTGCATTTTGAGCTAATTGTAGTTTTTTTACGGTTTGCTTTGTTACACCAATTAGGATTTGATTTGCAAAGTCGAAGTGGGGGGTTATGATAGCTTGTATGACTCGTTGAAAATCCTGTAAGAGCATTAGTGGGCGGAGTTGCTTTAATATTTTCAGTTTAAAGTAGACTTTTTTTGTTATATTTCTTACGTGGGTATCCATGTTAAGGTGTCTATCCAGAATAACTCCCAGGTATTTTATTTCCTCTTTTAGTTTGATGTCGTTGTTCTGCAAAGTTATATGTGCTGGGGGAATGAAGGTTGTGCTTTTGGTTACTATTAGAGCTTCAGTTTTTGCGTGGTTGATGTAGAGGTTTTTTTTCATTTAGCCAAGTGGTTATTTCATTGAGGCATTCATTAATTAGTTGTATAGGGACGTTAGGTATTTTGAAGGGGACATACATCATAATGTCGTCCGCATATAGGTGATATAGGACATTAAATTTTTTAAAGATATTACAGATAGGTTTTAAGTAAATATTGATATGCAAACACAGATTGAGGAGATTTCTCCGCTTTTTACATGTTGTTGCTTCATCTCTGTGACCCCTGAAGAAGGCCTTTTAGTTGGGTCCCTCAATAAATTGTGTTTGCATATCAATATACCTACGTGTAGGCCTGGTTCCTTGGGTTCCGCTTTTGGTTTGAAACAGTCATTGTCAGACAAGGGTAGAAATTCATGGCAATCGAGAAGGGATGGGAGACCCCTTGAGGAGGTTGAGGGTGGCTGGTAGGAGGGAGCCTCTGGAGATAGTGGTCATTCAACAGAAAGTAGGGCCACAGAGTCCTGGATGAACTGATGCATCAACGGCAGGAGGGGATCCCTAGCGAAGGAAGTGTCATCCAGCATAGGGCCTGCAGGGATAGGAATGAAGCCCGGTGATGTCTCATTCTTTTAGAGATATGGGAGGATGCCTTAGACGCATCTCCTTCAGACCTGCGCTTGTAAGGACTCGACTGTAGTGCTATGGGTAGGAGTGGGGTTGGTTTTTCAGGAATGTTTAGACTTAGACTTATGCGTCTGACCTACCGGAGCCTCCGGCCTTGGAGATGGAGTCTGAGAGGCCGGGTGAGGAGGAGATGGAGTCAGGCCTCTGGCCTGATTTTTGAGGCTCTGGGCTGCCTTTTTTGATGTGGTGCTGGTAGGGGTTTTGCCTCCAAGCACACAGAAGCCCCCTCAAGTCCCGATCGTGCCGTGACTGTACCTGATAGGAGTGGGGTCACAGTAGGAGTAGAGGTCATGCTGAGAGTAATAAAATCGCTGATCACCCCTGAAGAGGGTGTGGATGATGCGCTTGTCTTGTTTCTCCTCTTATTTTTTTTATTTTTTAGTCACAAGAATGCTTCAGGACCTTCTGCTTCACAATATTACTTATGGTTTTAAAACACAATAAAGGTGGTGGAAGCTGCAGGGGGAGATATAAGGTCTGAAGCACTGCAGTGTTAAGAAAAGCAAAACAATGCAGGAGAATCCACAGCAGCAGAGCCGGCTCCGAAGTGATGCCTCTCACGTTGTTTTTCTTTTATAAATGTCAAAAGAAGTGCTCCAAGGGTAGGAAAAACACGACGGAACTTAATCAATGAGAAAACAAAGAAAGCGAATCGCTGACATTCACGAACATGACAGAGGAAGGAGAGAGCCAAGCTGCACCATAAGCAGTAAAAACAGACTGAAGAGGAGCAGGACGGCAAGGCGGGAAGCATTGTGCATGCTGAGAGAAGTCCTCTAAGCTCGGGGAGAGCCGGGGGCACAGGCGCTGTTTGAGGACAGCATCTAGAGTGTGCCTGCATCCCCCCTGCTTGTTCACTGAGAAAGTGCTGACTTAGTAATCTCTTAATGCACGGAGGCAACAGTGCTGCCTGAACTGATCTCTTCTAGCTTTTGAGAACCCTTTTAAAACCCTGTCAATGTGATAAGCTGATGGCAAAGCTGCAGTGGAAACTTTCAGAAGCTCCCACTGATCCAACAGCTTTCAACAATAAACTGGTCACTCTTAGGAATACCGTCACCTCAGAATTCCTCTAGGTGGCAGATTGAGGCAAGATATAGGCTTGCAAGCAAGATAAAAATGAAAATGTATTACAAGTGGCTGGTTGTAATGAAGCCTTAGAGTGGTGCTCTGAATGCTCGAATCCACAATACATCAACTAGTGGTTTCTGCTTTTCTGGAGGATTTATTACAAGAGGTTCAATCTCAGCTTAAATTGATTTATGTGAACTGGCAAACTACTGAAAATTCTTAACCTACAAGGTTTAGCCAGACACTGCACGTACTTTGTCAAGGAGACAAAGCAGGAGTAATAATTCTAGTTGCACCTGAGGGCTTATGAGCAGGCCTAACCTCAATGTGACATCCAGGAGGACAAACTGGGGACAGACCTACCCTACCCCGTGACACAGAAGGGGATCAGGATGCAAAGCTCTGCTATCATCAGCAACCAGGTTGCTTTAAAGAACAGTGCTCTTTGCGAGACCGATATAACTTTGAGTCCCACATACTCACTGCACCTGCTGTCATCTCATCACAATGAGTGGAGACAGGCACAGGTGAGGAGGATGTGGGATCTGGTGAATCACAGTTTTTGGGTGAATCACAGTTTGCTCTCATCTCTCTACGAAGCTCCGTACTATTAATGGAGAGGTTGCAGAGTCTTCTGGATAGAGGTGCCTCCCGATTTCTGTAGAGGGCAGAGGACGAACAGTCCTTGCCCCTGAGGGGACCATGATGGAGATGACAGGAGTAGCCAACAAAACCATTAAAGCCCATCTGCTCTCACCTTCTGTTCAATTAGGCCCACTGTCAGAAATTCAGTTTCCTCTTTTCTTCCTCTGCGCCTGTAAATCTGCTAGGCAGAGACTTGTTATGCAAATTTGGATACAGTGGACCTGATATTCCATGGTGGTGGATTGCAGATCTAACATTGCTACCCATCTCTGCTGATATTCAATGCTGGGGGCCCTATCTGGGTTCTGGTATTGATTGCCTGGATTGCCGCGAAGCTAACCAGGCAGCAGCGATTTTCAGATGCTGCTCAGTTAGTTTCTGCATTGAAAGTTAGGCCAGTCTTTCCTGTGCCCGACTTTCGCCATATGTCGCTAACTGGGCAGTGGCCCAATATCACCGCTGCCCAATTAGGATGGGTGCCACTCCGGAATGCCTCAGCACATCCTGATGCTAACCAGGGCTAACCGATTAGCATCGGGGTGTGTAGTGGCGGCACCCATGAATATTCTGCTTAGCGGCATTTACAGGGTTTATTTATTTATTTATTTATTTAGTAAGGACTTATATACCGCTCCTTCCAGCGATCAGAAGCGGTTTGATTACAAGTACGGGATTTGTCATAAATTACAAGCAGAATTATTTGGGGATTAGATAGAGAGATCAGGGGGAATACACAGCACACATATGCGGGTCCATATAAAGACCTTAGTTATTATCATACATTTACACAGGCACTAACCACCATCTATTTACATTTGTACATACAGCAATTCAATTTCTTTTGTCCTTTTGGATTTTCATCTGGTATAATGACAATTGAACAGGTGCGTCTTCAGTTGTTTTCTGAAGTTGCTTATGTCTTTAATTTCTCTCAGCTCGTGTGGGAGCTGGTTCCATAACGTGGGGGCAGATAAGGAGAACGCTCTGCGACTAGTACTGACCTTTACGTGCCTAAAGCTGTTTGGAACTCTTAGTGTGTCAGAGTTAATGGTTCTCCTGCTTCTGGTTGTAGGTTGCATGGAGATCAGGGTGGAGAGGAATGAGGGGGCCAGATTGTGAATTAACTTGAATGTAGTTACCAATGTTTTGTATTGAATCCTTGCAACGACTGGAAGCCAGTGTAGTTCCATCAATACAGGTGTGATATGTTCGGTGACGCTAGTTCTCATGATGATCCTTGCTGCTACATGTTGGGCCATCTGTAGTATGTTGGTTGTTTTCCTTGGTAGCCCCTGCAAGATGGCGTTGCAGTAGTCCAGGTGGGGCATGATGAGAGCCTGAGCAACTGATCGGAAATCGCACGGATCTAGTATGTTACGCAGGGGTCGTAGCACTTTAAGTTTGTGGAAGATGGCTTTGTTGGTGGTGTTGAGGTGTTTTTCCATTTTCAGTTTGTTATCAATTGTGACTCCCAGATATTTTATTTCTTTCTTAGTATTGTATGTATTGTTGCACAATGTAATTGTTGGAGGTGGTTCGAAGCCCAAGGTATTTGATATAAACATTACTTCGGTCTTCTTATGATTAATCGACATGTTATTTTGTTGTAGCCATCCCGACATCTCTCCCATGCAGGTTTCAAGCTGGGCGTAGTTCGGGTCGGTGGTCTCTAGTTGGGTGTACAGCCTGATATCGTCTGCGTATATGTGGTAGTTTATGCCATATTTCCTGAATATTTCACGGAGTGGTTGCATGTAAATGTTAAAAAGTAGCGCCGAGAGTGCCGAGCCCTGAGGAATGCCTTGTGTTTGGATGAACGGTTCAGCTTTCTCACCGTTGAACTGGACCTGTGGCTTTCTGCCTGTTATATAAGAGGAGAACCCGTTGTCCACCCTATAGCATTCTCAGAAGTTCTACATGTTCATGCTAAGGGGGAAGAGAGGCTGCAGCATATAATCATCTTTAATATGTGGCTCCAAACCTGGTGTAAACAAGAAGGATTTAGATATATAGGCAACTGGGGCAATAGATGAAACAAAGGCTATGCTGTGTTGGACTACATCTCTCTGTGGCAGGAAAAAGGATCCTAAGTGAAAAATTCAAGCAATAATTTAAACTAGGGGAAGGGGATGACAGATGGAAACAACAAGTTCAGGACGTCACTCCCAGCAAAAACATAATAATCTTGTTAACAGTCACCATCTTAACCCACACATCAATGATAAGTGAGAAGTGGAGTCTAGAATAAAATTCATGCAAAACACAAGCAAGCCAACCAACAATTGCTGGAAGGCAATGAGCACATATGCTCAAAGTCTAGCCAACAAGGTTCCTAACCTGGAAGCCCTAATGGCAGAAATGGACTTGGACATTGTGGTCATTACAGAAACACAGTTTAACAAATTGCATGAATGGGATATAGCCATAGCTGGCTATAATGTATTTACAGTAGACGAGATAGAGAAGGCAAAAAAGGAGGAGGAACAGCCCTACATGTCAAAAGCATTATTAAAGCTGCTGAAATGCCGAGGACGTGGGGAAAAGAAGAAGCGCTGTGGATTGTGTTGGAAAGAGGAGATGGCACTGTCATCAATACTGGTGTAGTCTACAGGCCTACAACTCAAGCCGAAGAAATGAATAGAGACTTCATCATTGATATTGCAAAGGTAGCCATGAAGGAAGAAGTGATCTTATTGGGTAACTTTAATCTACCAGATGTGGATTGTAATATTCCTTTTGCAAATCTGGAAAGAAGTAAAAAGACTGGATGCCTTCCCAAGAAGCATTACTCAGATAAATGGTGAAGGAACCAACCAGGGAAAGTTTGACTCTGGATCTAGTACATGAGCAGCAGCAATCACCACACAGTGTGGTTTGAGGTAAAAGTCAAGGCAGAATATAATCACAGCAAACTCAAAGTCCTAGACTTCAAAAACACTGACTTCATAAAATGGCCAAGTGCCTGAAGGAAAAGTTGGTAGGATGGGAGGAGGTAAGGGAAGTGGAATTGCAGTGGACTAAACTAAAAGAGGAAATAAAAGGAACAGCTATATATGTAAGGAAAGTAAATAAAAACAAGAGGAAAAGGAAACCTATATTGTTTTCCAAAGAAGCGATTGCACAAATAAAGGCAAAAACACAGCTTTCACAAAATTCAGAAGATCACAAACAGAGGGACACAGAAAAAATACAAGGTAAGATAAAAGAGACAAAGAGAAATAAGGAAAGCAAAAACAAAAGGTGGAAGAAATGATGACTAAAGATGTGAAGCGGAGAGAAAATGTTTTTCAGGTATGTTTGGGAGAAGAGGAAGATTAGAGATGGACTTAGAAGTCTCAAATTGCCGAAGACAGATTCGTGGAAAGTGACATTAAAAAAGCAAAAATGCTAAACAAATACTTCTGTTCTGTATTCACTAAAGACAATCCTGGAGAAGGACCACATATGTTTGACAAATATACAAATGGGAAGAGAATAGATACCACACCATTCACAGAAGATGATGTTTTTGAACAGCTTGCAAATCTGAAAATGGACAAGACCAAGGGACTGGATGGGATACATGTGGCAGAGCTTTTAAAGGATGTTTTTAATAGATCCTTGAAGACAGGAGAGGTTCCTCAGGACCTGAGAAGGTCTGATGTGGTACTTCTTCACAAAAGAGGCAATAGGAAAGAAGTGACAAACTATAGGCCAGTAAGCCTTAATTCACTGGCAGGAAAAGTAATGGAGATGCTCTTGAAAGAAAGGATATTGAACTTTCTAGAAAGCAATAGGCTGTATGATCAGAAGTAATATGGTTTTACCAAAGGACGATCATGTCAAAGAAATTTCATTGACTTCTTTGACTGGGTGACCAGAGAACTAGATCAAGGGCATGCAATGGATGTGATCTACCTAGATTTCAGCAAAGTCTTTGATACTGTTCCTCATAGCAGACTTATCAATAAGCTGAGCAGCATGAGGATGGGTCTCAAGTTGGTGAACTGGATCAGAAATTGGTTGTCTGACATACAGCAGAAGGTGGTAGTGGTAAACGGAAATCATTTGGAAGAAAGGACGGCGAGTAGTGGTGTGCCCCAGGAATTGATCTTGGGACTGGCACTATTCAATGTATTTGTGAGTGATATTGCTGAAAGACTGAAGGGAAAAATGCCTTTTTGCAGATGATATGAAAATTTGCAGCAGAGTGGACTCTTCTGAGGGAGTGAACAACATGAAGAAAAATCTACAAAAGCTGGAAGAATGGTCTAATGCTTGGCAGTTAAGATTTAATGCAAATAAGTGCAGAGTCATGCACTTGTGATGCAGAAATCCAAGGGGATTGTATGCTATCGGGAGCAAGAGATTGGTGTGCACGGACCAGATGAAGGACATCGGAATGATTGTTTGAGGATTTCAAAGTGGTGAAACAACATGACAAGGCAGTGATCAAAGCCAGAAGGATGCTGGGCTGCATATAGAAAGGAATAACAGGAGAAAGGAGGAAGTATTAATGCCCCTATACAAGTTATTGGTGAGGCCTCACTTGGAGTATTGTGTTCAGTTTTGGAGACCACATATCACAAAGGATATATAAAGATTGGAAACAGTTCAGAGGAAGGCAACCAAAATTATTTGGAGCCAGCACGAGAAGACATATGAGAAGAGACTTGCAGACCTAAATATGTATATCCTAGAGGAGAGGAGGGAAAGGGGAGATATGATACAGACATTTAAATACTTAAAGGGTATTCATGAACAAACAAACCTTTTTCAAAGATGGGGAAGATGTAATACTAGAAGGCATAAAATGAAGCTGCAAGGACGTAAACTTAAAAGCAACGTCAGGAAATACTTTTTCACTGAAAGGGTGGTGGATGCTTGGAAATTACCCCATCAACTGATAACCAGATTAATATGAATAAAATACAACCTCTAAAATGCCTGTATGCAAATACTTGAAGTCTAAAAAATAAGATAGAGCTAGAATATATAGAACTAAATGAAAGGTTAGATATGATCTCAGAGACCTGGTGTAAGGAGGACAACCAATGGAACACTGATACCTGGGTATAAACTATAACATAAATGATAGAGCAGACCAAATTGGTGGAGGGTTTGCGCTCTATGTTAAAGAGGGCATAGAGTCATACAGGATTAAAGATTTGCAGGAAACAAAATACACTGTAGAATCTCTATGGATAGAAATCCCATTTAAAAAAGAGGAAGGTGATGGCAGTGGGGGTGTACTACTGACAGCCTGGCCACAATGAACAGATGGATAACACAGGTCTGCGACTAAAAAGCTGTTTGATTATTTTCATCTAATTGCCATGTATTTTGGTGTGCTGAAAACAAATAAAATATTGAAAAAACTCCTAGACTTCATGATTTGCCACAACATGCAAAATTGTCTTCAAATTTATCAAATTTTTTCAAATTACTATTAATTAATTCAAACAACTATTAATTAATTCACATAAGTGCATTTAAGATATAAAATGCCAAAAAAACCTTTAAAGGGGTTGTCCGAGTTATGTAAAAAAATATATAGCACTATAAATCTGATGGTCAGCAGTATATACATAAGCTAAGCAAGTTTTAAGTCCGTGCTTCTAATGGTAGAAGGGGTTAATCTTTTCTGAAGAATCCAGTGGGAGGGAGACACAGGGCAGATAGCAGCAACTCCGGTCAGTGCAGGGGGCGTGGCCAGCACTGTGACGTCTCGTGTACAGACACAGAGCTGCTCTCTCCTGCATGCCACACTTGTGCACGAATCATCATCAGGTTCTTGGTTCTAGGCTGTTCACACCTTTTCATCGCAATTCGTGTTAGCTCGTCATTCTTCAACCGTTATGTTATGGCTCCGTGAAAGTGTATTAATTCGCCAGACAGTTTCTGTTTCATCTGTGGTGAATATACAGTGTTGAAGCAACAGCAGAATATTACAGACTTTGTGAAAAAAGTATACTTTGCATACTGTGGACTAAAAATTGGAGATCAAGATAAAGTCTGGGCGCCTCATAAAGTGTGCAAACGGTATGTTGAGGACCTCCAAAACTGGTTCAAGGGTAAGAAAAAATCTTTCCGTTATGGGATTCCTATGGTATGGCGAGAGCAAAAGAACCATAGTGACGACTGTTACTTTTGTTCAGGCGATGTGAAAGGGTTTAATTCCAAATGGAAGCATTCCATTTCATACCCCAATCTTCACTCGGCAATTCGCCCCATCCCCCATGGCACAGATATACCAGTACCCAAGCCCCCTGCTACCTTGGAAGAGTACCTAGCTCCGATGAAGGTGAAGTCATACCTGAACCAGATGACGAATCAAGTTCTGACTTTGAAGATGATACAAGACCAAAATTGTTTTCTCAGGAGGAGATGAATGATTTGGTAAGAGACTTGAATCTTCCCAAAGATGCCGCTGAGTTACTCGGATCAAGGCTGAAAAGCAGGAATTTATTGCTGCCAGGAGTGTCATCTTCATGGTTCAGACATCGTGAAAAGGAGTTCGTTCCTTACTTCGCCCAGGAAGACAAGTTGGTTTATTGCATCGATGTCAAAGGTCTGATGGGTCAATTTAAAATCCAATATGATTCAGAGCAATGGCGTCTTTTTATAGATTCTTCAAAAAGAAGTCTCAAAGCAGTTTTACTCCACAACGGTTTTTACGCTTCCATACCTGTAGGTCATTCCATACACTTGAAGGAAACCTACGAGAACTTGGAATTGGTTCTTCATAAACTTAAATATGAAGACCATGGTTGGCAAGTGTGTGGGGACTTGAAGGTCTTGTGCATGCTGCTCTGGCAACAAGCTGGGTATACCAAATATCCTTGTTTTCTGTGTCTATGGGACAGTTGAGACCGACAAAATCACTGGACAAAGAAAAGTTGGCAGCCGAGAGTGCTAACAGTCGGTGAAAAAAATGTCCTCCGAGAAACTTTGGTACCTTCCCATAAAGTTCTTCTACCACCCTTCCACATAAAATTGGGATTGATGAAGCAATTCGTAAAATCACTTCCAAGAGATGGAGAATGCTTCAAATACTTGGTCACCAAGTTTCCAGGCCTGTCGGAGGCAAAATTGAAGGAGTTATGTTCATCGGGCCAGATATTAGAAGACTTATAGTTGATCAAGAGTTTGTCAATACCATGACGGATCCTCAAAAAGAAGGATGGATTGCATTTAAAGAAGTCGTACAGTAATTTTTAGGCAATAACAAAGATCCTCATTACAAAAAGATCGTCGGACGAATGCTGAAAAGCATTTCAAGCTTTAGGTTGCCTGATGAGTTTGAAAGTGCATTTCGTCCAGTCCCAACTTGACTACTTTCCTGAAAATTTGGGAGCTGTGAGTGAGGAAAAAGGTGAACGATTCCACCAAGACATTAAAGAGATGGAAAGGAGATACCAGGGAAAATGGAGCATTACAATGATGGCAGACTACTGTTGGATGCTTCAGAGAAACATTCCAGATGCTACTCACAAGCGTAAATGCACCAAGAGGAGTCTCACAAGGAAGAAGAATCGAGTTTAGTGTGTGTAAATGAGCTCATTTCAGTTCAAAAAAGGATTTTCATGAAAATATTGTAATAAACTTTAATTTTATAAGTCTATTTCCATTTATTTTGAGGTATTGCCTTATCTAACATAGTTACCTAAATTGTCAGGAAACGTGATGTCCTATGACAAAATGGAGGTCATTTTTGGATTCAGCGCACCAAAAAACATAAAGATTGTGTGGAATAACAAAAACAGCTCTCAAAAAAAAACTTTTTGCAGACCTGTGTAATGAAATGCTAAAAGAAATCAGGGAAGCTAACAAAAGTTACAACACAGTAATAATGGGTGATTTCAAATACCTGGGTATCGACTGGGTCAATGTCACAACAGGAGATGCTAGGGAGATAAAGTTTCTAGATGAAATAAATGACTGCTTCTTGGAGAAGCTGGTTTTTGAACCAACAAAAGGGGAAGCTATTTTGCACTTACTCCTTAGAGGAACACTGGATCTGGTGCAAGAGATAAGGATGTTGGGGCCATTTGGTAATAATGATCATAGGATGATCGCATTTGATTTAATAAATTGAAGGATGCAGCATGGAAATCCACAATACTACTTTAACTTTCAAAAGAGAGACTGACAAAATGAGGAAAGTAGTTAAGAAAAAACTAAAAGGAGCAGCTGCAAAGCTTAAAGATTTACATAAAGTATGGGCATTATTTAAAAATAGTGTATTGGAAGCCTAGAATAGATAGCTTTAAGAAAAGTGGAAAGAAGACCAAAAATCTGCCCGCATGGTTTAAAGGTGAGGTCAGAGAGGCTGTTGCCAAAAAAGCATCTTTCAGGAAAAGGAAAAAGGAGCCAAATGACGAAAACAGAAAACATAAGCACTGGCAAGTTAGATGCAATGCATTGATAAGGCAGGCAAAGAGAGAATTTGATAAAAAGCTTGCTATGGAAGCAAAACACATAATAAAAACGTTTAAAAGTACATTCATAACAAAAAAAAAACCTGTTAGAGTGTCAGTTGGACCATTGGATGATAGATGGGTAAAAAGGGCGCTAAGGGAGGACAAGGCCATAGCAGAGAGACGGAATGAATTCTTTGCTTTGATCTTTACTGAAGAAGATGTAGGGAAGTTATCCATGCCTGAAATGGTATTTAAAGGCGACATATCAGAAGAAATATCGATAAAGCAGGAAGATGTATTACAACCATTTGATAAACTGAAGAGTAGCAATCACCTGGACTTCATGGTATACTTCCAAGGGTGTTAAAAGAACTGAAATATGAGATTGCAGACCTACTATCATTAAAATCCTCTGTAGTACTTGAAGATTGGAGAATGGAACTCTTTAAAAATTGGTGTTACACTGGCCATTCTCCAATGTAGCGCCAATTTTTAAAAAAGAGCTCCAGGGGTGATCCGGGAAACTACAGACAAGTGAGCATGACATCAGTACTGGACAATGGTAGAAACCATTTTAAAGAATACAATTACTGAACATGTAGATGGTCATGGTTTAAGAAAAGAAAGTCAACATGGATTTAGCCAAGGAAAGTCTTGTTTTACTAATCTATTGTATTTTTTTGAAGGTGTGAATAAATAGATAGAGAAAGGTGAGCCAGTTGATAGTGTATCTGGATTTTCAGAAAGCCTTTGACAAGGTCTCTCCTGAAAGACTCTACGCAAAAATTAAAAAGTCATGGGATAGGAAGCAGTGTATTACTGTGGATCAAGAACTAGTTAAAAGATAGAAAGCAGAGAGTAGGGCTAAATGGCCAATTCTCTCAATGGAGAAAGGTGAATAGTGGAATACCCCAGGGATCTGTGCTGGGCCCGCTGCTTTTTAACATATTCATAAATATCCTGGAAATGGGAACAACAAGTGAGGTGATCAAATTTGCAGATGATCTAAAATTATTCAAAGTTGTTAAAACACAAGAGGATTGTGAAAAATTGCAAGAGGATCTTGAAAAATTGGAAGACTGGATGTCCAAAGACATATAACATTTAATGTGGATAAGTGCAAAGTTAAGTACCTGGGAAAGAACAACACAAACTACAGTTACACGATGCAAGGTTCCACATTAACATAAGAACATAAGAACATAAGATATGCCATACTGGGTCAGACCAAGGTCCATCAAGCCCAGTATCCTGTTTCCAACAGTGGCCAATCTAGGTCACAGGTACCTAGCAGTATCCCCAAGAGACACAGGTTCCACAGTGCTTGTATTGGGTCAAGAATTGATATCCTGGGTCCCTTTTTAATAATGGTTTATGGACCTTTCCTCCAGGAACTTGTCCAAACCTTTTTTGAACCCAGCTACACTAACAGCCCTTACTACATCTTCCGGTAACAAATTCCAGAGTTTGATTACACGTTGAGTGAAAAAATATTTTCTCTTATCTGTCTTAAATAGTTTACCCTGTAGCTTCATTACATGTCCCCTAGTCTTTCTATATTCTGATAGCGTAAACAATCGATCTACATTTACCCGTTCCACTCCATTCATTAATTTATAGACCTCTATCATATCTCCCCTCAGCCGTCTCTTTTCCAGGTTGAAGAGCCCTAACCTTTGTAGCCTCTCTTCATAGGAGTAGCCTTCCATCCCCTTTACCATTTTGGTGGCTCTTCTCTGTACCTTTTCTAATAACGCTATATCCTTTTTAAGATACGGCGACCAGAATTGCACACAATATTCAAGGTGTGGTTGTACCATGAAACGATACAGAGGCATTATAATATCCTTTTTTTTTATTTTCCATTCCTTTCCTTATGATACCTAGCATTCTATTTGCTTTCTTGGCCACCGCTGCACACTAGGCGGAGGGTTTTTTAACAGGTTATCCACAATGACTCCTAAATCTTTTTCCTGGGTGGTGGTTCCCAATGTGGAACCTTGCATTGTGTAACCATAGTGTGGGTTGTTCTTTCCTAGGTGCATAACTTTGCACTTGTCCACATTAAATTTCATCTGCCATTTGGATGCCCGGTCTTCCAATTTATCCAGATCCTCCTGTAGTTTTCCACAATCCTCTTGGGTTTTAACAACTTTAAACAGTTTTGTGTCGTCTGCAAATTTGATAACCTCACTAGTTATTCCCTTTTCCAGGTAATTTATGAATATGAAAAAAGTAGCAGACCCAGTACAGATCCCTGGGGTACTCCACTATTCACCTTTATCCATTGGGAAAATCGTATCTTAAAAAGGATATAGAGTTATTAGAAAAGGTTCAGAGAAGAGCCACCAAAATGGTAAAGGGGATGGAAGGATACTCCTATGAAGAAAGGCTAAAAAGGTTAGGGCTCTTTAACCTGGAAAAGAGACGGCTGAGGGGAGATATGATAGAAGTCTATAAATTAATGAGCGGAGTGGAACGGGTAAACGTAGATCGACTGTTTACCTTATCAGAATATAGAAAGACTAGGGGACATGCAATGAAGCTGCAGGGTAAACTATATAAGACTAATAAAAGAAAATATTTTTTCACTCAACGTGTAATCAAACTCTGGAATTTGTTACCGGAGGATGTAGTGAAGGCTGATAGTGTAGCTGGGTTTAAAAAAGGTTTGGACAAGTTCCTGGAGGAAAGGTCCATAAGCCATTATTAAGAAGGGACCCAGGATATCAATGCTTGAACCAATACAAGCATTGTGGAACCTGTGTCCCTTGGGGAAACTGCTAGGTACATATGACCTAGATTGGCCACTGTTGGAAACAGAATACTGGGCTTGATGGACCTTGGTCTGACCCAGTATGGCATATCTTATGTTCTTATGTTCTTATGGCCATTTAGCCCTACCCTCTGTTTTCTATCTTTTAACCAGTTCCCAATCCACAATAGTACAGTGCCTCCTATCTCATGACTTTTTAGTTTTGCCAAAAGTCTCTGATGAGGGACCTTGTCAAAGGCTTTCTGAAAGTCCAGATACACTATATCAACCGACTCACCTTTGTCTACCTGTTTATTCACACCTTCAAAAAAACATATAAGATTAGTAAGACAAGGTCTTCCTTGTCTAAAGCCATGTTGGCTGTCTCCCATTGGGACATGACTATCTACATGCTGTGTAATTTTGTTCTTTATGATGGTTTCTACCATTTTCCCCGGTACTGACGTCAGGCTCACTGGTCTGTAGTTTCCCAGATCACCCCTGGAACCCTTTTTAAAAATTGGCGTTACATTGGCGATCCTCCAATCTTCAGGTATTACAGATGATTTTAATGAAATTTCACAGATTACTAATAGCGGGTCTGCAATCTCATATTTCAGTTCTTTCAACACTCTTGGATGTATACCATCCGGTCCAGGTGATTTGCTACTATTCAGTTTAAGTAATACATCTTCCCAGTATAGCGATATTTCTCTCAATTCCTCTGCAGTATCACCTTTAAATTTATTTATTTATTTTATTTATTTATTTAGCGTACATTTGTATACCGCTACTTCCAGCGATCAGTAGTGGATTAGATTACATATTGGAAACTGTCTAAACAGGACAGACAAATTTGTGGTATATACAAGGTGATTAGTAGGGTGAGCACAACACACAGTAATTAGGTAATTGGGTTTCTTTTCGTAAGGAGGGAGGGGTTATTTACATATGTACATTTTTACATATAAGAGACGTGGAATGCAACAGAAAGACGTGAAGTAAAAAACTTTTATTTCTTTATTCAACTCCAGTCACCGGCCCGACACTGTCCGTGTTTCGTAAAAAGCCTTCCTCAGGGGCAAATGATGGCTGTATATTGTGTAAATTTACTATTGTGTATTGCTCTTCCTCTGAGAGCACAGGAGAGCCTGTGCAACGATTAATAGCTAAAGGCAATATGTTCTTAAAGTGCCAAGGTGCTAATCATAATTGACCCGCGGGACACCGCACTATTAAATAATGGAGAAGCGGCACTGCCACACTCAAACTCTGAGGAAGAGCAATACACAATAGTAAATTTACACAATATACAGGATAAGCTCCTTGTCACTTTAAGGAAGGCTTTTTACGAAACACGGCCAGTGTCGGGCCGGTGGTTGGAGTTGAATAAAGAAATAAAAGTTTTTTACTTCACGTCTTTCTGTTGCATTCCACGTCTCTTACTGGGTTCCTTTGTGCACGTGGGATCGTGCTTTTTTTGTTGCATTTTTACATATATACATCTTTGGCTCTCTGGGTGGCACAACTTAGGCCACGTCGACTAAATCAAGTTGTACTGAGTCTGGAATAGGTGAGTCTTGAGTTTTTTCCGAAAGTCCATCAGGTTTTTGCTAGCTCATAGCTCAGGCGGCTGTTGGTTCCACAGTGTCGGTGCTGTGTATGAGTATGCTCTGTTACTTGTACCGGTTTTGATCGATCTTATATCTTCTGGTACGCGGAGGGTGTTTAAGTTGGTGGTTCTTCTGCTTCTGTTGGGTGGTTGTGTGCAGATAAATACCACTTCAGTCTTGGGTAACATCTTCCTCAGTAAAGACCAAAGCAAAGAATTCATTTAGTCTCTCCGCTATAGCCTTGTCTCCTCTTACTGCCTGCCCCTTTTACCCCTCTATCATCTAACGGTCCAATTGACTCTCTCACAGGCCTTTTGCTACGAATGTACTTGAAAAGGTCTTTATTTCATGTTTGCTTCCATAGCAAGTTCCTTCTCAAATTCTTGCTTTGCCTGCCTTATCAATGCTTTGCATTTAACTTGCCAGTGCTTGTGCTGTTTCCAGTTTTCGTCGTTTGGCTCTTTTTTCCATTTCCTGAAAGATGCTTTTTTGGCAGCAACAGCCTCTCTAACCTCACCTTTAAACTATGCTGGCAGTTTTTTGGACTTTCTTCCACTTTTCTTAATGCATGGAATACAGCTGGACTAGGCTTCCAGGATAGTATTTTTAAACAACACCCAAGCTTGATGTAAGTCTTTAACCTTTGCAACCGCTCCTTTTAGTATTTTTCTTAACTATACTCCTCATTTTATCATAGTCTCCCTTTCGAAAGTTAAAAGGTAGTACTGTGGATTTCTTTACTATCCCTCCTCCACTAATTAAATCAAACACAATCATGTTATGATCACTATTGCCAAGTGGCCCCAACACCCTTATTTCTTGCACCAGATCTGGTATTCCACTAAGAACTAGGTCCAGTATGGCTTCACCTCTGGTCGGTTCATGAACTAGCTGCTCCAAGAAGCAGTCATTTTTTTCATCTAGGAACTTTATCTCCCTAGCATGTCCTGCCGTGACACTGACCCAGTCGATACCGGGGTAATTGAAATCACCCATTATTATTACTGTGCTGTGACTTTTGTTAGCTTCCTTGATTTCTTTGAGCATTTCATCATCCATTTGTTCATTCTGGCCAGGCGGTCGATAGTACACCCCCACTGCCATTGCCTTCCCCTTCATATATGGAATTTCAATCCATAGAGATTCTACAGCAAATTTTGTTTCCTGCAAAACTTTAATCCTTTCTGACTCAATGCCCTCTCTAACATAGAGTGCAACCCCTCCACCAATTTGATCAGTTCTATCATTATGATATAGTTTGTATCCAGGTATCACAGTGTCCCACTGGTTATCCTCCTTCCACCATGTCTCTGAGATTGCAATCATATCTAACCTCTCATTTAGTGCTATATATTCTAACTCTCCCATCTTATTGTTTAGACTTCTAGCATTTGCATACAAGCATTTTAGAGACTGTATTTTATTAATATTAATCTGGCTATTGGTAAGCATTAGGAATCACAACCCAGGAAAAAGATCTTTTAGGCATTATCGTGGATAATACTTTGATACCCTCCACCCAGTGTGTGGCAGCAGCCAAGAAAGCAAATAGAATGCTAGGAATCATAAGGAAACGAATGGAGAATAAAACCAACATTGTAATAATGCCTCTGTATTGTTCAATGTTTCAACCGCACCTTGAGTATTGTGTGCAATTCTGGTCACCATATCTTAAAAAGGATATAGCAGAATTAGAAAAAATGCAGAGAAGAGCCACAAAGATGGTAAAGGCGATGGAGGATAACCCTATTAGGAAAGGCTTAAAAGATTAGGGCTCTTCAACTTGGAAAACAGACGGCCGAGAGGAGCTATAATAGAGGTCAATAAAATGAATGGAGTGGAACGGGTAATCTCAAAAGGTAGAAAGACTAGGGGATACACAATGAAGATACAGTATAGCCCATTTAAGAGTAATAGGAGAAAACATTTTCACTCAATGCATAATCATACTCTGGAATTCATTACCGGATGATGTAATAAAAGCTGTTAGTGTAGCTGGGTTTAAAAAAGGTTTGGACAAGTTCCTGGAGGAAAAGCCTATAAAGAGGACCAGAGAAATCTATTGTTTATCCCAGGATAAGCAACATGGAATCTGTGTACTGTTTTGGGAACATGGCAGGTCCTTATGACCTGGATTTGCTGCTGTTGTAAACAGGACACTGGGCTTGATAGACTTTGGTCTTACCCAGTATGGCATATCTTATGTTCTTACAGTTTGGTTATGTATCTGTTTTAACTCATCCATATAGGAGCCAATGATTGGAGGTACTGAACACATGAACTCAACACAAATTTCTCCCAGCCAAAAAAAAAAAGAGAGAGAGAAAACAAAGTAGGGTTGGTTGTGAGTGTGACTAGCTCATATTTGAAATCAAGAGTGGGGCAAGTAATATGGAATCGGAAGACTCATGAGCCAAATCAAAAGGTAGGGAATTACTCAAAGTCCAGCTGGTATCTCCTTCCCTCTCACCCCTGCAGCCGGTCCTCTCCTATTCCTCTAATCTCTTCTTTATCCATGGACAAACAGGAAAAGTCCTCACATTTGGGTAAGGTCACTGTTGGAGCCCATGTGGGTACTTCCTTAACTAGTTTTCCAGAAGCTTCTAGAAAGCTCTTTGAGCATGGGTGCCCATTCCCGCTTGCTGTTGCTGTGCTTGAAGAACTCGGTCTTCTTTTTTCCACAAAACTTGTTTTGCTGAGCAACATTTTCTCGTCTCGTGTGGTATTTTGGTACTCTTTTTTTTTTTTTTTTTTTTTTTGTATGTTATTGTACATTTTCTCTTGACCTGACCCCACTATTCTCCTTTTCTCCCCTTAGTGATCACTAGGTGTGTTTTTTTAAATTATTTTAAAACGTTTCTTTTCTTTTTCCTCCAGCACCACATAGGCCGCATTTACATCAGAGGTGCACTCGGCCAGTATTTTCTTTCCTTTTCAAACATTGAGCCATTCGATTTTGCTTTGGTTATATTTCTGGCCATTATGTTACAGAACCCTACTAGTGGGTTTAAAAAATATACCTGCTGCAGAGGACCATGCCCATCATGGACTCCCAGAAATGGTGCCGACAGTGTCCGGGGTCTGACCAAAATCCCCTTTCTTTGTAAATTCTCTTCACAGATGACAAGAGAGGACTTAAAGGATAAGAGGAGATACACACTTGGATTTTTGAACTCAGGAGACTGGCCCATCTGCATTAGTGGCGTTGGTTACCATGAACCCAGGAGCTGCACCTGCCTCTGGCAGTGCATGGGCATTGAGGAGTGCTCCAGCTCTCAGAACTGAGCATCAGTAGGGATGCCAGGAATCAGTTCCCTACTGAGTCCACCCTCAGGATGAGAAAGAATTCTTCCTCTACTTCAAATGACATCGAGGATATCAAATGTTGAACAATGGGTGGAGGCTTTGACACATTGGCATTGGAGTTCATAAGAGCATGATGCCAGCAGCATGGGAGAATCCAGTGATACCTAACTCCCCGAATGTGAGGACAGCTCATCCTTCATGGTTTTGGAGGGGCTACACCAGACTCCAAGAATCCATGACCAGCTAGCTAATACATCTCTTAATATCCTGAAACTCTCAACTGAATATAGCAGAATTAGAAAAGGTACAGAGGAGAGCCACTAAAATGTTAAAGGGGATGGAAGGATACCCCTATGAGAGGCTTAAAAGGTTAGGGCTCTTCAACTTGGAGAAAAAGACGACTGTGAGAAGGAGATATGATAGAGGTCTATATATTAATGAGTGGAACGGTAAATGTAGATCGGTTGTTTACGCCATCAAAAAGTAGAAAGATTAGAGGACATCCAATGAAGATACAGTATAGCCCATTTAAGACTATTTTTTCACACAACACGTAATCAAACTCTGGAATTTGTTAGCGGATGTGGTGGGGCAAATACAGTGACAGAATTCAAAATGGCATGGGGCAGACATAGTGGATCCCTATATAGCAAGAAGATAAAGTCAAAATAAACATAACTATTTTTTATACTTCAACAAATAGAGGTGACCTACATGGAGCAGCAGGTACAACCCTAAACAAAGGCATAGAGGGGGGTGACCTGCATGGAATGGAAGGTGCACCTACTCAAGCCACCTTACTGGGCAGACTAGATGGACCATCTGCCGTCATATACTAAGTTACTATGGTTTGCAGGTTTACAAACCATGTAAAGGCCTTTGAATATTGGTCCCAGTGTTTTTTGTAGTCCTGATGGTGTTTTCTTAGATGCTCCAGCAGAAAAACTCAGCTTTACTGTTTCTGTTCTCTGTTTGCAGAATTTGGACCGTCTTTCTCTAGTTGCTTTCTCCAGATCACCCTGGTAACAAGACTTGGAATCAGTACTTCCCTCTTTGTGGACTATGGGACCTAGCAATGTTGGTAAGATAATTATAATGAAAAAGGATAGCGCCAGATAGAGTAAACTCTTAACTTCAGTGTCAAAACATTTTTTGTCAGACTTATCTTAGTGAGGACCTAACCCCTACATTGAAATGTCCATTTTAATAATTTTATTGCAGTAAAAGCAGCCTATTTGGTCAAAAAATGCTTTACTTAGCTGAAATATGATGGCCAAAGTCTTCCAAAAATGCTCACTGGTGGGTCACCCTGTTTTGGGTATTTTTTCCTTTTGGTAAGATAATGGCTCCTCCTTATAAAATTACCATACATACCTCTAAACCACATCCAAAAATTCCACAATTTCCATTATTTCCTGAAGCTGAGGTTGGCATAGCCCCAGTGATTCAGGATCTGTTGTCTCAGGGTATTATCATCCCTACCAAGAGTCCTGTAAATACCCTGATCAAAGAATCGGATAAGAACACTAACTGCTTTGTGCAGGATTTGCAAGCTGTTTTAGAAAACTCTTTTTATTGTTATTATATTGCATAACCAACTCCAAAGACAAACAGTTGCCAGCATACATCTTAAATGTCAAACACAACGGAAAACATCTTAAATGGCAAACACAACGGAAAACAGCACTCAGCAGACAGCATACACCAGCATACAGCATACCCAAACCCTCCCCCTCCACCACGGACATAATACAGACATAATACAGACAGTAGTAGGCTCCATCACACATCAAATCAAACAGAGTACACACTATAGCATTCCCACCACGAACCTACACCCGCCTTCCCCCCTTCCCTTTAACCATAACCAAAACCAAAGCCGCCCCCCCTCCCCCCCAGCTGTACCCCCCCCCCTCCAGCCCAATCTACACCACGCTAAAAGACTACCAAGGCTTAGAGTGTCGTACGCTCCTCCAAGGGCCTCCCCCAAGGGAGACTCCCCACCCATCTTTCCCCGCCTTGCTCATCCGCTCAAAAGATTATGCCTCCTAATCGGGTCCCAGACACTGACCCACCTATCCCAAGCTACCCCCCCAGACACTTCCCGGTCCGCTTCTCCATTTCCCCCAGGTCAAGCATAGCGCGCTCCCATTCTCCTATATCAGGGGGCGTGGGCAGCAACCAATGGCGCAAGATACATTGTTTCACCACTAGGAAGCCCTTTTCACATAACTTACGGTTCCCACTGGGCAAGGGACAGACCCCATCCCAGCACCCAAAAAGACCCCACTCCGGGGATAGGTGTACTGTAAGGCCCACCCAACCACTTAATATGACCCCTACCGCAGTCCAAAACTGTTGAATACGGGGGCAGAACCAGAACCGATGTGCTAGCGAGCCCGGGGCAGTCTCACAAAGAGGACACGCATCTGTCTTCGCCAGGCCCGCCCGCGCTGCCCAGACATTGGAACAATAGGCCCGCCACAGAAATTTATACTGTATCTCCTGCAACTGAACAGATTCAACCAAGCCTTTAATCGCCCCAAATGCAGCCTGTAAACACTCTACCGTACCCCCTGGCAGCTGGTCATTCTGCCACCTTAGCGCTAAGCATCGCAGGGACCGAGCATGCGCACTCGACACACCCCCGGGCACCAAATGCTCCCACAGGGAACGCACCGTTATTTTCCCATCCAGGGCACGAAACAATTCCAACATACCGCCTTGGGATAGCCTCAAACCGTCACGCCGCTGTAACCCATGCACATAGTGTCGAACCTGCAAGTAAAAATAAAAATCCCGGTGACTTAACTGATAGCGCGTGCACAAAGAGGCATAAGAATCCAGAGCTGCCATTCCTTCCATAGTCAAGTGACCGATACAGCAGACACCCTGCTGTGCCCAAATTCGTGCCACCCGTCCCTCCAGTCCCGGGACAAACCCATCATTGCCCTGCAGAGGAAGGCAGTCCGTCACTTTCCACGACCCTCTTCTATGCTGACACACCACCCTCCAAGCCTGCCGCAGCATGCGCAAACCTTCAGAATATCTCCAGCCCCTCGAGAGGTTTCGCTGGGGAGAGTGTAACAACATGATGCGATGCTGTGGACTCGCCAAGTCGTCCAGTAAACTGAGGGGCAACACTTCTTCGGTCCCACAGATCACGTCGCGAAGGGAACGCATCATGTACACCAAATTGTAAGCACGGATCGATGCCAACCCCGCTCCCCCCTGTTCCACCGGCCCCATCAAAGTCGCTAGAGCGATTCGTGCTCTCCGCCCTCTCCATAAAAACTTAGTTAAGTGTCGCTGTAAAAGCTCTAAGTCCGCAGAACGGACCCAGATAGGGAGGTTGCGCAACACATAGAGCCACCGAGGTACCTCAACCATGTTGAAGAGCGCCACCCTACCCTTCAGGGACAACGGCAAGTCGCGCCATTTCCGCAATTTCGCTATGGTGCTGACCAGCAGTGGTTGGATGTTGGCCCGATAGAGTTGGGACAGCACCCCGGGAATCTGGAGGCCTAAATAACGAAATTGCCCATCAGCCCAAACTAGAGGGAACTCACCCTGCCATCCCCTCTGTACCTGTCCCCCCACATCCAGAGCCAAAGATTTAGTCTTATTAATCTTGAGGCCCGAAAAGCTACCAAACCGCTCAATCTGCTGCAGAGCTGATAGCAGTGAGCACTGAGGGTCGGTCAGGCACAGCAACATATCATCTGCAAACGCACTAATAGTCAGCCCTCCCTTCAACCAGTGCAGCCCCCGCACCTCCGCCATCTCCCGCAGCGTCAATAAAAGTGGTTTCTAACTGGAGTACGAAGAGTAAAGGCGAGAGGGGACATCCCTGCCGGGTGCCCCTATGTAAGGCAAAAGAGTCCGACTGCTCACTGCCAACCGTCACGTACGCCAAGGGTGCCGTGTAGAGGGCCTGCACCCAGTTAAGGAACGTGCCCTCCAATCCGAACCTGCGCAGCGTCTCAAACATGTAAGCCCAAGAGACTCTGTCGAAAGCCTTCTCCGCATCCAGACTGACAAGGAGCAACGGGGTGCCCTGTCGCTCACATTTCTCCATTCCCAACAAAATCTTGTGGATGTTCCGAACCGCCTCCCTTCCCCGTACAAAACCCGCCTGGTGGTCTCCCACCAACTGGGGTAGAAGGGTCTGCAACCTATTGGCCAAGACAGATGCCAAAATTTTCATATCGTAATTAATCAAAGAGATTGGCCGATATGCCGCGGGATCTAAGGGGTCCTTCCCAGGCTTGGGAATAAGAGAAATGGAGGCCGTCCGCATGTCCCTGGGGAAGCTGCCCACCTCCACAGCCTCCGCGAACACGGCAGCCAGGGTTGGAGTCACCTGAGTCTCCAAGATCTTGTAGAACTCGGAGCCATAGCCGTCCGGGCCCGGCGCTTTATGCGGCTTCCCTCTGCGAATGACCTTTTGAATTTCCCCCCCAGAAATAGGTTTGTGCAGCTCCCCGAGCTCCTGGGCCGATAGGCGAGGAAACGGGACCCCATCAAGAAACGCCCGCTCCTGAGAACGGCTCTCCCCGTCGGGGGTGTACAAAGTCTCATAGAACTGCCGAAAGACATCTGCCACTCGCCTGGACTCACTCTGTATCTGTCCCGCCCTGTCGCGAATAACAGTAATAGCCCGCACACCCCCCCGCTCCTTGACTAGGCGCGCCAGCAGTCTACCGGAACGATTACCATAGCGAAATAGTTGGTGTCGATAGTAGTGCATAGTATACACCGCTCTGTCTTGGAGCAAAGTGTTCAACAACCTTTGAACATCCAGGTACTTTTCCAAGTGGGCCCCACGGGTCATCCCTACCGCCTCCGCCTTCAGTCGAGCCAACTCCCGCGTTAGGCTCAGAATCTGCGCATCCCTTTGGCGTCTCTCGCGCGCTAAATACGCTATGATGTGCCCGCGCAAAACCGCCTTTCCGGCTTCCCAAAGCATCGCCACTGATGCACAACTATCCTCATTAAACTCTAAGAACTCCCGCCAGTGCTGCTCTAGGTAGCTTTTAAACGCTGGATCGCGCCATTTATGCCCGGGAACGACCAGCGGCCTCGGCTGATACCCGAGCTTCGCCAGTCCATCCACACCATTGCATGATCTGAGACTAAAAGGGGCCCTATTTCAGCCTTCACGACCCTGCCAAATAGTTTATCTGAGACTAAAATATAATCCAGGCGAGACCAGGTCTGATGAGCGCGTGACAGATGCGTGTAGTCTCTTTCCCCCTCATGAAGGACACGCCAAACATCTACCAAATTCCCCTGCTGGCATAGATAGCTCACCCCCTTACGTGACCAGCCCGAACTCTCGTTGGGGTTTGACTTGTCCAAAGCCGGATCATGGGGACAGTTAAAGTCACCAGCGAGAATGACTGGCAGCTGCGGGTTTGCCTCAACTCTGCGCAATAGCCCCTGGAAAAAGGCATGGTCATATACATTTGGGGCGTAAACATTTACCAGAAGCACTGTTGCCCCCGCCAGGGTCACATGGAGGGCCAGAAACCGCCCTTCGGGATCTTCCTCCACTCCTAAAAAGTCCACTGGGACCCCTTTGCGAATCAAGATTGCCACCCCCCTCTTTTTTACAGATGCAGAAGCGGCATATACCTGCGCTACCCAATCTCTTTTTAATTTAGCATGCTCTAACTTCGTTAGGTGGGTTTCCTGTAGCAGGGCCACGTGGGCTTTGGCTTTCTTCAAGGCCTGCAACACTTTGGTACGCTTGACCGGGGTATTAAGCCCTCCCACATTCCAGGAGACAATACGTAAGTGTTGGGTCATTTGGCTCATTTGGCTAGGGAATAGTCGACCCTCCCTTGCAGAACCTTATTATAAAGCCCTGAAAATATTCGAAACCAACTTTTTCCCAACCAACATCCCAGGGACTGCCCAGCCTCAGCCCCCAGCCGTCCTCCCAATCGGTAAATGAGCTTAAGAGACACCCTATCCCCCACATATGTCGTTACACTAGTGTAGATGAGCTGTGCCCTCCCCACCCCCCTGCCCCCCCACCCCTCCCATCCTCCCCCCACTATCCCCATACTCTACCCTCAAATTAAACTAAACCCCCAACCCCTTAGGAATAACAAGTCTACTCCCGCCCCGTCTAGCCGAGGCAACTCCCGTATCAGACACTGCAGGGCCGCCCCAGCCTCCCGCCACCGCAATGCTCACAAACACACCCCAAATATCATGAAGTACCCTGTAACAGTTCCCCTCCCCATTAGCCACTTAAAGGTAAACCTTCCGAGATATGTATTATGGCGATTAAACAGTTCAATAAGCAATTAAACAATTCAGCAAGCAAAACTTTTCAGCAAGCAAATCCCCCCAGCCCATATGCTCTCAGCTCATTTGTAACACTACCAACTCCCCAGGCAACAACACAGAACCATGAGCTAAGTTCCCCAAGAGCACACAGGGCACTCCCGGGGAGTTCCAGCCAATGCAGTCCGCAGCCCAGGACAGTCCCCCGCCGCTGCGCATCTACTCGCCGAATCTCCCAGCACATCCCTGCCAGCAACGGCCTTGCTCACGTAGCGACGCTCTGTCTCTCCGACGAGGATTCAAGGCCCGCCACAAATGCCTTCGCCGCTCCCAGCGACTCAAACACATGCTGCCGCCCCAGATGGGTCACCCGTAATATTGCCGGGAAGGCCAAGGTAAAGCGCACATTTTTCTGGAAGAGTTCCGCGCAGAGCGGGGAGAAAACTTTGCGCTTTGCCGCTACCAAGGCAGAATAGTCCTGGAAAAGCAAGAGTTTGTGGTTTTCAAAGGTCAGATCTCGTTTCTTGCGGTAAGCCTGCATCAAGAGTAGTTTATGTTGGAAGTTCAGTAATTTCAAAATTACCACTCTCGGCTTTCTGCCCCCCTCCAGCCTGGCTCCAAGACGGTGTGCACGCTCCACCCTGATCTCCCCCACCAACTCCTCGAGGCCCAGTTCTTTTGGGAGCCACTGTTCAATCAGGGGAAGCAGCATCCGGTCTGTGGTGGACTCTGGTATCCCCACTAACCGTAGGTTGTTGCGGCGCGAGCGATTTTCGAGATCGTCAACCTTCAGTAGTAAAGACTCGATTTTCGCGGCCTGCGCCTCGTGCTCCTTCATGCGTTTCCCGTCCTCCTCCTCCATGAGAGTCACGCGCTGTTCCACCTCTTCGACGCGGCGATCAAGCTCCATCAGCGCAGTCCCCATCGACTCTAGTTTTGCCAGAATTTGGTCAAACTTGGGGTCCAACAGCCTGACGACTTCCCGCGCTAATTCCTCCGAGGTGGAGCCCACGCTGTCCGTACCCGGGGATGTCGGCTGGGACACGGGCGGCAGAGTGGGGCCTGACTTGCCTCCTTTCTCCCGTTCTTTCCGGGTAGGCAGCGGCATGTTGCACGGGCGTTGCAAAAACCCACTTGCGCTCCTTTATCCGCGCTAGGTAAGCCACCGATGGGGGAGGTCAAAATAGGGCTTTGATCACTTTGAAGCTGATGGCGGCCCCGGAGCGAGCAGAAGCACGCCTTCACTCGCTCATGTGTCAACCGGAAGTCTGCAAGCTGTTAATCACAATGTCATACCAACATTTGTGGTGGTCTGCAGTCCTTGCTCTTTTTTTTCTTGCATGTCTGCTGACAAAATTTATTTTTCTGCCATTGATTTGTGTTCTGCCTTTTTCCTCTGCCCCTATTCAGGCTGATTCTAGGTATTTCTTTTCTTTTACCTCTATGGGGCACCAGTGCACCTGGACTTGCCTCCAGAGAGTTACATTGAATAGTGTTTTTTCTCAGTTGCTGAAAGCTGATTTAGAGGATGTTGTTTTTCCTTCCTAATCTGTTCTTGTGCAGTATATTGATGATTTGCTGGTTGCTTCTTTCTCTGAAGTGACTTACAGGCAGGATACTGTATATCTTCTCACCTAGCTGCCTGAGAGGGGCCACAAAATTTCTAAAGACAAACTGTGGTATTGTCTCCCAAAGGTTGAATATCTAGGACATGTGATTTTGAAGGGGAATGCACCCTCCATCCCAGACACATTGAAGCCATTACACAATTAGTGGAGTGGAGGAGTAGCCTACTGGCTAGAGCACTGGCTCGGTAACCAAGAGGCCGGGGTTCAATGCCCACTAGCACTCCTTGTGGCTTTGGGCAAGTCACTTAACCCTCCATTGCCTCAGAAAAATCCAAGTTATCAATATCCCTGTTTAATGTGCATAACCAAGTTTAAGTTGCAATGTAGACTGCTTTGAGAGAAATGCTAAAGCAGTATAAAAAAACTGTTAAATAAATTACACAGGAATGACAGGATGTTGCCGCCCCTGGACTCCTAGTTACTCTGAAAGTACTAGAGGATTCATCAGGACATCTTATGTGGACTCCTGATGCATTGCAGCAATTCACAGTCCTGAAGGCTTCACTTGTTCAGGATCCAGCCCTGGGTTTACCTGATCTTTCTAAGCCATTTTCTTTATTTTGTGATGAAAGTAAAGACATCACTGCAGGGCTTCTGACAAATACATGGTGACAGGCAACACCCTATTGCTTTTTATTCCTGTGAATTTAATTAGGTTTCTTCTGAATTTCCCCCATGCCTCAGAGCTGCTGCAGCTACTGTTTTGCAGGTTCAGGCATCCGCTGATCTTGTTTTGGGCTCACCAATGGATTTGTTGGTTCCTGTAGCTAGTCTGGTTATCATGTACTAAAACCCAGCACTTGCCTAATGCAAGATATGAGCTTGCTCAAAAGAGTCTTCACATTTCCACTTCCTTCTCATACTTCCATCCAGTGCTGTAATGTTCTTAATCCTGCCAACTCTTTTCCTGCTTCCTTCAGAAGGTGAACCCCCATGACCTCCATGAGTGTGTTCACATTACTGATACCCTTCTTAATCCCCACCCAGATTTAACTGATGGACAATTGTCACATCCTGATTTTACTCTGTGTTGACGGATCCTGTTTTGGAATGAACACGGCAACCTAGAAGCTGGCTATACTGTTACCAGTGATTCATAGATACTTGAAAGTTCTTCGCCTCTGAGTGTCAAATTTGCACAGGTTACTGAACTTGTTGCTCTTACCTTGTCACTTGGTGCAAGGAAAAGCCGCAAACATCTATACTAAGTCTAAATATGCTTTCGGAACCGACCATAAATTTGGTGACAGTGCCATTTCTTGACCTCTGCAAGAACCCCCATTAGCAACCATCAGTATGAGTGTGACATCTTAGATGCTGTCCAGCTACCGAGGCAATTGGCTGTTATTAACTGTCAGGCCCATAATAATCACAATGACCCTGTATTTTAGGGCAATGCTTTAGCTGATCAGGCTGCTCACATAGCCTCTGTCTTTCCTCCGTCTTTTGAGGTGTGGGGATACACTGGCAGTGAAGAGCTTAGGGACCTTATTCAGGACTTGACCTTCTTCCCAACTATAGGAACTCTTCTTCTGCAGAGAAGGTAATTTGCATTACTGCTAAATGCACCCTGCAGGGATACAGTCGTGTTCAACTTTGACACATTTATAGTTCAACCCTTAATGTCCAATATCTCCTAAAACAGAAAGTGGCCAGTGAAATGGCTTTTGACTATATATGCACATTGCACACACATTTGACATATAAAAGAATCAAATAAAACAAGACCAATTAAACAAGGAAATAGTATAAAAAGTGGGACCTTGCCAGGACATGATTACTGGCACCCTCATAAACTATTCAAATCAGTTTGAACAGAAGACCACATTACCGTTGCAGTAAAATTTGACGTACATGTGATCAATTGTCAGTACTCACATGACTTAAATCAACCAGTGAATGATGGCTCTAATGTTTAAAATGGCCACATTCACTTGCTGTTCCATTTTCACAATGGTGAAGACAAGAGAGCTGTCAGAGACAGTCAGAAAAGACATTATCATCAAACTTCAAAGAGGTACAAGGTCATCTCCAAGGACCTTGGGATTCCTGTGGCTACAGTTCGCAATGTCATTAAGAGGTTTTCTATTCATGGAACTGTTAAGAACCTCCCAGGATGTGGTGGGAAGAGGAAAATTAATTTTAAAATTTTATATTCTGCTCACTAATGTGGTGGACTACACGAAGTACATACAAAATCCTATGAGGTAAAATCATATTAAAATCTACATTACAAAGTAGTATAAAACAAAACCTCAAAATTAACATCAAAACATAATCAACATAACTCCAAACATAAAGGCAACAAACAGATTGCAGTTCTAATTATACAATTCTTAACATAATGTAGCAAATGCTTGCCTAAGAAATTAAGCTTTTAACTGTCTTCTGAATGATAACAAGTCAGAAATCTTACGTAAATCCACAAAGTCTTCGAACGTTAGTGCAAACGTTTGGAAAAACACCACGTACAACATCCAAAGACCTTAAGGTTGACCTGGAGCAATCTGGAGTGGTGGTATCAACCCACACTATACACCGCGCACCAGGGGCAGCCCAAGGGGGGTGCGGGGCCATGTGTGGAGACTCAGTGTGGGGCCTCATTTGCATAAATATTTGCATAATGTTACCATACACTAACTTTTAGTAAACATGCCTCTTAATGAGTGTACGGATAAAGAAAGACTAAAAGATTTCTACATTACTATAATCCAATGCCAACCGCCAGGAACATTAGGAATTACTACAAACACTGCCCATTTAGAGCCCATAGCAAACCCGCCGTATCCTAACAGCACTACCAGGACTCACAAAGCACCAAATCCTACCTATCAAAAGGAAACACTGCAAATATTAAACCAGTACATTTCAGAGAATAACAATACATGACCTACTGGGGAAAGAGAACAAGTGGCAATGTCAAATAGGAATTACATAAACAGAATACTTCAGCTCCATTACACATGCAGAACATAGACCATCACCAAACAAGGAATCACAATTTAGAAATAGGAAGACAATAATTAAACTGGGAACCCCAAAAGCCAAACTTGGAATGTACAACAACACTGTAGAAATAAAACTATAAATTAATTTCCTCTTGTACTAAACAAAGCGCAGATGTTAATGATGCACATTTCCCAGAGCTGACATATTCCAGTTAATAAATTCAAAATAGAGAGATATTTTTCTACATTTTGTGCATTTTTTTTTCAGTTGCAATTGCTCCAGCCACTTTCTTCTGGTTTCTTCGTGTCTTCTGCTAACTCTCCATCGTCTGCTGTCCATTTGTCCTTTCTTCTCTCTTCTAGTTTTTTTTCCATTCCCTCTCTACATCTGCTTTAACATACTAATCTTTCTCCTTTTGCTCTTTCCTCATTCCTATTTCATCCACTCAAATTTTACACCTCCATCCTCAATCCCCACTTACTCTCCCAATATCCGGCCAATTGTAGATTTGTCTTCCCTCCCACACAAAATATTTTTTTCCCTCTCCATTTCACTCTCCCAGCCCCATCCCATTCTAATCCTCCCCCAACATCAGCTCCCTTCTAGTTCCAGCCCCACCCAGCATCCTCTCCCTTCTAGTCCCCGCATCAGCCCATTTCCAGTCCTAGCCCCCCATAAGCCCATTTACAGTCCTAGCCCCCATCAGCCCATTTCCAATCCTAGCTCCCCCATCCATTTCCAGTCCTATCCGAGTCCCTCCATCAGCTCATTTCCCATCCCAGCCCCCATCAGCCCATTTCTAGTCCTTTCCTAGCCCCACCATCAGCCCATGTCAAATCCTAGCTCCCCTCCACTCAGCCCATTTCCAATCCAAGCCCCCCATGAGCCTACTTCGTTCTAGCCCCTCCATGAGTCCATTTCAATCCAAGCCCCCACCACAGCCTATTTCCAATCTTAGCACCCCAAAAGCCCATTTCCAGTCCTATCCTAGCACCTACATCAGCCCATTTCCTGTCCTACCCCCCCCCCACTCAGCCCTTTTCCAGTCCTAGCTCCCTCCCCTCACAGCCCATTTCCATTCCAAGCCCCCATCCCCATCAGCTATTTGCAGTTCAAGCCCTCCTTCCACTCAGCCCATTTCCAGTCCTAGCAACCCCCCCAGCCTATTACCAGTCCTAGCCCCCCCCCCATAGCCCATTACCAGTCCTAACCCCACATCAGCCCACTTCCAGTCCTAAGCCCCCCCACCATAGCCCATTACCAGTCCTAACCACCCATCAGCCCACTTCCAGCCCTAACCCCCCCATCAGCCCATTTTTAGTCTTAGCCTCCCCATAGCCCATTACCAGTCCTAACCCCCATCAGCCCATTTCCAGTCCTAGCCCCCCCATAGCCCATACATCCTAAGCCCCCCCATCAGCCCATTTCCAGTCTTAACCACTCCCCAGCAGCCTATTTCCAGTCTTAGCCCCCCATCAGCCCATTTCAAGTCCTAGCCCCCCCCATAACCCATTACTAGTCCTAACCCCCCCATCAGCCCATTTCCAGTCTTAGCCCCCCATAGCCCATTACTAGTCCTAACTCCCCTCCCCCCATCAGCCCAAATAGATAAAAAAGCAAACCGGCTGCTGCTACAGCTGCTGCTGCTGCCGTGGCAGCAGCAGAATCAAGCATCCCGCCGCGGGGCCCCCCTGCCCGGCAAAGCCTCCTTGCAGCATCAACTCCAGACGGAGTCCCAAAGCACGTGCTTTCAGAGCCGCGAGAGTTTCTCTTTCTCGCGCGGCTCTGTTAATCCCGCCGGGGCTGATGGGGGGGCGAGAGGTCAGAGAAGCTCTCCCTTTGCGGCTCTGAAAGCCCGCGCTTTGGGACTCCAGAGCTGATGCTGCAAGGAGGCTTTGCCAGGCAGGGGGGGCCCTGCGGCAGGAAGCTTGATTCTGCCGCTGCCACGGCGGCAGTGGCAGTAGTAGCAGCAGCAGCCGGTTTGCTTTTTTTAAAAATCTATTTGGGCTTATGTAGAATGTTTTTTGCGCGGGGCCCCCTGAAACACGGGGACCTGTGCAAAAAACATTCTTGCTCAATGGACGGGCCGGCCCTGCCGCGCACTAAATGAAGGATTTCATGGCCAAAAGCTAAGGAGGACCCCACTGCTTAAAGACAGACATAAAAAAGGCATGTCTGATCTTTGCCCAAACATACCTTGAGCAGCCACAGAACTTCTGAGAAAATGTTCTGTGGACAGATGAAACCAACTTGAGCTCTTTGGCAATGCAGACCAGCAATACATATACAGCGTATAAGGAAAAAAACCACCCTTCCTACAGTTAAATATAGTGGAAGTACTATAATGTTGTGGGACCATTTTGCTGCCTCAGTAACTGGAGGACTGGAATGTATTAAAGGAATCTCAAAGTCAGAGGACTACCAAGGTATTTTGGAGCAAAATGTGCTACCTATTATTGTCAGAAAGTTAGGTCTAGGTAAAGGGCCATGGGTCCTCCAGCAGGACAATGATCCAAAACATAAATCCAAAAGTACAAAAGAATGGTTAAAAAGGAAAAAATGGACTGTTTTAAACTGGTCAACAATGAGTCCTGATCTCAATTCAACTGAGAACCTTTGGAAAGAGCTGAAATCTGCCATTGATAAAATGGAATCCTGGAAACATTCATGTACTGGGGAAAAAATTGCAGTTGAGGAGTGGAAGAAACTACCAGCAGACAGATGTATGAAACTTATAGATGGCTACAAGAAATGTTTGGAGGCTGTTATCACTGCCACGAGTTGCGCAACCAAATATTAGTGAAGGGTGCATTAATTCTGTCCAGGTCATATTTTGTGTTTTTTTTCTCAGAAATTAGTATGTCTAAGTTGCACAGACATCTTTTTTTTGTTGTATACCTTTAAACATACTATTAAAATATGATATCATAGTTGGAATATTTCCAATTATTTCTCAAGATATTGTGCATAACATAAAATGGAAGGGTGCTAATAAAGTTGACCACAACTGTACTTGTTGCTCCACCTGCTCTTTACTTCCCTATCTTGCCAGATTGACACATGGCGCTATCAAGTTGCCAAAGTGGGGATAACTGCCCTGGGTTCTCTGCCATTGCTGCACAACATTGTTACTCACTATCCTATTTGTCAACAGCACAATGTAGGAAGAAATCTTGAGACTACCAGCACACATTTGCCTGTATTAGGACGCTTCCTTTGCATACAGATTGATTTTATCTAGCCACCAAAATGTCAGAGGTTTGAATAGTGTTTTAATGTGTGTGGATATACTCTCAGGATAGACTTGCCCCTGTATAAAACCTGATGCTAGTACTGTTGCTAAAAAGTTGTCAAGAGTTTGTAAGTAGATACAGGATCCCAGCCATCATTTCCTCAGATAGAGGTACATTTTACCTCCCAAGTATTGCAAAAAGATTTGTACTGCTGTGGCGAGGGGTTCTCAACCTACTCCTCGGGACACACCTAACCAGTCAGGTTTTCAGGATAGCCACAATGAACATACATGAAAGATTTGCATGCCCTGCCTCCATTATATGTAAATCTCTCTCATGCATATTCATTGTGGTTATCCTGAAAACCTGACTGACTAGGTATGTACCGAGGACTGGGTTGAGAACCCCTGGCCTTGGGTATTAAACAGTAATGGCACACTCCTTACCACCCACAATCATCCAGGAAACATGAGAGGATAACTGGTATTATAAAAAACAAAAGAGCTGATTTCTGTGCACAAACTTAGCTCCCTTGGATTGAAGATTTTCTACTGGCCTTTATGCATGCACATTATGTCCCTTCTGGAAAGCTTTGACTTTCTCCTCATGATATCTTATTTGGGAGACTTACGGAGATATGTTTAGGCCCAAAAAAAGAGGAGAAGTCTGCAGGGCCGGCCCAAGGATTTCTGATGCCCCAGGCAAGGCCCTAGCTGTGCCGCCTCCCCACCCGGACATGCCAGCGCCACTGATTCTGTCTTCGGTTCGACTGAGCAGTGGCAGCAGTTTAACAGCGGCGACTTTGTGTCGCCTTCGATCTGTCCTCAGGGTGGGAAGGCAACTTGGCTTGGCTCAGCGGTAACGACATTATAAAAGTTGTGGCAGTGTCCGCGGCAGGCCATGTGCTTCGGCACACATGGCTTGCTGCTTCTGGCCCCCCTCCACTGTAACTTCCTGGGCATCACCACCACTTTTAAACTGCCGCCGCCGCAGAGTTGGTCTGCCAAACCCATCTAATGGACAGACCAACCCTGATCATAAGCCTCTTTACTGTGATATAGTTGCTTCCATGGTGCTGTACTAGACTGGCACTTCTGAACCTTCTTACGTACTTTCAGATCAAGTATCATCCATTATGACATATCTTTATGTATATAGTTTCATGTATTCTGCATCTATCCTGAAATATGTCAATATGTAAATAGTTACCCATGTTCTCCAAGTTCTATTCACTGTTATAATGTAAACTCAATCAGTCTTCTCTGATCTGAGTATTCTTTGTTAAATGTAAACCGCACTGATAACAAATAATGCGGTATATAAGAATTGTTAAATAAATAAATATTATTCTTCCATTCAGGTGAACCCAAAGGATTGCTCACACTGTCTACCTGGAGAGAGTGAGAGGTCTAGTGAAGGAGGTAGTGAAGAATAGGCGAGGCCTCATTCTTGAGCTGGGACGTGGTGCTCTTGTAATGGTAGGCCTGAAGAAGAAATAGCCAGAACATTTCCATTTTGACAGTTCGCCTCCAACTTTGAGATTGATGACTTTATATAGACATCTTCTGTTTCCCTATTTGATCTTATCAGGGCCGACCTGAGTGTTTCTGCTGCCCTAGGCAGACCCTCCATGCCCCCCCCCCCCGCATCCATCTTCTCATCTGAGGGTGGGGGGAAGGCACAGCGATCCCTCTGCTGCATCAGACCTTACAGTGTCCGCACTGGCATGCTCACTTTAAAGCCCAATGCAGCAGAGGCCCCAGTGGGTGGCATCGCGTACACCTCCCCGCCCCCCCCAGCTAAGTGGCAATTCAGCACTGTCCAAACTGCCATGTCATTCCCCCCCCCCCCCCCCCCCCCCCCGGGCATCCATCTTCTCACTTGGGTGAGGCAGGGTGGTACAGCAATCCCTCCACTGCATCGGGCTTTAAAGTGAGCACGCCGACTTATTAGAATAATAAGACCTTTATGGAGCTGCCAACCTACCCAGATTCAGGAGAGAGATTTTAGGCCAGTCCTGGATTTTAAAGTGTAAAATATTATGTTATCCTGGGCTTTATGAACATGCTGCACTGATTTCAATGCTAGAATCAGGGCTTACAGATACCATACTGCTTTAGGATGTAACTTTAAAACCAGGACTGGCCAAAAAGTCTCCCCCTTTTGGGATTAGGTAATTTAGCAGCTGTGCCCTTAGGCTGTAAATTCTCTGAAACAGGAGCCTACCTATTGTATTTGGAACGGAACGTGCCTTGAGCTGGGGTTTGGAAAGGTGAGCAATTAATTGAAATTCCATCCTGCCACCCCATACCCTTAGTCACTCACCTCCTTGAAGTTCAAAATTCAAATGTTGGCTTCATACAACCAAGCCACCTGGATCCCTTCAACTTCTTCAGCACCCAGCCCTCTTTTCCATTGACAGGTGGGGAGAGGTGCTTTATCTTATTGTTTTGCCTATTATTCAAGCTGCTATTGAGCCTTCAGGCTTTTTGGGTTTTCATGTGTTTTGTTCATGTTTGTCTCAAATTTGCCCTGTTATTCTGTAGTAGGTAAGGATAGGTCGGTGTTGTGTGGGTATCCAAGATGGGGGATTCTGCAAACATGTACGTAGTGTTGGTGCAGAGACCTGTAGCAGTTTGACGTTTTCTGGTTTTCTAATAGGAAGTACATTGGTGTTCTACAGCCTGATGTAATATTTGCATTATTTTATTTATTTATTTATTTTATTTTATTTATTACAGTTGCTTATATACCGCACTATTCGGTATCAGCGCGGTTTACAGTATAACAAAGTGACCAATACACACATTCTGTTTGGTTTTTACATCGAACAGGAATATAAACTTGGATAACAGGGGCTGAACTATATACATGAACTATTTACATGAAATATGCTATATACATGAGGTAAAATTCCTATAACATTGTTGAATTGCACAATAAATGATGAATCCGTTTTGAATACTTGAGACCTTGTGAGTATGGGCTGCAAAAGGGCGGTGTTTCTTAGGTGGTGCTAACTAAATTCATCGCTGGTTGGGTAGTATTGGAGGAAGAGGTGATATTTGATTGCCTTCCTGAATTGGGTCAGGTCTGCTATAGCTCGAATGTCTGGTGGGAGTGCATTCCAACATTTGGGGACGTAAAGGCTGAAGGCCCTATTTGCTGTTGTATTATTGCATTTTGTCAAGGTCTTCGGGGTTGCTAATAAATTTAGGGCTGTTGACCTCCTAGCTCTGTTGGGGGGCACTGTATGGATGAGATCCGTAAGTGCTGTGGAGGAAAGGCGCTTGATTGCCTTGAATGAGAGGATTAATGTTTTGAAGATAATCCTTCCGTGTATAGGTAACCAATGAAGCTGTTTTAATATCGGAGTCACGTGGTCTCTTCTGGAGGCTCCATGAAAAATCCTTGCTGCAGCATTCATGGCCAGTTGTAGCGAGTTTAGTGTGGATTGCGGGAGACCTTGTAGGATGGAATTGGCAAAGTCAAAGTGCGGCAGGATCAGTGCTTGGTATATGGTCCGGAAATCATCTGGCTCCAGTAGGGAGCGCAGATGTCTGAGTGAACGGATTTTAAAATAGACCGCTTTGACAATGTTGCTTATATGACATTTCATGTCCAGATGTTGGTCTAAGGTGATCCCCAGGTATTTTATTGTTTCTTTGGTTTGTAATTCCGCTTCCTTTACCTTTATATGTGTCGGTGGGGTAAAATCTGGGTCTCTAGCGATGAACAATACCTCCGTTTTCTTGTGCTGGATGCGGAGGTTTTGTGCTTGTAGCCAATCCGATATGGTATTGAAGCATTCTATAAGAGGTGTAAGGTCCATTTGAACGGTTGAAAAAGGCATATATAGTAGGCATATATAGTTATTGTCTTTTTTATTAGGTAGGGTTGTTGCTGTGCAAGTCCTGGGAGTTAGTACTGTTATGGCAGAGCTGGCACAGCCCATTAGGCAAACTTGGCAGTCACCTAGGGTAAGCAGAAAGGAGCAGCAGCAGTAGTCAAAAATAACACAATAGATTCTGACAGCTATACCAAAGTCAAAGAGCCATCAGCACATTCTTTTACCTGCAGGGAGTGTGGGCGCACACATACATAAAAAGCAAAGTTTAATATTTGAATCTATGATATGCGGCGGTGGCAATGCCCTTTACACAAACACAACGCTTACCCAATCTCTCCAGCACTGCTTTGCAGTTGCTAGCCTCTAGGACTTGTCGTTCCTGCTCCCTCTGATGCATACTTCTTAAAAGTTGAGAAAACAGTAAACCTTTTTTTAAAGAACTGGTGGGTGATTACTCTGAAAATGCAAGACGGTATTCCTATCCACGGGTTTTTGGTACTGTAGTTTCAAAGTCTCTCTGCTTTTTAGAACCAGAACCTCCCGAAAAGGAATCTTGATTGTTAATCTTGAGTGTGAACTGGATGCTATTATTATAGCTATTTAACTAATTATGAAGCGCTCTCAACTCACTTTCTTCACTTACCACAAGCTGGAGATAATGTCAATGAATGTCTTCCACAAAACAAGTTTATCCTTAAACGGTGATTGTCTTAGCCATTTGTCTTCATACTCTACCATATACAGATTTTCTAAATTAAGATGCCTTTGCTGCTCCCACAGCAGTGCCATAAAAGTTATCCTCAGATTTTCAAAAATGTTTCTTCAATGTTATCTCTATTAAAGAGACCAAAAATCCTGCAGGGATCCTACTATCTTTCCTTAAATCTAAATACTTCCTTACTACTTGCAACAATCTGTCTTGTGGAAAGTTAGTATAAATAAGATGGATATCCGTGGTATGGTAGCCATGCTTACATTTGTTGTTACCTCACTATACCTTGCTAAAATTTTTAAAAGGTGAGTGGAATCTCATATATAGGCATTTGCAGTGGGCACCATAGGTTTCAGATATACATTTATAAACAGAACCATTCGGGGACACTTTTGGACACGCTGTTTGTGCTTTGGATGTCTGAAAACAGCCGTTTTAGAAGCTGGGCCTGTAGACATCCCTAGTGTGAGGATGTCCAAGGCTGAACGGGGCATGGTGGAGGTATGTCTGGGGCGTTCCCAGGAACCTGGAGGTCCCCACCTGAGCTCAGATAGTCATTGGTTGTTCAGAGTCGTGTCTAAATTGGGACCAGCTTCAGCTGGGAACAGGCATCTGAAAAGTGTGTTTTGGCTGAAAAACATCCTCTGGGTGTAGAGAAGAAAGCATCCCATCATCCCCACTACTCGGCACAATTTCAATGACAGCAACTGTGGGATCTGAACATTAGTGTAATGGGCTAGGAGTGGAGAAGCCAATCATTAGGCTATTCCTAGATGTCCAGGTTCTCAAATATGGTCCTAGGGATGGCGATGTAGATATCCTGCCCCCCTTCCCCACAGCTCTCCATGTCAGGCACACATCCATGTCTGTGAAATCACATCTCTACCTAGATGTGCCTGTTTGTTTTTTTAAGATGTTCTGGCTTAGACATCCTTGATTGCACTTGAACATCTTTTCTAAAATCCCTCTCCACAGGTTCCCCAGGCGATTCATTAAGGTTTTATGTATTTGAGGTAACACATAATACTGTGGTTCTTCCACTTCACATTTAAAAAAATGGAACTCTTTTCCAGTTAAAATACCCTTATCATAAGCTTCTTGTTTAATTCCTTTAATCAAAGGTCCTATCTCATCTGTGGGATCCATTGCCAATTTTTTCTGTAGTTTAGGGTATATTTACTAAGTTGCATTAGGCTTTTGCAGCTAACATGACATTTTAGTGCAAATAGTGCTACGTTAGCAACAAAAGCTGTGTGGTATCTGTTGGGGGATGCACAGCATGCTTCCAGTAGAAACCGCACCAAAAATGCAGAGGGCATGGTCAGACAGCAGCCGGGATGCAGCTAAGCCCACCCAGTAAGTTGGCATTGGTTTCACCCATGCTGTCCGCAAATCTGCAGTAACCACGCACTACAGACACACCCACTCTCTGTCCTTGCTCTGCCCATGTGTGCAGCTAATGTGTGTTCTGCCAATAGCACAGCAATCTTCTGCACGATTTGCATTTGCCCCGCATTAACTGTTAATGCGGTGCGCTTGGCAAGGGCTATCTACTACATTAGCAAGTAATGTAGTTTAACAAACATGTCCTTTTGTCATCCCCCAATTGTCTTAGTACCTCACTTACTTAATCTTTTATATTTTGTAATGCAATTTCCCCTCCTTTCTCAACTTGTCTTCTGAGCAAACCTTCTTGCTAGTTGTTTCATAGTAACGCTTTCTTCTCTAGTGTAATTATAAGTTGACCTAAATTGCCTTTTGTTCAGTTCCTCCAGATCCTGTAACACTGAGGTCAACAGTACCAGTTCCAGGGGTCCTGGAGGGACCCAATTAGACTTACATGTCAGACTATTATTTTCCTTCTGGTCTAACTCTAGATAATCTTTAAAATATAGCTTCAGTTGTAATTTTCTTACAAATCTTTCTAGATAAGCCCGAGATCAAACACTGTCATATTCTCAGTGGGAACAAAAGATAAACCTTTAAACAAAACACTTTTATATATTTATTAGTTAATATTTAGATAAATTATGACCACTGATTTTTGAACTGTGATCTGGCCACTGGCCCTTGTCTCTGAAACCCTTCCATCTGCCCTTTCAGTTTCTGACAATAAGATTTTTTTCCTCTTCTCTTGGTTTAAAAAGCTCCCGATTCTAATGAACTACCACTACGCAATATTAAATCATCTAGTGTTTTTTGCTCTTAATTCAGGATTCATCCAGGGATCGATAGACCCTTTACTATAATTGCTTTCTATCCCTATTACATTTATTCATTTTCTGATTATGAATAATTTGTTGAAATTTTTATATTTTTCTTCATTTCTGTACTGAGTATCAATAAATTAAATTGCAGTATCTTTAAGTTTTGCTGTTTTTTTCTTCTATTTCTGCCTTCAGATTTCTTCAGGTAAGCCCATTACCGGATTAACTTTTGTGGATGTGGAATGAGTTACTGAAGTGAAGTTGCAGAATTTATACCGAGAGTAGCTAAAACCTGATAAATTTTCAATAGAGGATATATGAGAGTATTCAGCACACATTCTCCTCAGGTCGACCCTAGCATAAAATTCCCCTCCCTCCCCAGCTCTTATCCCTCCACTTCCACCTTTCTTTTCCATACCCAAACGCATATTGACCCCCTCCCCCGATATACATTCCCCTTGTCATTCTACTCTTCTAATTTAGGTTGCAGAGGTCCCCTTCCATCCAAGCTAGAAGTTACATTGCCTCCCTCTGCCTGGTGGCAGCCCTGGTTTCCTCCATCTTATATGACAGGCAGGGCCGGATTTACGTATACGCCATGTACGCCATGGCGTAGGGCCCACAACCGGCAGGGGCCCACAAAAAATAGAACCAGGTTTTTTTTTTTTCAATTCGATTAAAAAAAAAACCTGGTGGCTGCCGCCGCGGGGCCCCCTCTGCTGCCGCGGGGGCCCCGTCTACAAGATGGTATGGTCGGGTCCGGTCGGGTCGGGTCGGGTCGGGTCTCGTCTCCCTCCCTCCCTCCCGGCTGCGAGAGACGCGAAGATAGAGCGTCTCCTCGCGTCTGTGTTAAGCCCGCAGGGGCTGATGGGATTTCCCATCAGCCCCTGCCGGCTTAACACAGACGCGAGGAGATGCTCTCCCTTCGCGTCTCTCGCAGCCTGCAGCGAGGGAGGGAGAGAGACCCGACCCGACCCGACCGGACCGGACCGGACCCGACCAGCTTGTAGACGGGGCCCCCGCGGCAGCAGAGGGGGCCCCGCGGCGGCAGCCACCAGGTTTTTTTTTAAATTAAATTTTACTTTAGGCCGGGGGGGGGGTAGGAGTCCTATCCCCCCCGGCCTAAAGTAAAATTTAATTTAAAAAAAAAACCTGGTGGCTGCCGCCGCGGGGCCCCCGCGGCGGCCGCGGGGGCCCCGTCTACAAGCTGGTCGGGTCGGGTCGGGACGGGTCCGGTCTCTCTCCCTCCCTCCCTCGCTGCAGGCTGCGAGAGACGCGAAGATGCGTCTCTCGCAGCCTGCAGCCTGCAGCGAGGGAGGGAGAGAGACCCGACCGGACCCGACCAGCTTGTAGACGGGGCCCCCGCGGCAGCAGAGGGGGCCCCGCGGCGGCAGCCACCAGGTTTTTTTTTTTAATTAAATTTTACTTTAGGCCGGGGGGGGTAGGACTGGTAATGGGCTATGGGGGGGGGGGGTAGGACTGGTAATGGGCTATGTGGGGGGGGGGTAGGACTGTTAATGGGCTATGTGGGGGGGTGTAGGAATGGTAATGGGCTATGGGGGGGTGATGAATGGTAATGGACTATGGGGGGGTAGGACTGGTAATGGACTATGGGGGGGTAGGACTGGTAATGGGCTATTGGGGGGGCTGGGGCTGGAAATGGACTGGGGGGGTAGGGCTGGTAATGGGCTATTGGGGGGCTGGGGCTGGAAATGGGCTGGGCTGGGGGGGGTTAAGGCTAGAGGTGGGCTGATGGGGTTAGGACTGGTAATGGACTGTGGGCTGTTGGGGGGGGGCTTAGAACTGGCAATGGGCTTTGGGGGGGGTTAAGACTGGTAATGGGCTGGGGGCTGATGGGGGGTGTCTGGTAATGGGCTATGGGGGGGGCTAGGACTGGAAATGCCCTGGGGGGTTAAGACTGGAGGTGGGCTGATGGGGTTAGGACTGGTAATGGGCTGTTGGGGGGGATTAGAACTGGTAATGGGCTTTGGGGGGGTTAAGACTGGTAATGGGCTGTGGGCTGATGGGGGTTGTCTGGTAATGGGCTATAGGGGGCTAGGACTGGAAATGGGCTGGGGGGTTAAAACTGGAGGTGGGATGATGGGGTTAGGACTGGTAATGGGCTGTGGGCTGATGGGGGGGGGGTAGGACTGGCAATGGGCTATGGGGGGCTGACTGGAAATGGGTTGATGGGGTTAGGACTGGAAGTGGGCTGATGGGGGGTTAGGACTGGTAATGGGTTATAGGGGGGGCTTAAACTGAAAATGGGGTGATGGGTTAAGGACTGAAAATGGGGTGATGGGTTAAGGACTGTAAGTGGGGTGATGGGGGGGCTAGGACTGGAAATGGGCTGATGGATGGCTAGGGCTGGAAATGGGCTGATGCAGGGACTAGAAGGGAATGGATGCTGGGTGAGGCTGGAACTAGAAGGGAGCTGATGTTGGGGGAGGATTAGAATGGGATGGGGCTGGAAGAGTAAAATGGAGAAGGGAAAAATATTTTGTGTGGGAGGGATAAAAAATCTACAATTGGCCGGGTATTGGGAGAGTAAGTGGGGATTGAGGATGGAGGGGTAATATTTGAGTGGATGAAATAGGAATGAGGAAAGAGCAAAAGGAGAAAGATTAGTATGTTAAAGCAGATGTAGAGAGAGAATGGAAAAAAATCTAGAAGAGAGAAGAAAGGACAAATGGACAGCAGACGATGGAGAGTTAGCAGAAGACACGAAGAAACCAGAAGAAAGTGGCTGGAGCAATTGCAGCTGAAAAAAATGCACAAAAGGTAGAAAAATATCTCTTTATTTTGAATTTATTAATTGGAATATGTCAGCTCTGGTAAATGTGCATCATTAACATCTGTGCTTTGTTTAGTACAAGAGCAAATTAATGTATTGTTTTATTTCTACAGTGTTGTACATTCCAAGTTTGGCTTTTGGGATTCCCAGTTTAATTATTGTCTTCCTATTTCTAAATTGTGATTACTTGTTTGGTGATGGTCTATGTTCTGCATGTGTAACTGAGCTGAGGTGTTCTGTTTATATAATTCCTATTTGACATTGCCACTTGTTCTCTTTCCCCAGTAGGTCATGTATTGTTGTTCTCTGAAATGTATTGGTTTAATATTTGCAGTGTTGCCTTTTGATTGGTAGAGTATGGTGCTTTGTGAGTCCTGGTAGTGCTGTTAGGATACGGCGGGTTTACTATGGGCAGTGTTTGTAGTAGTTCCTAATGTGTCTGGCAGTTGGCACTGGATTATAGTAATGTAGAAATCTTTTAGTCTTTCTTTATCCATACACTCATTAAGAGGCACGTTTACTAAAAGTTAGTATATGGTAACATTATGCAAATATTTATGCAAATGAGGCCCCTTATGCAAATGAGGTCCGCACCCCCCTTGGGCCGCCCCTGCTGGGGGCCCACAATTTTTGTTGGTGTAGGGCCTCACTCAAGGTAAATCCGGCCCTGATGACAGGTATCTCCTTCCATCTAAAATGATCATCCCACTGCCTCCCTCCCTCTGCTTGGTAGCTCTAGTTGCTATTCATCCCTCCAGTCCAGTCGCATGAGTTATGTTCATTCACCTTCAGTTGGAGACAGAGCAAACAAACTCAAACACTCTCCTGCAGAGTCAGTACTTCAGTCTCTAGCAGGTGCATGAGCATAGCCTGTGCTGGCTGCTTTTTTCCTTTGGTGCTGAGCCGTAGTTATTGGAAGCACAGAACCCAGTGGAGCCGGGTCCCTCCCCCCTCTTCTCCCTATCTGCTCTTCAGGACCTTCAGGTGGGCAGGAGGTGGTTGCTCTTTTCCTCCTCCCCAATTCTTGGGAGGGGCCATAGGCTGAGCTCTATTAGGGCTGCTGTATCAAGTTTAGGAAAACAAAAAATAAAGGGCAGCATTGGAAGAAGAAGCTGTAGCACAGCAGACCCCGGGATTGGTTGGTTGCTGGCACTGAAAAGGGATGAGTCGGAGCAGAGGGTCCTTCCCATGTAGTACTCACATAGTTGACTCTGAGAGGGGCCAATGTGTTGCCTTTGGCAGCCACCGGTCTCTGCTCTCCACAGTCGGCTTTTGCCACTGCTGCATGAAAGAGAATGCGGCTGTCATGGAGAGCTTTGCTGATCAACTGGGAGCCCTGGAGGCAGCCGTGGGAGGGGGAGGAGGGGTAGTAAGCTGGCCGTGATCACTTGTCAGGGTAGGCCAGAAGCCTTGGGGAGGGGGGTGTTTGGCAAGAATGGCCACCATTTTAAACTCTGCCTTATTGCTGCTCCAGAGAGAGAAGAGCCTCCGGTAATGCAGCTGCTGTCTTCGGACCCCCCCGGGAACATATGGGGGGGGGGGTCATAAGTTCTCTTTTTCCTCTGAATTTGTTTTATTACATCAAGCCTTTATTCTACAGCAGGGGCTTGGCAAGGAGGCTCCCTCTTTAGTGTTGCCCTCCTTTGTGGGGGGGCTAGCGGGCCCAGCAGTGGCCGCACTGGGAAAGATCTCCTGAATTTGAGGACAGGGCCTCTGTGGGATCCCTGGGGTCCTTAGGGCCCCTCAAAGGTTCCTCAGATCTTCTGGAGGACCCTGACCAGGAGGAGCTGGAAGAAGGGAAGTTCCTGGTCGGAGAAGACTTGTCAGTAGTCTGGATTTTTCATAGAGATGAGCTGCCCTCATTGATCTTGAAGACCTTAGCAGCCTTGCACATTGCAAAGGAGCTGCTGTCAGAGCCATCGGATGTGGTGGAAGACTCTCCTTGAGAGTATATGTGACCCTCTTCAGTCTTTTCCTGTCCACCGGGTGGTGAAAACGATAATTGAAGAAGAATGGAAGGTTCCTGATGCGGGCTTACAGGTTGGCAGGAGTATGACTCGGCTGTACCCTAGCCCTCCGGATGAGAGGGAGTACTTTCGCCTTCCCCCGGGTGGATGCACTAGTGACTATGGTCACCAGGAAGGACTACCATTCCAATGGAGGGGGGACAGCTTTGAAGGACCTACAAGATCGGTGGATGGAGGCACTGCGCAAGTAGGTTAACAGGTTTTCTATACCATTTTATCATTTAGTCAAAGCAGTTTACAGTGGAACTAAACTAGATTAAATACATTGAACAGGGATAACTACAACAGGGTCCAGTGCGGATACTAGATGTGGAGGGCGCGTCTGAGGCATAGGGGTTATTCCCCTCAGGTGATTGATACCTTGGTATAGGCTCAAAAGTACTCTACGTCCTTAGCCTATGTGCGTATATGGTGTATTTTCAAGGCTTGGTGCAGAGAGAGGGGAGTGTGGCCTCTGGGGCCTCCCTTCTTGAGATTTTGGCCTTCTTACAGGATGGTCTCAACAAAGGTCTGCCCCTGAATTCCTTGAAGGTGTAGGTGATGGCCCTGGCTTGTTTCCAGGGCAAGTCCCTCACCTCCCATTGAGACATGGTCCATTTTCTTTGAGGAATCAAGCATCCGAGACCACCCCATTGTCCTGTGGTTCCATCCTGGGATCTTAATTTGGTTCTGTCTACCTTTACTGTGCCTCCCTTTAAGCCTCTTTTGGGGGCTTCTTTGAAGGATCTAAAGCTGAAAAGTAGTGTTTTAGCTGGCGATTTGCTCAGTGTGCCATATTTCAGAGCTGCAGACTGTCATGTAAGGAGTCCTATTTGTTGGTGACGAAGGAAAAGGTGGTCCTTTGTTCGGTTCCTTCCTTTATGCCAAAGGTGGTTTTGGCATTTCATTTGAACCAGGTGGTAGCCTTGTCATCCTTTGCTGGTTCTGCTGAGTCCAGAAGTCTGCATTTGTTGGATGTCCGCAGGTCGCTTAGGCAGTACTTGAAAGTGACGGAGGTGTTTTGGCATTTGGAGCATCTTTTTGTGCTCTTTGGTGGGCCTCGGAAGGGTGAGGTTGCTTTTAAGGCAACCATCTCCTGCTGGATCTGGGGAGCAATGAATTTGTGTACTTGCTGAAAAGGGCATGTGATTCCAGTGGGTTTGCAGGCTCTCTCTATTAGGATGGAGTTCAGTCTTGTCCTGCCTCAGGATAGTTTCTGGGCAGTGACGTGGTCATCATTGCATTCTTTTGCACATCATTAAAGGTTGGATGTGCAGGCCCGACAGGACGCAAACTTTGGGGCCCAGGTGTTGCAAGCTGTCATCTCCATACCCACCTCATAGTAGTACTACTTTGTTACGTCCCATGCATTTGGACTGGACTGGAAGGATGAATAGGAAGGTGAAATTAGGCCTTACCTGCTAATTTTCTTTCCTGGAGTCCCTCCAGTCCAGTCCAGAACCCACCCAGGACTTGGCTGCTGTATTATGCTGGTCCTGTGCCTGTTCTGAAAGAAGGTCATTGCTAGAGCAAATGATTTTGGGCCAGTTTGATTTCCCTCTTGGGTGTTCGCTGTACTGCCGCACTGCTTCCTCTCTTTTGCAGGCCTTGGTCCCTGGGGAAGGGGGGGCATTGTTGGCGATATTAGTGTAGAAAAAAAAAGAAAAAGAGAAACATACTGTAAGATGAAGTAAGAGATGGAAATATCTCTGTGGTGTGACATTTTTTGCAGGGTTGGTGGAGAACATGGGGTTTGGGATTCCATTCTGCTGCTTTGAAAGGTTCATACTGGCTCTGGAGGGAAGCAAATGCTACTTGTGAGAGAGTGAGTTTGTTTATTCTCAGTCTCATCTGCTGGTGATGGACATAACCCATGTGTCTGGACTGGACTGGAGGAACAGTCCAACCAGAGAGCACTATACCACATATAGCAAGCAAGGCAACCAAATCTGTGCATGGTAGATAAGAGAAACTTTATTAAAGCAGTTAACACCAGGGTATTCTAAATCACTCTTGCAGGCTGTGTTTCAGCTAAAGCCTTCTTCAGGGGTTCTTTGGCAAGCCAAAACCAAACATAACTAATTATCCACAGTAAGGGTTAAAACCATAAAATCTACACAATTCATGTTACAATGTAATATAGTTCATGATATTATTTCTTCTTACATTATACATATATAATATATTTTTATTGTAATATAGTTCAATAATGTTCCTGTTATATTGTAATACATTAATGATGTTCTACACAATTCATGTTATAATGTAATATAGTTCATAAAGGTCTATGTACCTGTTCGATTATTGTTGTAATGTAAACCGCTGCTGATCCTTGGAAGCAGTGGTATATAAAAACTGTTCAAATAAATAAATAAAATAAATTAAATAAATAAATAAATAAATAAAATCATACATAAAAATCAACACCGAATAACACAAACTACTATAAAACCAAACTACTATAAAACCAATAAAAACAAATAAAAGCCTGCGATCTTCCATGAACAAATGTAAACCAATAAATACAAACTGAATAAATACAATATAAAAAATAATAAATAGGACATTAAAACCAATTGGATCATGATGTACACGCTCTATTAACCATCTTTACATAAATAATGAATAAATAATGTTAAACAATAAAATGAACTAAAACTAGCCATGGCATTCACATTAAGGGATGTGACGTGTATCAAGAATAAAATCCCACCTTATTACCAATAGTTAATCTTCCATCTGATGCAACCCTTGTGTTGTTTCTAAAAACTGAGGGGAAGAGGAAAAACATAAATGTAATCTTCATATCTATTACACTATGTATTTTATTCTTAAAAACTGAGAGGAGCAGAAGTGTTCCGAACAAAACGATATCATATAGTTAGTCTCTGCTTAAATCAGGGGCATATAAAAATAAAGGGGACAAGGGATGGGTGATAGGAGTAATAATCTCTCACAACGAACTGTAATATTGGAATGTGCATCTCAAAGTTTGTATGTATTGTACCCACATTTGCAAAAACTGCCTTTTCCAAGGTAGAAATGGGAGCTATATATAACAGAGGAAACGGACCTGTGTAATCTCATAGTGATTACACAGAGTGGAGAATGACAAACTCATACCATTTTAAAATTAAACTATAATCCTTAAACCATAATTTAGAGCTAAATGATATAATTTCAGGGTAGACATGTTAATTTCAATTTAAAAACCAAATCATCAATAATAATTTTACCTCCGACGTGCAGCCTCTCTTCAACCAGACGCCGGCGTTTGCGCTGTGGTTACCTTTGGTATGGTGTGGAACAAACAAACAATCCTTGACCTTAACTTATACATTTTTTACACAAATAGTATGAAAACTTCTTCTATATTTTAAAATGCAGAATCTCATCCTGTCTCATATTTAACTTATGTTACACTAAAAAAAATAGAGAGTTATTTATAATAAGATGATGCTGGCACCGTGGGAAGTTATCTACGTGAATTATCTTGGGACCTCGCTACATCCTTTGTTAGTGTAATACATTCATTATTACAAAAATGAAGTAATAACATGTATTATGATTAGAGTGGTATAAACTAAAAGTTAAAAATCAGTCAAATGAATTACCACTTAAACTCCTTATAGAGTTAAGGCAGCACAATCCATAAGAACATAAGATATGCCATACTGGGTCAGACCAAGGTCCATCAAGCCCAGTATTCTGTTTCCAACAGTGGCCAATCTAGGTCATATGTACCTAGCAGTTTCCCCAAGGGACACAGGTTCCACAATGCTTGTATTGGTTCAAGCATTGATATCCTGGGTCCCTTCTTAATAATGATTTATGGACCTTTCCTCCAGGAACTTGTCCAAACCTTTTTTAAACCCAGCTACACTAACAGCCTTTACTACATCCTCTGGTAACAAATTCCAGAGTTTGATTACACGTTGAGTGAAAAAATATTTTCTTTTATTAGTCTTAAATAGTTTACCCTGTAGCTTCATTGCATGTCCCCTAGTCTTCGTTATTCTGATAAGGTAAACAATCGATCTATGTTTACCCGTTCCACTCCATTCATTAATTTATAGACTTCTATCATATCTCCCCTCAGTCGTCTCTTTTCCAGGTTAAAGAGCCCTAACCTTTTTAGCCTTTCTTCATAGGAGTATCCTTCCATCCCCTTTACCATTTTGGTGGCTCTCCTCTGAACCTTTTCTAAAATCGCTATATCCTTTTTAAGATACGGCGACCAGAATTGCACACAATATTCAAGGTACGGTCTCACCATGGAACGATATAGAGGCATTATAATATCTTTTGTTTTATTTTCCATTCCTTTCCTTATCATACCTAGCATTCTATTTGCTCTCTTGGCCGCCGCTGCACACTGGGCCGAGGGTTTTAACATGGTATCCACAATGACGCTTAAATCTTTTTCCTGGGTGGTGGTTCCTAATGTGGAACCTTGCATCGTGTAACCATAGTTTGGGTTGTTCTTCCCTAGGTGCATAACCTTGCACTTGTCCACATTAAATTTCATCTGCCATTTTGATGCCCAGTCTTCCAATTTATCAAGATCCTCATGCAATTTTCCACAATCCTCTTGGGTTTTAACAACTTTAAATAGTTTTGTGTCATCTGCAAATTTGATAACCTCACTCGTTATTCCACTTTCCAGGTCATTTATGAATATGTCAAAAAGCAGCGGACCCAGCACAGATCACTGGGGTACACCGCTATTCACTTTTCTCCATTGGGAAAATTGGCCATTTAGCCCTACCCTCTGCTTTCTATCTTTTAACCAGTTCCTGATCTACAATAGTACACTGCCTCCTATCCCATACTCTTTAGTTTTGCCAAAAGTCTCTGATGAGGGACCTTGTCAAAGGCTTTCTGAAAGTCCAGATACACAATATCAACCGACTCACCTTTGTCCACCTGATTATTCACTCCTTCAAAAAAACATAACAGATTAGTAAGACAAGATCTTCCTTGTCTAAAGCCATGTTGGCTGTCTCCCATTAGGTCATGACTATCTACATGCTGAGTAATTTTATTCTTTATGAAGGTTTCTACCATTTTTCCTGGTACTGATGTCAGGCTCACCGGTCTGTAGTTTCCCGGATCACCCCTGGAACCCTTTTTAAAAATTGGTGTTACATTGGCGATCCTCCAATCTTCAGGTATTAGAGATGATTTTAATGATAGTTCACAGATTACTAATAGCAGGTCTGCAATCTCATATTTCAGTTCTTTCAACACCCTTAGATGTATACCATCCTGCCCAGGTGATTTGCTACTCTTCAATTTATCTAATAGTTGTAATACATCTTCCCGATGTATCAATATTTCCTTCAATTCTTCCGCACCTTTAAATACCACTTCAGTCATGGGTAACATCCCTACATCTTCCTCAGTAAAGACTGAAGCAAAGAATTCATTCAGTCTCTCTGCTATCACCTTGTCGCCTCTTAGTGCTCCTTTAACCCCTTTATCATCTAATGGACCAACTGACTCTCTCACAGGTTTTTTGCTACGAATGTACTTGAAAATGTCTTTACTTCGCGTTTTTGCTTCCGCAGCAAGCTTCTTCTCAAATTCTCCCTTTGCCTGCCTTATCAATGCCTTGCATTTGACTTGCCAGTGCTTGTGCTGTTTCCAGGTTTCGTCGTTTGGCTCTTTTTTCCATTTCCTGAAAGATGCTTTTTTGGCAACAACAGCCTCTCTGACCTCACCTTTAAACCATGCTGGCAATTTTTTGGACTTCCTTCCACTTTTCTTAAAGCGTGGAATACAGCTGGTCTGGGCTTCCAAGATAGTATTTTTCAACAACAGCCAAGCCTGATGTACGTCTTTAACCTTTCCAACTGCTCCTTTTAGTTTTTTCTTAACTGTTTTCCTCATTTTATCATAGTCTCTCTTTCGAAAGTTAAAAGGTAGTACTGTGGATTTCGTTACTATCCCTCCTCCACTAATTAAATCAAAGGTGATCATGCTATGATCACTATTGCCAAGTGGCCCCAACAACCTAATCTCTTGCACTAGATCTGGTGTTCCAGTAAGGACTAGGTCTAATATGGCTTCCCCTGTGGTTGGTTCATGAACCAGCTGCTCCAAGAAGCAGTCATTTATTTCATCTAGGAACTTTATCTCCCTAGCATGTCCTGATGTGACACTGACCCAGTCGATACCGGGGTAGTTGAAATCACCCATTATTATTACTGCGCTGTAACTTTTGTTAGCTTCCTTGATTTCTTTGAGCATTCATCATCCATTTGGTCATTCTGGCCAGGCGCTCGATAGTACACCCCCACTGCCATTGCCTTCCCCCTTTTACATGGAATTTCAATCCATAAAGATTCTACAGCAGATTTTGCTTCCTGCAAAACTTTAATCCTTTCTGACTCAATGCCCTCTCTAACATAGAGAGCAACCCCTCCACCAATTTGATCAGCTCTATCATTTCGATATAGTTTGTACCCAGGTATCACAGTGTCCCACTGGTTGACCTCCTTCCACCATGTCTCTGGTATTCCAATCATATCTAACCTTTCATTTAGTGCTATATATTCTAACTCTCCCATCTTATTTTTTAGACTTCTAGCATTTGCATACAAGCATTTTAGAGAATTGTATTTTATTCATATTAATTTGGCTATTGTTAGACATGGGTAATTTGGGATCTTTAAGCTCTGTCTGCTCCATACTTGAGGGCATTTGGGCTACTTTACTCGTTTGTGGAACCTCTCTGCTTTTGGTAGTATCCTTCAAAGATACATTCTTCCGAACCATCCGCTCTTGGGCGACTGTCGGCTTTCCCCTAATATCTAGTTTAAAAGCTGCTCTATCTCCTTTTTAAAGGTTCATGCCAGCAGCCTGGTTCCATCCCGGTTAAGGTGAAGCCCATCCCTTCGGAAGAACCCCTCCTTTCCCCAGAATGTTCCCCTGTTCCTAACAAATCCAAAACCCTCATCTCTGCACCATTGTCTCATCCACGCATTGAGACTCCGGAGCTCTGCCTGCCTTTTGGGTCCTGCGCGTGGAACAGGAAGCATTTCGGAGAATGCTACCATGGAAGTTCTGGATTTCAACTTCCTACCTAAAAGCCTAAATTTAGCCTCCAGAACCTCCCTACCACATTTTCCTATGTCATTGGTACCGACATGTACCAAGACAGCAGACTCCTCCCCAGCACTATCTAAGACCTTATCTAGGTGGCGCGTGAGGTCCGCTACCTTCGCACCAGGCAGGCATGTTACCAGGCGATCCTCACGTCCACCAGCCACCCAGCTATCTACATGCCTAATGATCAAATCACCAACTATAACGGCTGTCCTAACCCTTCCCTCATGGGCACATGGCCCTGGAGAAACGTCCTCGGTGCGAGAGGGTTTTACATCACCTGGAGGACAGGTCCTAGTTACAGGATCACTTCCTGCCACACCAGGGTGATGCTCTCCTGTCAATCCCTGAGAGATATCTATCCATAGACTGTCTCTCATATATCTGTTAGCCCTCAACTAAATTTTTCAGGTAACATTCTTTAAGGATGTTCGAAGAAAAATATATATGGAGAAGTAAAAACCAATGGTACTCAATATCCTCCTTCTCAAGGAATAGCGTGACAACTTTGATGAATGTGGATACATCTTTACCATTTATTGAGAGAGATAAAAACCAAATCTGTGGATAAAAATGGATATAAATAAAAAAAATGTATAAATAGAGCATCGAGTAAGATGAATAAAAACTAGTAAGAACTATTAAAACGAAAATAAAAAAAGTCCAAAAAACAAAAGGATGAGCACAACCATTGGTTCTACTCCACCCATTCTTTATTATAAATATAGTTGTCAGCGGCTGATCATAACTGCTAGACAAATTTTTGAAAAAAAGAACGTATTATCAGATATGGACCATTTGTAAAATAGATATCATTCTGGGATAACGAAGTATAATGGCATTCTGCACCTTTATTCAAACCACAAAATAAGGCCATATAATAAAACCTTATATACTTCTAGGACCCGAGGAAGTATTTGCTACGGAGGTATCTCTACCTAGTCTTACCAAACAGGAATAATACACAATTAGCTGGTTAATAATTAAACAAATGAACAAGGGACTTTAAAAAAAAATTAGGAGTCCTACAAAATAAATAATTAATTAATTAAAACAAAGAGTTAATACAGGAAACATTAGCACTGGACCATACAAACTACTTCCTACTACTTAAGTGTTTCATGTCAGAAACAACTTGTAAAACCCCAGTGGGCCAAAAACCTAAACATTTCACTTGGTGCACACCCAAGAGATACTATTAGCGAACCTTAAACCATCCAATTTGATAAATTGATGACAATGCCTAAAATATATTAGATATCTTAAAACCAAAAATAAATAAATACTAAATGAATATAAGAACAGTAATAAATAATAAAACCAAGTAAAACCACAAAGGAGCCCTGCCATCAAGAGGGAGGGGGTGGGAGTAAAGGAAAGGGGGGGAAGGAGGGGAGGAGGAGGGGAGGGGGAGACAGGAAATGCCTCATTTACCCTCATCGTCAGTGGACTCAATTTTAACAGAGCCACGGGAAAGAAGAGAAACGCTGTTCCTTCTCGCGGCTCTGCAAAGTTGAGCCAGGGTGTCGGAAAAAACAATGGCAGGGCTTTTCCGGGGCAGCAGGCGGGGGGGGGGGGGGGGGAAGCAGCGGGACTCTGCCACTGCTAAGAAGCTGCAGCAGCAGCTTGTCCAGCTCCTTTTTTGTTTAAATTTTGAACAACAAGTGAGGTGCCTTTTTGGGGGCATTTTTTGCCGCAGAGGCCACTGCCTCACTTGGCCTCATAGAGCCCTGCCCCTGGGTAAGGCCTAAATTTCACCTTTCTATTCCAAGCAGTTTTGTAAAATATGTGGTCATAGCCACAACAGCATATATACCTGTGTTCCCAACAGATTCCACCTCAAGCCTCTAAACATATGCAGAAAATAAAGTTTTTGTGAAGCTGATGTCACTGCAGTGTGTATGTGATCGCTGAACAGAGGATTTAATGGGTGGCATTTTACTCCAGAAAAGTCTCCTTCTGAATTGGCTGGCGATTTTCTGTAAATGCTATGGGCGAGTAGCAAAGTGCACACCCCAGAAGCAGGTGACAAACCTTAGGAGTAGTCTAATGGTTAGAACAGTAGCAAGATTTGCTTGATGCTTTTATTTTTCTAATTGACAAAAAATATAGGTAAAGGGCCCAATATTCAAATGGGACTGCTTTGTGCTGCTACAGCGCATAGCTGTCGCCACCGACCTCTAAACCCCGATATTCAATGCAAGCGTCTTATGTGGCCCCTGCATTGAATATGTGGGATCATTGCACAGCCTTTGATGCAGCAGAAGCTAACCAGGTAGTGGCAATATTGCACTGCTCCTACCCAGTTAGCTCCTCACAGGTAAAACTAGGCCAGCTTTTGCTTTGTCTAGTTTTACCCACGGATTGCTATCTGGGTAGCAGTGCAATATTGTCACTATCTGGTTAGTGACTGTCACCACCCATGACATGCCCTGATGCTAAGCAGTTAACCAGGGGCGGCCCAAGGGGGGTGCGGGGCCATGTGCGGAGACTCGGTGCAAGGCCTCATTTGCATAAGGCCTCATTAGCATAAATATTTGCATAATGTTACCATACACTAACTTTTAGTAAACATGCCTCTTAATGAGTATATGGATAAAGAAAGACTAAAAGATTTCTACATTACTATAATCCAGTACCAACCACCAGGCACATTAGGAACTACTACAAATACTGCACATTTAGAACCCATAGCAAACCTGCCATATCCTAACAGCACTACCAGGACTCACAAAGCACCATACCCTAAAGGCAACACTGCAAATATTAAATCAATACATTTCAGAGAATAACAATACATGACCTACTGGGGAAAGAGAACAAGTGGCAATGTCAAATAGGAATTATATAAACAGAATACCTCAGCTCAGTTACACATGCAGAACATAGGAAACACAAAAAGGAGCGCCTGCTCTTGCAGTAAAACCCAGGAGAACACAAGAAGCAAGAGTCGTAGATTGGTGGAACAGGTTTATTGAAACCCCTACGCGTTTTGGCCGTAGCCTTCTTCAGGGGGCACACAGCTAAAACAATATAATATTTAATATAAAGATAACATAAATAACCATAACTATATTAAGACCATAAAAATGTTAAAACATATAATATAAACAAAATAAATTAAAATACATGAAGAATGCTCATAAAAATGTAAAATATATGAATAACATATATATTATGAACAGAGTGAAAGATAAAAAACAAACGCAGGGTGGAAGACTACGTGTGAATTGTACTGGAATTATACATACAAAATATTCATCAAACATGTACTACATAGTACTCACAGGGGAAGAGAGGAGGGGGGAAGGGAAAAGGGAACTGTTAATAAATAAAAATAAATAAAAGAAGAGGAGGAGAAGAGAAAAAGAGAGGAATAGAAAGAGAGAAAAAAGAATAGAGAAAGAGGGAGAAAGAGAGAAACAGAAAGAAAGAGAAAGAAAGAAAGAAAGAAAGAGAGAAACAGAGAGAAAGAGAGAGAGAGAGAGAGAAAGAGAAAGGGAGAAAGAAAAAGGGGGGAAGAGGGGAGAGGGGGAGGGGAGGAGGGGGGAGGGGAGGGGGGAGAGGGGGGGAAGGGGGGAAGGGGGGAAGGGGGGAGGGGGGAAAAACAAAAGGAGGGAAAGGAGGGGGGAGGGGGGAGGAGCGAGCAGGGGGAGGGGAGGGGGAGGGGGAAAAGGAAGGGGGAAGGGGGAAAGGGAGGGAGGAAAAGGAAGGGATATATTTGAGAATGTATAGAGATATATTGTGAATGTAAAACCAATGAAGCCAATAACTTTCCATAAAACCTAAGCAAAAACCAAATAAAAAAGGGGGGGGGGGAGAGGGAGAGAATGCTTGTTGTACTTACATGTGTGGCACTGGAGAAAATCTGCAGGCGCAAATGCGCGTGAAACAAGAATCACTGAAAAATGTATAATTTACATAACCAGTTACATAATATACTCCCAAACCTATAACCATATCTATACAGAAAAATATTCAAGAGAACAGGGGACTACCATGCTGGATGGTCAATTCTGATGTTGACAAACGCTGTACTGTGCATTTAAAATATGCAGCGTTTTAAATTGAGTACTGCTAAAACAAAAATTCGCTAAAAACATCATGGTGTTGCATTAACAGACCCAAATTGAAAAATTGTGCAATTATTTCAAAAGGAGGAAGGGACAGAATAGTGCATATTCCTACTTACATATAAACCACTGAGGAGAGTAGTGCAAGCGCGATTGCCGCGTGTGTTGAGAATCACTGTAAAAATTCGAAAAACCAATTAGACCGTCAAAAGAAGGTGGAATCCTGTCATAGTAATTAGGAAATTCTACAAACCTAAAAGGGCTTAAAAGCAAAGCTCCTTATACCATTTAAAAGAATTGTGACCAGACGGCTCTGGGGTTTAAAATAAGCGGCATTTTGAATTGAGTACTGCTAAAACAAAAATTCGCTGAAAGCATCATGGTGTTGCAATAACAAACCCAAATTGGAAAGTTGTGCTAGTATTTCAAAGGGAGGAAGGGACAGAATGGTGCATATTCCTACTTACATATGAACCACTGAGGAGAGTAGTGCAACCGCGCAGGGGCGGCCCAAGGGGGGTGCGGGGCCATGTGCGGAGACTCGGTGCGGGGCCTCATTTGCATAAGGGGCCTCATTTGCATAAATATTTGCATAATGTTACCATACACTAACTTTTAGTAAACATGCCTCTTCATGAGTGTATGGATAAAGAAAGACAAAGATTTCTACATTACTATAATCCAGTGCCAACCGCCAGGCACATTAGGAACTACTACAAACACTGCCCATTTAGAACCCATAGCAAACCCACCGTATCCTAACAGCACTACCAAGACTCATAAAGCACCATACCCTACCTATCAAAAGGCAACACTGCAAATATTAAACCAATACATTTCAGAGAATAACAATACATGACCTACTGGGGAAAGAGAACAAGTGGCAATGTCAAATAGGAATTACATAAACAGAATACCTCAGCTCAGTTACACATGCAGAACATAGACCATCACCAAACAAGGAATCACAATTTAAAAACAGGAAGACAATAATTAAACTGGGAACCCTAAAAGCCAAACTTGGAATGTACAACAATGTTGAAATAAAACTATAAATTAATTTCCTCTTGTACTAAACAAAGCACCGACATTAATGATGCACATTTCCCAGAGCTGACATATTCCAGTTAATAAATTCAAAATAAAGAGATATCTTTGTACCTTTTGTGCATTTTTTTTTCAGTTGCAATTGTTCCAGTCACTTTCTTCTGGTTTATTTGTGTCTTCTGCTAACTCTCCATCGTCTGCTGTCCATTTGTCCTTTCTTCTCTCCTCTAGTTTTTTTCCATTCTCTCTCTACATCTGCTTTAACATAATAATCTTTCTCCTTTTGCTCTTTCCTCATTCCTATTTCATCCACTCAAATTTTTACCCCTCCATCCTCAATCCCCACTTAGGGGATTGTTTACAAAGCCGCGGTAGCGGTTTGCGATCGTAATCGGAGCCGCGGCCCCATTGATTTCAATGGGGCCGCGGCTGCGATCGCGAACCACTACCGCGGCTTTGTAAACAAGCCCCTTAGTCTCCCAATACCCGGCCAATTGTAGATTTTTCTTCCCTCCCACACAAAATATTCTTCCCCTCTCCATTTCACTCTCCCAGCCCCATCCCCTTCTAATCTCCCCCAACATCAGCTCCCTTTTAGTTGCAGCCCCACCCAGTATCCGCTCCCTTCTAGTCCCCACATCAGCCCATTTCCAGTCCTAGCTCCCCCATCCATTCCCAGTCCTATCCGAGTCCCTTCATCAGCTCATTTCCAATACCAGCCTCCCATCAGCCCATTTCTAGTCCTTTCCTAGCCCCACCATCAGCCCATGTTAAATCCTAGCTCCCCTCCACTCAGCCCATTTCTAATCCAAGCCCCCCATGAACCTACTTCCAGTTCTAGCCCCTCCATGAGTCCATTTCAATCCAAGCCCCCACCACAGCCCATTTCCAATCTTAGCTCCCCCAACACCCAATTCCCAGTCCTATCCTAGCCCCTCCATCAGCCCATTTCCTGTCCTAGCTCCTTCCCCTAAGAGCCCATTCCAAGCCCCCCTCCCCATCAGCTATTTGCAGTTCAAGCCCCCTTCCACTCAGCCCATTTCCAGTCCTAGCAACCCCCCCCAACCCATTACCAGTCCTAACCTCCCCATCAGCCCACTCCCAGTCCTAATCCCACCAGCCCATTTCCAGTCCTAATCCCCCATCACCCAATTTTTAGTTTAAGCCCCCCCATAGCCCATTACCAGTCCTAACCCCCCATCAACCCACTTTCAGTCCTAATCCCATCAGCCCATATACAGATTTAGCTCCCCCATAGCCCATCACCACTCCTAAACCCCCCCAAGCCCATCACCACTCCTAACCCCCCCAAGCCCATCACCACTCCTAACCCCCCCAAGCCCATCACCACTCCTACCCCCCCAGCCCATCACCACTCCTAACCCCCCCAGCCCATCACCACTCCTAACCCCCCCCAGCCCATCAACACTCCTAACCCCCCCCCCCAGCCCAGCCCAGCCCAGCCCATAAACACTCCTAAACCCCCCCCCCAGCCCACCCCCGCCCAGCCCAGCACCCCACCTAACCCCCCCCCCCCAGCCCAGCCCAGCCCAGCCCCGCCCAGCGAAAATTAAAAGAAAAGAAAACCTGTCTGCTGCCGCGGTCGGGGCCGCCGCGGCAGAATCGAGCGTGCCGCGGGGCCCCCCTGTGCACGGCAGAGCCTGCCCTCCTTGTAGCAGCTCTCTCTTTGGAGCTGAAAAGTCAGACGCGCCGGCTTGCAGAGCAGAGCGCGAGGGAAGAGTTTCTCCCTCGCTGCTCTGTTAAGCCCGCGGGGGCTGATGAAACTCTTCCCTCGCGCTCTGCAAGCCGGCGCGTCTGACTGCAGCTCCAGAGAGAGAGCTGCTACAAGGAGGGCAGGCTCTGCCGTGCACAGGGGGCCCCGCGGCACGCTCGATTCTGCCGCGGCGGCCCCGACCGCGGCAGCAGACAGGTTTTTTTTTTTCTTTTCAATTTTACTTTTCAAAAAGAATGTTTTTTGCGCGGGGCCCCCTGAAACGCGGGGCCCTGTGCAAAAAACATTCTCGCTCAATGGACGGGCCGGCCCTGCAACCGCGATTGCCGCGTGTGTGGAAGATCGCTGCAAAAATTCGAAAAACCAATTAGACCGTCAGGAGAGAGTGGAATCCTGTCACAGTGATGAGGAAATTATACAAACCTAAAAAGGCCTTCAAAGCAAAGCTCCTTATGCCGAATTTGCCTAGGTTTTATGGAAAGTTATTGGCTTCATTGGTTTTACATTCACAATATATCTCTATACATTCTCAAATATATCCCTTCCTCTTCCTCCCTCCCTTTCCCCTCTTCCCCCTTCCTTTTCCCACTCCCCTCTCCCCTCCCCCTCCTCCCCCCTTTCCCTCCTTTGTTTTTTCCCCCCCCTCCCCCCTTCCCCCCATTCCCCCTCCCTTCCCCCCGTCCTCCCCTCTCTCCTCCTCCCTCTCCTTTCCCCTCTCCCCTCCCCACCCCTCCCCTCCTTTCCCCCCTTCCCCCCTTTTTCTTTCTCCCTTTCTCTTTCTCTCTCTCTCTTTCTCTTTCTTTCTTTCTTTCTTTCTTCCTTCCTCTTTCTTTCTCTTTTTCTCCCTCTTTCTCTCCCTCTTTCTCTATTCTTTTTTCTCTCTTTCTATTCCTCTCTTTTTCTCTTCTCCTCCTCTTCTTTTCCCTTCCCCCCCCCCTCTCTTCCCCTGTGAGTACTATGTAGTACGTGTTTGATGAATATTTTGTATGTATAATTCCAGTACAATTCACACGTAGTCTTCCACCCTGCGTTTGTTTTTTATCTTTCACTCTGTTCATAATATATATGTTATTCATATTTTACATTTTTATGAGCATTCTTCATGTATTTTAATTTATTTTGTTTATATTATATGTTTTAACATTTTTATGGTCTTAATATAGTTATGGTTATTTATGTTATCTTTATATTAAATATTATATTGTTTTAGCTGTGTGCCCCCTGAAGAAGGCTACGGCCGAAACGCATAGGGGTTTCAATAAACCTGTTCCACCAATCTACGACTCTTGCTTCTAGTGTTCACATGCAGAACATAGACCATCACTAAACAAGGAATCACAATTTAGAAACAGGAAGACAATAATTAAACTGGGAACCCCAAAAGTCAAACTTGGAATGTACAACACTGTAGAAATAAAACCAGAAATTATTTTCCTCTTGTACTAAACAAAGCGCAGACATTAATGATGCACATTTCCAAGAGTTGACATATTCCAGTTAAAAAATTCAAAATAAAGAGATATTTTTCTACCTTTTGTGCATTTTTTTTCCAGTGGCAATTGTTCCAGCCACTTTCTTCTGGTTTCTTTGTGCCTTCTGCTAACTCTCCATCATCTGCTGTCGATTTCTCTAACTCCGTGTTCATTGGTCTCCCTAAATCCCAACTCACTAGACTTCAGAGGATCCAAAACACCGCTGCCCGCATCGTCACTCACTCCTCCCAAAGGGACCACATATCACCTTTGCTTGTGCATCTTCACTGGCTACCCATTCCCTTTCACACCCGTTTTAAGCTTCTCACCGTTGTTCACAAGGCACTTCACACCAGCACCCCACAATACTTGGCAGACCTCATCACATTCCACACTCCCAGACACACTCCTCGTTCCTTTCATCTTAACCGCCTCATTCTTCCCCCCCCCCCTTCCCTTGCGCATCTCCACTCTACTCGCTCCTCAGCCTTTTTCTTTGCAGGCCCTGCCCTTTGGAACTCACTCCCCGCCTCCCTCCGACTCGAGCCTCACCACCCTACCTTCAAGCGCGACCTGAAGACCTCCCTTCCCCCTTTGTGTGATCTCGACTACCGTATATTGTCCTGTGTCCTTTCTCTCCCCTTCTTTCCTGTCAGCAATTGTAACTTCCTTTTCTTCCTTCCTGGCCTGGTGCCTACCTTAAAGTTTTGCATTTTTTGTATATTGTAAACCGCTCTGCTTCTCCAGAAGGGCGGTATATCAAATAAAATAAACATAAGCATAAACATTTGTCCTTTCTTCTCTCTTCTAGTTTTTTTCCATTCTCTCTCTACATCTGCTTTAACATACTAATCTTTCTCCTTTTGCTCTTTCCTCATTCCTATTTCATCCACTCAAATTTTACCCCTCAATCCTCAATCCCCACTTACTCTCCCAATACCCGGCCAATTGTAGATTTGTCTTCCCTCCCACACAAAATATATTTTTCCCTCTCCATTTCACTCTCCCAGCTCCATCCCATTCTAATTCTCCCCCAACATCAGCTCCCTTCTAGTTCCAGCCCCACCCAGCATCCGCTCCCTTCTAGTCCCTGCATCAGCCCATTTCCAGTCCTAGCCCCCCATCAGCCCATTTCCAATCCTATCCTATCCTAGCCCCACCATCAGCCCATTTCCAGTCCTAGCTCCCCCATCCATTTCCAGTCCTATCCGAGTCCCTCCATCAGCTCATTTCCAATCCCAGCCCCCCATCAGCTCATTTCTAGTCCTTTCCTAGCCCCACCATCAGCCCATGTCAAATCCTAGCTCCCCTCCACTCAGCCCATTTCCAATCCAAGCCCCCCCATGAGCCTACTTCCAGTTCTAGCCCCTCCATGAGTCCATTTCAATTCAAGCCCCCACCACAGCCCATTTCCAATCTTAGCACCCCCAACAGCCCATTTCCAGTCCTATCCTAGCCCCTCCATCAGCCCATTTCCTGTCCTAGCCCCCCACTCAGCCCATTTCCAGTCCTAACTCCCTCTCCTCACAGCACATTTCCATTCCAAGCCCCCCTCCCCATCTGCTATTTGCAGTTCAAGCCCCCCTTCCACTGAGCCCATTTCCATTCCAAGCCCCTGTCCCCATCAGCTATTTACAGTTCAAGCCCCCCTTCTACTCAGCCCATTTCCAGTCCTAGCCCCCCCAGAGCCCATTACTAGTCCTAAGCCCCCCATCAGCCCACTTCCAATCTAACCCCCCCATCACCCCATTTTCAGTCTTAGCCCCCCATCACCCCATTACCAGGCCTAATCTTTAACACCGCACCAGCCCGCAGCGCTCAGCAGCTCCCCCGATCGGGGTAGAGCGCCTGAGCGGGACGTCCTCCTGCTCAGAAGCTCCTGCCCAATCGGGGCAGTGGGAGCAACTCAACAGCCAGCCCCGGACAGCATTAAAGCAGTGCCCCAGCACAAAGGGAGCCGCTTTAACACCGCACCAGCTCGCAGCGCTCAGCAGCTCCCCCGATCGGCGTAGAGTGCCTGAGCAGGAAGTCCTCCCACTCAGAAGCTCCTGCTCAATCGAGGCAGTGGGAGCAACTCAACAGCCAGCCCCGGACAGCATTAAAGCGGCGCCCCAACACAAAGGGAGCCGCTTTAACACCGCACCAGCCCGCAGCGCTCAGCAGCTCCCCCGATTGGGGTAGAGCACCTAAGTGGGAAGTGCTCCCACTCAGAAGCTCCTGCCCAATTGGGGCAGTGGGAGCAACTCAACAGCCAGCCCCGGACAGCATTAAAGCGGCGCCCTAGCAAGGCGTGCCCGTGCCTGGCGGGCCCGTGCCTGAGGGCCTCGCCAGAGGGCCCTTTGGCATGGCCCTTAGGCACGGCACGGAGGCGCACTCAGGCGCACACAAATAGAACCAAAATAAAGACAGACAGACCCCGCGACAGAACCCACTGGAACCACATAGCAACTCCAGAAGTCAACGAAAAGCAACAAAATCCCCAAAAAACACGGAAGTCACCTGAGCGGACAACACATCAAGAAACCAGGCACACCTAAAAACCACATCAAGGTACGCCTACAAACCATGCCACCATTCCTAGCTCCCATATACCTCCTATCACCCCTCCTGACCATCTACCCCCGTCTGCAGTCACACTCACCAACCTACCCAGAGCAAACACCACAACCATCCAAACCACCAACATCTACAACCCCCCCTCACACAGAACAACACCCAAACAACACACACAACAACCTACATCCCCAACCCCCCGAACAGCACCCCCTTATCCATTTCACTAATCAATGCTCGATCGGTCAGAAACAAATACCACATGCTACACGACCTGATCGAAACCCAAAAGATTGACATCCTATGCATAACAGAAACTTGGCTAACAGACACAGACGCAGTGATCATGAACCAACTGACACCAACAGGATACAGCCTTCAACATTGCTCCCGAACACACACCAGAGGAGGCGGCGTAGCTATCATAGCAAAAACCAACCTTCACCTCAGGCACCACGCATCAGAAACAACCAATGAAGCGGACATACTCACCCTCACCAATAAGCACCTCTCACTCTGCCTAGTCTACCGAGCACCCACCCAAAGCACCGATCTAACAAGGATACTTTAACACATATCTGAGAGCACCATCTCCACAAAAGAGCAAATAATCCTAGGAGACTTTAATCTCCCATCTCTCCAAGACAAGCAAGCAGAAACCTTCATCAATGCTATGGAAGCAATGAACCTATCACAGATCATACATGAACCAACACACGAAAAAGGAAATACATTGGACCTTATATTCCTAAATTCCCAAACCGCCATCTCAGACAAGAACCCAGAGATCACACACGTACCGTGGTCTGACCACCACCTTATCAGCATAACTCACACCTACCGCCACATGATCAGCAAGGAGAACAAACACACAAGAAGATTTAAAACATTCATCAAAGAAGACTTCCTTGCACAAACCCTACCTGAACTCCAAACAAGTTCCAGCAATATTGACGACCTGGTCCGCAACTGGAACACCACAATCTCCGCTGCGGCCAGCACAATAAGCACAATAAACAAGACAAAAACCAGACACACCTCTGCAAAAACCCGATGGTACACACCCAACCTCCGGAAGCTAAAGACCCAACTCAGAAGAGCAGAAAGAAAATGGAGAAAAAACAAAAAAGAGGACGACAAAATGAATTACATATATGAATTGGACGCATACCACACAGAAACAGACAAAGCAAAAAAGGCCTTCCATACAAAGATCATAAACACGTCAATAAACAAACCACGAGAACTCTTCAATATTGTCAAACAACTGACAAAGGCACCCAACCACTCCGACCAACTACCAAACATCCCACCTGAACTACTAGCATGACATTACAAGCAGCTTCAACAACCACAGAATCCACAACTGAACGCTGAGACAACAACAGCAATCCACCCCATTACCACAGACAGAGACTGGAACACATACGAAACAGTCATAAAAGAGGAAGTATCATCCACTATCTCTCAACTAAATACCACCACCTCCCCACTAGACCCCTGTCCTACAGAATGGATAAAGAAAACAAAAGATGACCTGAGCACACCATTAACCCGCATTGTTAACGAGTCCCTCAGCCAAGGACGTATGCCAGATCTCCTAAAAACCTCAGTCATCTGACCAACCCTAAAAAAACACAACCTGGATCCCCTCGAACCCACCTCCTACTGACCTATAGCAAGCCTCCCGTTTACTGCCAAACTCATTGAGAAGGTAGTCCAGAGACAGCTCCAAGAACATTTAGATGCTAACAACATATTGGACCCACAACAACATGGCTTTTGTCCACTCCATGGAGTAGAGACCTCATGACATTGCTAATGAACACCCTTGTCATGGGAACTCAAGCCAAGCACTCTGGATATGCCATGATCTTCCTAGACATATCAGCTGCTTCGACACCATCTCCCACAACATCCTCATACACAGACTACAAGCAATCGGCATCAAAGATAATGTACTCCAATGGTTCCGTTCATACCTGACCAATAGACAACAATTGATCCGCACAAACATATCAACCTCCCCCCCTTTCCAGCAACACCAAGGAGTACCCCAAGGATCCACATTATCTGCCATGCTCTTCAGCATCTACCTGCAACCACTCTGCTCAATCATACGCACATACAACATTAACTACCATATCTATGCGGACGACATAATGCTCTATGCTCCAATCACAACATCCAACCCAACCAATAAACTCTTATCAGAATGCTTCACTGAAGTATCCAGCTGGCTACAAAAGAACAACCTATCCATCAACATAAAGAAAACTGAAACCCTCATAGTAACAAAGGACCCTGACTTCACACCACCTACGCACCTCAACATTGGCACCACAAAAATACAAATACAGCCTCAAATAAGATACCTAGGAATCATCATAGACCAAGCACTCACACTCAATCAACAGATCAAAAAAACCACCGCAACAATCTACCACAAGGCTAAAACAGTACAACGCCTCAGACCTCTCCTTGAACCACAGGACTTCAGAACAGTAATGCAAACCTTGACACTCCCCCATCTGGACTACTGCAATATAATATACCATGGACTTCCAGCCACTCATACAAACCCACTTCGAACTGCCTTAAACACCACAGTAAGAATTATCAAGAATGCAAAAAAACAGGACCACATAACCCCAGTCCTGAGGGAGCTACACATACTCCCTCTAGAAGCAAGAATCAAATACAAATCTGCCCTACTCACCCACAAAGCTCTCTACCAAACTCAAACTTCCCAGCTCTGCACTCTACTGCATCAACCAGCCCACAACAGAACAACCAGACAAACCACCAACAACTCCCTCACCATCCCTCACAAAAGAACGAAATACAATCAACGGACCTGCAACAGAACCTTCGAACTATATGCACCATCCCTCTGGAACTCTCTACCCAATCACATCAGAAGCAACACGGACCCATCATCTTTCAGGAAACAACTTAAAACTGCACTATTCCAAGAATTCCTCGGATCAGAAACAAGCACCCACCACTGACTCCCTCCCAACCATCATGCCTCATCCCCTGAACATAAGTCCTATGTAACCATAAAACAATGTCTATGTCTATGTCCCAACTAACTGTCAAAAAATCATTATTGTTGGCCACCTGGTGACAGCCCCAAACCCTTCTAATTGATTATTGTATGTTCCACCGCTTTAACCCGGTGAAAAGCGGGATATAAATACAGCTAAATAAATAAATAAATAACCCCCCCATAGCCCATTACTAGCCCTAACCCCCCCATCAGCCCATTTCCAGTCCTAGTCCCCCCCCCCATAACCCATTACCAGTCCTAAGCCCCCCATCATCCCACTTCCAGTCCTAATCTCCCATAACCCCATTTTCAGCCTTAGGCCTCCCCATAGCCCATTACCAGTCCTAACGCCCCCATCAGCCCACTTCCAGTCTTAGCCCCCCTATAGCCCATTACCTGTCCTAACCCCCTCCCCCCCATCAGCCCACTTCCAGTCTTAGCCCCCCATAGTCCATTACCAGTCCTAACCCCCCCTCAGCCCACTTCTAGTCTTAGCCCCCCCATAGCCCTGTACCAGTCCTAACCCTCCCATCAGCCCACTTCCAGTCTTAGCCCCCCCCTTAGTCCATTACCAGTCCTAACCCCCCATCAGCCCACTTCCAGTCTTAGCCCCCCCATAGCCCATTACCAGTCCTAACCCCCCCTCAGCCCACTTCCAGTCTTAGCCCCCCATAGCCCATTACCTGCCCTAACCCCCTCCCCCCATCAGCCAGTCTTAGCCCCCCCCATACCCCATTACCAGTCCTAACCCCCTCCCCCCCATCAGCCCAACTAGGTTAAAAAAAAAACAAAAAGCGGCTGCTGCTGCCGCTGCCACTGTGGCAGCGGCAGAATCGAGCATCCCGCGGGGGCCCCCCTGCTCTGCAGTGTCCTCCATGCAGCTTCAGCGCGGGCTTTTCAGAGCCGCGCAAAGGGAGAGTTTCCCTTTCTCGCGGCTCTGTTAATCCCGCCGTGGGGCTGATGGGAAATCCCATCCGCCCCGCGGCGGGATTAACAGAGCCGCGAGAGGAGAAACTCTCTCTCTTCGCGCGGCTCTGACAGCCAACACTGAGGCTGCATGGAGGACACTGCAGAGCAGGGGGGGCCCCGCAGGATGCTCGATTCTGCTGCTGCCACGGCGGCAGCAGCAGCAGCCAGTTTGTATGTTTTAAACCTAGCTGGGCTGATGCAAGATGTTTTTTGCGCTGGGCCCCCTGAAACGCGGGGCCCTTTGCAAAAAACATTCTTGCTCAATGGACGGGCCGGCCCTGCAGTTAACATCAGTGCATATAGCAGTGTTAGTTGGGGATATTCCGTTCAGTGTCATTTACATGATTTACACCTGTGTCAGTAAACCGTGTAAAGGCCTCTAGAATATCAGGCCCAAAGAATTTATATACAGAAATATTAATAAAGTGGGTTTGGGCTAAAGACTGAAAGTGGTGAACCTCCCAAACTGAACGCAATAATTTCTGGGGAGTTGCTTGTATTTCTAAAGGCACTTAAATCATTATTTCTGAAGGAGTACCATTGTCTTTGAGTGCTGTCCAGGTTTTTTTTTAAATTTGGTATTTTGTTCCATGGTTCTGCATGTGCCCCACAGCAGCAAGGCACCAGGCAGCATAACATCCTGATGCCAGCAACCTTCATGATACCACAGATAATGCGACCTTGATGCTTTTCCCAGTACCCACGAGGATCACAGTCCCTGTGGGACAAAGCTAATTATTTCGTTTTTCCCTTGTTTATATTATCATACTCTAGTTGGGACAGCATAGTAGCTTGCAGAACCTGGCATAATGCCACCTGCCCATTTACTTGATCCAGACACAAAGCCAAATCCAACCAGACCCTCAAACCATGAATCTTGGGGTGTGCCCTCAAATTTAGGGCCACATCCTGGAGATAATTATCCCTTTCCTCCCAACCCATAAAATAACTGTTGTGTCGGGGTATCAGCTTATGCTGATTTTCTGACATCGACACCTCTCTCTCTATTTTACACAAGCTTATATTGTTTCATAGATATCGTAACAAGGAACATAAATTTAGAAATCGACGCTGCATTTAAGCTTTCCTTGCCTTAAATACAAACTTAGATTGTAAGCTCTTTGGGATAGGAAAACACCTACTGTACCTGTATATAATTTGTCTTGAACTACTACAGAAAAAAATCATAAGCTAAATCCAAATATAAGTAAAATGTAAATCAACTTTATAATCCCTCCTAATGCCTACAAAAAACATTATAAAGAATAGGTGATACTGGGAAATCCTAAAGAACTTCACGGTTCATAGACCAAGACACTTTATCCCCCAATCCCAGATCTAAGAGCCATATTAATGGTAAATTGCGATAATTTGACCTAGGCAGAGGATTAATCCAGCTGGACTAAAAAACCTTGTTTACTTTGATCTACTGTTATCCTCATCTACTCAAAAAGGGCTACCAACACTGTTTCCGTGCTGTGTGCTTTACAAAAATCCAATTGAGCCACATCCAAAGCAATATTTGATTCCAGATGTATTCAGCTGGGCAGTACCACGGTGTTCCACCAGCTTTGCTAAAAATGCTAAATTACCCATTGGACAATAATTGCTACAGGCAGCATGATCCAATGATGCCTTTTTAATAAATGGCAAGAGCAATGAAAACGGGTACACGTTTCCATTGCTCTTGGGATTCACCTGTTCGGGTTACTTTGCATACATTTGGAAATTTGTTGTTTTTTTTTTTTTAAATGGAGCAATGCTAACTTGTTTTGTTTTAATACCATAGAGCATAGGTGTCAAACTCTGGCCCGCGGGCCAAATTTGGCCCGTAGTGTAATTATATTTGGCCCGCGAGGCTATACCAAATGACTACTAGAGCTAGCCCGCCAGTATTATACAGCACATTCATTCATCGCTAATACTACAAATCCCATAATGCCTTGCTGTTGTTTTGGCGCGTCATTCAGGACAGGTCCCAGAAACGCCCTCTCCTGTGTGACAGAAGTCATAGCGATCTCAAGCTACAACTGTCACTGTGGAACCCCTTCCCAAAAATGGCAAAAAGAAAGGCAGACAACAGGAACTTTCTGGACAGGTGGGAGACAGAATATTTGTTTACATATGTAAAAGACAGACCTGTTTGTCTGATTTGTGGAGTCAACGTGGCTATAACTAAGGAGTATAACATTCGACGACACTATGAAACAAAACACCATGACAAGTACAAGGACCTGGACATGACTCAAAGGAGCCAGAAAGTGGAGGAGATGAAAAGAAGTTTGGTTTCACAACAGAATATGTTCAAAAAAGCCACATCACAAAGTGAGGCTGCTGTAAAGGCTAGTTATATTGTGGCAGCAGAGATCGCAAAATCAGCCCGGCCCTTTAATGAGGGAGAGTTTGTGAAAAAGTGCATGTTGAAAGTTTGTGACATCGTGTGCCCAGAGAAAAAGCAAGCCTTTTCAAACGTGAGCCTGAGCAGAAACACAGTAGCTGATCGCACATGTGATCTTGCCACCAATCTGTATGACCAGCTTTTGGAAAAGGGAAAAGATTTCGTTGCATTCTCCCTTGCTGTGGATGAGAGCAGCGACGCATCTGATACTGCTCAGCTGTCAGTCTTCATCCGTGGAGTGGACTCAAATATGTGTGTTACGGAGGAGCTATTGGGATTCAAATCAATGCATGGCACAACCACAGGAAAGGAAATTTTTGAGGAGGTTTCCAAATGCGTAACTGAAATAAAGCTGCCATGGGATAAACTCGTGGGATTAACGACAGATGGTGCGCCAGCGATGTGCAGTAAAACAAGTGGACTGGTGGGCAGGGTCCGGGAGAAGATGCAGGAAGAGAACTGTGCAGGTGAACTAACTGTTTATCACTGCATCATACATCAGGAATCATTGTGTGGCAAAGCCCTAAAGATGGAACATGTTATGACCACAGTAACACAAGTAGTTAACTTTATAAGAGCCAAAGGTCTGAATCACCGCCAGTTTAAGTCTTTTCTGGAGGAGTGTGGTTCGGAATACGCAGACGTGCCGTATCACACAGAGGTGAGATGGTTAAGCCGAGGAAAAGTACTGAATAGATGTTTTGAGCTGCATGAGGAAATATGTCAGTTTCTGGAAAGCAAAGGGAAGGACACAGCAGAGCTTCGGGAGAAAAAGTTTCTGTGTGAGCTGGCCTTTCTGTGTGACATCTCGATGCGCTGAACCTGCAGCTTCAGGGGCGGGGGCGCATCATCACAGACATGTACGCTGCAGTGAGGGCTTTTAAAACTAAACTGTGCCTGTGGGAGAATCAGATGCTGCAAGGAAACCTTGGCCATTTTCCCTGCTGCCAAACCATGAAAACGCAGTTCTTTACCAACTTGTTCCCATGCGCACAGTTTTGCTGAAAAACTCAGTGTACTCGGCGCTGAGTTTAGCCGGCGATTTGCCGACTTTGATGTCCAGAAATGTAGGTTTGAACTGCTCAGTAATCCCTTTGCAGTTAATGTGGAAAACGCACCAACCAACCTCCAAATGGAGCTAATTGAACTCCAGTGTAATGACACGCTGAAGTCAAAGTATGATGCTGTGGGCGCCGCCCAGTTTCCACAGTTCATCCCTGACACAATGCCTCAGCTCCGCACCCAAGCTGCTCAGATGCTCTCCATGTTCGGCAGCACTTATCTATGTGAGCAACTTTTCTCCTCGATGAAGATGACCAAAACATCTCACAGGAGACATCTGACTGATGAACACCTTCGCTCGATACTGAGGATTTCCTCAGCTCAAAGCCTGAGCCCAGACATTGATGAACTATCATCCAAGAAGAGATGCCAGGTATCTGGCTTGGGCACATCAGATTAGATCAGTGTGCAGCAAACTGAGCAATAATTAACGTTTTCTTTATGCACTTTTTCTTGCTACTCCAAGACATGGGCTTGAATGGTTGATTAATTTTATTATTGTTATTTTATTTTAAAAATTATTATTTATTATTATTTAAATCTTATTTAATAAATGAATGTCATTGATGTTTTTTTTATTTGAAATTGGTTTTTGCATATCTGAACTATTAAGTTATAAATTGTATAGTAATAAGTGTTGCTTCATATTCAATGTTAAAGCAAATCTTGTTTGGGTCCATATTAAAAGGTTCATTTGTTCAATGCTGGCCCGCGACTTTGTTCAAGTTTTACATTTTGGCCCACTGTGTATTTGAGTTTGACACCCCTGCCATAGAGTAATCGTCCTCCTTCAAACATTAGTTAAACTGAATCGGCCAATAGACAAAATCTGCAGCCTCACTCAATAAACGCAAAGGATAGTGGTAGTCTTGTTACTAAGCTGCTAGACAGTTGGTCAAATGAAAATCAACATACCTTATCTTCTAATAATGGTCTGGTTTCCTTTATCAATGACTCAGGGTTTATGAACAGGTGCCTCTGCAGTTTGATAGCTATCTTGTATCTAATGTTTGTTCTCCATCTTTTCTTAGTTTCATCTCTGCTGCTTTTTCTCTTTATGCTGGCCTCCATTTTTCTCTCTGTTCTCTCTTCCTCTGTCTCTTTCTTGCAGAGTGAATATTTGTAGACATTCTATTTTCTCTTTGTGCTCTTTTTTATTCTCATCTGTTCCTGCATGCTCTCCTTTCCCATTTCTTCTTCCCTTTCTTCCACTTTTTTTCTTTCAATTTTTGTCCCTTCTCCATTATCTTCCTGAATTCCTCCCCTCCCCCCACCCCACCAAATCCAGGGTTCTTACTTTCTCACGCCAATCTTATTCCTCCCCCCTCTTCATCTTGAGTCCTTTCTCCCTTACACTCTATTCTGGCTGTGATCCCCATTACTCTGACCTCCCTTCCATTTTCTCTTCTCAGCTAAATCCCTTCCCTTTATCATTAACTCTTCTCTTCACACATTTCAGCTCTCTAACCTACCCTTCCTCTCTATGTCTCTCTCCTACACTTACATTCATTCCTTTCCTAGGTCTCCCATCCCCTTCAGTTCACCCTCGTCTCTTTAAATCTGCTTTTCCCTCCTTTCCATTTACTTCATTTCTCCCACTCTTCCATTTATCTCCCATCCCTCCACATCATCTATATAGAAGGTCATTTTATGAACAAGTTGGCTAGGTTGGAAGTCCAAGTAAGCATCTATTTTGAGGCATTTTATAGACATGGGTGCCTATGTGTCTTTATAAAGTAGCCTCACCAGTCCTGCACAATCTCAGCTAAAATGCACCTACGTGTATTTACGCCTGCTCTGGAGTATGAGTCAGTGCGTGCTTTATAAGTTGCACGTATACTTCCAGATTCTACCCAAAGTCAGCTCAAATTATCCCCCCAAGCAGGCTTGAGCAACAGCCTACTACCTACGAGATTTGGGTTCAATTCCCACTGATGCTCCTTGTGACCATGGGCAAGTCAATTAACCCTCCATTGCCTCAGGTACAAATTTAGAGTGTGAGCTCTCTGGGAACAGGGGAATACCTATGTACCTGAGTATGTGACTCGCCTTGAGCTACCATAAGAAAGGCATGAGCTAAAATATTAATAAAATAAATATACACCCAGATCAGGTAAAAGTATTTGCCTTCTTGTCACCATGCATAATGTTACACATGGGGTAATTTTATAGGAAGTTTACATATGAAAATTCCTTTACAAAATTACCTCAGAGGGGCTGTTTTAATAAAAGATGGATACTGTGCGTTAGTTGCAAAAATTAACATTCAGTAACTGCAGAGCCTCTGCAATAACTGTTGGTGGTGTATCTAGCATCTTCTTGTACATTTAGTTCACACAAAATGCATTTACTGCACATTAGGTGTATTGCAGCTAATGCAAAAGCACTTAATGCCACCTCAAGAGGCGACATTATGTGATCTGTGTTATCTGCCATGGTAACAGTACGTGTTAAGTTACCATTCACTAACTGCAAGGCACTGTCCCCATTCATCCTCCACCCCTTTCCATGCTGAGAGATAGCACATGCTGTCCAATCACTGCAGGAACTCTTATCTCAGCCATGCACTAATTCATGTATTAACTTGTATTAACTACTTGATGCACTTGAATAAAAGACCCCCCCCCCCCCCGTCTCTCATTTTACATTTCTATCCTAGATCCACTGAACTTTCATTTGTCATTTCTCTAGTCTCCACCTTCCTCCCCCCCCCTGCATCCATCTCCTGCCTTCCTACCTTCTACAGCATCTGCCTACTGTCTCCCCCCCTTCCCTATAATTTATCCCCCTTACCCACAGTTCTCCTCCTTGCCAGCATCTTCTTGCTCCACCCCCCAATCACTTGTGCCTCTCTTCTCCAGCATCTATTCACTCTCTCCCACATCAGCTCCCCCTCTGCTGCCCGCCTCTCTACTACAGCAGCATTTCAGCCCACTGCCGGGTTATTTCACTGCCGGCAAGATCAGCAGCAGCGTCAGTCGGCAAAATCTGAATTTCAATGGATTTCTCCTGCTCCTCTAGCCTAGATCCACCACTGCAATCTGTTAAATCTTCTGCATTGGATAGATGTTGCTCACTCTTGTACAGGAAAGCAGGAAGTAGACACTCTCCCAATGTGAGAGACTTGACAAGTTTGTTATCGCTTGGTGCGGTCCTATATATAGTTTTAGACAGGACATTATGAACCAAGAAAGCAATTTAGAAGTATGTATGCATGAATAAATATGAAAATTAATAAAAAAAATTGCTGAATATAAAAGGGCTCACATATGATTCCCATGAAGGACTAAGTAACTTTTGTTTCCTCCTTTTTTGTTCCTTTGTATCACTGAATCAGTCTTCCACCCACACACAGGACATAGTTCTGTAAACATAATGGGTCTGCTTTTGCCTCTTCTCGTCCTGCTGCAACACCTCTGCTGCAATTCCCCCTCTGCCCACTACGGTCACACTAGAGTCCAGAAAACCTGTCAGAAAACACAAAGGCCATTTTTGTTTGCCTCTCTCCAGTCTATTAGTACATTCAGTTCTGACAGGACAAATGACATCAGTCTTGTGCGAGGGACAGCAGCTCGGGAGAGATGGTGCAGATTCACTGACTGCAGCTGTGCTTGGCAGGGGCAGAGGGGGTTATTACTCCCATTCTCTGTTGTGTGACTTCAAGAACCCTTTTGTTTCTCTGTTTGTTTACTAGACAGGGCTGTTTGTAACTCCCTCTTTTTGTCCTCATCTCACATCCTCTGTCTTGTCCTTTCCATGGTATTTCATATCCCACTGTCTGTGGGGACGGAGGAGTAGCAGGCCAAGAGCCAGGGTTCATATCTTACTGATGCTTCTTGTGACAAAACATTTTACCCTCTATTAACTTAGATGCAAACCTAGACTGTATACTCTCCAGGAACAGGATGAGCTAAAGCCATCTTACTTAACATAGTAACATAGTAAATGACGGCAGATAAAGACCAGTACGGTCCATCTAGTCTGCCCAGTAAGATGGCAAGAGTAGGTGAACTTGCCGCTCCATGCAGGTCACCCCTCCCCATGTCTTTGTTTAGGGGTGAACCCACCACTCCGTGTAGGACACCCCTATTTGTTGAGAAATTAGATTGTTAAGTTTATTTTGATTTTATCCTGTTGCTGTAAAGGGATCCACTGTGTTTGTCCCATGCCATTTTGAATTCTGTCACTGTATTTGCCCCCACCACTTCCATTGGGAGAGCATTCCAAGCATCCACCACCCTTTCAGTGAAAAAGTATTTCCTGACATTGCCTTTCAATTTACCCCCTTGCAGCTTCATGTTATGCCCTCTAGTTTTACATCTTCCATGTCTTTGGAAGAGGTTTGTTTGTTCATTATTTCTCTTTAAGCATTTAAAGGTCTGAATCATATCTCCCCTATCCCTCCTCTCCTCCAGAGTGTACATATTTAGGTCTTATAGTCTCTTCTCATAAAGCTTCCGACAGAGGCTCCAAATCATTTTGGTCGCCTTCTTCTGAACAATTTCCAGTCTTTTTACATCCTTTGCAAGATATGGTCTCCAAAACTGAACACAGTATTCCAAGTAAGGCCTCACCAGTGTCTTATACAGTGGCATTAGTACCTCTTCCTTTCTGCTGGTAATTCCTCTTTGTATGCAACCCAACATCCTCCTGGCTTTTGCACTGCCTTGTCGCACTGTTTTACCACCTTGAGAGCCTCAGAAATAATCACACCAAGGTCCTTTTCCTGGTCCATGCACCCAACCTCTCGCCCCCTATCGCATACATTGCCCTTGGATTTCTGCTTCCCAAGTGCATGACACTGCACTTCTTTGCATTAAATCTTAACTGCCAAGCATTAGACCATTCTTCCAGCTTTTGTAGAACTTTCCTGATGTTATCCACTCACTCAGGGGAGTCCACTCTGTGGCAAATTTTTGTGTTATCTGCAAAAAGACAGACTTTTCCATTCAGTCCTTCAGCAATATTACTCACAAATATTTTGAACAGGTCCGGGCCCAGAACCGAACTCTGGGGCACCCCGTTAATCACCCTCCTTTCATCTGAGTGAGCTCCATTTATCACCACCTTCTGTCGCCTGTCACCTGTCAGTCAAACAATTTCTGATCCAGTTCACCACCTTGGGACCCATCCCCAAACTACTAAGGTTATTGATAAGCCTCCTGCGAGGAACAGTATCAAAAGCTTTGCTGAAAGCCAGGTAGATGATATCCATCGCATGCCCTTGATCTAGTTCTCTGGACACCCAGTCAAAGAACTCAATCAGATTTGTTTGGCAAGATTGTCCTCTGGTACAACCATGTTGCCTCGGATCATGCAACCTGTTGGTTTTGAGAAAGTTCACTATTCGCTCTTTCAGGAGCACCTTCATTACTTTTCCCGTCACTGAGGTAAGGCTCACAGGCCTGTAGTTTGTCAGTTCTTCCCTGTCACCATTTTTGTGAAGAGGTACCACATCAGCCCTTCTCCAGTCCTGAGGAACTTCTCCTGTTTCCTAGGATCTGTTGAAAACATCCTTTAACGGCCCTGCAAGAACCTCTGAGCTCTTTCAGTATCCCGGGATGTATCCCATCCAGTCCCATGGCCTTGTCCACCTTCAGTTTTGCAAGCTGTTCTAACACATCTTCTGTGAATGGTGTGGTATCTACTTCATTCTCATTTTTATATTTGGGAGTCACAGGTGGTCCGTCTCCAGGATTTTCTTAGTAAAAACAGAGTAGACGTATTTGTTTAGCAATTTTGCTTTTTCAATGTCACTTTCCACGAGTCCGTTCCCAGCACTTTGAGTCCTGCAATTCCACCTCTGATTTTCCTCCTCTCCCAAATATACCTGAAATTAATGTTTTGTGGAGCCTTGAGGGCTGGGAATCTTCCTGCTGGTGGCCTGAAGGTGTACTGAGTGACGTTGCCTAGTGTCTATACACTTTGTCCTCATTCCCAGGCCTTCCCAGAGGAAAAGCTAGCTTCCATACAAAAGTGAAAGGTCACTAGATATTCATTTTCTTTTTTTCAATACACTGGAGGAAAAAAGATTCCAGTAACTGAAGAAAAAGCCAACGTAATGGCTTATATGTGGTAGCTAGAAACTTTGTGGGCCAGAACCAGCTTATTAATACTGTCCAAAGCCAACATCATAGTGTAATAAAACATAACATTTTACACAGACTCCTCAGTGAAGCAAAGGGTTATTTTAATTACATTCTTGCAAGAATGGTGCCTGACTGAACAGACATTTATTCTCAGTGTACTATAAAAGAACTGTGAAACAATGTCCTCTCCCTTTTCCAAAATGTCTATAACTCATTAGTTAATACTGTCTCACTCCACTTCTTTGCACTTCCACACCCGTGGCAAGCTACTTGATACTAGCCACATAGTCTCGCCTTCTAGGTGCAGATATACAACAAAGGGAGTCAGAAAGTCATTACATACAAAATTATATTACAGAGTGGTAGATGAGTGGAATACAAAAATTATATTACATTGTAAAAAAAACATGTCGCATTTGTTTATATCAAACCCCTCCCTCTTTCTTTAGAGTTTTCTTGTTACTTTTTCCACTTACTCAGTTCCATAGGAAGCTTCTAATTTAGATATCATCCTTCCTGACTCTCTCTTCCCCTTTATTGTCCATTAATAACATTGTATCATCTCCAGTGCACAAGGGAGCAATCCTTTGTTTAGTGCTTGCTGTTTCTATCAATCTTTGAGTTAGCCCGCCTATACACGGTATTATGCAACAGCCCACTGTAATTAATACTCCAGTTACAACAAGTACAGAGGTAAATATAGATACTACCACCCCTTTCCACTTCTCAAACCATGACTCCAACCATCCAGTGAGAGAGGTATCCATCCCTGAATTTTATGCCAATTCCTCTGCCAAGGTAGTTAGTCCTCACAGGACTTTAGTGATAGTGCCATCAGGAGCCATGTTATTGGGGATGAACATACAACATTTCCCCCCCCCCCCAACATCACATATGCCCCCTTTTTCAGCTGCCATCATATCTAACATCATTCAGTTCTCCCAGGCCATTCGGCTATTGGCATCCAATTGTTCTGCGATCCCCTTTATTGCATCCCGGGTATAATTGATAAACCGCTGTTGGTTATAATAAACAAAAATGTAGATTACATAAATTATATATATAGTGATTACCCATAACAGGGATTCAAATCCAGCTGCAATCTGGTTTTGGGCTTTATACTCATCCAGAACTCTGAGGGACTCCTATTACGTCTATATATATATCCTGTCATCAAATGAGGTTCCCAAGGTACTCCTCCTTTTCCTTTGTATTTGCCCCTTGTCTTGTTCTGTGACTGCCAAGATGAAAGGGACTGCCAATTGAACTATTGTACATGTTCCCGACCATAGGGTAGGCAATGTTGGTCTCAACGTCCACCCTCCACAGTACCACCACAGGTCTGCCCTAGGGATTACCAGGCTGGAGTAGTTCTTCTCGTCTCCTTCCATCTCTGTCAGGCTTAAGATTAGAACTCAGGTGTTCAGTTCCCCCACTTCCCTCGTGTAGTTCTTCCCCCGCCTGATGAGATAGGCGGAGTGATTTCCAAACACTGCTGAAAATGTGTGTGTGTGGGGGGTGGGGGGGGGGGACTTTTACCACCAAGTCTGCAGGGGGAAAGAGCAAATTCAATGACTTGCAACTTTCATTTCCCCAAACCGTTTTTTCCTGATTCAGAGATATGAGGCATCTTACTCCATCGGGATCTGTATCCCACCTCAAGGGTAAGGGCATAACCTGTGCAATGGGCCTCAAGAGGCATATGCGTAGCAATTGCTATGGTTAAGACTTCCTACGGTGTATTTAACCCATTCCACCCAGGCGTTCACATCCCCATAACCTGTTTTCACCTCTAAAGTGTCCCTCAAATCTTTAATCTCCACTATCTTGACTGCCTTTGGGTGCTTATTAGGTTCAAAGGATATGCTGGGGAATGGTGTGGAGACCTGAGTCTGATTCTTGAGGGGTATTTTTATCCTCAATCTTCCCAGTGGATCTTGCCCACTAATGTCTATTCCTAGTCCATAGGTCCCATCCAGTGAGTCATCCCTTCCCGAGAGGGTGACCATGATGGGGTTGCAACTTCCTGGGTTAGATTGCTGAATGCTGTGTTTCTTTATCATTGTTGTTTTCTTTTGAACTGGATGCCCCTTCCCCTCTGGGGAGACCCAGCCTCCATCCTCAGTGGTCCACCAAACTTGTGACCACCCATAACAGGGCATCCTGTACACAAGTGTCTGGGCAATCTCTGGACACATATATACTTATGACTATTTCCCCACAACTTTTCGTAGTATCCCCCATCACAACTTATCACTTGGCAGGCATCAAATTCTAGGCCTAGTGGTCCCTCTCCCTCTGGTACGGTTACAGTAAATGTTAGGGTAAACCCTTCCCCATCGTGTCTGTGTTCGTATTTGTTCATCCGTCGATCCCTTTCCCCTTCCTCAATCCCAAGTGATCCCCCCACCAAAGCAACACCATCCACTTTTCTTTATCCATGTTATAAGTTTTATTAATCCTTTTTAACTAACTTCTCTCCTGTTCTTTTTCCTTGTTATTTTCAGGCACAGAGGGTAATGTAGTTCCCTGGACCTTCCATTGGTCATCTGAAGGAGCTTCGACCGGACCTTTAATTCTTATACGAGTCCAACCTTTTTCCGCAGTTCTTACAGCATTCTCAATACTCAGCAAAACCTGGAACAGGCCCTCCCAGTCTGGTTACAAATTGGACTCCTTCCAGGATTTCATCAAGACCCACTGTACTGGTTTGAGACTGAACTGCAAACTCCAACGGGGGTGTTTGTGCCAACAGTCCTTTTTTCCTGAGAACAGATAAAGAGGACAGCCCAAGTATATATTCCTTAAGAAACTTATCTTTAGTTTCAAACCGAGTAGGTTCCTTTAATTATCCCATATAGGGTAATCCAAATAACATTTTGTAGGGGGACAATCCTATATATTTCAGAGGAGCTGTTTGGATTCTTAACAATACTAAGGACAAACACTTAGTCTAGGGTAATTTTGTTTCTAACATCAATTTGGCTAGCTGCTTCTTTGTCCGATTCGTGTGTTCCATTCGCCCTGAGGAGGGTGGATGCCATGGAGTATGGAAATCCCAGGATACTCCGAGCTTCCATTATGTTTTACAATACCTTGGCTGTGAAGTGACTTCCCTGGTCTGAGTCAATATAACCTATCATTCCATATCTTGGAATGATTTGTTCCAAGACTATTTTTGCTACTTCTATTGCCGTGGCAGCTACCATGGGATATGCCTCCACCCATCCCGTCAAATGGTCCACTATTACCAAAAGGTACTTCACTCTCCCAACCAGGGGCAACTCAGTGAAATCAACCTGTATACTTTAGAATAGACAAAGACCAGGGTCTCTGCCTCCCTACGGGTGTTTCCTAAGGACATTTTTGTTTATTTTCTTACCGGTTATACACCTCTCACACACTTGCTTGGCTACTGTGTATATTCCCATATGCCCATAGTGCCTTCAAACCAGATTACACATTGCCTGTACACCCCTTGATATAGAATAGCCATAATTTCTCTCATTATTTGTTTACCATCTGCCTGCCCTCAGGTAAAACCCATTTTCCCCCTTTCAGTTTCTACTGCCCCTATATCTTCAAGTTTTCATTTTTCCCTTTCAGTAAATATGGGATTTGCTGCCTGAGTCACTGTTTCTGGGGTTAAATTGTATATAGGGGTTAAGTCTTCCTCTAAGGCAGCTTCCTTAGCAGTTTAATCTGCTAATCTATTCCTCTGGCTTCTAAAGAATTCCCTGCTTAATGACCATTTACATGCACCACTGCTATTTGTGACAGCAGCAAATTTTTTTACATTTGCTGAATTAATCTTTTCACTGTTTGCATATAAGTTAAGGATTTGACATAACCACCCTTCATCTGTGCCAAATTTCGGCCAGAAGACTGCAGCTAGCTTTATGCTTTTTTTTGTCCATGTAAAACAGCAATTCTTAAAACACTTCTTTGCTTTATCTTTATTCTTAATGTGTTCATTACTCTGCCATTTACTTCAACATCCTCCCCAATAGACTCTGGAGGAATGTCCCCGGGGTCTGTACTGCCAGCCCTGTCCTTACTCGAGTTTTCTTTTAGAATTCCTAATCCCATCAAGACTCCTTTCACCAATGTACTTTCACTTTGACTCTCTGGTTGCACTCCTTGCGGATGTGTCGGAACCGTGGATTGAGACTCCGCACTCACTTCGTGTCTAGGACACGTCTCATACACACAATCTGTCTCGATACCCAACCACCAAGGTAATACTTTACAGTCTTGTTTCTTACTTTGGTCCATGCATGGAATTACCTGTTTGATGCATTTGTGCCCGCTTAATACCTGGTCTGCTTCACTGAGTCTGTATTGATGTTTCCTTCATGGTCTCAGGATTTTGTTGTCAGTATGCTGTCGGAGCCCCCTGTCATCGCTACACGAGGCCGTTGAACTCAACAGGATGTGGCTCCCCATCCTCGGCAGCGGTGGTCTCCTCCAGCGATGACACAATCTTGGATGAGCGCCCAATCTGTAATAAAACATAACGTTTTACACAATAACAGACTCCTCAGTGAAGTAAAGGGTTACTTTAATTACATTCTTGCAAGAATGGTGCCTGACTAAACAGACATTTATCCTCTGTTTCACAGTTCTTTTAAGTACACTATGTCCTCTCCCTCTTCCAGCATGTCTATAACTCGGTTAATACTGTCTTACTCCACTTCTTTTCACTTCCACACCTGTGGCAGGCTACGTGTTACTAGCCACGTAGTCTCTCCTTCCAGGATGCAGACAAACAACAAAGAGAGTCAGAAAGTGCCCCTTCCAGAATTGGGCTCTATGTGTTCTGTGTATCATTATGTTGTTCAGTTTAACTGTTCTAGGTATTCCCTTGTATTGCAAATGATGTCAGTACACTCATGTTTATAATGCACATTTTCAGTGTTTTTTATATACTGGTAAACTGGCCATGCTTATGCTGGTTCATTGATTGTGGCACTGCACTTTAGTGAATATTGGATGGCCATTTTTACATTGATGGAGGAGTAGCCTAATGGTTAGAGCACTGGCTTGGGAACCAGGAAACCAGGGTTCAGTTCCCACAAGCACTCTTTGTGGCCTTGGGCAAGTCACTTAACTTTCCATTGCCTCAGAAAAATCAATGTCCCTGTTTAATATACATTACCAAATTTAAGTTACAATGTAAACCACTTTGGCTGGAATGATAAAACAGTATAAAAATACCTGTTTTTCTCTAGTAAGAAATAATTGGGGCTTTAGCCATTGTATATTTTGGCGGTCTTTTGGGATTTACATGAGTATTGGTTTAAGAGCAATATTGATTGAAGGGTAGCTTGTGTATTATTGCTCTGTTCACTATGGTTATAAGTAGTTAATTGATTGTACCTGCCTGATATACTGTCTATATCTTTGCAGCAGTCTTAGCAGAATGCACGACTGTCCAATTCCCTGATGCAGCTTTGGTGAAATGCCTGGCATAGGCGTAGAAGTATTGTTGCTGAAAAGGTTGCCAGTTCCTTGCTAAGCACTGGCTCAAGCTCAGTATTGGCTTTTTTGGAATTTGATAAAACCAGTTTACTATAAATATCAGTCTGCTTGAAATATCAAGTTTTTCCTCTTTGTATTACTTCAGCCAATTATGCTCCCAGAGGATGGGGGAGGGAGGGAGGGAGGGAGGAGCAGGGAGTACCATTTAGATGACAGAATCTAAGTAAGGTAAATATAAATGACATTTTTAAATAGGTCATGGAGTGGGGAATCAAGACATCCAGGTCAGGATGTAGAAAATTCCCACTGTATTTTACAAAAAACTCTCCAAATGCAGACCTTCTTGTAAAATACATGCAAGACTACACACCCTTGTCTCACCCTATCCAGCAGCACAGTGATTTTAAAAATATAAAAAGCTGCACAGAGTAAAGAGCATGCAGCTTTTCCAACGCATCTTCGGTAGTAGACTGGCTAATCTACTGAAGAGGGCTTTAAACTAGATTTGTTGGGGATGGGTGAAGAAAGCCCCCAAGTAAGTGAAAGCCCCCCCCCCCCCCCAGGTAGGTGATACATTAAATACATTTATGGAAATGGGTAACAGGGGTAACATATGGAAAGCAGTGTGTATAAATGCCCGTAGCATGGGAAATAAGATCCCTGAAGTTGAAGCTTTGGTGGGAGTGGCTGACTTGGATTTAGTGGCAGTTACAGAAACATGGTTCACAGAAAACCATGACTGGGATGTAACTATACCTGGCTATACTTTATTCAGAAAGGACAGGGTAGGAAGAAGGGGAGGAGGAGTGGCACTATATGTAAAAAACTACTATTAAAGCTTTGGAATTACAGAGCTTAAAAGGGAGAGAGGAGGCATTGTGGGTTAAACTAGAAAGAGGGAAAGAGAAATCTATTTGCATTGGTGTGATATACAGACCTCCCTCACAAGAGGAAGAGGTGGACAGAGAGTTAATTGAAGACATATGCAGCATTGCTAGGAAAGGGGAAGTGCTACTGATAGGAGATTTCAATATGCCAGATGTTGATTGGCACATTCCTGCTGCAGTATCATCTAGAAGTAAGGAGATCCTGGATTCTCTACAGGGAGAACTATTCAGGCAATTGGTAACAGACCCCACACGTGAAGGGGCCATACTGGACTTGGTGCTTACCAATGGTGAAAGTGTTTCTGATGTTGTAGTGGGAGATCATTTTGCATCCAGTGATCATCAGATGGTGTGGTTCAGTATTAGGACTAGGGCTGTTAGAATCCATTCCAAGGTGAGGATCTTAGACTTTAGGAAGACTAACTTTGCGAAGATGGGCCAATACCTCAGGGAGTCGTTAGTGGGATGGGAACAGCTGGGGGATGTAGAAAAACAGTGGGCAAAACTGAAAGGGGGTATTTTAAGGGCAACCAACCTTTTTGTTAAAATGGTAAATAAAGGCAAAAGGAACAGGAGACCGCTATGGTTTTCGAAGGAAGTAGCTGAAAAAGTGAAGAAAAAGAGGGAGGCCTTCATGAAATACAAGAGATCACAGAGAGAGGAAGACAGGCATCTGTATTTGGAAAAACTTAGAGAAGCTAGCAAAGTAGTCAAGAAGGCAAAGATTCAAAAGGAGGAGGAAATAGCCAATGCAATAAAATGGGGGGATAAAACATTTTTCAGATATATTAGTGAGAAGAGGAAGGGCAAAAGTGGTATTGTCAGACTCAAGGGTACAGGGGGGGAATATGTAAAAGCTGATGATAAAGCGGAATTGCTTAACAAATATTTTTGTTCTGTGTTCACAGATGAAGAACCAGGAGCAGGACCTCAGAAAACACCCACAAATAAGAACAGAAGCGAGGGACATCTTGAACAATTTTCAGAAGACTGTGTTCGTGAGAAACTAGCTCAACTTAAAGTAGACAAAGCGATGGGACCGGATGGGATACACCCTAGAATACTGAGGGAACTTGGGGACGTTCTAGCAACTCCACTGACTGACCTTTTCAATGCCTCGTTGGAGTCGGGAGTGCTGCCAAAGACTGGAGAGAGGCTCATGTGGTGCCTTTACACAAAAGCGGAAGTAAGGATGTGGTTGAAAACTACAGGCCGGTTAGTTTAACTTCAGTGGTGAGTAAATTATTGGAAACGCTGCTGAAAGAGAAAATAGTGAGGTTTCTGGAGTCCAGCGGATTACAGGATCCGAGGCAGCATGAATTCACCAGAGGCAGGTCTTGTTAGACAAATCTGATTGATTTCTTTGACTGGGTGACCAGGGAGTTGGACCGAGGGAGAGCTCTAGATGTGGTGTATTTAGATTTCAGTAAAGCCTTTGACACTGTTCCTCACAGGCGACTTATAAACAAACTGAGCACCCTAGGGATGGACCCTAAAGTTACTACTTGGGTTAGAAATTGGTTGGGTGGGAGGTGACAAAGAGTACAAGTAAATGGAGCTCACTCTGAGGAGAAGGATGTTACCAGTGGTGTGCCCCAGGGATCTGTCCTTGGTCCGATTCTTTTTAACATCTTTGTTAGTGATATAGCGGAAGGGCTGTCGGGTAAGGTTTGTCTCTTTGCGGATGATACCAAAATCTGCAATAGAGTAGACACCCAGGAAGGTGTAGATAACATGAGGAGGGATCTAGCTAAGCTTGAAGAATGGTCTAGAATTTGGCAGCTGGGATTTAATGTTAAAAAATGTAAGGTCATGCATTTGGGCTGCAGCAATCCAAGGGCGCAATACAGGATAGGAGGTGAAGTACTTTTGTCCACTAAAGAAGAGCGGGACCTAGGCGTGGTTGTGTCTGATGATCTTAAAGTAGCTAAACAGGTAGAAAAGGCGACAGCAAAAGCTAGAAGGATGCTTGGGTGCATACGGAGAGGAATGGCTAGCAGAAAAAAGGAGGTGATAATGCCTCTGTATAAGTCTTTGGTGCGACCTCATTTGGAGTATGGTGTGCAATTCTGGAGACCGCACCTTCAAAAGGATGTGAACAGGATGGAGTCGGTGCAGAGGGTTGCTACTAAAATGATTAATGGGCTTCATTATAAAGCATATGAGGACAGACTTAAGGATCTTAATATGTACACCTTAGAGGAAAGGCGGGATAGAGGTGATATGATTGAGATGTTTAAATACCTCCGTGGCATAAATGTTCAGGGAGAGAGCCTCTTTCAATTGAAAGCAAGTTCTGCTACCAGGGGACATGGGATGAGGGTGAAGGGAGATAGATGCAGGAGTGATGTGCGAGAATATTTCTTTACAGAAAGAGTAGTGGATCCATGGAATAGTCTCCCAGTGGAGGTGGTAGAGATGAGGACAGTAACTGAATTCAAAAAAGCATGAGATCAACACAGAGGTTCTCTAAAGGTAAAAAGTGGACTGTTGTAGTTGTTGTTATGGAAGGACAGACTAGATAGGCCATGTGGTCTTTTTCTGTCATCATGTTTCTATGTTTCTATGTTTCTAAAATGTGAGACAGCAGTCTTTTAAAAGTCACGGTTTGACAGCATCCATCCACCTCACATTTTGACAACCCCCAGCATCATTTCCCCCTCCCCCATCACCTCCCCACCATGAAGCCCCCACCTAATGGCCCCCTACATCAAGCCATCCACCCACCACCCCTGGCTCTTATTGGGATCCCAAAAGTAGTCTAGTGGGAGCAGAGCAATCCCCAGTCATTCCTGCTCATGGTAGCTCTGGGTACCAAATGGCACCCATGATCCCTAGTGGTAATCTTGCAATACCACTACTAAGGGTCACAGGCATCATTTGGGAACCAGGAGCTACTGCAAGCAGGAGAGATTGGAGATTGCTCCTTCCTCCATTAGACTACCAAGGACCTTCATAAAAGCTAGGAATGGAATTGAGGGGGTGGAAGGTAGGTGGCTTTATGTTCGGGAGGGATTGGGTGGTGCTGGCCTCAGTCTTTGCACCTGCTTTTTGAAACAGGTACTTAGGCCTGCCTCGGGGCAGGTGTAAATAGCATCCACATGTATACCCCTTTGAATACACATTGATATTTCAGACCTACCCAAACCATACCTCTCCCTGCCCTAATCACGTCTTTTTGCAATCTCTGCATAGTGCAGATCACCACATGTATACAGAGGATGTCTGAAAGCAAAGATGCTATTGATATGTGGGGATAGTTCTAAAATAACCCCCATAATATTGTTTCACCATGCTGACGATCGATGTTATTTCAGCCAAATAGAAATACACATTAGGAACATTTCTAAAGGCAACAGTTGTACGAGGTAAATGTGATCCAAATCAGAGTGCATTTTACATACCCCAAACTCTTTGCCAAATAGCAATATTGGAATTTGGTCTTCCTTCTAGGTACTGTCTTTTAAACAGCAATACTAAGATAGACTTTTGTAATTTCTCAGTAATAATTTCAAAAGTTCCTTAACAATGTTTTAAACACTTTTTCAAAAATGATTCTCTTCACACTTTATTTTTCAGATAAACACACAATTATTCAGTTGTTAAATCACAAGAGAATTGTGAAAAATTGCAAGAGGACCTTGAGAAATTGGGAGACTGGGCATCCAAATGGCAGATGAAATTTAATGTGGACAAAAGAAAAGTTATGCACTTAGGAAAGAACAACCCAAACTATAGCTCTTTCCTTCCATATGCACATAAGTTCTCTTGTTCAGCGTTCTTTTTTCCCTCCATCGTATTAGGAACGTGAGGTCTGTTCTTTCCCTCCCTGCTATAATCAGGCTGGTTGTTTCTTTAGTTCTATCACATATTGACTATTGTAACTGTCTTGGCAGGCCTTCCACACTATGAGCTAAATCATCTCTAACTTCTCCAAAACACTGCTGCTTGATTGATATTTCATACTTCCCGTTATGACCATGTAACCCCTCTCCATGTACATTGGCTTCCCATATCTCATCACATACAGTTTAAACTTCATACTCAGGTTAACAAAACACTTTATACAGGTTCTCCCTCTTATCCCTCCTCAGCAATTTTATTACATACCCTGCATTGCTCTCTGTATTCCCAACATATGAATCATCTTTACCTCCCTTCACCTTCCCAAACACACTTGGAAGCTACTTGTCATGCAGCTTTCTTTCTATTTTCCGACCCCCTCCCTTAGAATAATTTGCTGCCATTTAGAGACATCTTATCGTAAGTTCAAGATACATCTCTAATACACATTTGTTCTGTTTAGCTTTTAAATTTTCCACCAGAACCTCACTGACTTATCATACCTCCCCTGAGCCTTGAAAAGTCTTTAGGTTTCCCTCTCTCAACTTATCCTTATGTTCATGTCTTCTTTCCTATTATACTTTGGAGTTCTTTCCAACCTTTCAAATTATATTTTTAATATTGTAAACTCCCTCACTTGGTTTGCAGCTTGTCGTGCTGTGAGGGCTTGTGTGCATCAGTAATGCTGAGAGCTAAGCTATCAGTAGCTTAACTATTGGCAAGGTCTCCCAAGATAGTCAGACAGATCGCAGCTGTGATCTGTCTGACTAAGACAAAACCACCCATCTGGGCAGCAGCAGAATGGGACAGTGTTGTAAGTGGAGGATCATAATTCTGAGACAAATACAACACTGGAATTAACTGCGTGGAAGAAAGGCTTGGCAAATCTACTTCTGTATCTTGTCTTGAAAACCCAATGGATAGTCACAAAACAAATTGCACTATAGTGCTGAAAGATGAGACCCCCAGGTTGGAAGGCACTCAAATGGCTACTGGGGATGAGCTGAAGACTTCCCAGAGTAAATCCAGCATTTATGATGTGTTCAGATCTGCTGCTGCAGCTGTGCATGAAAGTGTCAGAGGCTGCAAAGATATCTTATATATTGGGACATGGAACATACGAAGCATGAACCAAGGGAAGTTGGAGGTGGTCAAGAATGAAATGGAACGTGTACAAATCGATCTGTTGGGTGTCAGTGAACTGACATTGACTAGCTTTTGGCACTTTGCATCTAATGATCATATGGTTTACTATATTGGAAATGAAAGACAAAGAAGAAATGGTGTTGCATTTTTGGTTAAGGAGAAACTTGCAAGAACTAATGAAATACAATGCAGTCAGTGAACGCTTAATTTCTATTCATCTAGAATGAAAGCCCATCAACACAACTATAATTCAGGTATGTGCCCCAACAACTGCAAAAGAGGAAGACATTCATGAGTTCTACAAACAAGTACAAGCTGAAATTGACATAACATGCAAACAGGATATCCCAATAGTCATGGGTGACTGGAACGCAAAAGTTGGCAACAAAGAAGAAGGCAAAGTGATTGGAAAATATGGACTTGGCAAAAGAAATGAAGCTGAAGACAGAATGATAGAATTCTGCAAGACCAACGATCTATTCATCTCACACCTTCTTCCAGCAACACAGGCGGCAATTGTACACATGGACTTCACCCAATGGATTGTACAAAAGTCAAATTGACTACATCTGTGGAAGACAATAATGGAAAAGCTCAATAACAAGACAAAACCTGGAGCTGACTGTGGTACAGATCATCAACTACTAGTATGCAAACTCAAGCTAAAGTTGAAAAAGAGCAAGCCATTCATAAATGTAGCAAAATATGACCTTCAGAATATACCACTGGAATTTAAAGACTGCCTGAGAAATCAATTTGCTACTTTAGATACAAAATGACAGAGTTCCAGATTTATGGGATGACATCAAGAAGGTTGTATTGGAAGAAAGCAATAAGTCTCTACAAAAGTTGAAAAAGCAAAAACGGCCAAAATGGATGACTGAAGAAACTCTGAAAATTACCCAGAAATGCAGAGAAGCTAAAGTCAGAGGAGAAAGAGGCAATCACAGAACTCAGATTTCCAACGTGCAGCAAGGCAAAACAAGGAAAAGTACTACAATGACACATGCAAGGAAATAGAATCAGAAGCTATTAAAAGGAAGAACAAGATCAGCTTTTCTAAAGCTACGAACGTTAAAGAAAAAAAATTCCAGCCTCGAATTGGAATGCTACAAGATGTTCAAGGATCCATGTTGAATGATGCTGAGAAGATCAAGAAAAAGGTGGAAAGAATATACAGAGTCATTATACCATAAAGATCAAGTGGACCAACAGCTGTTTTAACCTATACCTTATGATCAGGAACCATTGCTGATGAAAGACGACATCAAAGCAGCATTGAAACCCTTATCAAAGAACAAAGCACCGGGCATTGATGGCATTCCCACTGACTTATTACAGCAATCAGATGAAGCTGTTACCATACTTACAAGGCTCTGCCAGGAAATTTGGAAGAAAAATTCATGACCAACTGACTGGAAAAAGATCTGTTTATACCAATACTGAAGAAAGGTGACCCAACTGACTGGAAATCATCACACAATTGCTCTGATCCCACATGCCAGCAAAAATCTACTCAAGATCATTCAGCAGAGACTACAACCATACCTGGAATGAGAACTGCCTGAAATGCAAGCAGGGTTCAGGAAAAGGAGAGGAATGATAGACATTATCGCGGATGTAAGATGGATCCTTGAAGACAAAAGAATACCAAAAGGATATCTATATGTGTTTTATTGACTACAGCAAGGCTTTTGACTGTGTAAACCATGAGAAACTCTGGGCCACATTAAGCAGCATGGGTATACCAGAACACCTGATCATTCTCTTGCACAACCGTTACACTGATCAAGAAGCAACAGTTCGAACGGACCTAGGAGAAACAGAATGGTTTAAAATCAGCAAAGGTGTAAGACAAGGCTGCATACATTTCCCCTACCTATTTAATTTATATGTAGAACAAATCAGAGAAGCAGGACTGTATGAAGATAACTGAGGTGTGAAGACTGGTGGAAAACTCATCAACAACCTTCGCTATGCTGATGATACCACATTACTGGCTGAAAGTGAAGACGATTTGAAACATTTGCTTCTTAAGATCAAGGAATATAGTCTTAAAATGGGGTCTGCACCTTAATGTTAAGGCAAAGATCCTGACAACTGGCAAAATAAATAAGTTCATCGTTGATAGAGAAGAAATTGAAATAGTTGATCCAAGTAGGTTAAAGTTGTCAACTATCAATAAAGAAGCAACAAGCAGTCAAGAAATCAGACGATGCATTGCTCTTGGCAGAAAAGCTATGAAGGACCTAGACAAAATTCTCAAGAACAGAGATGTCTCTCTCCATACAAAGATTCGACTTGTTCAAGCCATGGCATTTTCAATAAAATCATATGCATGTGAAAGTTGCAGCAAAAAAGATACAGAAAGAAAATTGATGCCTTTGAATTATGGTGCTGGCGACAAATACTGCGTTTACCATGGACTGCCCAAACCAACGAGTCAATACTAGAGGAGATCAAACCTAATTTTTTAGAAGTTCAGATGACAAGACTTCGACTTTCATACTTTGGACACATCATGCGAATAAAGATCATTAGAGAAAGACATCATGCTTGGCAAGGTAGAAGGTCAACACAAAAGAGGAAGGCCAGCAATGAGATGGATCAATATAACAGCAGCTATGGGTGCCAGTCTGTCAATGAACTGCCTGACTGAAGATCAAACAATTTAGGACAACTATCCAGAGGATCACCATGAGTTGACACCGACTCAACGGCACTTAACAGGATGAAGGTGAAATGGGTAGACTTGGGAGTAATATGCAGAACTATTTCTTTATGGAAAGAGCGGTAGTGGCATAAAGCGGCTAGCCCCTGCTGCTGAACTGTAAACCCAGATATTCAATGCCAGGGTCATATCCAGCCACCGGTATTAAATATCCAGGTTGGCCAAATAGCTTCCACACTAACTGGCAGCAGCATATTCAGCTGCTGCCCAGTTAGCACAGTGGTAACGAGGGTGAGGTTGTTTGAGAAGCTTACTCCTCCCTTCCTGAGTATCAACCTCAACCCTGGCCCACCTAGACTTCTGTCACACTCCCAGAATAGATCCTTACACAAAAGTTCAAATCTTATTCATATCCACTCCTCTCCTCCTTTCTCATGTGCCTTGTGGAACGCACACTCCATCTCAAATAAAGAGATCATGAGTAAAGGCAAGTTTATCTCTAACGCTCTCCATCTCCTTGCTCTGAGACCTGGCTCCTCCCTGAAGACTCAGTTTCAGTGGCTGCTCTGTCATGGTGGCTATCAATTCTCCCACACCCCTCATCCCACTGGCCATGATGGAGATGTTAGGAAGAAAGTAGAAGCCTGTCAATTTCAACCCTCCTTCTGCCTCAGTCTCACTCCTTTTCCTCTTTTGAAGTACATTCCATCTGGCATTTCACTCCACTCCCTCTGACTAGCTTTTTATTGACCCCCTGACAAGTCCACCTCTACCTTTCTCTGACTGACTCACGGCTTTCCTTTTTGGATTCATCTTCCCCCTCCCTTATTCTCTGGGGTTTTAACATTCGTGTTTAACACCCCTCCAACTCTTATGCTTTAAAGCTCCTCTCCCTTACTTCATCATTAAACCTCCAGCTTTGCTCTACTGCCCCCACTCAAGGCCACTGCCTTGACCTTCTATTCTTTAATTGCCTACCCTCAAACTTCTGTACCTCACTTCTCCCCTTATCGGACCATCACCTGCTAAGCTTCACTCACCACCTCAACCTCACCCTGTCTCCAACCTCTTTAGAAATCTTCATGCTATTGACCTGTTGGCTCTCCTCCACTGTCTCATCACCTCTTTCCTCTAGTTACTAGTATGTCATTTGAATCTGTTGATGAGGCAGTAGCTTCCTATAAAGCTTCACTCTCCTCTGCTCTGGATGCTCTTGCTCCACCCATGTCACATCCTGTAAGGCATACTGTACCTCAACCCTGGCTGTTATCCACTACCTGCTATCTTCGTTCCCGCACCCGCTTAGCTGAGCATGCCTGGCTTCAATCCTGCACCCTTGCAGACTTTATACACATTAAATTCATGTTCGTCTCTTGCCAGTCAACCATAACACTTGCCAAACAAGACTATTATGTCCATCTGACTAATTCTCTTGCCTCTGACCCTCACCATCTCTTTACAACTCTCAAACTCTCTTCTCGAGATGCCTCTGCCTCTGAACCCTTCCTCCTTTCTTGCCCAAACCCTGGCTGACTACTTCCATGACAAAATCCACAAGATCAAACTCTAATTCCCACATGAGGTCAGCTACTCCCATTCCTCACTCCCAACCCCTGCCCCCTACCTCTGCTACGCTTTCTTCCTTTTCTGTGATCTCCGGAGGAGGAAACCATTTACCTTCTTTCCTCATCCAAACTCACTACCTGCTCCTCTGATCCTATTCCCACCCATCTTCTTAGCACCATCTCTTCCACTGTAGTCCCTTCCATCTCTCATATTCTCAACCTATCACTCTCCACTGCAACTTTCCCTACAACATTGAAGCATGTTGTGGTCACTCCTCTCCTCAAAAAAACCCTCATCTGACCCTATCTGTCCTTCACACTATAAGACCCATCTCCCCCCTCCTCTTCATTTCTAAACTACTTGAATGTGCGGTTCACTGCCATTGCCTTGACTTTCTCTCCTCTCAAGCCCTTCTGGATCCTCTACAATCTGGCTTTCATCCTTTACTTTCTACCAAAACAGCTCTTGCCAAAGTCTCCAGTGACCTGTTCCTGGCAAAATCCAAGGGCCTTTATTCAATCCTCATCCTTCTTGAGCTTCCTGCTGCTTTTGATACTGTTGACCATAACTTTCTCCTCATCTTGTCTTCACTTGGTTTTAAAGGATCTGTGCTAGCCTGGTTCTCGTCTTCTCTCTCCCGTTGCTTTTTCAGTGTTTGTTCTGGTGGATCCTCCTCTACTGCTATCCCACTCTCAGTTGGTGTACTCCAAGGATCAGTCTTGGGTCCATTCCTTTTCTCTCTATATACTCAGTCCCTTGGTGCACTTATCTCTTCCCATGGCTTTCAGTACCATCTTTATGCTGGTGACTCCCAGATCTACCTCTCTACACCTGAAATCTCTGGCAATCCAGGTCCGGATCTCTACCTGCCTTTCTGACATTGGTGCTTGGAGTCTCACTGCTGCTTGAATTTCAACATGGCCAAAACCGAGCTTATTTTTCACCCTAAACCCTCCTCTCCCCTTCCTCTTTTCTCTGTCTCTCTGGATAACTCTATTCCTCCCTGTCTCCTCAACTCACAACCTTAGGATTGTCTTTGATTCCTCTTTCCTCCACACATATCCAACTGATAGCTAAAACCTGCTGTTTCTCTCTACATCAAAGTTCGCCCATTCCTTTCTGAACACACTACTAAGACACTTATCTACTCAATCACCTCCCATAACCTGCTCTTTGCTGGTCTCCCTCAGTCACCTCTCTCACCTTCAATCTGTTCAACACTCTGCTGCACAGCTAATCTTCAGTCAGCCTCAACATGCTCATATTAGCTTTCTTCTCAAGTCTCTTCATTGGCTTCCTATCAGTTTCCACATCCAGTTCAATCTTCTCCTGCTGACCTATATGTACATTCATTTTGCAGCTCCTCACTACTTTTCTTCTCTTATTTCTCCCTACACCCCTCCTCAGGAACTCCACTCTTCTGGAAAATCGCTTCTATTGCCAACTCCAGACTTCGCTCCTTTCAACTTGCTGCTCCTTATGCCTGGAACTACCTGAGTCTGTACGTCAGATGCCTTCTCTGACCCTTCAAATTCAGGCTGAAAACTCACCTCTTTGCTGCTGCTTTTGGATCTTGACTCACCAGATCTCCTTTGTGTTTCCTTACCATTCCTCCTAGATGTATTTCGTGTGTACAGTTACTGTGTTTGTCTCTATTAGATTGTAAGCTCTGAAGAGCAGGGACCATCTTTTACATGAGTCTGTGCAGTGCTGCGTATGCCTTGCACTATACAAATCTTCAGTAGTAGTAGTAGTGATGAAAGTTGGACAAACCTTTCAGGTGCCTAACTTTCATCGCTGAGGGATAATTGGCTAGTGGCTGAATATTTGTCTTTAGTCGGTGCTGCCTCGGGTGCTGGCATTAGGGCAGCAGAAAATTCAACATTACTAACTGTTAGTGCCGCTGAATATCCCACTCGCCACGATTAGTGTGTTAATAGGTTTGCTAACCACGTTAATTGCATTGAAAATCCCCCACTTAGTTTTTAAATTGGGCAGTACTATGAAAAAGGGAAGCAAAGCTGATAAGTTATTAGCTTCCCAATTAGGAAACCATTTTTGGGCTTTAGAGAGCAGATGGGCAAACCCTCTGATATGAGACATGCCTTTGTGGGGTTTTTGAAGAATCTGTATGGAGCTGAATCGGTTGACCAGGACCCGATAGATGACTCTTTGAGTGAGGTGGATTTGCCAACCTTGTTGGAACAGGAGAAGAAATCCTTGGATGAGGAAATCTCAGCCCAGGAGATCTTATTGGCTATTAAAGAACTGCCCTTGGGCAAAGTTCCCAGAATGTATGGGTTTATTCTGGAGTATTATAAGAAATTGGGGGAGAGGGGAAGAGAGATATTTGGATCCTTTTTGGCTAGGGTTTACAATGCAGTATTAGAGGTAGAAACACTAAGGCACAATCCATACTGTGCGTCAAGTCGGAACCGGACGTACAGAGGTAGATGCAATTCTGATCCCACGGGGCATGTCTAACTCCCATGGGATCATAATCACATCTAGGCTTGAACATGCAGGCCAGGACCCAATTCCCATAGGCCTGCACATACAGGCTCCTGCTCAGTTAACTCAGTCAGGCTCCTGAATGGAGCCATTGCATCCGGTTGCCATTGCACCACAGCTCCATTCAGGAGCCACCATCCCGGTCACCAACCACTTGATCCTTTCTCTGCAGCCTGCCCCTTGATCTGGCCTCCCATGCCAGGGTCAGGCTGTGGAATCAGTCCCCCATCCAGTCTGCCAACCCTGGACTTACAGGGCCGACTTCAGAATCAGCCCTGTATGTCCGGGGCTGTGGATTGCCTACAGCCCGCCCTAATTATACCTCTGCACCACCTCTTCCTGCCCCCCTCTAAGCCTACCTATTCAAACTCCTTGTTCATACAGTGAGGCTTAGTTGGGGACTGCAAGGGGGACGAAAAGCAGAGGAGGCAATGGGGTTTATTTGTGGGACAATAGACCCCATTGCCTCCACCTATGAAGGAAGCTGTCATATCAGTTATTCCAAAGCCAGGAAAGGACAAATTGGAGGTGTCCTCATTGATGCAAGTAGTCTGCCCATAGGGATCCCATCTCGCGGCTGGCAAACAAAATGTTGGTGGGACCAGGACCTGTGTGGCCCACCCTATTCCAATGCCTATGGATGGCCCTGGAATATATGGATTTTTAGAGTCAGTTAGGCTTGATGGGCTTTGGTGGATACTGGGGAGGCCTGGTCTACCTGCTGAGCTCCACCTCATCATGCACTAAGTTGTTAATGTGGGATTTCTTACCACAGCTGGTTGTAGTCACACATGATAACAGTTACTACAGTCCTGCACTAACTGCTTAGCATACAATAAACAGCCTACTTTAGCAAACACACCCATATGTTTCCTTGCTAACAGCTACTTTCAATATTTAGTCAAGTACTGTAGTTAAATAAAATAAAATGCAGTATAAAATAACATTTTTATACTGCATTTTCCAAAGTTCAAGTGTGGTTTACATGAAACAGTCAGTTGAATTGTACAGGGAGTACATATTCATTACATGGAACAAATAACTATATACATTAAACATAGTAACATTGTGAATGTTGGTGTAAAGACAAGGAAACATGGTAACAGATGAGCAGTCATTTGTTACACGGTGGACCTTGGTAACTATATACAATACCTACTTAAGGAAGGCTTCTTGAGTGGTTATGTAGGTACAAGATTGTCTCCCTGTTGAAGCTATAAGCTAATCTGTCCTAATGCAAACAGGAAGTGGAATTGGAGGGGGCCAGAGGTTTTGTTTAGTAATGTGGTGGTTTTTCGAGTCATTGCCACTTCTGCTGGTTCCTGAGAGGGGCGGCAGTGGGAACAGGGGCAGGGACAGAGGGACACCTGGAATGGTGTTTGCCTAGAGAATCAGCAACCAAATTCCTGGTGGTCTTTTGTTATTGGGGTGGGTGGGAGGGATTGGGGCCGCTGGGGGAAGGAATCAGGGATGCTGGGCCACCATAGATTTGGTTTCTGTGGGGAGGGTTGGTATCAGCTCCCCCCCAACAGTATTTTGATGGCATCAGGGGCTTTCCCTGATGCCTGGATCATCTGAGGGGAGGTTTGGGGGCACACTAGGTGTAGAGATATTGACACTACGGCTGATTACATAATCATCTATGCGTTTCTCTGTATCAGGTGCAGACAATATTAGCATGCCATTTTAATACGTGCAGCTCATTTTCATATAATTTTAACACACTTGGGGGTATGTTCACTAAACTGCAGTAATGTCATTCGCGGTAGGTTCCGCAGTAAAGGTAGAGATGCCCATATAAAGGCGTGGGCGTTGCATCGTTACAGCAAGCTGACAGCTAACGCGCGTTACAAGGCGCCTTAGACTAACGAGTGTCGCAAGGCGCCTTGTAAGGCACCTCGCAAGGCGCCTTGTAAGGTGCCTAGTAAGGTGTCCTGTAAGGTGCCTCGTAAGGCGCCCTATAGGGCCTGCTAGGCTAAGCACCATATTAGGCACCCTTGGACAAGGCACCACAGAAGGCACCCTGGGCTATGGAACCATAGGTTAAGGTGGCCTAACAAGGTTATGGTATCCTAGGTTAGTGTGCCCTAGGGACTGCAAGGTGCCTCAGGATGACATGCATGACCTGTGCGGAACAGAGACAGATGTAGCCCTAACACTAGATAGAGCACTCAGGAAAGGCAATGAACAGATGAGTGAAGGAGGGAGAGGTGGTAGCCGCTGGACCTGCCATATCTGCGGGCATCCCATGTGCCTGCCAGTACTGATGACAAACATGGTGGGGCAGCTGTACCACAGCACAGGGTGTTGGCAATGTAAAGTACCAGAAGAACAGTTGGTGGCAGACGATGGGAATACGGGTCCCCCAGTGGAGGCAGAGGTGGCAGGATAGTTACAATGATGGGTGGACAGAGTGGTGGTGCCATGCAGATCAGGCACAGGCGAGGCAAGCATGAAGAGGCACAATGCAGGAAAGGGTATGACATGGGGTGGCAGCCTGCACTGGCAGACAGGACTCTACACAGCTGACAGACGCAGATAGATGGACCAAGGGAATGTTGGCAATTGTGGCGAGGGTATTATGGGCTGGAAGCACAAATCTGCAAAAATATGACCTCTACAGGCATGCACACTATATGAGTAGGACAGACATGAGAGGAGGAAACAATGAGGAACTGAACCAATGAACACTGCCAAGAATGGCATTGTATTAACCAGTAGGCTATACCTCCATGGTGTATGTCACAGCAATGTCTGGGTACAGAAGGACTGCAGGTCACCACACAAATTGTCTGCTCTGAGTGCCAGGATAGGGTAACCCCACCATACCCATGATGCAATGCACATGCTGAATAGCAGTCTACAGCTGATCACCAAATGGGGTCTGCACCTCTCCGGTACCTCAGCTTGGAAAGACGAACTGACAGTGCGTGATACTGGCACAGAGTAGCTACAGACCATGCCATTGTGCAGGTTCTGTGGTCACCCTGAGGGCTAGGATTGGTGCCCAGCACTAGGTCTGCGGTACATGTGGTGCTAGAGATAGGTCCTGCTGTACATCCTCATCACTGCCAGTGTATGACAGGTGTTCCTTGCAGTGCAGCCGAAGGTAATTTGGTGTCCATCTGTATCCTGTGGAATCAGACACCAGCCAAATTGGTGTGTACCCTGAGTTAGGGTCTGGCTGACATGAGCAGCTGTTATCAGGGCAGAGGGGTTCCTAGAATTGCATGAGGTGTGTGTAGCAGTGCCTTTATAGGTCACAGTGGTATATACTACATACCCCAAAGGGCCCACATCACCCTTTTTGTAGGTAAAGAACAGGTGTCCCTGCCCTGGGAAGCAACCTCCATCCTGTTTGTATGAGACAGCCCTCCAGGGTTGGTGGGACAGAGCTATACCTATGACTGGAGCAGTGGCAGACCAGCAGCAATGCTGGGGTTAGGTCTGGAAAACCCCAACTGCCTCCCACCACTGTCTGCCAGTCACCAGCAGACAGCACAGTCAGACTGTACCTTAAAGGTGTTCTGACCATGCACAGTCTAACTGCAGACAGTCCACCAGCCTGCTCACAGAGGAACTATGTGCAGCAAGCAGGCAACTCAGTGATGGGGACCCCAGGCCTGGGGAATGCAAATATATCACTGGAGGCAGATAGTATAGAGCGCTATGTGGGAACCTAGACCTGCCATGGTCACTGCTCGGTCAGAGTGAGTGCCCTCCCAGCATGCCATGCTGTGGCCACCCTATCCATGCAGGTGGTGGTCTGGCACTACAGTGTCCCAGCCATTGCCCCACACCCTGTGAAGATGCATCCTGGCCAATCTACCCTGTCCAGGCCATACCCAAAATACCTTGCTCCTCATTATGCACCTATTCAGGCTAACGCTGGTAACAGTGGGACATTTTGGGCCCAGTGAAGGGTGGGCCGCCACAGAACAATGGATAGACATACACACATGCTCACTCCTATTGCAGCATTGTACAAAGATAGGGGTGGTTGGCAACCCTGCCCGCCACACTGGTCCTGATCACAGTGCCAACATTGCTAAACTGTGCAGGGGGTAGAAGTAGTGCTCTGGTGATAACTTCAGCTCAATGCTTGGGCCAACAGCCTGACTCTCCATGCATCTTTGGATTGTGGAGCCTGTGTAGGTGGGTGTTTGTACCCCTGTTCGCCGCTGCTTTGGGCTTTGCACATGTTGCTGTTGTATCTGCATTGTAGGGTAAAACATAGGGACATGCTCTGCAGGAACCACAGCTGGGGCTTGAACCTGTGACCCTCTGCTTCTGGACACACTGGCTGGGTGTACTGCACCACACTGTTGCCACAGATGCACAATAGTCCCTGGGGCTACCTGTACTTTTCCTCAGCCAGACCTTGTATGTTGCACTGCACACCACATACTGATGCAGGGCATGGCCTAGGTCCACTGCAGGGAGGTGGCGCATACCCCCCCCCCCCCCCCCGCCAAGCTGACATGGCCATTTGCTGTTAGTGCTGTTAGTGCGCAGTCCCAGGCCATCCACTGTGTAGGTAGGCGCTTGCCTAGGGAGCGGATCCCGGGGTGGGGGGCCATACATGGACATCCTCACATCCCCCCCCCTTCACTGCCTACCAATATTATATCCCTTCCACATGGAGGCGGGATGGCTGGGGGGATGTCAGGTCAGTGCCCTAGCAACTATTGGCTAGGGTGAACCAGGTAGATATAGGTGGATTGTGTTTGGCCTTGGTCAGCTGTTGTCTTGCTGATTTCCGGTTTCTATGTTCCTATGTGCCACCTAGGCACCTGCCTGGTCCACCCTGTGCCCCAGCTGCCCATGCTACATGTCCCACCTGCAGCCCCCTATGCCCCATTTGCACCATCACCATAGTGGCCATTCATACTTTGGCACTATGGTGTTGCTGAAAATGGAGCACTACTATCACAATCCTTGGGCTCCCTGCCTAGGCTGCACATTGCTGACACTTAAATGGTTTCTCTCTCCTGCAAATGTGCATCTAACGGCAGGTTTTCATTCGCGGTAGGATTCAGCCCTTCAGTTCAGCACGTTAGTATGAAAGGGGCCTCTCCCCGCCCACTCTCCAACCATTGACCTCTTCTCTCCGCCCTCTCTCCACCTTCTGCGGTGTTTACCGCGGCCGGGGACGTTAACGATTGTTAAGTAACGTTAAAACGCGTTAATGTTACATAACGCGCATTATGTAACGTTAACAATCGTTACCGTTACATAACACGTGGTATGTAACGTTACCGCAGTTTAGTAAACATACCCCTTGGTGTTACTGTGCACGCCGACTTTTCCTTTGCTGTTTATGTGCACGCCAATCTCTTTTCTGCATGTGTCATGTCGGAATTTGTGAGTATAAGTTACATTATCTATGCACAAAGGGTGCATTAGATTTTCTGCATCAGCCCATTGGAGATGCTCTGTACTTTGTGACTTATTATTTTAACCTTCATAAAAATATAGAAACAGAAACATGACAGAAAGACCACATGGCATTTCTAGTCTGTCCTTCCATAATCAACCCCTACAACAGTCCCCTTTTTTCCTTTACAGATCCTCTCTGTTTGTCCCATGCTTCTTAGAATTCAGATACTGTCCTCATCTCTACCACCTCCACTGGGAGACTATTCCATGGATTGACCACTCTTTCCGTAAAGAAGTATTTCCGCATATCACTCCTGAATCTATCCCCTTTCACCCTCATCCCATGTCCCCTCGTACCAGACCTTGCTTTCAATTTAAAGAGGCTCTCCTCCTGTGCATTTATGCCACATAGGTATTTAAATGTCTCGATCATATCACCTCTCTCTCTCTCTCTCTTTTCTGCCACTTACATAAGGGCTTTTGAAAATGACAGCAGATAAAAACCATATGGCCTATTCAATCTGCCCATCTATTCCAGCTACTAAGCTCTACAATCCCTGCCTCTCCATCAAAGATCTCTGTATTTGTTCTATGTTTCTTATATTAGACACTGTCCTCATCTTCACTAGGGGTAGTCCAAGGTTTTCTGCTGCCCCAGGAAGAAGCCCCTGCTGCATCTCCCCCTCCCTGCCCCTCTCCCCCCAAATCCATCTTCTCATCTTGTGGCAGCAGCAACAGTGGCCCGACTCCATTTTGAGCTGGTGCCGCAAAATGAGAGAGATGGATTCAGAGGCTGGCAGTGGCCCGAATCCGTTTTCATAGCAGCATCTTTGTGCCACCATTTTCAAAACAGTGGGCTGCCCACCAAGGTCTGCCACCCTAGGCAGCCACCTAGTCTATGGATCAGTCCTGATTTTCACCACCTCTACTGGGAGGCTGTTCAACACGCTTGGAGAATCATATTGATCTTTTTCTCTTGCTTTTATATATTTTCCTAAATTAAGATCTGTTGCCATTTTTATAAGTTCCTTTCAATTTAGTCCACCATTCTTTCACCCCCCCCCCCCCATCTCCTCCTTCAGGTATTTCTCCATTTCATAAAAAAGTTAGCATCGTTGAAATCTAGAGCAGAGGTTACCAACCTTTTTGGTTGTGTGGACCAGTTATTAACCTCCAAAATGTTCAGAGACTTCCAGTTCATCCCCACCACTCTTCCCTGAGCCCCTCCCTTCAGTGGCAAGCCTGTCCCTACTAGCTCTCTATCTCTACCACTTTCTCTCTCTCCTCCAACCGGTTCCCAGTCTCAGTCTCTCTCCCTCCCTCCCTTCAGCCAGTTCCCCTACAGTTGATCTCTCTTCCCAGCAATCTACCAATCTCACTTTTACCCACAGCCAGTTCTCATCAGCCTGTCTCTTATCTTTCTTCTGTTTGGTGGACCATCCTTTAATGGCCTTACTGACCCCTCTTGGAGTCTGAGAGTCACAGGTTGGGAACTACTGATCTAGTAGCTGTGCTTGCTGTATCTGGGCTTCACATTAGCTTTTATATCAAACTGTAGTTTGTGATCACTGGTGCCCAAGTAGGCACGCTATTGCCATCTGTGAATACTAGGTTGGGCATCGCACTTTCCCTCATGGGTTCCAATCCAGTGAATATCTCCACAGTACTGATAATGTGTTCATCCTACAGTCCCTTATGTTTTTGACTTGTGCCTTTTATTTATTGGAATCAGGGCTGCTGCAATATTGCATGCCCTAGGTGAACCTTCAGTCTTATGAACCCCCCCCCCCCCCCTCCAAGAATCTGATAACTCAACTGCCACTCCACAACAATCCTGTAAAAATACATAACTAGACGATACATATAGAGCAAAGTTCAATATTTAGAAGTGCATGCCCACTCTCCCTACAAGTAAAAGAATGTGCTGATAGGGCTTGGAGAATGGAGAATAAGGAAAAGAATGGAGAATAAAACCAAGGATATTATAATGCCTCTGTCTTGTTCCATGGTGTGACTGCACCTTGAATATTGTGTGCACTCTAGGTCACTATCTTAAAAAGGATACAGTGGAACCTCGGTTTTCGTGATTAATCCGTTCAAAAAAGTCTGACTAAAACCGAATGTATGAAAACTGAAGTAATATTTCCCATAAGAAATAATGTAAATCCAATTAATCTGCTCCAGACTCCCAAAAATATTAACAAAAAATACATTTTATAGAGAATAACTATATTTTTACATACATAAAACAATGAAAAATAAATATAAATGACTAATGAAATGGATAAATGAACATTTAACATCACTTTTACCTTTATTGAAGACTCTTGTTGGCATATGGAAGACAATCAATCAGCAAGAGAATCAAAATAAAGAAAATCCCACTTCTGGTCATAAGATGGTGCTCTATTTTCAACTGTACGAAAACCAAGACAATGTACGAAAACTAGGACAAAATCTCGATGAAAAAAGTCAACGAAAACCGAATCATACGAAAACTAGTGCATACAAAAACCGAGGTTTGACTGTATAGCTGAATTAGAAAAGGTACAGAGAACCACCAAAATGATAAAGGGATGGAAGGATACCCCTATGAGGGGAGGCTTAAAAGGTTAGGACTCTTCAACTTGGAAAAGAGATGATTGAGGGGAGATATGATAGAGGTCTATATAATGAGTGGTAGAATGAGTAAATGTAACTGGGCAATGAAGCTACAATATAGCCCATTTAAGACTAATAGGAGAAAATATTTTTTTCACTCAGCGAGTAATGAAACTCTGGAATTTGTTACCAGAGGATGTAGTAAAAGCTGTTAGTGTAGCTGGGTTCAAAAAAGGTTTTGCACGTTCCTGGAGAAAAAGTCCTTAAACCATTATTAAAATAAAATAAAAAAGGACCAGGGAAATCCACTTCTTACCTGTGTACCTTTTTGAGAACCCGAGAAGTACTTGCAACTTGGATGGGCTGCTGTTGGAAACAGGATTCTGGGCTTGATGGGCCTTGCTCTGACCCAGTATGGCATGAGTTAGTGGGAGAGTCAGAATCCTTTTTTTAAATTTGACTGCTGCTGCTGCCCCCTTAGAAGATGCCACCCTAAGCAACTGGCTAGTCTTGCCTAATGGATGGGCTATCCCTAGAATAATTTATATGTCACCGATTCTTGTGGTCTTTAGTAGATTACAAGTAAACATGAATAATCACCACATCAGGCAGCTAAACTCTCAAGGACAGAACCATCAAAATGCTCCAAATTAGCTCCTCCATGGGAATAGGGTTACACCAACCAGTGCAGCAGGGGTAAAAACCTAGTTAACTCTCTATCTGCCACACACACTGATATCTGGTGTAAGTGTATACAAGGAAAGCAGTCCAAATGCCCCCAAGCTTAGTCTAAAACCACAGTTAAAAGCTATAAAAGTGATCCCCCCAAAAATCAACAGTTAGAATTTATAGATTTAAGCCAGCAGAGAAGATAGAAAGATTTGTTCGTGGCATAATGGAGGCATAATGCCTTCTCTGCCTTGGCTAATGAGGATGCTCAATCCAATGAAACTGAAGGGCCCTTAAACAAGTCAGGCAATGCCCAATCTCCTGCTAAAGCACCAAATATGAAGAAAACCTCACCAAACAGAAAACTACTACTACTTGGAGATTCCATCATCAGAGGCACCAACTTGGGAACACAGTTCAAAGGAGAGAAGAGAAGATAGTCATGTGCCTACCAGGCTCAACAGCCAGCAGGAATACAAACCAAATTGTTGAAGTACTTAGTGCAAAAAGTGAACACTCTAAACTTGATGTTGTTATCCACTTGGGCACAAATGACCTGGCTAGAAACAGTGCCTCTACAGTCCAAAAGGACTTCCAATCTTTGGGAGAGAAACTCAAGCCCATTGTTAACACTGTTGCATTCTCAGAGGTTCTGCCTGTTCTTGGTAAGGGGACAAAAAGGCTGCATCGCATTAACAGCTTTAATACATGGTTCCAGACCTGGTGCAAACAAGAAGGATTCAGATTTATTGGTGAATGGGGAAACAGATGGACCAACAAGAAACTATACTGTGCTGATGGACTACATCTCTCTGTCGCAGGGAAAAGAATCTTAAGTGAAAAATTCAGGCAGTATGTGGATATGCATTTAAACTAGGAAAAGGGGGTGACGGATGTGGAAGGTCAAGACCGGCACGCCACCCCCTGCAAAAGCAGAATAATATCAGAAACAGCCACACTTTTAAACCACACATCAAAAACAAGTGGGAAGATGTGGGCAGAACAAAATCAATGCAAAATACACACAAGCCAGGTAAATGCTGGAAAACGATGAGCACAAATGCTCGAAGCTTAGCCAATAAAATTCCTGACCTGTAAGCCCTAATGGTGGAAATGGATTTGGACATGGTGGCCATTACAGAAACATGGGTGTATGTTTACGAAACCGTCTTAATGTGCGCTCTGACATGTTAGTGCGTGATAAGGCGCCTTATCGCGTGATAATGGCGCTTTACCATGCGATAAGGTGCCTTATTGCGTGCTAACGCGCTCAGCGGCGCCAACGAGCGCTGAAGGTGGAGTAAAGGCTCCCTGAGGGCGGAGGAAGGCTCCCCAGGGGCGGAGAGAAGGGGTCAATGGGTGGAGAGTGGGAAGGGAGAGGCTCCCTGCACACTAACGCTGTGGATTTCGGGGCTGAAAACTAACGTCAGTGAAACCCTGGCATTAGAGTAGATTTAAAGGGAAGAGAAACCATTTACGTCAGCAATGTACAGCAAAGCCAGGGAAACCTACAAAAGGTGATAAGTGTGATACATGTGCACAGAACAAAAGGGCAGATAAACATTGAAAATGACCTGAACAAACTGGAAAAAAAACATAGCCTAGCTGGGCAATAGTGATATCAATGGGAAACATAAAAAAACACTACCGAGAAAGCTAAAAAAAAAAAAGATATCAATTTTGGAAGGGGCTTTGCTCTGTCCCCATACAAGGTGAATGATCCCACAGTGAAATAATGCTGATCAGGGCTCTGCCTTTCTATTGGACAGGTTTCCTATGGCATGCACATGTCCCGCAACAGCAGGGTGGGCATGTCAGAACGGGCAACTGGAAAGATGCTGGAAAAGGGGACACAGAGGGCTGCAGGCGGCACATGCTGTGGTGCAGCTGGGCCACAGTGCGGACTAGGTTGATGCCTAGCTGGCCCATACGAATGCTGAAACAGTAGAGCAGCCAGACAGCAACTAATGAGGGCCCAACACGGGCACGAGTGTGTTTCCCACAGTGTCACAGGGGATAGTATCCAACAGGTACCCCCAACGGTACAGAACATTGGCAGGCGGTGCTGGGGGGAAGCGTGGACATCTATGCAGGCACCCCTACCCCAGAACCCGCACCATAGGCAGCCACCTACCCGCACACTGGATGGCCCGAGACTGTGCACCACCAGCAGCAGGGCATGTCAGCATGGTGGCAGAGGGGTACTGGTGGTGGAGGGGGCAGTGGCTGCTGCCCACAGCAGACCATGGCCCAGCCCTGTTTAGTGGGTGCCGTTCACTGCAACAGACAGGCTCTGTCTGACAAACAGTCATGGTATCTACAGAGAACACACTTTCTCTGTGGCAGCACGGTGGTGCAGGGCACACAGCCAGTGTGTTCAGGAGCAGAAGGTCACAGGTTCAAGTCCCAGCTGTATTTTCCACTAACCTAGTCCCCATATTTTACCCACTACTAAATTGTGGTAATACAGACAGAACCTTTAGTGCAGATAACGTAAACATGCCCAAAACGCCTACATTTTACCCTACAGAGCACAGACACCATAAACATGCGCATTACCTAGAGCAGAGTCTCCCAAAAGCAGTCCTGGAGGGCCAAACACCATTCAGGTCCCATGCTGTCTCCAATAAATATGGCTATGCTGCATTTCTATGCACCGCCCCCATGGTATGCAGATGTATCTCATGCATATTCATTAGAGACAGCATGAAAACCCGAACAGTGTTTGGCCCACCAGGACCAGAGTTGGGAACCTCTGCCCTAGAGCAGCGGCCAACAGGGGCAGACACACCCGCACCCACAGGCTCCATTATCAAAAGCCACCTGGAGAGGCAGGATTTTGGGCCCTGTGTGCATCTCCCAATACTAGCACTTGCATACCTTAGCAATGCCACCCTAAACCTGGGAATATGGTACACATCTATCAAAAGGTTGCTATGATTACTGGCAGATAGCAATTCCTAAGTTAAGCACAATTTGCTGATTGAGCTGCATCATAGCAACCTTTCTGATGTCTGTGGAGTGTGCTACAGGTCTTGTGTCTGACAGTGTTTACCACCCTGGGGAGTGACTCCTACAGTATTGTGTACCATAGCCATGCCTGCACTGTTCCCAGGACTGCTGCGGTGGCCAGGGCTGCCAAACACCTCTATAGTTGCACAATGCTGGCATAGGTGTGGGGAGTGTGTGTCTGTCTATCCAGTGTGTGGTGGCTGCTAACATCCTCCTCATCCCACACTACTAGCACTGTTGCCAGTATTGGCCTGCCAATGTGCATAATGAGGAGCAAGGTACTGTGGGTATAGCCCGGACAGGGCGGCCTGGGCAGGATGCATCTGCCCAGGGCATAGGCAATGGCTGGGACATTGTAGTGCCCGGCCACCACCTGCACAGACAGGGTGGCCACAGCATGTCCTGCTGGGAGGTCACTCTCACCCTGACTGAGCAGTGACAACGACATGGCTAGGTTCCCCCATAGTGTTATATAGTATTTCTCTCAAGTGATATGTATATGTTTTTTTTTCTGGGGCCCAATCACTGACTTATCTGCTTGGTGGGTGTGCTCACATCTCCTCCACTAACATGCACTATGGACTAGCTAGCAGACTGTCTGCAATTAGTATATGTATGGCTGGAACACCTTGCAGGGTGCAGCGGCTGGAGACTCACTGTGCTTGCTGCTGGAGAATGTCAGATAGTGGTGGGGTGTGGTGGGGTGGGGTGGGGTGGGGTGTGGTGTGGTGGGGTGGGGTGGGGTGGGGTGGGGTGGTGGGGGGGGGGCAGCTGAGCATTTCCAGGCCTACTGTCTGTCTGCTATTGCCTTATGGATGAGCTCAGATCTGCATTGACTGCCCTGTAGGGTGTCTGTTCCCCAGCAGGACTGAGGTTGCTGGTCCCCTCTACTGCCACCATTGCAGGGATGTAGAATGTGGATCTGTTGGTGGGAGATCCTGTCCCCCACCCTGAGCCCCAGAGGGCAGGTTGGGTGGTACTACATAATCCGCCTATGGGTCCAAACACCCCCCCCCCTCCTGTGACTTAAATCATGTGACCATGGCACCCGCACAGGATATGCAGTATTCTGGGTGCATCATAGTCCACAAGGGCTTGATCTGACTGATAAATACGGATGGACACAGGTGTAGCTACAAGGACTAGCTATCACACACTGGCACTGATGGGGACCTGCAGCATAGCCTGTCTCAGCTAAGCCAGGTGCTGTAGACAAGGTGCTGGTCGCCCCACCTCACCCTCAGGGTGAACACAGTACCCGCACAATGTGACTGTCTGTAGCTACTCTGTGCCAGTAACACACACGGTTAGTTCCCCCTACCAGGCCGAGGTGCTGTGGGGGTGCATACCCCATCTTGTGATCATCTGTAGACTGCTGATCTGCATGTGCAGTGCATCATGGGTATGGGTGGGTTAACCCTATCCTGGTAACCACAGCAAACAGTTTCTGTGGTGACCTGACGTCCTTCAATAGCCAGCCAGGGGTTTGTCAGCAACACTAGAGATGTAGCCAACTGGTTACTTCACTGCCTGTGGAGCCAAATGTCATGGGTGTGATCCCACAGTGGGACTATTTGATAGGGCTGTCTGAGGCATTTTCTTTTTTAAATTTAAATTGGTGCTGCCAGCAAAAACACCCTCACAGTGCTGTAACCTTAAGGTGCCTCATAAGGCACCCTATAAAGCGCCCTATAAGGCGCCCCATAGGGAACATTATAGGGTGCCTTGGCTGTCAGTGCACTTTATAATGTGCCCTCTGGAGTGCCTTATAGGGTGCCTTATGCGGCACCTTAGGTTACGGCCCTGTGAGGGTGTGTTTGCTGGCAGCACTACTTTAAATTAAAAAAACAAAATGCCTCAGACAGCACTGATTTAAAGTAAAGGGTAATGCCTCAGACAACTTTACTCATTAAGCCCACTGGAGAATTGAACTCATGAACCCTGCACCATCAGGCAGTGTATTAACCATTGTGCTACAGCTCTGCTGCTGTGTTTGCAGGTCAGCGCGCCTTCTTAAGATTAACGCGCGTTAATGTACCATGGCTCCCTCTATCGCACGAAAAGGTACCTTATCGGATGCTAACCCGAAATGCTACGTTAAGACCGACACACCCAGTCCTTTTATGGCATCCTGCACACTAACGCCGGCTGCACGTTAAGACTGCTTAGTAAACATACCCCATGGTTTAATGAATCGCATGATTGGGATATAGCCATAGCTGACTATAATCTATTCAGAAGAGACAGAGAAAATGGAAAAGGAGGAGGAGGAGTAGCCTTGTATGTCAAAAGCAATATTAAAGCTACTGAAATGCAGGGGACATGGGGAAAAGAAGAAGCGCTCTGGATTGCGTTGGAAAGAGGAGATGGCACTGTCATCCATACTGCTGTAGTCTACAGACCTCCAACTCAAATTGAAGAGATAGATAATGATTTGATTATAGATATTGCCAAGATAGCAACAAAGGGGGAAGCGATCATTTTGGATGACTTTAATCTACCTGATGTGGATTGGATTACTCCTTCTGCACATCTGGAAAGAAGCAAAAAATTTGTAGATGCTCTCCAAGATGCATCACTTAGACAAATGGTCATGGAACCAACCAGGGAAAGCTCAACGCTGGATTTAGAGCTCACCAACGATGATAGGGTGTCAAATATCTGCATGAGTGCCCCTGTGAGCAACAGTGATCATCACACGGTGTGGTTTGAGATAAAAGCCAAGGTACAGGCCAAACATAGCAAGCTCAAAGTCCTAAACTTCAAAACACTGACTTCAATAAAATGGCTGAGTACCTAAAGGAGGAGATGACGGGGTGGAAGGAGATAAGGGAAGTGGAATTGCAATGGGCTAAATTAAAGGTGGCAATAAAAGGGGCAACAGACAAATATGTAAAAAAAAGTAAACAAAAACAAGAAGAGAAGGAAACCTATTTGGTTTTCCAAAGAAGTGGCGGCTCAAATAAAGGCAAAAAACACAGCTTTCGCAAAATTCAAAAGCTTGCAAACAGAAGAACACAGAAATGAATACAGGATAAAACTCAGAGTCAAAAAGAGAAATAAAGAAAGCAAAATCAAAGGCAGAGGAAAAGATGACTAAAGATGTTAAGGGTGGGGACAAAACTTTCTTCAGATATATTTGGGAAAGGAAGAAGATCAGAGTTGGAATTGCAGGACTCAGAAGTGCTGGGAAAGGACTCGTGAAAGTGACATAGAAAAAGCGAAATTGCTAAACAAATACTTCTGCTCTGTTTTTACTAAAGAAAATCCTGGAGATGGACCAGCTGTGACTCCCAAATATAAAAATGAGAATGTAGCAGATACCACACCATTCACAGAAGATGAGGTGTTCGAACAAGTTGCTAAACTGAAAGTGGACAAAGCCATGGAACCAGATGGGATACATCCCAGGATACTGAAAGAGCTCAGAGAGGTTCTTGCAGGGCCATTAAAGGATGTATTCAACAGATCCTTGGAAACAGGAGAGGTTCCTCAGGACTGGAGACAATGTTCCCTCTAATTTTCTGTAGGCTGCGTGCGCATAAAATATCAGCTGTGTGCAACTTTTGAAGGAAGGTTAAATTTTTGTGTGCCACATAACGACACTCGGTGTTATATACTTTAAAATTTGACTACATGTCAGAATACAGTATGTACATCACATTGATTTTAATCAAATTAAATGAAAATAGATGATTACTAAATGAAGCGTGAAATTTCTAGTAATTACAATCATAACTTTTAAATTTTAAGACGTCTGTGTTGTTTTCTATCAGAATCAGAGCCGTAATTTTTGTGCGCTCTGTTGTAAAGTATGTGCGCTCGCTCGGCGAGGTGTGTGCGTGCACACATGCGCACAGCTTAGAGGGAACAGTGACTGGAGAATGGCTGATGTCGTACCTCTACTCAAAAGTGGTGACAGGGAAGAAGTGTCAAACTACAGACCCGTGAGCCTTACCTCGGTGGCGGGAAAAGTAATGGAGGCGCTCCTGAAAGAGTGAATAGTGAACTTTCTGAAAACCAACAGGTTGCAAGATCCGAGGCAACATGGTTTTACTGAAGGATGGTCTTGCCAAACAAATCTGATTGAGTTCTTTGACTGGGTGACCAAGGAACTAGATCAGGGGCATGCGATGGATGTCATCTACCTGGATTTCAGCAAAGCCTTTGATACTGTTCCTCATAGGAGACTTGTCAATAAACTCAGTAGCTTGGGGATGGGTACCAAGATGGTAAACTGGATTAGAAATTGGTTGACTGACAGACAATAGAAGGTGATGGCACATGAAGCTCACTCGGATGAAAGGAAGGTGATTAGCGGGGTGCCCCAGGGTTCGGTCCTGGGCCTGGCATTGTTCAATGTATTTGTGAGTGATATTGCTGAAGGACTGAATGGGAAAGTCTGTCTTTTTGCAGATGACACAAAAATTTGCAACAGAGTGGATTCCCCCGAGGGAGTGGATAACATGAGGAAAGATCTACAAAAGCTGGAACAATGGTCTAATGCTTGGCAATTACGATTTAATGCAAAAAAGTGCAGTGTCATGCACTTAGGTAGCAGAAATCCAAGGGAAATGTATGCAATAGGGGGCGAGAGATTGGTGTGCATGGTTCAGGAGAAAGACCTTGGTGTGATTATCTCTGATGATCTCAAAGTGCCAAAACAGTGCGACAAGGGGGTGGCAAAAGCCAGGAAGATGTTGGGCTGCATACAAAGAGGGATTACCAGCAGAAAGGAAGAGGTACTTATGCCATTGTACAGGTCGCTGGTGAGGCCTCACCTGGAATACTGTGTTCACTTTTGGAGACCATATCTTACAAAAGATGTAAAAAGACTGGAAACTGTTCAGAGGAAGGCGACCAAAATGATTTGGAGCCTGCATAAGAAATCTTATGAGAAGAGACTTGAAGACCTAAATATGTACACTTTGGAGGAGAGGAGGGATAGGGGAGATATGATTCAGACCTTTAAATACTTAAAGAGGAACGATGAACAAACAAACCTCTTCCAAAGACGGGGAAGCTGCAAAACTAGAGGGCATAACATGAAGGGAGGAGTAGCCTAGTGGTTGGGGCAAGGTACTTCAGGCCGGAAGGTCGGAGGTTCAAATCCCACTAGAGGACAGCAACCTTGGGCCGGAAGGACTGGGGTTTCTAGTCCCACAGATGCTCCTTGTGGTCTTGGGTAAGTTTCTCCCTCGCTGCTCTGTTAAGCCCGCGGGGCTGATGGGAACTCCCATCAGCCCCCGCGGGCTTAACAGAGCCGCGAAAGGGAAACTAGCCCCTTCGCGCTCTGAAAAGCCGGCGCGTGTGACTACTGCTGGAAAGAGAAAGCTGATACAGGGGAGGGCAGGCTCTGCCGGGCACAGGGGGGGCCCCGCGGCACACTCGATTCTGCCGCGGTGGCCCCGGAAGCGGCAGCAGACAGCTTTGTTTTATTTTAAATTTTCCCTGGGCTGGGCTGGGCTGGGGGGGGGGGGGGAGGAGTGGTGATGGGTGATGGGTGATGGGCACTGGGGGGGGGGGTTAGGAGTGGTGATGGGCTATGGGGGGGCTTAAACTAAAAATTGGGTGACGGGGATTAGGACTGGAAGTGGGTTGATGGGGGGTTACGACTGGTAATGGGCTATGGGGGGGCTTAAACTAAAAATTGGGTGATGGGGGATTAGGACTGGAAATGGGCTGGTGGGATTAGGACTGGGAGTGGGCTGATGGGGAGGTTAGGACTGGTAATGGGCTATGGGGGGGCTTAAACTGAAAATTGGGTGATGGGGGATTAGGACTGGAAATGGGCTGGTGGGATTAGGACTGGGAGTGGGCTATGGGGGGCTAGGACTGGTATTGGGTTGGGGGGGTTGCTAGGACTGGAAATGGACTGAGTGGAAGGGGGCTTGAACTGCAAATAGCTGATGGGGACGGGGCTTGGAATGGAAATGGGCTGAGGGGAAGTGGGGGGCTTGAACTGCAAATAGCTGATGGGAAGAGGGGCTTGGAATGGGCTCTTAGGGGAGGGAGCTAGGACAGGAAATGGGCTGATGGAGGGGCTAGGATTGGACTGGGAATTGGGTGTTGGGGGGAGCTAAGATTGGAAATGGGCTGTGGTGGGGGCTTGGATTGAAATGGAAACATGGAGGGGCTAGAACTGGAAGTAGGCTCATGGGGGGCTTGGATTAGAAATGGGCTGAGTGGAGGGGAGCTAGGATTTAACATGGGCTGATGGTGGGGCTAGGAAAGGACTAGAAATGGGCTGATGGGAGGCTGGTATTGGAAATGAGCTGATGAAGGGACTCGGATAGGACTGGAAATGGATGGGGGAGCTAGGACTGGAAATGGACTGATGGGGGCCAGGACTGGAAATGGGCTGATGTGGGGACTAGAAGGGAGCGGATACTGGGTGGGGCTGGAACTAAAAGGGAGCTGATGTTGGGGGAGATTAGAAGGGGATGAGGCTGGGAGAGTGAAATGGAGAGGGGAAAATATTTTGTGTGGGAGGGAAGAAAAATGTACAATTGGCCGGGTATTGGGAGACTAAGTGGGGATTGAGAATGGAGGGGTAAAATTTGAGTGGATGAAATAGGAATGAGGAAAGAGCAAAAGGAGAAAGATTATTATGTTAAAGCAGATGTAGAGAGAGAATGGAAAAAAACTAGAAGAGAAGAAAGGACAAATGGACAGCAGACGATGGAGAGATAGCAGAAGACACAAATAAACCAGAAGAAAGTGGCTGGAACAATTGCAACTGAAAAAAAAAAATGCACAAAAGGTACAAAGATATCTCTTTATTTTGAATTTATTAACTGGAATATGTCAGCTCTGGGAAATGTGCATCATTAATGTCTGTGCTTTGTTTAGTACAAGAGGAAATTAATTTATAGTTTTATTTCTACATTGTTGTTGTACATTCCAAGTTTGGCTTTTAGGGTTCCCAGTTTAATTATTGTCTTCCTGTTTTTAAATTGTGATTCCTTGTTTGGTGATGGTCTATGTTCTGCATGTGTAACTGAGCTGAGGTATTCTGTTTATGTAATTCCTATTTGACATTGCCACTTGTTCTCTTTCCTCAGTAGGTCATGTATTGTTATTCTCTGAAATGTATTGGTTTAATATTTGCAGTGTTGCCTTTTGATAGGTAGGGTATGGTGCTTTATGAGTCCTGGTAGTGCTGTTAGGATACGGTGGGTTTGCTATGGGTTCTAAATGGGCAGTGTTTGTAGTAGTTCCTAATGTGCCTGGCAGTTGGCACTGGATTATAGTAATGTAGAAATCTTTGTCTTTCTTTATCCATACACTCATGAAGAGGCATGTTTACTAAAAGTTAGTGTATGGTAACATTATGCAAATATTTATGCAAATGAGGCCCCGCACCGAGTCTCCGCACATGGCCCCGCACCCCCCTTGGGCTGCCCCTGACTAGAATATTCTGCTTTTATGGGTCTCTCACTTGTTAAACAATGTATAACATATCAACCATTTATTTACCTTTCCAGGGAGAGATCAATGCATGTCCCTGTCCACAAATGAATCACTAAGTTTGTACCCGAGGCAATGACATGATACAACATTTGTTATGATAGAAAGCTTGTCTTGCTGTCTCTGCTTTTGGATTCACTTCGTTTCCAAAGGCCAAGTGAGAAGGGGGAGGGGGGGGGAGTGCAGTGATTTGACAAGGGTCCCAAGGAGAGGCAATGAGAGAAGGATGTGCCTGCCCCAGATTTCAGTCTACCACTCTAATCACTAGACTACTACTTCCTGTCATGGGACCCTGGGAGACATTCCCGTTTGCTTACCTGCTTCCTATCTCCACCCTAGAATCACCCCTTCCTCCCCCATGAGGGAATGCATTGCTGGAATGATGCTTACAGATCTCATCCATCTCCACCATATCAATGGGTGTGTTTAGCAGACAAAACTGGTGCAGGGCTAGCCCGTCCATTGTGTGGGAATGTTGCCCACAACATGGCCCCACGCCTGCCTGACCATCTTCAGAGGGAGCCTGGGAGGCCTGAAGCCCAGCACTCCGGCTCACCTATGCAGAGCCATGAACGAGAACAGCATTTTCCTTCTTTCCCGCAGCTCTGTTAAAGTTGAAACACTGGTGTGCCCAAGTATCGAGAGGGAAACCTCCTGGCAGTCAACTTTAACAGAGCCACAGCAAAGAAGGAAAACGCCATCCTCTCACAGCTCTGCAGAGGTGAGCGGGGGCGCTAGGCCTCCCTGGCTCCCTCTGAAGACAGTCAGGCGCAAGGCTCTTCCAGGGGGTGGGTGCTGGGACTGAAAATGGGCCGATCAGTTGGCTTGGACTGGAAACGGGCTGATGGGGGAGGGGGCTAAGACCGGAAATGGGCTGATTAGGGAGAGTTAGGACTGGAAAGGGGGGGGGGGGAAATGGGAGAATGGGACTAGAATGGCGCTGATGTTGGGAGAGGACTAGAAATGAATGGGGCTGGCGAAAGGAAAATAAAGAAGCTGGGGAGTGAGGATGGAGAGGGGAAAGGATATTGTGTGGGAGGGAAGAAAATTCTACAATTGGCTGAGTATTGGGCGAGTAAATGGGGACTGAGGATGGAGGGGTGAAATTTGAGTGGATGAAAAAGAAATAAATAAAGAAAACAGAGGAAAGACCAAAAAAGGGAAAGATCAATATGTTAGAGCAGATGTAGAGAGAATGTAAAGATAGCTAGAAGAGAGAAGGACAAATGGACAGCAGACAATGGAGAGTTAGCACAAGCCACAAAGAAGCCAGAAGAAAGTGACTGGAGCTATTGTGACGGAAAATTAAAATACCCAAACAATAAAAAAGGTAGAAAAATAATAAATTCAAAATAAAAAAGTAACTGGAAGCTGTCAGCTCTGGGAAATGTGCATTGTTAACATCTTTGCATTTTGTTTAGTTACAAGAGGCAATTTATAGTTTTATTTCTTTAGTGTTTTACATTCCAAGTTTTTTTTTTTTTTTATTTAACAGGTTTTATATACCGCTTTATCATTTCAATCAAAGTGGTTTCACATAGTAACTTAAATTTAGTAATGTACATTAAACAGGGCTTTTGGGGTTCCCAGTTTAATTGTCTTCCTATTTCTAAATTGTGATCTCTTGTTCTATGTTTGGTGATGGTCTATGTTCTGCATGTGTAACTGAATTGAGATATTCTGTTCATGTAGTTCCCCAGTAGGAGATTTATTGGTATTTTCTGAGATATACTGGTTTATTATTTGCAGTGTTTGATAGGTAGGGTTTGGTGCTTTGTGAGTCCTGGTAGTGCTATGATATAGCAGGTTTGTTATGGGTTCTAAATGAGCAGAGTTTATAGTACTTTGTAATGTGCCTGGCAATTGGCACTGGAGTATAGTAATGTAGAAGTCTGGTAATCTCTTTAGCCTTACTGCCAGGGGCGGCCTAAGGGGGGTACAGGGTGATGTGCGGAGATTCTGTGCGGGGCCTCGTTTGCCTAAGGGGCCTCATTTACATAACTAATAGCATAATGTTAACATACACTAACTTTTAGTAAACATGCCTCTTAATGTGTATGGATAAAGACTAAAGATTTTTACATTACTATACTCTAGTGCCAACCGCCAGGCACATTAGGAAGTACTACAAACACTGCCCATTTAGAACCCATAACAAACCCACCATATCATAACAGTACCAGGACTCAAAGCACCATGCCTCTTGATAGGTAGGGTAACATTGCAAATATTAAACCAATACATCTCCTACTGGGGAAAGAGAACAAGTGGCACTATCAAATATAAACTACATAAACAGAATACCTCAGCTCGGTTACACATGCAGAACACAGACCATCACCAAAGAACAAGGGATCAACATTTCCAATCCTATCCTAGCCTCCCCATCAGCCCATTTCCACTCCAGTCCAAACCCCCCTCCCCAGAAGCAATTCCAGTCCAAGAACCCCACCACCACAGCCCATTTCCAGTCCAAGCCCCATCCCCTCCCCAAGAGCCCCGCAGCTATCTAAAATTCTTTAGAGGGAGCCAGAGAGGCCCTGGCTCACGTCACCTCTAACAGCTGCCGAAGTGAAGAGCTCATTTTTCCTTCACGTCGGCAGCTGTACTGAAGCTCAGAACGCTGCTGCGCTGAGCATGCAAAATAGGAAGTCCCCTTTGACCTCAGCACTGCAGCATTCTAAACTTCAGTACAGCTGCCGAAGTGAAGGATAGCATAGTTACTCACCTGTAGCAGGTGATCTCCGGGAACAGCAGGAATTTAGTCTTCACATATGGGTATCGTCGGCACCGATGGAGCATGCACGGGAACGCTCCCCAGCGTCCAATAGGAAAGCTTTTGGGAGCATCCCACGGCGCCTGTGTGCTGCCTTTCCCAACTGTCCCTCTCCAGTTGAGTTTAAAGCTGAGGCAAAAGAGAGAGGGAAAGAGATAGAGAGATACAACTCCTAGGGGAAGTGGGTGGGTTGTGAAGACTAAATTCCTGCTGTTCCCGGAGATCAGCTGTTACAGGTGAGTAACTATGCTATCTCCAGGAACAAGCAGGAATGTAGTCTTCACATATGGGGACTCCCTAGCTGCAGATGCCAGGGAGAAGGCCCCAGAAGTTGTGTGCCCCTGTGAAAGGGCTCCACTTCCCCCCATGGATCTCTGGCATCCTACCGGGGATGGTGGGTAGGAGTTGATTAAGTATGGATTGTCCGTTTGAACTAGGAGTGTCTTGTAGCTGAGCTGGGTGTGGAATACTCGAAGAGCAAGGAAGATTGCTCTGAGTTCCAGGAGATTGATGTGTAGATAAGCCTCCTGTGGAGTCCAGGTACCCTAGGTAGAGAGGCCTTGCAGGTGGGCTCCCCAACCCACCTGTGAGGCATCTGTTGTAGAGTGGCTTGGGGTGGGGGTTGCTGAAAAGGAGACCCTACCAAAAGGGATGGGGGTGACTGCCACCATTGGAGGGACAAAATAAGGCGATCTGAGTTTGTTATTTTGTCTGACAAGCAACCTGACGCCTGAGTCCACTGAGTGGATAAAGTCCACTGGGCTGCCCTCATATGGAGGCAAGCATAAGGAACCACATTCACGGTGGATGCCATGTCGCCTAGCAACTGTAACATTTCCCGAGCAGTGAGGTGAGGTTTTAGCACTGCTTGGGAAGCTAACTGCACAATGCGAAGGCAGCGGGGCTGTGGAAGGTAGGCCCATGTCTGTCTGGTGTCCAGCAGAGCTCCTATAAACTCCAGGGACTGAGTGGGAACAAGGTTAGACTTTGGGAAGTTTATGACAAGTCCCAAATACTGAAGGATGCGCATTGTGCGAGAGAGAGAGCAACACTGGCCTCTGGCTCTGAAGGGGCTCGAATGAGCCAGTCATCTAAGTAAGGGAAGATGAATATTCCTAGGGTGCGGAGAAATGCTGCCACCACAGCCATGCATTTTGTGAACACCCTTGCTGCAGAGGCTAGGCCAAAAGGAAGAACCCTGTATTGGTAGTGCTTCCCTTGAAACAGAAAGCGAAGGAACTTTCGGTGAGTTGGATGGATGAGAACATGAGTGTACACATCCTTGAAATCTAGAGAACAAAGCCAATCCTGACTCTGAAGTTATGGCAGCAGAGTTCCTAGAGAAATCATTTTGAACTTCTCTTTGAACGGGAATTTGTTCAATTCTCTGACGTCTAAAATGGGTCTGTGTCCTCCTGTTTTCTTTGGAATAAGGAAATAGGGGGAGTAAAACCCTGTACCCCATTGGGGAATGGGTACCCCTTCTATTGCCCCTTGGGCAAGAAGCACAGTGACCTCTTGACCTAACTGGTCGTTGAGAGAGGTCTGAGAATTGAACTGTCTTACCATTGTAGGAGGGGGCATGCTGAGGAAATGAAACTTGTACCCCTCTCTTGCAATAGACAGAGTCCAACCTTCTGCTGTTATCTGACCCCATCGGGGGGCAAAATGACATAACCTCCCTGGGATGGTGGAAGGTTCTGGGCTGTTCAGGGCCAGGAAGGCAAAGTTCTCTAGATAGGAGTCAAAGCCCCTGTGGAGGCTGAGTTTGCTGAGCCAGTTGAGGCTTAGCTGCTTTTGTCTTTCTTTGCCTAGGTTGTTGCTGCTGTCCCTTTTGGGCAGACTGACCTAAACGATGCCCCTGTTGGGTATAGGAGAGATAAAACTTCTTCTTCTTACTGAAGAATGGTTTCTTAGAGGATTTTTTCCTCTCAGGATCAGCTGTAGATTTAGACAATCTATCCAAAGTGATATTGTCAGCATTTATCTGATTAGCTTTTTCCTGCCAATTCTTGCCAGATTCTCTCCTGCGCAAGGAATATTCCCTAGTTTATCCTGTACCCAAATTTCCAAGTCAGATGCCTGGAGGCAGGCAATCCTGCGTGCACCTATGGCAATAGCAGAGGTTCTGCTTATGCATTCAAAGCAGTCAAAGGCTGCACGATTTACAAACTTAGAAACATCCTGAGCATGTTTGACAAGGGCGAGGTAATCTTGCCTCTTATCATCAGGAAGGAGACAGCTCATAAGCTCTAAATCTCCTGTGACCTCCTTAAGGAGCATTCCCATATATAAAAGATATACGAACTGATCCTAGCAGAAAGCATGGAAGCCTGGAAGTTTAGACTTCCAAAGGCGTCAAGAGTCTTACACTCACGTCCTGGAGGATTAGATGCATGCCTTTTTGCACTCTTTATCCTTCTCATAGCTGATTCCACCACCATGGAATAGTATGGTAATTGAGTCTTCTGAAATGCAGGACAAGGAGAAACTCGATACATGGTGTCGAGTCTTCAAGAGTGAGGAGATGTGGTTAGAGGTGTTTCCCACATCCTTAACATGAGATCATGCAAGATCTCATGAATAGGTAAGGTAGCTGCCTCCTTGGGAGCTTTAGGGTATTGCAGGATTTCTAATTCCTTTGCCCTAGGCTCTTTTTCAGGAGCCACTGTGATGGAAAGACCTCGAGCCACATCTCGGATAAAATCCTGAAAGGACATATCCTCTGGTGGAGACATCCTACGTTGAGGAGAAGAAGAATCCTCAGGAAGAAGCACTCTGAAAGCTCTGCTGAATTGCTGATACCAGAGTCTTCAGACTCATCCGAGGATTCGAAGTATCTCCGATCTGGGTGATCGTGCAAGGCACAGTACCGGTACCGATCAAAGTCGGCATTGGAGTGGTCTGGTACTGACTTATCGATATCGGATGGATACACATGACTCAGTCCCTGTAGAATACCTGCCGATGTTGATGCAGTCGGTGCCGGTGCCGCTACCGGTTGAATTGTCTGAAGCGGTTTCAGGGGCATCAAGGCCGTGAGAAGAGCTGCCAGAATCTCTGGTCTATTGACACTGCTGATGCTTGGGTATCGGTACCAGATGAAGCGGCCAGTACCCCAGAGCATGGCACCAGTAGTTCTGCCGAGGTTGAAGCCTCGAGAACATCCTGGAGCCCTGCTCGTGCTTTGGAAGCCAAAGCCTCCCGCTGGGGCAATTTTGCCGGTGAAAGTCCCTCAAGGGCAACGCCAGAGGCATCTCGCTGACTAGAAGGAGATCTACCCTTTGAGGACCGGCTAGATTTATGTTTAGTTACCTGAGATCCATGGGAGGAAGACGAAGCCCTGGAAGACGTTGATGCCACGGAGGCTGCATCGGAGGGAAAACGGGTGCTAAGTTTAGCAGCTCGGTTCTGCCGGCCCCTTTTCGACATCATCCCACAGACAACACACTCTGATATAGAGTGGTCAGGACCTAAACATTTGAAGCACTATTCAAGGGTGTCGGTGACGGAGATGGTACCGCCACACTTAGAACACTTTTTAAAACCCAAAGCGGGTTTTTCCATTTTGAAGGAAAGGTTGGTCGTAGTGCCCAAAATGGCACGTGGCACCTGAAAAGAAAATTACTGGAAAGACTCCAGAAGAAAAGGGGGTTTTTTTAAGAAGAAAAGAAAGAAGAACCGCCGGTACCGGTGTAGTGTCGAGGGAAGGCAGACACGACCACAAAAAAGAAGAATAGAAGGGATTTTTTTCTGCGGTGACAGGAAGTGCGACCTGTCAGCTCCGCGGAAAACAAAGAACTGGAGAGGGGCAGTTGGGAAAGGCGGGAAGGCAGCACGCAGGCGCTGTGGGATGCTCCCAAAAGCTTTCCTATTGGATGCTGGGGAGCGTTCCCGCGCAGGCTCCGTCGGTGCCGACGATACCCATATTGAAGACTACATTCCTGCTTGTTCTTGGATATAAAAAGATGCACTTCACTTCGGCAGCTGTTAGAGGTGCGCCAGGGGTCTCTCCAGCTCCCTCTAAACCCTCCCTGCCAGCCATTCAATGTGGGATGTTGTTTGTGCAGGGCCCCCTGAAGCGCAGGGCCCTGTAGGAACAACATTCTCACAAAATGGGCAGTAAGCAGGGCAAGCCTGTCCATGTAAATAGTATTCAGACACTCCTTAAGAAGCATGCTTAAAAATGAATGCACATTCACAAAATGTAATGCACATTCACAAATTTTAATGTGCGCTAAGTGCAGCAATACACATTTATTTCTATTGGCGCAGTGGCACTTAATACTCATAAATATTTAGTAAACATGCGCCTTAGTCATCACCTGGGCAAAAGAGAGGTTTGTGAATGGCTCCTTTGAACGCCGTTTAAAATTTTAGTTGCCAACATAATACATTTTAAAATAAAAAAACAAGTTGAATTTATGTAAACGAGACTCCTTAATGAGGCTCCGCAAATGGCCCCACACCACCCTTGGCACCTCTTGGTGCACTTTTTTCCGGCGGACAAAACATGGGGAATGCCACTCTTCTATAATAAAAGAGGGATCTGTCCTAATCTGCTGAAGGGAGCATAGTTTTGGAAAGCTGGGCACTAATCAGCAGACAGAATCAGGAAAGAACAGTTCGAATCCCACAACTCCTCTTTGTGATCTTAGGCAAGTAAATTAATCCTCCATTGCCTAAACTACAGATTGTAAACCCTCCGGAAACGTGAAAATATCTATTACACCTGAACTTAAGTCGCCTTCCCACCGTACTCCACAAAAAGGCCTGTACTAAATCCAAAATGCCCTTTCTAATGAGTAGCGACAAAAAAAGTAGCTATACGTTTCTTTGTTGCCATTTATAGTTGAACACAGTTTACAGGTTGAGGCCACCCGCGAATACGCCGAGTTCGAGCAGAAGAGCAGGTGTTTCTCTGCTGAATAATACGGCATTTATGTAGATGAGAGAGTGCCTGACTTCCAACCAGATTCCGGGGGGCGGAGACACCTCTCCAATAGTACTATGTTATGTAGATAAGCGGGTGGCCGGCTTCCAATCGGAGTCGGGCGGGCGTGGTGACCTCATGAATAATACAGCAATCTCTGAGTGAGCAGGTGGCTAGCGGTTTCTTAGGCAGTGAGTGAATCGTTTCGCATATCTTTCCCTGGAACGCGTTGTAGTGCTTATGGACTCGGCGGTGAGCGGTGGAATCTCCCCGGCCGAGGTGCGGCGGCATCTTTCAGCCGCCTCATGCTGGGTGATGCGCGGTCAGCGGGTCTATAACGTTACGGGCTTCCTGAATTTGCACCCAGGCGGCCAGCAGTTGCTGCTGAGCCGGGCGGGCAGCGACATCAGCCGTGAGTTGCTCGGGCTCCCTCACCGCCACTCGCGCAATGCGCTCCGCTGGCTGGAACAGTATTATATCGGAGAACTGCGGAATGAGGAGGAAGAAGGCGGTGGCCAGGTGAGTGATGAACCTGCTGATCCCTTCTGTGCTTCCTGCAAGAGGGGGGACGCACCGATCTCTTCCTACCTGAGCCAGAGGAGCAGCAAAGGGTGTGAGGTGCGGAGTCTTCCTAGGGACCCTGGTTGCACAGGTAGATGTGAGAGAGGAGACCGAGGCCCCCGATGAGTGCTGCGGGCGTGGAGACGGGGGCTCGAGAACCCCGGTGTTTTACCTTTTCTCCTTTTTAGGAGAGGGGAATTCGGCATTGATAAAAACCTTTTGGATTGGAATCGTCCTAATGCATTTTAAAGGTTTTTCTTTTAATCGCCCCCAAAATGTCATTGTATGTTAGGAGCAGATCAGAGATCCGTTTTCCTCCGCTTTGTTTATCATCATGGTCGCTCTGCAAAGTGGAGAAACTACAGATCGGGCTTTCATGGTTTTAAAACGCTTATCTGGGATCGTATCAAAGGAACATTGCAACAGAAATATTACTTTTGGTCAGATGTACAAAAAAGACTTTTGTTCTGTTATTTAACTTCTATGGACGAAATGTTTAACCGGTCTAGCCGGTCTAGCTCAAGTGCTGTAGTAGGAACGGTCAAATTTGACCCCTCAGGATAGAATGGAAAGTTGAGAGTTAAAAATTGATCTAAGAGCAAATACTGAGCACTGGCTGCTACCTGGTACAGTTATTCTATGCTACCCAGATACAGTGCTCCGTTCAGTTAAAGTAAGCATGGCTGACTTTCTCCTGTCTGTCTGTTTAAATTAGTCTTCAGAATCAGTTTATGCCGATATGGCTCTGGAGGAACTGCTAGCCAATCCCTTTTAACTGCCGTACTCTCGTATGTATTGCGTGCGAAATCCAGAGTGGCACCTTGCTCAGGTGTAGTTTATTGAATGCAAAAAATGCAGAGCCAGATTTAAGTTGTTGGTGCTCATAGGCAGAACTAGCAGAAGTGGGGAGGGAGAGGTTGATCCTCCAGAAAATATACAGATTAGCCCTGCTCAGACATTTTCTGGTCACTACCCATCTCAATATATTTGTCTGAGCAGGCCTGAGTTTAGGAATAAGCAGATACCTAGGACACCACCTTTTGAAGATACCAAATACCTGGGCTAAGCAAGAGCCTGATTCCATTTGCTGTAGGGCTATTCTGTATATTCTCTGTAGGATCAATCTCTCCCTCCCCACTTAGTAACATAGTAAATGATGGCAGATAAAGACCAGTATGGTCCAACTAGTCTGCCCAGTAAGATAGCAAGAGTAGCACCTGCTGCTTTGTGCAGGCCACACCTCCCCATGCCTTTGTTTAGGGGTGAACCCATTCCTCCCTGTAGGACACCCCTATTTGTTGAGAAATTAGATAAAGTTTATTTTGATTTTATCCTGTTGTAAAGGGATCCACTGTGTCTGTCCCATTGCTCAGTTTATCTCCCTTTTAGAGGGCATGCAGAGTTCTCTCTAGGCTTGGGGCATTCCCAATCCAATGGATGAAAGGGATCATTAAAATTGGGCAACTGCTGAAGATGGATGCAATTAGGCTATGCTCTAAAGAAGCCTGGGGCCTGGAGGATGCTGTGTAATCCGTATATCCAAAACTGACTTTAGGTAGAGTCACTATTAGCAAATAGCTGTGAGTTTTCAGTACAATAAATTTGATCACATTTCGCTACAAGGAGACACTGAAAAAAGGTAATCCTGTTCTTACAAAGGCATAATAAAGAGATTACACATTCTCCCTTTTAAACATACAGCTCAAAAAAAGAATTATCATTAGAATATAAGATATGCCATATTGAGTCAGACCAAGGTCCATCAAGCCCATTATCCTGTTTCCAACAGCGACCAATCCAGATCATAAGTACCTAACAGTTTCCCAAAAAGATATGCAGCTTCCACAATGCTTGTATTGGGGCAAGTAGTGGATTTCCTGGGTCCTCTTTAATAATGGTTTATGGACTTTTCCTTCAGGAACATGTCCAAACCTTTTTTTAAAACCCAACTACACTAACAGCTTTTTACTGCATCCTCCAGTAACAAATTCCAGAGTTTGATTACACGTTTGATAAGGGAAAATATTTTTTCACTCCTCAAACTCTGGAAAAAGATACTGGGCTTGATGGACCTTGGTCTGACCCACTATGACATTTCTTGTGATGTTATGTTATGGTGGTTTTCAAAACATTTCAACATAGTATGATTTAGTAGAAAATCCTGTATTAAGAGATCTGCATTGGCAAGTTTTCTGTAGGCTATATATGCACTCAGCATTGGTGTGGAAGGCGAGGACTGCAAACTCCTAGAAAATGTATTAAATATAAAGTGGGCAGATATCTGTATTGTGGGCTTGATTCAGAAACCCTGCATCAGAGCTCGGCGCTAAAGATCTAGCGCAGCAATTCCCAACACAGGTTTAGTACAGGTTTGCTTAGCTATGTGCTACTTGCATAGCATGTAGATGCTTAGTGCAAACTTTCTGTGCACAGCTCAAGAGGAGCAAGCCAGGCACATGCACACAGGGGTTTGCGTTAGCCGCTTCCCGATTTACCACCTGACTGCTCTCTCCTGTACTCCTGACCTCCCCCCCCCCCCCCAATGACTGCCCTCTTTCCTGTCAAAGTATGGCGTTTTTCCTTTTTCTTTCTACTTGTTCGTTTTTTTTTTATTGTACACTGCCCTGCTGCGTATATCAAATGTAATAAACATAAACACCTATATCTTGCATGCAAAAGGCACTTGTGCGCATGCACTGGAATGCTATGCTGTGCATAAGAGCAATATTCTACTCAGAAATCTTGCATCTGCATATATTATTCCAGCACGTTTCCCCTGCTAGGTTTGTTTTGGGGTTTTTTCATCACTGTCCAGCAAAGCCAGAAAAAAGTTGTGGGGCCGTGCACTCTAGAAACTAATATAAATTTCTCACAGCGACTGCTCAAGACCTATGAATAAATCTTAATGTTTTCTCTAACCTGGTGTTAAAATCTGATGTTAAGCTGAGCCTCCTGCTCTTCTGTGCCCTTCTCTGCATCTGTGCCACTTACCCAATTGCTTTGTAGCACTTCCAAATCTATTAAAATGGATGCTATGTGCTGCTTTTAGCGCAGGCAAGAGCACATTATGCTTGCAATAGATCACGTGTTGAAGTCCGCGCTCACACCAGCACAGGAAATTGTGCGCAAACGCTGCACTGATCGAGAGATTTTGGCATGCAGTATGTGCTCATATATTCCCATCCTCGTGGGAGAGAGTAAGCAGAGAGATGTCTCACCTAGATGTGATTCATGAGATCTGTAGGCATGTCCACAGCAGAATTCTTCTTTAGGACATGCTGGCTCATAGTGAAAAGATGTATTTTGATACAGTAGATGGGTGGGGAAACTACCTGAAACAATATGGAGATATTAAATGCATGCTCTATCATAGATGCAAGAGCTCGGTGTGAGAAAAAAAAACAATTTTTAAAATTTATGCAATTTCAAACTTTTACATCCAACGAGCATTGAATGACAGGCAATTTGAGAAACAAGCTTAAGAAATTCATTTACATAATATCAAAATGATAACATAGACCACAAATAAACCACAATGAGGCAAGAATAGATGTGGGAAAAAAAGAAAGGCAATTTGCACAGGAAAAAAGGACTCAAATCTAACAGCAACTTCTCAAAATAACATCCTTAGCCAGTCCTTAACTAGTGAACCCTTCAGGGCTAGAGGTTCTTCCCTGCCAAACTAGAAATTGTTTACCCTGCCATCACTGTTCCCTCTAAGCTGTGCGCGTGTGCGCGCGCACACACCTCGCCGAGCGAGCGCACATACTTTACAACAGAGCGCACAAAATTTACGGTTCTGATTCTGATAGAAAACAACACAGACGTCTTAAAATTTAAAAGTTGTGATTGTAATTGCTAGAAATTTTCCGCTTCATTTAGTAATCGTTTATTTTCATTTAATTTGATTAAAATCAATGTGGTGTACATACTGTATCCTGAGTGTCGTTATGTGGTGTACATACTGTATCCTGAGTGTCGTTATGTGGTGCACAAAAATTTAACCTTTCTTCAAAAACTGCACAGCTGATATTTTATGCGCACACAGTCTACAGAAAATTAGAGGGAACATTGCCTGCCATAAAACCAAACACTTGCAAGGAAAAAATAATTTAATTGAGGCACCAATCTCTAAGGCTCTGCTTCTCAAAGCCAGAAATTCAGTGCTGCTTTTGCATATCCCTAGATAGATCAGGAAATATATGTATTTTTGAACCAAGAAAAGTAGCTGACCTGTTTTTAAAACAAAAAAAAAAACCCCTCAAGACAGCATTCCTTCCTATCTGACTCAAATGCAAACTAAGTTACTAAAGATGTCCTTTTCAGTAATAACTTCCAAAGACTAGTCAAGATCCAACATCCGGAGCATGATCTATCCCAGGGCTTTCACCCGGCTCTCCATGATTAAGTGGTGAGCAACACATATTGGGCTCAAACAATAGGGGAACCTCTTCCCCAGATTTTTTCAAAACTTCACCAAGATATTTTCTCAACATGCCCACTGATGAAATCAACAGACATTTTGGGAAGTTAAAGAATCTCAAATTGTTCTTGTGAACATGATTTCTACAAGAATAACAGTTTCCTGTTCAAAACTTTATTTTCTTTAATCTGGACTGTACTCATAGACTGAAGATTTTCCAAGGTGGATTTCACCTGTTCTAACCTTGTAGCTTGTTTTGCCAGAGACATAAGAATCAAGGTCCATCAAGCCCAGTATCTTGTTTCCAACATTGGCCAATCCAGGTCACAAAGTAGCTGGAAGGTTCCCAAAAAGACACACAGGTTCCACAATGCTTGTATTGGGGCAAGCAGTGGATTTCCTGGGTCCCCTTTAATAATAATTTATGGACCTTTCCTCCAGGAACTTGTCAACCTTTTTTTAACCCAGCTACACTAACAGCTTTTACTACATCCTCTGGTAATGAATTCCAGAGTTTGATTACACGTTGAGTGGAAAAAATGTTTTCTCTTATTCTTAAATGGGTTACACTGTAACTTCATTGCATATCCCCTAGTCTTTCTACTTTTTGATGGCATAAGCAAGCAATCTACATTTACCCGTTCCACTCCTTTCATTAATTTATAGACCTCTATCATATCTCCCCTCAGCTGTCTCTCTTCCATATTGAAGAGCCTTAACCTTTTAAGCCTCTCCTCATAGGGGGATATCCCTCCATCCCCTTTACCATTTTGGTGGCTCTTCTCTGTGCCCTTTTCTAATTCCGCTATATTCCTTTTTAAGATACAGTGACAAGAATTGCGCACACTATTCAAGGTGCAATCACAACATGGAATGATTATAATATCCCTTGTTTTTATTCTCCATGCCTTTCCTTATGATTCCTTGCATTCTATTTGCCTTCTTGGCTGCCACTGCACACTAGGTGGAGGTTTTCAACAAATTATCCACAATGACGGCCTAAATCATTTTCCTGGATGGTGGTTCCTAATGTGGAACCTTGCATTGTGTAACCATAGTTTGGGTTGTTCTTTCCTAGGTGCATAACTTTGCACTTGTCCACATTAGATTTCATCTGCCAACTCTTGCTTTGCTGCCTTGGCAGAAAAAACAACTAAGTCAGACTTGAATTCGCCAGCATAATTTAGCCAGAGAAGTATCCACAACCTTAATGGCATCCCACAATGCTTCCAAGATTACTACAGCTGGTCTGACAGCCACTGCCGAAAGCAACCAGAATTCCTTGCTAGTTGCTGAGGGAGCCTCCACTGTTGATGGCAAACCCAGGGATTCCCCCTTGAACACATTTGTCCTCACTGCAACATCTACATCTGGTCTGGGGGGGGGGGGGGGAGAAAGGGGGTTGAGCATTGCTCAGGGTTCAATGAAGCCCCACTTGCACTAGCGTCTGTGGACTATGCCACAGACAAGACTGAAAAGGCATGCTGACTTTGAGAAGCAAGGAGCGTGAACTGGAGCAGAGACTGCATCATCACTTTTTGGTGTCGATCTGGAGGTAGACACTGAAGCTTTCCCCTTCCTCTTCTGAGGCATCGGGGAAGGTAATAACTGCCACCACCACTTGGCACATCCTGCTTTGCTGCCACTTACGCCACTATCTTGCCCCTCCATGAGTCAGGGAAAAATAATTCATAAAATCATGGGAGCCATTTTTAAATTCCCTGACTTCAAGACCTGAAAGTAAAATGGTGAATTATCTTCTGGGCAGTTGCGACTTAGGATAGTGACGGATCAGGTAGGCCTTGAAGGGAAAGGCATGACCAGCAGAAACATGGAAGTGATAGGGCCTCTATAAATCACTAGTGAGATCTCATTTGTTGTACTGTGTGAAGATCTTCAGACTGCACTTTCAAACGGATATAAACAGTATGGAGCCCATCTAGAAGGTGGCTACTAAAATGGTTAGAGGCCACTGTCATAAAGCATAAGAAATGCCATACTGGGTCAGACCAAGGTCCATCAAGCCCAGTATCCTGTTTCCAATTGTGGTCAATCCAGGTCACAAGTACCTGGCAGGTTCTCGGAAAGGTACATAGGTTCCACAGTGCTTGTCCCAGGGTAAGCAGTGGATTTCCCGGGTCCACTTTAAAAATAATTTATGGGCCTTTCTTCCAGGAACTTGTCCAAACCTTCTTTAAACTCAGCTACACTAACAGCTTTTACTACTTCCTCTTGTGACAAATTCCAGAGTTTGGTTGTTTACTCCATCAAAAAGTAGAACACAATCTACGTTTGCCTGTTCTACTCCATTCATTAACTTATAGACCTCTATTATATCTCCCCTTGGCTATCTTTTCCAGATTGAAGAGGACATAACATGAAGCTGCAAGAGGGTAAACTGAAAGTTAATGTTGGGAAATACTTTTTTCACTGAAAGAGTGGTGGATGCTTGGAATGCCCTCCCGATGGAAGTAGTGGGGGGCAAATACAGTGACAGAATTCAAAATGGCATAGGACAGACACTGTGGATCCCTTTTTTATAGCAACAGGAAAAAATCAAAATAAGCATAACTATCTCTTATATTGCAACAGATAGGGGTGACCTACACGGAGCGGTGGGTACACCCCTTAAAGGCATGGGGAGGGGTGTACCTACTCTCGCCACCTTGATGGGCAGACTAGATGGACCATACTGGTCTTTATCTGCTGTCATATACTATGTTACTATGTAGGATCCCTAATCTTCTAAGTCTTTTTTTCTCACATGCCTTGTGCCGCTTTCGTGAGTGTCACCACACCTACCGCCACATGATCACCATTGCTAAAAAGGATTATTACTCCGCCCTCATTGCCAGTGCATCCTCCCAATTGGAACGGTTATATTCCATTCTTGCTACTGCCCAGTCTTCACTGCGTGCTGCAGACATCTCTGAACAGCCCTCCCTCACACAGTTGGCTGGGGTTTTCCATGACAAGATCGCCCAACCGCAGAAAGAATTCCATGTTTCACATCCTGTCCTCAGCCCTACACTGTTCACCCCCTCACTCTCCCACTGTATCCTCAATAGTCCTGTCAAAACTTGTCTCTTCCTTCCACAAGACCACCTATGCTTTGGATCCTATTCCCTCTGCATGGCTTTCTGAATGTTCCTTGACCCTGCTCCTGATTTGTTCTATCCATCATCAACAATAGTCTCACATCTGGCATGTTTCCGTCTGCCTGGAAATCAGCCATAGTTCACCTCTTATTAAAAAAAAAAAAAAAAAAAAAAAAATCCTTCGTTAGATAAGTTGGTTTCATCTCGTTATAGATCCATTTCTAACCTGCCATTTCTCTCTAAATTCCTTGAAAAACTCTTTTCCCCCCAGCTATTTACTCACCTCAAAACCGCTAACACATTTCATCCCCATCAATCTGGTTTCTGCCCCAGCAATAGCACAGATACTATTCTCCTATCCCTACTTAGTGAAGTTCACCATTCCTTGGATCATGAGACCATTACTATTACGGTTTCTTTGGACCTTTCTTCTGCTTTTGATTTCATTAACCACCATCTGCTTCTCTCTCATCTGCATGATATTGGACTTTGTGGCACACTTCTGTGTTGGTTTGGCTCCTTCCTATCTCATTGTACCCATGGTGACCCAGAAGGAACAGTTTCCTCTGCTTCCTATCCCCTCGGGCTTGGTGGTTGGGACAGGTAACTTCAGGCCAGAAGACTGGTGATTCAATTCCCACATGGAGACAAGTAATCTCAGGCCAGAGGGACTGGGGTCTCTAGTCCCATGGCACTTGTGGCCTTGGACAAGCCACTTACAATCTAAGTGTACCTAAAGCAAAGGAGGGTTGAGGCCTTCGGGGACAAGGGAATAAATGTACCCGTTAGTATATACATGTATGTAAACTGCTCTGATGCACAAGTAAAGGGCGGTATATCAAGTGCCTAAACCATAATCCTCACTTGTGGCGTTCCTCAAGATTCTGTCCTAGCCCCTCTTCTCTTCAGTATCTTTCCGGCACCCTTGGCACTCTTTGTTCAACAGCTCACTATTTCTGCTTACTACTGCGCTGACAATATCCTATTGCTCCTTTACACTGATCACTCCTCTTCTGACCTCTCTCTCATTTGAACACCTGTCTTGAGCATGCTGGTTAGCTTCCCATCACCTTAAACTCAACCCTTCCAAAACTGCTCTCTGGTCCTCTGACCTCCTCTTCAATGGCACTCAGATTACCTTCACACCCTCTTTTTGCTATCTTGGGGTCATTCTGGACTCCTCTATCTTTTCACCAACATATTAGTTCAGTCATACAACATTCATTCTTTTCTTTATGGCACATCACAGCAGTTTGCTCCATCCTCCCCACTTCTGCCTTGATTACTTTACCTTACTGGTTTCTCTCATTCTATCTTGCATTGATTATTGTAACTGTCTTCGCTGGTCTCCTCCCACTATGAGCTCAAATGTCTCCAGCTTATTCAGAATACTGCTGCCAAACTGCCATTTTTTTTGCATCCTGCTCAGTTTTCATAACTCTTACTCATCCATCTACACTGACTACTCGTTCCTTACTGGATCCAATTTAAGATACTCACCGTGGTACACAAAGTTCTCCACTCTGGTGATCCACAATATCTCTCTGTACTCGTCGTCCTCTATACACAGCATCATGCTTTTTCGATCCATTCACATGAATCTGCTCGGCCTTCCAACCCCTACACAAGCTGACTTCGAATCCACCTGTCATTCTGCATTCGACTTTCTTGCTCCCTCCCTATGGAACAGCCTCCTCCCATACCTTTGCTCAGAACTTTCCTTTCCTAAATTTAAGCTGTAAGCTATGCTTTATTTGTTCCACAAAGCCTAGGACTCCTTCCACCCACCCCCCACCCCCGACCACCCTTATTTTTCTTTCTCTGCTGCTATTGCCCACCCCCTACCTAATGTGCTTCCCCTTCCTTCCCTTCTTATCCATTGTCCTTGTGCCCTATTTTACTTTCCTATATTTTAATGACATTCCTTTTCCTTTTCTTTGTCTTTACAGTAGAACAGGGTAAGAATACTATAAACTGCTTTGACGTATTCATCTTTTTTCTTTCTAAGAGAGGTATATCAAATTTTAATAAATGAAATGAAATGAAATAAGGAGAACCTCCCATCTCCTTTACCATTTTGGTGGCTCTCTGTACCTCTTCTAATTCCACTATATCCTTTATAAGATCTGGTGATCAGAATTGCACACAATATTCAAGGTGCGGTCACACCATGGAATGATAAAGGCATTATAATATCCTTGAGTTTATTCTGCATTCCTTTCTTTGATTCCTAGTATTCTATTTCCTTTCTTGGCTGCCGATGCACACTGGGTGGAGGTTTTCAATCTATTCACGATGAAGCCTAAATCCTTTTCCTGGGTGGTGGTTCCTAATGTGGAACCTTGCAGCATGTAACTATAGTTTGGGTTGTTCTTTCCTAGGTGCATAATTTTGCACTTGTCCACATTAAGTTTAATCTGCCATTTGACCATCCAGTCTTCCATTTTATCAAGGTCCTTTTGCAGTTTTTCACAATCCTCTTGTGTTTTAACAACTGAAGAATTTTGCTATTTGTAAATTTGATTACCTCACTCATTGTTCCCATTTTAAGGTCATTTTATGAATGTTAAAAAGCAGCAGTCCCAGGAGTACTCCATTATTCACCTTTCTCCATTGAGAAACTTGGCCATTTAACCCTACTCTCTGCTTTCTATCTTTTGACCAGTTCCTGATCCACAATAAATACACTGCCTCCTATCCCATGACTTCTTAATTTCACCAAGAGTCTCTCATGAGGGACCTTGTCAAAGGCTTTCTGAACATTCAGATATATTATATCAACTGGCTCACTTTTATCTACCTGTTTTGTTTACGCCTTCAAAAAAAATATAATAGATTAGTAAGACAAGATCTTCCTTGACTAAATACATGTTAGCTTTCTCCCATTAAACCATTACTATCTACATGTTCAGTAATTTTTATTCTTTATAATGGTTTCTACCATTTTGCCCAGTACTGACGTCAGACTTGCCAGTCTGTAGTTTCCTGGATCACCCCTGGAACTCTTTTAAAAATTGGCATTATACTGGCCAATATCCAGTCTTCAGATGGTTCAAATATTACTAATAGCAAGTCTGCAGTCTTACATTTTGGTTCTTTCAGCACCCTTGGAGGTATACCATCCGGTCCAGGTGATTTGCTACTCCTTCTTTTTATTTTATTTTATTTTATTTATTTATTTATTTATTTATTTTAGTTTTTCAAATACTTGTAATACATCTTCCTGGTTTATCAAAATTTGTTTCAATCCTTCTGATACCCATTCCTGAAATGGTATTTAAGGGTAATATAATTTCCTACATCTTTAGTAAGGACCGAAGTAAAGAATTCATTCAGTCTCTCTGCTATGGCATTGTCCTCCTTTAGCTCCCCTTTTGCCCCTCTATCATCTCATGGTTCAACTGACTCTCACAGGCTTTTTGCTATGAATGTTCTTGGGAGGAGGTGGGGGGAAGGTTTTATTTTGTGCTTTGGCTTCCACGGCAGGCTTTTTGTTCAAATTCTCTTAGATGCAAGGCATTGATAAGGCAGTCAAACTTGTCAGTATTATGTTTCCCATTTTTGTCATTTGGCTCCTCTTTTCATTTCCTGAAAGATGCTTTTGTGGGTACATCAGCCTGTCTGACCTCACCTTTAAACCATGCTGGCAGTTTTTCTGGCCTTCCTTCCACCTTAAAGTGTGGACTACATGTGGTCTGAGCTTTCTAGATAGTATTTTTAAACATCACCCATGCTTGATGTAAATCTTTAACCTTTGCAACTGCTCCTTTTAGGTTTTTTCTTACTATTTTCCTCATTTTAGCATAGTCTCCCTTTAAAAGTTAAAAGGTAGTACTGTGGCTTTCCTTGCTGTTCTCCTTCCATTTATTAAATCAAATGTGATCATGTTAGGACCATTTGGCAATAGTGATCATAACATTATCTCTTGCATCAGATTCTGTGTTTCACTAAGGATTAGGTCAAAAATAACTTTCCCTCTTGTCAGTTCATGAAATACATTACTGCTTCGTGGAGCAGCTGGTTCATCTAGAAACTTTATCTTCCTAGTATGTTCTGCTGTGACACTGACCCAGTCGATACCAGGGTAATTGAAATCACCATTATTACTGTTCTGTAACTTTTTAGTTAGGTTCCCTGCTTTCTTTTAGCATTTCATCATCCATCTGTTCAGTTTGGCCAGGCAGATGTTAGGACACCTCCCACTGCCATCACCTTCCCCTTTTTACATGGAATTTCTATCCATAGATTCTACAGTATATTTCCTGCAAAACCTTTATCTTGTTTGACTGGATGCCCTCTGTAATGTAGAGCACAATCCCTCCACTAATTTGATCTACCCTATTGGTGCGATATAGTTTGTACCCAGGTATCACGATATCCCATTGGTGGTTCTATTTCACCATTTCTCTGAGATGCCAATTATATCTAACCTTCATCCCTTATCTCTTCAGTCCAGTCCTGTCACCTGAGGGTTGTCACGCCTCACCAGCAGCTTGGAGACTGAGCATGTCACAAGCTGTGACATCAGCATACAAGGGCAGCTGGTAGCACCTCCCAGCCACCAGTATTTTAGTCTCCAAGCAGCTGGAGAGACTTGACTACTTAGAGGGGCTCACTAAAAGATAATTAGGACTTAGCTAGGTTCATTTTAGAAAACAAAAGGGAAAAATATGTGGAATAAAGTGGATTTCTTTGTGAGAAGCCCTGGGACTTTCACAAAACTTGCTGCAGTTGGTGGAGGCCCATTTGAGCCAGTGCAGAGGCGAGAAAAGCTGCCGGGGCACAGGCTCTACACTGTAAGGCTTACCAGAAACAGAAAGGAAGTCGGACGGTAAGATCCTCTCTTGCAGAAAAGAGGTCCTGCCTTCATTGTCCTGCCAGCTCCTGAACCCAGCAGAGTAGGTGAGGAGCTCTTCAGTTGCTGCCCTCTGGGGATTCCCGCTACCGATAAGAGGCTGAGCGGAGCCTGTCAATTCCGCAGCAGGGAAGCTGCGGCTCAGCAGAGGCTCTTCGGCGGGCTTTTTTTCTATTTGGTTTTTTTTTTTCTCCCCATGGGGGGGCACCCCAGTAGATCCCTGGACCTTGGGGCAGCCTTGTGGCAGTCTTCAGGGACCCTTGATCTGCATGGGAAAAGACCAGCTATTTAGTTTTTTTGCCTTGAGCTGAGAGAAATTTTAAACCTTGCTGTGAACGCAGGGGTCTGTTGATCGTGTGTTTTATGGAGATGGATTTTTTTTGTTTTGTTTTTTCATACTTTATTAGCAGGGTACTTATTCCTTTTAACCCTTTATCATCAGGAGGTACTTAGTCCCCCTTTTTTAAATATAAGGAGGGACTCAATCCCCTTTCTTCCTTTCTGCTCTGTCCTCCTTAAGCCCTCATAGGTTTTAATTGGGCACAGAGGCTGGAGAATTCCTGCTAGGCCTACGTGCCTGGCATGCGCTTTCTGGAATGGGAAGGTCTCCTTTAAGGGAGGCTTCAACTGGGTGTGTGGGGCAGAGGCACTCTGTGGAGGATGGTCTAACAGAAGAGGGGCCTGACAGACAGAGGCAGGAGGTGGCCTCTAGTAGGGAGATAAATTCCTGCCTAGGCAAGGAGAGGTGTGTGGCAGCAGGGTCCCATCCAAAAAGGAAGGGACAAGGTTGACCCACAGGGCAGATATAGACCCCAGAGATCCTCGCCTCTCTGCTTCTCAATAAAAGGAGTTGGATTGTGAAGGGAAGGACCCTTTCTCCCCAGAGTCATCCTGCTCATGCTTAAGGCCTTCAGTATGAGAGCGGGGACCGCTGGGAGCTTTAGGGGCCCTGAAGAGGTCCAGGATGAGTCTTGTCAGTGACCGCTGGAAATGAAGACAAGCTATCCATGCAGGGCTGGCTCGTCCATTGAGCAAGAATGTTTTTTGCACAGGGCCCCGCGTTTCAGGGGACCCCGTGCAGAGAACATTCTGCTTTTTTAAAAATGTAATTAAAAAAAAAAAAAAAAAAGCTGGCTGCTGCAGCAGCAGCAGAAAGGAGTGTCCCACGGGGCCCCCTCTGCCCAGCTGAGCCCCTCTGCGCCGGCTTTCAGATACGTGAAGGGAGAGGGGGAGAGTGTCTCCCTCGCGTCTGTTAAGCCTGCAGGGGCAGATGGGAAATTTCCCATCTGCCCCTGCAGGCTTAACAGACGCGAGGGAGACACTCTCTCCCTTCGCGTATCTGAAAGCTGGCGCAGAGGGGCTCAGCCGGGCTGGGAGAGCTCAGCCAGGCAGAGGGGGCCCCGCGGGACACTCCATTCTGCTGCTGCTGTGGCGGCAGCAGCCAGCTTTTTAAAAAAATTTTAATTTTAATTTTCCATGAGCCGAGGGGGGGGTTAGGACTGGTAATGGGCTATGGAGGGGGTTAAGACTGGTAATGGGCTGTGGGCTGATGGGGGCCATCTGGAAATGGGCTATGGGGGGTTAGGACTGGTAATGGGCTATGGGGGGGCTAGGACATGAAATGGGCTGATGGGGAGGGGTTAGGACTTGAGGTGGGCTGATGTGGTTAGGATGGTAATAGGCTGTGGGCTGATGGGGGGGTTAGGACTGGTAATGGGTTATAGGGGGGGCTTAAACTGAAAATGGGGTGATGGGGGGGGTTAGGACTGGAAATGGGCTGAGTGGAAGGGGAGGCTTGAACTGCAAATAGCTGATGGGGAGGCGGCTTGGAATGGAAATGGGCTGTGAGGGAAGGGAGCTAGAACTGAAAATGGGCTGATGGAGTAGCTAGGATAGGACTGGAAATGGGCTGTTGGGGGGGAGCTAAGATTGGAAATGGGCTGTGGTGGGGGCTTGAATTGAAATGGACTCATGGAGGGGCTAGAACTGGAAGTAGGCTCATGGGGGGGGCTTGGACTGGAATTGGGCTGAGTGGAGGGGAGCTAGGATTTGACATGGGCTGATGGTGGGGCTAGGAAATGACTAGAAATGGACTTATGGGGGGGGGCTAGGATTGGAAATGAGCTGATGAAGGGACTCGGACTGGAAATGGGCTGATGCAGGGACTAGAAGGGAATGGATGCTGGGTGAGACTGGAACTAGAAGGGAGCTGATGTTGGGGGAGGATTAGAATGGGATGGGGCTGGGAGAGTAAAATGGAGGGGAAAAATATTTTGTGTGGGAAGGATGAAAAATCTACAATTGGCCGGGTATTGGGAGAGTAAGTGGGGATTGAGGATGGAGGGGTAAAATTTGTGTGGATGAAATAGGAATGAGGAAAGAGCAAAAGGAGAAAGATTAGTATGTTAAAGCAGATGTAGAGAGAGAGAATGGAAAAAAACTAGGAGAGAAGAAAGGACAAATGGACAGCAGACGATGGAGAGTTAGCAGAAAACATGAAGAAACCAGAAGAAAGTGGCTGGAGCAATTGCAACTGAAAAAAATGAACAAAAGGTAGAAAGATATCTCTTTATTTTGAATTTATTAACTGGAATATGAAAGCTCTGGGAAATGTGCATCATTAACATCTGTGCTTTGGTACAAGAGGAAATTAATTTATAGTTTTATTTCTACAGTGTTGTACATTCCAAGTTTGGCTTTTGGGGTTCCCAGTTTAATTATTGCCTTCCTGTTTCTAAATTGTGATTCCTTGTTTGGTGATGGTCTATGTTCTGCATGTGTAACTGAGCTGAGGTATTCTGTTTATGTAATTCCTATTTGACATTGCCAATTGTTCTCTTTCCCCAGTATTCTCTGAAATGTATTGGTTTACTATTTGCAGTGTTGCCTTTTGATAGGTAGGGTATGGTGCTTTGTGAGTCCTGGTAATGCTGTCAGGATTCGGCGGGTTTGCTATGGGTTCTAAATGGGCAGCGTTTGTAGTAGTTCCTAATGTGCCTGGCAGTTGGCACTGGATTATAGTAATGTAGAAATCTTTTAGTCTTTCTTTATCCATACACTCATTAAGAGACATGTTTACTAAAAGTTAGTGTATGGTAACATTATGCAAATAAGGCCACTTATGCAAATGAGGCCCTGCACCGAGTCTCCGCACATGGCCCCGCACCCCCCTTGGGCCGCCCCTGTGTCCATGCATCACATGCAGGGAGAGGAGGACCCATGGGATGAAGCAGGGTCCATACACTCTGAGGAGACGAAGGATCCAGGAGCTGGAACAGAAGCTTCAGACCCAGAGGCAGACAAGATTTCACAGGAGCAGGAACGTGGATGGTGAGGGTCTTCAGGGTAAAGGACTCGCCTCTTGATTACCCAGTCATTGAGGGCCTTGATGGGCACAGGGGGCCCAGAGGAGGAGAAATCCCTGAAGGATCCCCCTGTTCCAGGAAGTCAGGAAACACAGAAGGCTGACCAAGCAAAGGCTACAAGAGGAGTGGGATGTCCAAGGGCAGTCTATGTGGCACACAAATATGGCGTGTCTATACCCACTCCCAGAGCAAGAGCAGGAATTGTTTAGGTCGCCAAGGTGGATGTGGGTCTCAGCAGTGACCAAGACAACCACCATTCCAATGGAAGGCAGTACATCCCTCCTGGATGTTCAAGATCATAAGCTAGAAACCCCGCTGAAGCAGGTCTTCGATATTAATGCTGTCTCTTGGCAAGCCTCCATGTTGTAGCGCTTTGTGCTAAGGGCTTGCTTGCACTGGGCCCAGGGGCTCCTGATGGAATTGGGGGGGGGGGGGGAAGGGCTCTACTCACCACAGGAGGCTGCAAAGTTGGATCGGATGTGGCATACATGGCAGATGCCTTTTTATGATTTCATTAGGTGCTGTCTAAGGGTATGGTGGCAGGGGTAGTCACTTGTCACTATTGGTGGCTCCACAATTAATTAGCAGACATTCCTCCAAATCTCAGTTAAGCGGATTTCCCTTCAAGGGAAAGCTTTGTTTTGGAGAAGCGCTGGAAAAGTTGAAGGATTTGGGGGAATCTAAAGGAGTCTGGGGAATCCCTGACAATGGACAGAAGATGGGGCACAGGGTGACTAGAAACCAAGTGCAGCAGTGGGCCTTCGTGGCTTCAGGACAGTTTGGTGCCCTACCAGCAGGGTTGCTCCCTTTCGAGGGGACAGTCTTTTCAGCCCTTTTCAGGATTCTGCGGAGCAGGTAGAGGTTTATTTCTTCTCCCACTCAGCAAACAAAAGGCAATGAAGCAAGGGGTCCAAGTCTCCTCCGATCAATACTTGCTGGGGTCATCTGAGTGGGCTATGCACCAGACATCAAGCAACTGCTACCGGAGGCTTTTCTTTAGTCATCCTGCGGGGGTTCTCGCAAGTTCAAAGTGGTGTGGGACCCCCAGGGGAGGCTACAAGAACTGTGGGCTTGGTGGCCATGAAGGGGCCACAAAGCCAATGCAGCTCGGGTCAATACTCCCATCTTTTTTGTGGTGTCCAAAAGGATGGAGTCATCCTGAATCACAAGCATGTGAATCATAAGAACATAAGATATGCCATACTGGGTCAGACCAATGTCCATCAAGCCCAGTATCCTGTTTCCAACAGTGGCCAATCTAGGTCATAACTACCTAGCAATTTCCCCAAAGACATAGGTTCCACAATGCTTACATTGGGTCAAGAAGTGATATCCCGGATCCCTTTAATAATAGTTTATGGACCTTTCCTCCAGGAATTTGTCCAAACCTTTCTTTAAACCCAGCTACACTAACAGCTTTTACTACATCCTTTAACGAATTCCAGAGTTTGATTACTCATTGAGTGAAAAAATATTTTCTCTTATTAGTCTTAAATACGTTACCCTGTAGCTTCATTGCATGTCCCCTAGTCGATCATTTGTCATTTATTTATTTATTTACAGTCTCTTATATACCACACTATTCAGCATCAGCGCGGTTTACATGGAACAAATGCTCATTACAGTTAACATGTATGAGAGAGATCTACGTTGACCCGTTCCACTCCATTCATTAATTTATAGACCTCTATCATATCTCCCCTCAGCCGTCTCTTTTCCAGGTTGAAGAGCCTCTATTGGCATTCCTCTTTCACTGTTTACTGGAACAGGCAGTAATCACTCAGAACTTTTCCTGCAACTCCTGGACATTCGTCCGGCTCTCCACTGCTGTTAGGAAAGTTGCCAGTTCCTTTTAGGAGTGCGGACAGGCATTTTGGTCTATTTGGGGGGGGGTCACGTAAGGGAAAGGCAGAGTCCAAAGTTTCTATTTCCAGGTGGGTGCGAGAAATGCTTTCCGCAGCTTGTCTTTGGAAATGGGAGAGTAGTACATTACGGGTATGGATACTCTCGGCCTGAGCACAGGAGATTCCTGGGGCAGAGGCAAGAATGATACCGCTGGCAGATGTCTGCAGGGCAGCAACCTGTGTGTCCTTGTATACCTTTTATAAAGCACTATCGGTTGGATATGCAAGCAGTGAGGGATGTGAGCTTTGAGTCAGCATTAGTAAAGGCCAGGCTCGCTGGTCCCTCCCAGGATTAGTACTGCTATGATACATCCCTCAGGTGACGGGACGGGACGGGACTGGACTGGACAGGAGAGACGATAAAGAAGGTGAAATTAGACCTTACCTGCTAATTCTTTCCTTGAGTATCAACAGTCCAGTCACAGATCCTCCCAGACTTCTGTAATTGTTTTTTCTGCCATCAGGATTAACGATCCCGGGCCTGTAACAAGTACATCATAAGTGGGCTGGGAGATAGTAGTGACAGGTCAATGACTTCTGAGGAAGATGTCAGAACATAGGTGGCGGCGGGGAATGGGTTTGGCTCCTGCAGTTGGCAGGTCTCTGCTCTGCATAAGGTAGGATTTTATCTTTTCCTCCGTAAGTTGGGGATGTTACTGTCTGATGTGGGGAGAGATTAGGTAGCATGTTTTTTTTTCGGATACTATTCTTACTGGTCTCTCCCGTGAGTCTGCTTTGACAATAGGGTACTGGGGGCTGGGAGGTGCTACCAGCTGCCCCTTTTATGCTGATGTCACAGGTTTGTAACATCCTCAGTCTCCAAGCTGCTGGTGAGACATGACAACCCTCGGGTGACGGGACTGGATTGGAGATACTCAAGGAAAGGCAATTAGCAGGAAAGGTCTAATTTCACCTTTAGTGTTATATATCCCCATACATCAAAGCAGGAGCAGAAAACTCTACCAAGATCAACACCAATCTCCACCGAACCCATACCACAAGAGACAGACCCATCTACTTTGTTTCACTCGATACAACAAATGCCAAAAGAACTAACACTACAACCACTCGACAAAACCTCAAGTGCGCTCTCATCAATGCACGATCAGCCCGCAATAAATGGCCAGTCATCACTGATCTAATAACCAACCTTAAACTAGACATCCTATTGGTCACAGAAACTTGGCTCTCTGATACAGATAATGTTTTATTAAACCAACTCACCCCACCCAACTTCTCGATCTACACGTGCAACAGAGAAAATAGAAGAGGAGGCGGAGTCTGCATAATAGCAAGAACTGAATTACAATATCTGATGACTCTAACCAAGGCCACACATCACCTAAACACCTTAACCATCTCCAATAAAGTCAATACTATCAACCTTGTTTACAGAGCACCAAATGCTCCAGCCGACGAGTTCTCTGACATAATTGACCTCGCCTGCAACCCTAAAGCCCCCAACAAACCCAATTGGCTCCTCAGAGACTTCAGCCTTGCTTCCTCACAACCTTCATTATCAAACACCTTCATCGAAGCAATGACAAACCTACAATATAAACAAGTCGTAAATGACCCCACCCACAAACAAGGAAACCTTCTCGATCTTATCTTCGCTCCAGCCATGGATGTAGACTCAATCAGCCAGCTAGATCTCACAATAACTCTTGTCCCCTGGTCCGACCACAACCTTATAACATTTTCAATACCAGCCAAGGAAGATGCAAGCAACTGCACAAATATCTCCCCTCCCCTAAAACCCACACGTTTTAAACCATTTAATAAAGACATAATCATTTCCCAAGTTATCCCCAAACTGACTCAACCAATGGACAGCATCAACGAGATGGTAATAAACTGGAACAACACTCTCAATTTGTCCTCCCATCAACCCACCACAAACAACCAATCATCTACTAACAAAAAGACTCCCAGAAAATGGAATGCTCCTTGGTTTACCCCTGAATTACGAGCTTCTTTACTTCGACTTAGGAGACTAGAGAGGAAATGGAGATGCTCCCTAAACCCCTCCGACCAGGACACTTACCTAATTCATCTGAAATCTCACCGCGATCTAACCTGGACAAAAAGAAAGGAATTCCACGCTGGACTTCTTAATTGATCACTCAACAAATCTCGTGAACTCTTCCAGTTAGTCAAATCCCTATCTAGAGAGCCTTCCGCACCACATCAAGACCAAATACAACCTCAATTATATGCTAATCATATTCAGTCAAAGGCGATCAAAATTACAACAACTATCCCTAATGAAATCTCTCAACCTACCCACATTCAATTCCCACTCAACAAATTTTCATCCCCATCACCAAGTACCATCGAAGACATCATAGCCACCATCAACACCACCACAGCCCCAAATGATCCATGTCCAGCCCACTGGATTAAGGCATTGAGAGGTGAGCTTAGCCCATATATAGCCACCATAGTGGACTAGTCTTTCAACACCGGTGTCTTCCCATCAGCCCTCAAACAGACATCCATACGACCACTACTGAAGAATAATAAACTAGACCCAAAGAAGGACTCTTACCGGCCAATTTCAAGTATTCCACTATTAGCCAAAATCCTAGAAAAGGCAACCCTGAGACAGATCCAGCAACACATAGACACCGAAGCCCCACTCGACCCATGCCAACATGGATTTAGGGATGCACATGGAGTTGAGACACTTCTTGCCTCTTTAATGAATACTCTCATTAATGCTATAGACAGCATCACAAATGGTGTGGCAATGGTCTTCCTAGACATTGCGGCAGCATTTGACTCAGTGGACCATGAACAACTACTCACTCGCCTTTATGAGAAGGGAATACAAGGAACTGCATGGGATTGGTGCAAATCCTATCTGGAAGATCGCTGGCAACAGTTAGTACATCATTCCTAATAAGATCCAGTGAGGAATAGTTCAGGGAGATTCCCTGTTGCCATTTTTGTTTTGTTTGGTGCTTAATTCAATGAGAGCTCTCATCAACTCTTTGGAGTATGAATTTAGCCTGAATTCTAAAGACTGTACCAACCCAGAATCAACTTCCCATCTGCTATTTATAGATGATCTGAAGCTCTACAGTTCCAGTGACCAATAGAGCAACGTTTCTGGTGAAAAGCTTTCCTGATGACATCAGGATGACTTTTGGCCTTGATAAGTGTGCTAAGGCAATCTTTTTCAGAGGAAAATTGAGCAAACATCTCCCTTGCTGTGAGGGCTGTAATGTCAATGACCTTGAACAGAAAGGGATATATAAGTATCTTAGAATAGAGGAAGGAATGACACTCAAGCAGAAACTATTGATAGAGAAGATCAGTAAAGAATATTACAGGAGATTAAAACTGCTATAGAAAAGTGCTTTAACATTACGAAATAAGATACAAGCCATCAATCAGCTAGCAATTCCTGTACTTTCATACAGTTTTGGGATTGTGAATTGGCCTCATAAAGATCTTGAAAAACTGGATGTGCGAACAAGACAACTCCTCCATGCTAATGAAGTAATTTACAAGAATTAGTGTATGCCAAGATTGTACATTCCTAGAGCTGAAGGAGGGATAGAGATTGACTACACCTACAGAGCTACTATCGTAGGCCTCCAAACCTATCTTTATTCGTTGCTTTATATACCGACCACACTGAGGCACCAGAGCGGTTTACAGTATACAAAACAAAATAATTGGCTGCAGAAAAGGAAAAAGAACTCCATTGGTACAATAGAAAAGGGGATAGAGCTGAAGAGAGAGAATAAGCAAAAGATAAGCCTGGGACTCGGAGGAGCAGACTAACAGGGGAACACAAACTATGCAGGAGGTTGAGGGGGGGCTGGAGGGGAGGAGGAGGAAGATGACAGGTCAAAAGCGGCACAAAAGAGATGGGTCTTTAGACCAGCCTTGAATCTGGTGAAGGAGGGTTTAGGGCGGGGGGTGGGGGGGGGGGAGAGTGAGTTCTATAGCTTGGGGCCAAGGAAGAAAAAGGCAGAAGAGCGAGTGGATTCTAGGCGGCGGAAGAAGGGGAGGGGAGGAACATGTGTTTGGCGAGAATGGATCTGAGAGAATGTTGTGGGGTGTGAAGGTGAATCGAGTTTGAGCGGTAGTGGGGGACACCAGTGTGGATGACTTTATGGACGAAGGTGAGTATTTTAAACTGGATCTGAAAAGATATGGGAAGCCAGTGGAAACTGATAAGGAGGGGAGTGATGTGATTGAAACGGGTAGCATGTGTAAGAATCTGAGCAGCAATATTTTGGATGAGCTGTAGCCTGCGCAATTGGAGTCCGGAGAAGGAGATGTTGCAATAATCTAAACGGGACAGAACAAGGGAGATGAGCAGAGTGGTCAGGGAGGAAACAGGGAGAAAAGGACGGACAGCACTGATTTGTCTTGGGGAGAAAAAAGAATGCTGGACCATGGAAGAAATGTGTTCTTTAAATGATAGGGCAGAATCTAAGGTGATTCCGAGGTAGCGAAGTGAAGGAACAGGAATGGGGGAGGAAGAAAGCAGGGGAGAGAGAGGGAATGGGGCCACTGAACGTGAACCAAATAGCCATAGTTTTGGATAGATTGACGTGGAGGAAGTTGGACATCCATGAATCAATGGAGGAAAGACAGGAATTAAGGTGGGAGAGATCTGGTGAGATAGGGTCAGTGTGATGGAGAAGGAAAACATCATCTGCATAGTAATAGGCGGCAATACCAAATTGCTGTACCAGGAGAGTGAGAGGAGCTAGAAAAACATTGAACAAGGGGAGCTAAGACAGAACCCTGAGGAGCACCATAGTTGAGCAGATGAGTAGGAGGATGAGGAACCAGAGAACTGAGAATGATCTGTTGCTCAGGAAGGAGCAGAACCAAAGAACAGAACCCGAGATCCTGAGATCACGGAGACGAGTGAGTAGTGTGTGGTGGTCGACAAGATCAAACATGGAGGACAGGTCAAGGGAAACTGCGATAGAAATGGAACCATGATTGTGTGCAGAGTGGAGTATGTTTAAGATAGATAGAATAGATTCTGTGCTGTGATCAGGATCAGGATGGAAACCAGATTGATGGGGGTGACAGAAAAGGGTGGCATCAAGGTGAGAGGAGAGTTGGGAGGACCAGTTTCTCTACGAGCTTGGGGGGTAAAAAAGGAGATTGGATATGGGACACCAGTTAGCAGGGATAGAGGGATCCAGGGAGGCCTTCTTAAAAATGGATCGGATTAGAGCATGTTGCCAGAGGGATGGGAATGAACCAGAAAGAAGACTAGAAAGGATGAGGGGGACAAGTGCCAGAGTGGGGTCAGAGCCAGATGGAAGGAATAGGATCAGAAGGCAAGTTGTTTTGTGGGTGGATGCTAGGGCCTTGGATAGTTCCGGGAGAGTAATAGGACGGAAGGAGGACCAGAGGTGGGACAAAATGGGGCCTTTGTGTCCAGGGGGAGAGAGAGAGAGGGGGTGACAGGGTGTGCAGGGCAGGAGAGAGGGGGGGGGGGCAAGAGGGAAAGGATGAGAGTAAGATAGACCTTGCTGGTGAAGTGCACAGCCAGTAGTGCTGGATCAGGAATAGACGGGGGTGAAGCTGGGGCGGCAAAGGCAAAGGAGCGAGAGACAGAAAGAGAGCACAGAATAGAGTAGAGCTGGGTGGAGGAGCTGGAAGCTGCAGAGATGAGATCAGAGAAATAGGCCACTTTACTAGAATGGAGGAGAGAGTGATAGTGATTGTGGCAGTAATGGTAGTGAGCCAGAGTATCGGAGGATGGATGCTTGCGCCAGAGACGCTCGGCTCTGCGGAGGTAGGAACAGTGAAGGAGGAGCCCAGGATGATACCAGGGATGGGTATGTGGATGGCATACCCCAGAAACAGGCTGAAAGGGTGTGAGTTTGTCTAAAGTGGCTGAGAGGGTAGAGTTCCATAGCTGGGCTTGGGAGTTAGGTCAGTGGGGAAGAGGGAATCGTAGGGAGGGAAACGTGAGAGGGTTGAGGCGTTGACATGATGCATCAAGATGGGGGGTGGGGGTAGAAGAACGAGGAGGAGGGGGAGAAGGGCAAGGAGTGAAGAGACAAATGATTGGACCAGGGGACTGGGAGAGGATGGAAGGCATAATTGGATCCAAATACCAAAAAGTGCTGAAATATGAAAGTAAACATCCAGAATCTATCTCCATCATCAAACTTGGACAAGCGTTCCAATGATTAGAAGAATTGAGTGAGAATCCACAGGCGTGCAAGGGAAAGGAAGTAACAGAATTTGCAAAATAAGAAAAAAAACTCTTCAAAAAATTAGATCAGCAGGTGAGGAAAAACAAGTGGCAAATGAACAAATACAGTGGAAAATACAGAGTGTTACTCCAAGAACCTTTTTGTCGATCAAGAATGGACACCTGAATGGTTGAGGAGAGGTAAACTGAAACCGAAGGATGAAAGAATGATAATTGCAGCCCAGGACAGCGGATTACAGACGAGATGATTTACGGCGATTATTGAAAAAACTGGCACAACAGACATATGCCGATTTCTGTAAGAAAGAGCTGGAAACAGTGACTCACCCTAAGCAGGCTGTGAAGTTCTGATGGTGGAAAATTTCTATACACAAAGGCACAACAAAGTAGCACACCTCCCACTGGAAACACTACAACAACATTGTCCCTGAAAAGCACTGGGATCATGACCCTAAGAGAATAATGGAGAATAAAGAGGTTATGATCACCTGGGACATTCCCATTCTGAAGGATAAGAAACTGGATACCAGGAAACCTGACATGGTGGTAAAGGAGAAGAATACCAGAACGGCATTGATAATAGAAGTGTCTGTACTGAGTGATTACTCCGTGAATCGTGTGGAGAGGCAGAAGATCTTGAAGTACCAAGAAATGCAATCAGAGACCAAGAAAATGTGGCAGAAAGATAGGGAAATATTTCCCATTTTACTGGGAGCCACAGGCTTGATAGAGAAAAATATCCAAGCACATCTTGAGAAACTACCCACATATGTTACATCTTACAAACTCCAGCAGGAGGCTCTTTGGCATGATGCAAGTAAATTTGAGAGACTAAGATCATACTCCACATACTCTGCCTTAAAAGTGAGGTTCATGACTGCCATAGTATGCACAAAACTAACCCATTTGGAGAAACTACCCCGTGTAAAATATAAAAATAGTGCAAAGTTCAATCACAAAATTGAAAATAAAATTATTTTTCTACCTTTTTGTTGTCTGACCATGCTTGTCCTGATCTGAGGCTTCTCATTTCTTCTGTCTTTCCTTGGCTCTCTTTCTACAGTCTCTAGTCCATCTGCCATTTCTTGTTTTCTTCACTTCCTTCCATATTGGATATTAGATTTTTTTTTCCTTTCAACTTTTTTTCCATTTATCTTTCTCCCCCCTCCCTCCCCCAGATTTCACTAATCTTTACTATCCAGTTCTCAATCTCCCTCTTTATGCCATCTACCTACCACTTTTCAAACTTCCATTCCCCAGCTCTTCTTCCCTGGTCCATTATTCCCTAGTCTTTTGCTCACTCACTTCCCCTCCATGTCTAACATCTCGCCACCCATCCAGAGTATCTGTCTCTCTCTCTCTCTTTCCCTCCTTCCAGTACCTCCAACCTCTTGCCTTCCTTATCTGCCCTCTCCCTTCCTATCCCTCTGCAATCAGCATCTGCCCCATCTCCATACCAATTCCTCCCTATTACTCATGTCCAGCATCTCTCCTTCTTTCTCAACCTTTTTATCGCATGTCCATCTTCTCCCATCTCTCTCCCTATTACCCCATGTCTTGCATTTCCTTCTCCCTTACTACCCTGAATCCAGCATCTCCCCTCTGGTTCCCCCCCCCCCCCTCCTGAAGTCCATCATTTTTCCCATAGTCTCCCTATAACCTCAGGTCAACATCACCACTTCATCTCCCCTCCTTGTTTTTCCCTATGCCCCTTTCCATGTCTAGTATCTCTATCTCCCTGGCCCCCACCTCAATTTTCTCCCTGCTTCCTCCCTATTCTCCCCCCCCCTGCACCCAGCATATATCTTCTGAATCCCTGTGCCCATCCACGTCAACCTCCCAATGCCCTCTCATGTCCACCCTTTGTATGTACAAGGGGCAGAGTCTGCCCAGAGAGCAACCTGTCCCTTGGGTAGGGGCTGTGCAAGCCATGATCCCAGCCTAGAGAGGCAGGGCACAATTGGCCTTGCACAACCCCTGCTCACAGGACATGCTGCTTCTGTGAGAAGGCTCTGCTTCTCTGTGCCAAGATCATTGCCTCCCACACCCTTCTGCCTGTGGGAGCAGCATGTTCTGCAGGCACGGGGTGTGCAAGCCATGACTGCAGCTCAGAGAAACAGAGCACCACTGCTGGTCTCCCATCCACACTCCCACTTCAGGATGACATGGGAGCACCGGCAGCCTAGTGGAGAGCCAGGCCTGTGGGACACAAGATAGTGGCCTCTTAGAGCCTTCTGCTCATGGGAGCACATATCCTGAGGGCAGACTCTGCACTGGGCTGGCGCTGCTCCACAGGCCATCCTGAATGGGGAGTGGGGGCAGATGGCTAATGACTGAACCCACCTGACTTCCATGTCCCCCTGCCATGTTTATCCAGCTTACTGGGGAGTGCTGGCACTGGTCCAGCATTTGTCTTCATGCTTCCTCACTTCCCCCACCTCCCACCCATTGTCCAGCATTTGTCTTCCTGCTTTCCACCCACTGTTGTCTTGCATCTCCTCCTCCCACCCCCCCCCCATTCCAGCATTTGTCATCTGTCTTCCCCCTTCCCTGGAGTCCAACATTTCTGTTCCTGCTTCTCCCCCCTCCCCCCCCCACTGTTGTCCAGTATTTGCCCTCCTGTCCCTGCCTCCATTGCTTGGCATCTGCCATCCAGGAAAAGCATTGGGTTTTGGAGACTCTGAGGCTCCAAATTCCTTCCTGGTTCCACCCCCCTCTGATGCAAAAGCATCATGAGAGGGGGTGGTACCCATTGGAGCCTTAGCCTGCTGGAGTTGGAAGAGCCTGTGACTTTACTTTCAGGTTTGCTTTTTTCCAAAGTTATCCGATCTAGGAGATTCGGAAGCAGCTGGTCCACTAGCTTTATTTTTTTTTAATTTGAAGGCAGAGTGAAGTGACAGCCACTTGGCTGTTTTGGGGACATTTTTTGACACCCCCAAAACTTTGCCGCCTGAGGCAGCTGCCTCACTCTGCCTCATTATAGAGCCTCCCCTGCTTGCACCATTGTCTCATCCATGCATTGAGACTCTGAGCTCTGCCAGCCTTTTGTGTCCTGCATGTTGAATGGGAAACATTTCTGAGAACGCTACCCTTGAAGTTCTGGATTTCAACTTGCTACCTAAAATCCTAAGTCTGGTCTCCCTCACCTCCCTCACATTTTCCTATGTCATTGTTGCCCATATTCACTAAGACAGCAGACTCCTGCCCAGTGCTATCTAAAACCTTGTCTAGGTGGTACATGAGGTCCGCTGCCTTTGCACCAGGCAGGCATGTTACCAGGTGATCCTCACATCCACCAGCCATCCAGCTATCTACACGCCTAATGATCGAATCACCAACTGCTGTATAATGTCCGTCCTAATCCTTCTGTCATGGGCAAATGGCCCTGGAGATATCGCCTCACTGCGAGAGGGTTTTGCATCACCAGGAGGACAGGTCCTAGCTATAGGATCACTTCCACACCAAGATAATGCTCTCCTTTTATGTGATATCTCCCTCTCTCTCTCTCCTGTATGGCAACAGAGATTCTGCTAGACTAGAGGTGGTACTTTAGTATTATGTCCTTGTCTGCTTTGCTTACCTCTGCCAAGTCTGCTCCTCTAGCCTCCAGAGATAGGACTCATTCCCTGAGAGCAGAAATCTCCTTGTACCTAATGCACCCACTGTGAGAAAATTGTACATATGGGGACAGACTTAAAAATCCCAATATGTATACTTTGAAAGAAAGGCAGGAGAGGGGAAATGTAATAGATACATTTAAATACTACTTGGTTTAAATGCACAGGAGGTGTCCCTCTTCCAGTTCCAATGAAGCTACAGTGTAATCTATTTAAGTCTAGTAAGAGAATATTTTTATACACAACGTGTAAACAAACTCTGTAATTCGTTCCTGGAGGATGTAGTAAAAGCTGTTAGTGTAGCCGGGTTTAAAAAAGGTTTGGACAAATTCGTGGAGGAAAGGTCCATAAGCCATTATTAAAGGGGACCCAGGAAATCCTCTGCTTGCCCCAGTACAAGTACTGTGGGACCTGTGTGTCTTTCGGGGAAACTGCTAGGTACGTATGACTTAGATTTGGCCACTGTTGGAAACAGGATACTGGGCTTGATGGACTTTGGTCTGACCCAGTATGGCATATCTTATGTTCTTAAGTTGAAAGGAAATTCTGGAATGAGGGGTTTAAAAGGTGAAGGTGAAAGGGGATAGAATCAGGAGTAATCTAACCAGGAAATATTTCTTTATGGAAAAGGTATTAGTTTGTTTTGACATTTTTCATATACCACCTCTCGTTACATCGAGGCGGTTTACAATTTAGTTTTAAACAAGAGAATAAGGCCAAGCCTTGGAAAACAGAAAAGAACTACAAAGTCAAAAAAGGAAAGACAAAAGTCCAATCATACAGAGTAGACATGCCAACAAAAACTACTAAAGAGGTCAAGAGGGTGGAAGATCAAAAGCAGAGGAAGAGGTGAGTTTTCAGAAGAGATGGACTAGAATAGTCCTACCCAAGATTTCGGAGTGTGGTAGGGAATGAGTTCCATAAGGAAGGACCGAGGAAGAAAAAGGCTGCGTGACGGGTGGGTTTAAGACGTGCACGGGAAGGGGAAGAAAGGTGAAGGCAGTTAATGTGCACTGAGCGGAGGCTTCGAGTGAGGGATATGAAAGACAAGGAGGTCTGCTAAATATTGAGGGGAGTGCGTATATACAGCCTGATGGACAAGTGTAAGAATTTTGAACTGTATACGAAAGTCTATTGGAAGCCAGTGCAGTTGACAAAGGATGGGGGTGATGTGGTCCTGATGGGTAGTGTATGTAATAAGTCTAGCGGTGGTTTTTTTGGCTTAGTTGGATTTTGTCATTGACTCTGAGGGATACCAGCAAGGATGAAATTACAAAAGTGATATGAATGGTCAATGCTTGTGACGAGAGAAAGACAGATAGCCCGACTGCACCGAAGGTAGTAGAATGCCGAGCCACATTTGAAATATGGTTAATGATCTTTCATTCCATATCAAAGAGGACTCCAAGATACCAAAGGGATGCAACTAAAGTGATGGGGTGGATGAAGGAGTGATAGATGGACAGGAGCTCCCATGGGGAACCATGTAGCAGATGTTTTAGATATGTTTAAGGGGCAGACAGTTGGCTGATAACCAGTCATAAACCAGGTATAAACATGCATTGAGTGGGGAAAGATCAGGTTGAGAGGGAGAGGTGTGATGAATATCATCACCTGCATAATAGTTTGCTGACATTCCTAATTGCTGAATGATTAATGCCAGAGGAACAAGAAAAATCTTAAATAGAAGTGGAGCCAAAACTGAGCCTTGTGGGACACCACAGTGAAGAGTAGGGAAGAGTTTGCAGTACCTGAGGTGACCAAAAAGGACCTAGAATGAAGAAAGGAGTGAAACTAGTGGATGTATGGAACAGCCTCTCACTGGAGGTGGTGGAGACGAGGATTATATCTGAATACAAGAAAGCATGGGACATATACAGATGATCTCTGAGGGAGAGGAAAGTAGAGCTTAATCATTCTTATGAACAGCCAGACTTTATCTGCTGTCACTTTTTTTTTTTTTTAAGTTTCCGTATAACTTTAAAACAAAAACGACCCTATCCTGCAGAATATATCCCCGAATTAGGCCCCAGTTTTACAATGCTAAAAAATGCAATGTGTGCCTTTTCAGTCAATGCTGATTCCTGGTGATCCATCAGCTCTTGTGTTTTCTTGGAAGCTGGTTAAAAGACAGCAAAAGGAATGGGGCTGAATGGATGGTTGGCTTTCCAGTTGGAAAAGGGTGGCATGCCCCCAAAGGACTCTCCTGGGACCTGTTCTGTTTCTTCATGAATGATCTGGGGAAAGGAAGCATATGGATGACACAGAATTATTCAAAGCCATTAAAAAGGTAGAGGACTGCAAATATTTGCAGAATGATTTTGTGAGACTGGAAGAATGGACATCTAAATAGTAGGTGAAATTTTAAGGTGGACAAGTGAAAAGTGATGCACAAAGGGAAAAGTAATCCTAACCACAGGTACAAAATACTGGATTCTGAGTTGAGTCGCCACCCAAGAAAATGATTTTGGAATAACTGAGGCAGAGCTCCGGAGTCTCAATGCGTGGATGAGACAATGGTGCAAGGATGAGGGTTTTGGATATGTTAGGAACTGGGGAACATTATGGGGAAAGGAGGGACTCTTCCGAAGGGATGGGCTTCACCTTAACCAGGATGGAACCAGACTGCTGGCATTAACCTTTAAAAAGGAGATAGAGAAGCTTTTAAACTAGAAAATAGGGGAAAGCCGACAGTCGCCCAAGAGCGCATGGTTCGGAAGAAGGTATCCTTGAAGGATACTACCAAAAGCAGTGAGGTTCCAAAAGAGTAAAGTAGCCCAAATGCCCTTGAGTATGGTGCAGACAGAGCGTAAAGATTCCAAATTACCCATGCCTACCAATAGCCAGATTAATATTAATAAAATACAGTCTCTAATGCTTGTATGCAAATGCTAGAAGTCTAAACAATAAGATGGGAGAGTTAGAATATATAGCACTAAATGAGAGGTTAGATATGATTGGAATCTCAGAGACATGGTGGAAGGAGGATAACCAGTGGGACACTGTGATAATACCTGGATACAAACTATATTGTAATGATAGAACTGAACAAGTTGGTGGAGGGGTTGCGCTCTGTTAGAGAGGGCATTGAGTCAGAAAGGATTAAAGATTTGCAGGAAACAAAATTTGCTGTAGAATCTCTATGGATTGAAATTCCATGTATGAAGGGGAAGGTGATGGCAGTGGGGGTGTACTATCGACCGCCTGGCCAGAATGAACAAATGGATGATGAAATGCTCAAAGAAATCAAGGAAGCTAACAAGTCACAGCACAGTAATAATAATGGGTGATTTCAATTACCCCGGTATCGACTGGGTCAGTGTCACGGCAGGACATGCTAGGGAGATAAAGTTTTTCTAGATGAAATAAATGACTGCTTCTTGGAGCAGCTGGTTCATGAACTGACCAGAGGGGAAGCCATACTGGACTTAGTCCTTAGTGGAACACCAGATCTGGTGCAAGAAATAAGGGTGTTGGGGCCACTTGGCAATAGTGATCATAGCATGAACGTGTTTGATTTAATTAGTGGAGGAGGGATAGTAAAGAAATCCACAGTACTACCTTTTAACTTTCAAAAAGGAGACTATGATAAAATGAGGAATATAGTTAAGAAAAAACTAAAAGGAGCGGTTGCAAAGGTTAAAGACTTACATCAAGCTTGGGTGGTTTTAAAAAAACTATCCTGGAAGCCCAGACCAGCTGTATTCCACGCATTAAGAAGAGAGGAAGAAAGTCCAAAAAACTGCCAGCATGGTTTAAAGGTGAGGTCAGAGGCTGTTGCTGCCAAAAAAGCATCTTTCAGGAAATGGAAAAAAGAGCCAAACGACAAACTGGAAACAGCACAACCACTGGCAAGTTAAATGCAAGGCATTGATAAGGCAGGCAAAGCGAAAATTTGAGAAGAAACTTGCTATGGAAGCAAAAACACGACATAAAGACTTTTTCAAGTACATTCGTAGCAAAAGGCCTGTGAGAGAGTCAATTGGACCATTAGATGATAGAGGGGTAAATGGGGCAGTAAGAGGAGACAAGGCTATAGCGGAGATACTGAATGAATTCTTTGCTTTGGACTTTACTGAGGAGGATGTAGGGATATTACCCAAGACTGAAGTGGTATTTAATGGTGATACTGCAGAGGAATTGAGAGAAATATCGCTACATCGGGAAGATGTATTACAACTATTTGATAAACTGAATAGTAGCAAATCACCTAGACCGGATGGTATACATCCAAGAGTGTTGAAAACTGAAATATGAGACTGCAGACCTGCTATTAGTAATCTGTGAACTTTCATTAAAATCATCTGTAATACCTGAAGATTGGAGGATCGCCAATGTAACGCCCTTTTTTAAAAAGGGTTTCAGGGAAACTACAGACCAGTGAGCCTGACGTCAGTACTGGGGAACATGGTAGAAACCATCATAAAGAACAAAATTACTGAACATGTAGATAGTCATGGCCTAATGGGAGACAGCCAGCATGGCTTTAGACAAGGAAGACCTTGTCTTACTAATCTGTTATGTTTTTTTGAAGGTGTGAATAAACAGGTAGACAAGGCGAGTTGGTTGATATAGTGTATCTGGACTTTCAGAAAGCCTTTGACAAGGTCCCTTATCAGAGACTTTTGGCAAAACTAAAAAGTCATGGGATAGGAGGCAGTGTACTAATGTGGATCGGGAACTGGTTAAAAGATAGAAAGCAGAGGGTAGGGCTAAATGGCCAATTTTCCCAATGGAAAAAGGTGAATAGTGGAGTACCCCAGGGATCTGTACTGGGTCTGCTATTTTTTGACATATTCATAAATGACCTGGAAAATGGAATAACTAGTGAGGTTATCAAATTTGCAGACGACACAAAACTGTTTAAAGCTGTTAAAACCCAAGAGAATTGTGGAAAACTGCAGGAGGATCTTGATAAATTGGAAGACTGGGCATCCAAATGGCAGATGAAATTTAATGTGGACAAGTACAAAGTTTTGCACCTAGGGAAGAACAACCAACACTATGGTTACAAGATGCAAGGTTTCACATTGGGAACCACCACCCAAGAGAAAGATTTAGGAGGAGTCATGGATAACATGTTAAAACCCTCCACCCAGTGTGCAGCGGCAGCCAAGAAAGCAAATAGAATGCTAGGTATCATAGGGAAAGGAATGGAAAATAAAACAAAGGATATTATAATGCCTCTGTATCGTTCCATGTTACGACTGCACCTTGAATATTGTGTGCAATTCTGGTCACAGTATCTTAAAGGATATAGCGTTATTAGAAAAGGTACAGAGAAGAGCCACCAAAATGGTAAAGGGGATGGAAGACTACTCCTATGAAGAGAGGCTACAAAGGTTAGGGCTCTTCAACCTGGAAAAGAGACGGCTGAGGGGAGATATGATAGAGGTCTATAAATTAAGGAATGGAGTGGAACAGGTAAACGTAGATTGTTTACGCTATCAGAATACAGAAAGACTAGGGGACATGTAATGAAGCTACAGGGTAAGCTATTTAAGACAAGAGAATATTTTTTCACTCAACGTGTAATCAAACTCTGGAATTTGTTACCGGAGGATGTAGTAAAGGCTGTTAGTGTAGCTGGGTTTAAAAAAGGTTTGGGCAAGTTCCTGGAGGAAAGGTCCATAAACCATTATTAAAAAGGGACCCAGGATATCAATGCTTGACCCAATACAAGCATTGTGGAACCTGTATCTCTTGGGGATACTGCTAGGTACGTATGACCTAGATTGGCCACTGTTGGAAACGGGATACTGGGCTTGATGGACCTTGGTCTGACCCAGTATGGCATATCTTATGTTCTTTCATTAATGTTTTGAGTCTGGTGCACTGGAGCTACTGAAAAAGCAAATAGAATGTTATGGATTATTTGAAAAGAGATGGAGAACAAATCTGAAAATATATTATAGCTTTATGTAGTTCTGATTATGCCATCTGAAAATGGGTATATTGGACCTAGGAAAGGTTCATAGAAGGGTGCTAAAATGATGAAACATCTGCCTTGTAAGGAGATGTCTTTTCCAAGCTGGAGAGCCCTAACTTGTTAACAACTAAGAGAAGATATAATGGTCCATGAAATCATGAGTGGAGTGGAAGTGTTCGACTTTCCTACCACACTAAAACAAGAAATCTGTCCATAAAACTAATAGTTAACCAACTGAAAGCAAATCGTAGAAAGCGTGTGGGGGGGGGGGGAGCTGGGAGGATGTTTTTAACACAGCATGTAATTAAACTCTGGCGTCTGTTAGAGAAAGTGGCTAAGGCAATAACCGAGCCGGGCTCAAGAGTTGTGAGAAAGTCAATAAAAATGACTAAGTAGACTTAGGAAAGCCATCGCTTATCCCTTGCAACGACCTATAACGGATTTCATCTACTTTTTGGAATCTGCTAGGTATATGTGATGGAGGATGGCTACTGATGGAGACAGAACGAGTGGCTCAATGGACTTTGATCTGGCTTAGCATGGCTTGTCTTATGTTCTTTTGGCATTGAGAAAATAAGATGTGGGTTTTTTTTTTTGTTGTTTTTTTAAATCATTGGGTTGGCTCCACTCACTGATGCCCCCAAGGCTCTGTGTGCTGCCTATGAAATGTGGTACTGATCAGCATCCTAGCACTTGCACCATGCACAGTATTATAGGGAGACCAATTTGTTGATATCATCTGAATATCTGCTGTGTTTTATATGTATAACGTTTTTGTATTTATTTTGTTTGCTGTGTAATTTTATTTGGATTTAATTATTCATTCCACTGTCAAAGGAGCAACCAAGCAATAGGGAACCCCGACTCCTGTAGCCAACAGGGTCTGGGGCACCCCACTGAGTTATAAGAACATAAGATATGCCATACTGGGTCAGACCAAGGTCCATCAAGCCCAGTATTCTGTTTCCAGCAGTGGCCAATCTAGGTCATATGTACCTAGCAGTTTCCCCAAGGGACACAGGTTCCACAGTGCTTGTATTGGTTCAAGCATTGATATCCTGGGTCCCTTCTTAATAATGGTTTATGGACCTTTCCTCCAGGAACTTGTCCAAACCTTTTTTAAACCCAGCTACACTAACAGCCTTTACTACATCCTCCGGTAACAAATTTCCAGAGTTTGATTACACGTTGAGTGAAAAAATATTTTCTTTTATTAGTCTTAAATAGTTTACCCTGTAGCTTCATTGCATGTCCCCTAGTCTTTCTATATTCTGATAACGTAAACAATCGATCTACGTTTACCTGTTCCACTCCGTTCATTAATTTATAGACTTCTATCATATCTCCCCTCAGCCGTCTCTTTTCCAGGTTAAAGAGCCCTAACCTTTTTAGCCTTTCTTCATAGGAGTATCCTTCCATCCCCTTTACCATTTTGATGGCTCTTCTCTGAACCTTTTCTAAAATCACTATATCCTTTTTAGGATACGGCGACCAGAATTGCACACAATATTCAAGGTGCGGTCTCACCATGGAACGATATAGAGGCATTATAAAATCTTTTGTTTTATTTTCCATTCCTTTCCTTATCATACCTAGCATTCTATTTGCTCTCTTGGCCGCTGCTGCACACTGGGCCAAGGGTTTTAACATGGATATCCACAATGACGCCTAAATCTTTTTCCTGGGTGGTAGTTCCTAATGTGGAACCTTGCATCGTGTAACCATAGTTTGGGTTGTTCTTCCCTAGGTGCATAACCTTGCACTTGTCCACATTAAATTTCATCTGCCATTTTGATGCCCAGTCTTCCAATTTATCAAGATCCTCTTGCAATTTTCCACAATCCTCTTGGGTTTTAACAACTTTAAATAGTTTTATGTCATCTGCAAATTTGATAACCTCACTCGTTATTCCACTTTCCAGGTCATTTATGAATATGTCAAAAAGCAGTGGACCCAGCACAGATCCCTGGGGTACACCACTATTCACCTTTCTCCACTGGGAAAATTGGCCATTTAGCCCAACCCTCTGCTTCCTATCTTTTAACCAGTTCCTGATCCACAATAGTACACTGCCTCCTATCCCATGACTCTTTAGTTTTGCCAAAAGTCTCTGATGAGGGACCTTGTCAAAGGCTTTCTGAAAGTCCAGATACACAATATCAACAACTCACCTTTGTCCACCTGATTATTCACTCCTTCAAAAAAACATAACAGATTAGTAAGACAAGATCTTCCTTGTCTAAAGCCATGTTGGCTGCCTCCCATTAGGTCATGACTATCTACATGCTGAGTAATTTTATTTTTTATGATGGTTTTTACCATTTTTCCCGGTACTGACGTCAGGCTCACCGGTCTGTAGTTTCCCGGATCACCCCTGGAACCCTTTTTAAAAATTGGTGTTACATTGGAGGATCGCCAATCTTCAGGTATTAGAGATGATTTTAATGATAGTTCACAGATTACTAATAGCAGGTTTGCAATCTCATATTTCAGTTCTTTCAACACCCTTGGATGTATACCATCAGGCCCAGGTGATTTGCTACTCTTCAGTTTATCTAATAGCTGTAATACATCTTCCCGATGTATCGATATTTCCTTCAATTCTTCCGCACCTTTAAATACCACTTCAGTCATGGGTAACATCCCTACATCTTCCTCAGTAAAGACCAAAGCAAAGAATTCATTCAGTCTCTCCGCTATCGCCATGTCGCCTCTTAGTGCTCCTTTAACCCCTTTATCATCTAATGGACCAACTGACTCTCTCACAGGTTTTTTGCTATGAATGTACTTGAAAAGGTCTTTATTTTGTGTTTTTGCTTCCGCAGCAAGCTGTTTCTCAAATTCTCCCTTTGCCTGCCTTATCAATGCCTTGCATTTGACTTGCCAGTGCTTGTGCTGTTTCCAGGTTTCGTTGTTTGGCGCTTTTTTCCATTTCCTGAAAGATGCTTTTTTGGCAACAGCCTCTCTGACCTCACCTTTAAACCATGGTGGCAGTTTTTTGGACTTCCTTCCAGTTTTCTTAAAGCGTGGAATACAGCTGGTCTGGGCTTCCAAGATAGCATTTTTCAACAGCCAAGCCTGATGTACGTCTTTAACCTTTGCAACTGCTCCTTTTAGTTTTTTCTTAACTGTTTTCCTCATTTTATCATAGTCTCCCTTTCGAAAGTTAAAAGGTAGTACTGTGGATTTCCTTACTATCCCTCCTCCACTAATTAAATCAAAGGCAATCATGCTATGATCACTATTGCCAAGTGGCCCCAACAACCTTATCTCTTGCACTAGATCTGGTGTTCCACTAAGGACTAGGTCTAATATGGCTTCCCCTCTGGTCGGTTCATGAACCAGCTACTCCAAGAAGCAGTCATTTATTTCATCTAGGAACTTTATCTCCCTAGCATGGCCTGACGTGACACTGACCCAGTCGATACCGGGGTAGTTGAAATCACCCATTATTATTACTGCGCTGTAACTTTTTTATTAGCTTCCTTGATTTCTTTTAACATTTCATCATCCATTTGGTCATTCTGGCCAGGCGGTCGATAGTACACCCCCACTACCATCGCCTTCCCCCTTTTACATGGAATTTCAATCCATAGAGATTCTACAGCAGATTTTGTTTCCTGCAAAACTTTAATCCTTTCTGACTCAATGCCCTCTCTAACATAGAGAGCAACCCCTCCACCAATTTGATCAGCTCTATCATTACAATATAGTTTGTACCCAGGTATCACTGTGTCCCACTGGTTGTCCTCCTTCCACCATGTCTCTGATATTCCAATCATATCTAACCTTTCATTTAGTGCTATATATTCTAACTCTCCCATCTTATTTTTTAGACTTCTAGCATTTGCATACAAGCATTTTAGAGAATGTATTTTATTCATATTAATTTGGCTATTGTTAGACATGGGTAATTTGGGATCTTTAAGCTCTGTCTGCTCCATACTTGAGGGCATTTGAGCTAGTTTACTCTTTTGTGGAACCTCTCTGCTTTTGGTAGTATCCTTCAAAGATACATTCTTCCGAACCATCCGCTCTTGGGCGACTGTTGGCTTTCCCCTAATATCTAGTTTAAAAGCTGCTCTATATCCTTTTTAAAGGTTAATGCCAGCAGCCTGGTTCCATCCCGGTTAAGGTGAAGCCCATCCCTTCAGAAGAGCCCCTCCTCTCCCCAGAATGTTCCCCAGTTCTTAACAAATCCAAAACCCTCATCTCTGCACCATTGTCTCATCCATGCATTGAGACTCCGGAGCTCTGCCTGCCTTTTGGGTCCTGCGCGTGGAACAGGAAGCATTTCGGAGAACGCTACCCTGGAAGTTCTGGATTTCAACTTCCTACCTAAAATCCTAAATTTAGCCTCCAGAACCTCCCTATCACATTTTCCTATGTTATTGGTACTGACATGTACCAAGACAGCAGACTCCTCCCCGTCACTATCTAAGACCTTATCTAGGTGGCGCGTGAGGTCCACTACTTTCACACCAGGCAGGCATGTTACCAGGCGATTCTCACGTCCACCAGCCACCCAGCTATCTACATGCCTAATGATCGAATCACCAACTATAACGGCTGTCCTAACCCTTCCCTCATGGGTACATGGCCCTGGAGAAACTTGGGAAAGGGACTTGAGGCTCACAGGTAGATTAAATCCAGGCAGCTCCTGAACCCTCTGAGGGCTCAGTGAAGGAAGGCAGGCCCTGCCACACTGTTTGCCCCATTCACCTACACCAATGGTAGGGAACCTCAGCCAGCCCTGCAGAATTTCAGATCTCCTTTCAAGCTGTTTTTACAATAATTCAGTAAGTGCAATTGTCCCTACAGGGAGTCCACTGGGAGAGCTCTTCCAGCAGCTGCTGAGAACAGAGACTGGAAGCTGAGGCTCAAGGGGGGAGCTCTTCTACTACAATCTCAGAATCTTGACATGCTCGGTTCTCAGCTGCTGGAGGCCTGTGACTACCACAGCATGACTGACCTGGAGGGACGATTAGGAAGTAGCTGTTTATAATTAGTTACCATTGAACATTTGTTCACGTTCAAATGACTTGACCTACACCCCTTTTCTCCTACTGTTTGCCTAACCAAACCTCCCAATCGTTTACATGCCTTGGGACCAATGATCCAAACACACAGCATAGAGTGTGGTAAAGCTTATAGAGGCTTCTTATTGGAGCAGTTTTTAGACAGAATCACCTCCAACTCTTTTGGGGTTCTATGTAGATTAACCTGTGAATCTCTGTTATGCAATAGGTGTTCAATTAAAAATACTGATGAAAAGGAATCCTGCCATCTATCAGTGCTTCCATTTGATTGACAGAGGAGAGCATTTGGTTATACAGATCTCTAGATCTTTCTGTCCTCACTCCGGACAACTTTCTACATATCTTATCAAAGCAGGCAGAAGCAGTAGGTTGAGAATCCTTCAGAATACTTTGCAGCAATGGTACACCCTCCATCCCAGCCTTCATCCTTGCTATCTTCCACACTTCCACCTTTACCAGCAGAGTGGAAAAACAGATTTGCCATTCTTTATTTGAAAGATCCTCTGGGATATTCCATTTATTAGTTAAAACACAGACTATGTATGCATTATTAGTTCCTCTGATTTTAGCTGGTAGACTTCTAAAGGATGCTCATAGTGCAATTTCAGAGCTGTGAATACTGCTTCTCTATTGTATTTACTTCTGGGGGAATTCTGCACAGCTGCATAATTTGCGCAGAATTCTGCGCAGGTACTGGCATCAATGAGGTAGGCTGAGGCGCACAGGCTTTAAGAGTGCCTGAACCTGTCTCACTGTTTAGCTTTTTCACAGCTGTGGGAACATTTCTATTTGCTCCTGCAGCTGTGCTAGATTCTGATGCCAGCAGGCAACTTTTGGATAGGCAAATAGAAGCACTTCCTGTTTGACAGGAATAGCTTCTGTTTACCTTTTGAAAGCATGCAGTGCCAGTGTCAATCTACTACAGCCACAGAAGTATAAGGAAATACTCCTGCAGCTGTGTTAAAAAGCTGCTGGTGAGAGAGTGGTTGGGGGCAGGATAAGAGCTGCTGGGATCGTGGACTGGATGAGGGACAGGAGAAGGACTGCTGGTGAATGTTGGGTGGGGGGGAGGGGTGACTGGGGGTGACTGAGGGCTTGGAAAGAAAGGAAAGTTGTAGGGATGTGCCTGGCAAGAAAGGAGAGGTAAGGGATATATTAAGGTGTTTGGTGCGGTGCGGTGAGGTGCTGGTATGGCCATGAGGGTAGATCTTGGAGCTAGACAACAATAGGAATCCTGCTAGAAATCAGAGGGAGCGAACAGGAGGGATAAGCAAGGCTTGGGGGTTGCGGAGAAAACTGTGATTTGTGATTGGAGCAAGAGAACGAAGGAGGAAAAAGGCAGGGGGAATTTCAGATCTAGAGGAGGAGTTGAGCTTTATGATGGTGAAATTCTGTGCAAAGGTTTACTAATAGAGCATGCAGAATTTAAAATACTGTATGCAGAATTCCCCCAGCTGTAAGTATTGTGCTAGATTTGGATAGCCCATCTCCCCTTGATCTTTCCCCTGCCAAAGTCCTACTTTACTTTATTCTGGTGTTTTTGGTCCCTTCCTCCCCCACCCATAAAGCACATGAGACTAAGCCTTTTTCTTAAAGTAACCCTCTGGTATGGTCAAATGGAGCTGTGAGAAATTTAGGGAGCACTGTCATTTTTATACCTGCCAACCTACCCCACCAACTCGGGGAGTGATCTCGAACGCATCCTTAATTTTCTGGGTGATGGGGTTATAATTCAACTTAAAACAGCAATACCGTGTAGCTCTCCTGTCCCCCAACCCAGCTATACAGAACATCTTGCAGATCTAAGCCAGCATTTATCATCCCCAGTTGGTCACCTGAAGGCCTTTGCAGAATTTTGAGGCCCAATCTACCCCATACAGTAGCCTAAAACCCCAAAACAAAGAACAAACAGAACCCCAAAAAACTTGTGTGAGCTCAATCCTCCCTCCATTCACTCCTCCCCTCTACACCCAATAATGAGCTTCCCATACTGGCAAAAGGGATACAAGTTATCATGGAAGGCCCTCAGCCTGCCTCTCAGCATTGCAGTGAATTTTATCAAAATTCATAATTTTTTGCCTTAATATATCATACTGTGAAATTGCCATTCGCACAGCCAACAAGAAAAGTTCTGTCAAGTGCTGCCCTCAACACCCGTGCATCCTAACAAGCATGCCTGTCCTCTCGTGGAACGTTTTCTCCCTGTGATCTCTGAAATTCACTTGACCACTGTTCCCCAAAAAAATGTGAATAACCTTACAGCCCCAGCACATATGAAAAGAAGAGTTCATCCGTCATCCTCCCCACAGCCTCTTCAAATCCTGCCCCCTGTCCATGGTATTCCTAGATAGGAGAACCAGAGTAAGAGTAGACATACCACTTTAATTTGTGCTTGCCACTTCCTCCCCCACTAGTTTCTCCAACTATGCGTTCCAAGCCCTAATAGCGGAGGCTCCTCAGCCATACAAGGTGTGACAAAAAAGAAACGAGACTGTGGCAGCCACGCACATGACTCAATGCCAGTTGGCTAACGCTTATGTCACTGTGTTGTGCAACATCTTGCCACTATTATGCTATAATATTTTTCATCTATCTCACTCTGTTTTTCTTTTTCAGGTTTTTTTTCTAGTACACTGCTCCATTGCTTTGTCACACAACTGGAGGTGGCAGAAATGGAGCAAAGAATCAACTTGAAATTTCTGGTTAAGTTGGAGAAGGGCCCAACTGAGTATCTCCAACTTCTCCAGAAGGCTTATGGAGAAGATGCAATGTCAAGTCTTTAAGTGACACAAATGCTTCAAGACTGGCTGCGAGGAGGTGGAGGATGACCCTAAGTCAGGATGGCCTTCCACGACAAAGGCGGCTGAGAACATTGACAGAGTAAACCAGCTGGTGTGGAGTGATTGCAGATTGACGGTGCAGATGATAGCTGAGGAGCTTAGCCTGAACAGGGAGTCAGTGTGGACCATCTTGGTGCAGGAGCTGGGGATGCGGAAGGTGTTCACCAAGATGGTGCCCAAGCTTTTATCGGACGACCAGAAGGAGCACCGGTTCAATGTTTGTCAAGACTTGCTAGAGAAGATCGGAGAAGATCCAGAGTTTGTTGGCAGAGTCATCGCTTGAGACTAGACTTGGGTCTTCCAGTATGACCCTGAAAGCAAGAGACAGAGTCTGCAGTGGAAGACTTGACTGTCACCTAGACCCAAATCAAGGATCAAGGTCATACTGAATGCATTCTTCGACCAGAAGGGAGTGGTCCCTCCATGAGTTTGTGCCTGAGGGTCAGACAGTCAACCAGCACTTCTACCAGCAGGTCCTTAATTGGCTCCATGACCAGGTTCAGTGCAGCAGGTGGGCTCTGTGGAGAGACAAGTCATGGCTGCTTCACCACGACACTGCGCTTGCATACACTGCGCTCAGTGTGAGAGAGCCAAAAAATAGATCACAGCTCTTGACTCTTATTCCTCAATCATGCACCCTGCGACTTCTGGCTCTTCCCCAGGCTGACGACTGCTCAAAGGAACTCATTTCACCTCTGTAGAAGAGATCAAGGCCACTGTAACAAGGGAGCTGAGGAACCTCAAGGAGGACGACTTTACCAAGTGCTTCCATATGTGGCAGAAGCAAATGCAGAAGTGCATTAACTCTGGGGAGATTACTTTGAAAGGAACGATGCATAATTTCTCTGTAGATTTTGTAATAAAAAAGATTTATGGGACAGTCTCGTTTCTTTTTGTCACACCTCATATAACTATTCCTCAATTGACCATAGACTCTAAATGACAATCTCTTAATACTGCCTACCTTAGAGAAACAAGCCTCCAAGCAATGAAGTGCTCACAGGATAGTTCTCCAAGTCTCACTCTGCAGCACAATATCTTAGTCAAAAGTACTGGGGAAAAAAATCCTTATTTATCTTCCATAGAGAAATGTCTGATCGGGAACCATGTCAAAAATCAACTATTCCCTTCTCCCTCCACCGCACTCGTGGTTAAACGAAGGAGCTCCCTGAAAAAAGGATATAGTCTTCAATCTCAGCTGTAGGAAAAAGTACCCCCTGTATCCCATATTTCTTAGCAATGCTCTGTAAATATGCAGCAGCAAAAGAATGGTACTAAACCCTTCCCTCTACTGTAGTACCAATTCTCCCCTCTCAAATATCAAGTAAAGTTTCATACTGTATACATTTCGTGTAGTGCTATCTGATCACTCTAAGGATGGTTAGTTCATTCTCTCCCTCTTATCTCCCCAAACTGTGACCCAATCACTTTTCCAACTTCAACAAGAACCTCACAGGGACCTTGATAGACAACTGTGTAAAAAAGACATTGAGGAACAAGCTAGCATTTTTTTTAAGCTACAGTTCTCTCTAACTATAAGAACATAAGATATCTCATAGTGGGTCAGACCAAAGATCCATCAAGCCCAGTATCCTGTTTCCAACAGAGGCTAATCCAGGTCACAAGTATCTGCCAGGTTCCCAAAAGGTAGACAAATCTCATGCTGCTTGTCCCAGGAGTAAGCAGTGGAGTTTCCCAGTTTACCTTAGTAATAATTTATGGACTCTTCCTCCAGGAACTGTCCAAACATACTTTAAACCCAGCTACACTAATGGCTTTTATTGCATCCTCTGGCAATGAATTTGAGTTTGTTCACTAGTTGAGAAAAAATATTTTCTTCGATTTTGTCTTAAAGTGCTACATTGTGGGTTCATTGTGTGTTCCCTAGTCTTTCTAATTTTTTTAAAGGAGTAAACAACTGATCTATGTCTACTCATTCAATTCCACTCCATTATTTTATAGACCTCTATCATATCTCCCCTCAGATTATGTTAGCCAAATGGTCTGTAAAATCAGCCAGGTAGCGCAACCGTTCAAAAGGTCCAGGAGAGAACACTCAATATACACAATTTCTGATTCTGATGTCATCTCAGTATCAGCAATATAAACTTTCACCAGTCACAGCAGTACATGCTAGGGAGATAAAGTTCCTAGATGACATAAATGACTGCTTCTTGGAGCAGCTGGTTCATGAACCAACCAGAGGGGAAGCCATATTAGACCTAGTCCTTAGTGGAACACCAGATCTAGTGCAAGAGATAAGGGTGTTGGGGCAACTTGGCAATAGTGATCATAGCATGATCGCCTTTGATTTAATTAGTGGAGGAGGGATGGTAAGGAAATCCGCAGTACTACCTTTTAACTTTCGAAAGGGAGACTATGATAAAATGAAAATAGTTAAGAAAAAAACTAAAAGGAGCAGTTGCAAAGGTTAAGGACTTACAACAAGCTTGGGTGGTGTTGAAAAATACTATCTTGGAAGCCCAGACCAGCTGTATTCCACGCTTTAAGAAAAGTGGAAGGAAGTCCAAAAAACTGCCAGCATGGTTTAAAGGTGAGGTCGGAGAGGCTGTTGCCAGGAAAGCATCTTTCAGGAAATGGAAAAAAGAGCCAAACGATGAAACCTGGAAACAGCACAAGCACTGGCAAGTCAAATGTAAGGCATTGATAAAGAAGGCAAAGAGAGAATTTGAGAAGCTTGCTGCGGAAGCAGAAACGTGAAATAAAGATTTTTTTCAAGTACATTCATAGCAAAAAATCTGTGATAGTCAGTTGGACCATTAGATGATACAGGAGTTAAAGGGGCACTAAGAGGCGACAAGGCGATAGCGGAGAGACTGAATGAATTCTTTGCTTCGGTCTTTACTGAGGAAGATGTAGGAATGTTACCCATGACTGAAGTGGTATTTAAAGGTGTGGAAGAATTGAAGGAAATATCGATACATCGGCAAGATGTATTACAACTATTAGATAAACTGAAGAGTAGCAAATCACCTGGGCTGGACGGTATACATCCAAGGGTGTTGAAAGAACTGAAATATGAGTTTGCAGACCTGCTATTAGTAATCTGTGAACTATCATTAAAATCATCTCTAATACCTGAAGATTGGCGGATCACCAATGTAACACCAATTTTTAAAAAGGATTCGAGGGGTGATCCAGGAAACTACAGACCGGTGAGCCTCACGTCAGTAACGGGAAAAATGGTAGAAACCATCATAAAGAATAAAATTACTGAGCATGTAGATAGTCATGGCCTAATGGGAGACAGCCAACATGGCTTTAGACAAGGAAGATCTTGTCTTACTAATCTGTGTTGTTTTTTTTTTTTTTTTTTTGAAAGTGTGAATAAACAGGTGGACAAAGATGAGTCAGTTGATATAGTGTATCTGGACTTTCAGAAAGCTTTTGACAAGGTCCCTCATCAGAGACTTTTGGCAAAACTAAAAAGTCATGGGATAGGAGGCAGTGTACTACTGTGGATCAGGAACTGGTTAAAAGATAGAAAGCAGAGGGTTGGGCTAAATGGCCAATTTTCCCAATGGAGAAAGGTGAATAGTGGTGTACCCCAGGGATCTGTGCTGGGTCTGCTGCTTTTTGACATATTCATAAATGACCTGGAAATTGGAATAACGAGTGAGGTTATCAAATTTGCAGATGACACAAAGCTATTTAAAGTTGTTAAAACCCAAGAGGATTGTGGAAAACTGCAAGAGGATCTTGATGAATTGGAAGACTGGGCATCAAAATGGCAGATGACATTTTAATGTGGACAAGTGCAAAGTTATGCACCTAGGGAAGAACAACCCAAACTATGGTTACACGATGCAAGGTTCCACATTAGGAACCACCACCCAGGAAAAAGATTTAGGCGTCATTGTGGATAACATGTTAAAACCCTCAGCCCAGTGTGCAGTGGTAGCCAAGAGAGCAAATAGAATGCTAGGTATCATAAGGAAAGGAATGGAAAATAAAACAAAAGATAGATATTATATAATGCCTCTATACCGTTCCATGGTGAGACCGCACCTTGAATATTGTGTGCAATTCTGGTCACCATATCTTAAAAAGGATATAGCGTTATTAGAAAAGGTTCAGAGAAGAGCCACCAAAATGGTAAAGGGGATGGAAGGATACTCCTATGAAGAAAGGCTAAAAAGGTTAGGGCTTTTTAACCTGGAAAAGAGACGGCTGAGGGGAGATATGATAGGCGTCTATAAATTAATGAACGGAGTGGAACGGGTAAACGTAGATCGACTGTTTACGTTATCAGAATATAGGAAGACTAGGGGACATGCAATGAAGCTACAGGGTAAACTATTTAAGACTAATAAAAGAAAATATTTTTTTCACCCAACGTGTAATCAAACTCTGGAATTTGTTACCGGAGGATGTAGTAAAGGCTGTTAGTGTAGCTGGGTTTTAAAAAAGGTTTGGACAAGTTCCTGGAGGAAAGGTCTATAAACCATTATTAAGAAGGGACCCAGGATATCAATGCTTGACCTAGTACAAGCATTGCAGAACCTGTCTTTTGGGGAAACTGCTAGGTACGTATGACCTAGATTGGCCTCTGTTGGAAACAGGATACTGGGCTTGATGGACCTTGGTCTGACTCAGTATGGCATATCTTATGTTCTTATGTAATAAGGCAATACCTCAAAATAAATGGAAATAGACTTATAAAATTAAAGTTTTATTACAATATTTTCATAAATCCTTTTTTGAACTGAAATGAGCTCACCTACACACACTAAACTCAATTCTTCTTCCTTGTGAGGCTCCTCTTGGTGCATTTACGCTTGTGAGTAGCATCTGGAATGTCTCTGAAGCATCCAACATTAGTCTGCCATCATTGTAATGCTCCATTTTCCCTGGTATCTCCTTTACATCTCTTTAATGTCTTGCTGGAATCGTTCACCTTGTTCCTCACAGCTCCCAAATTTTCAGGAAAGTAGTCAAGGTGGGACTGGAGGAAATGCACTTTCAAACTCATCAGGCAACCTAAAGCTTGAAATGCTTTCAGCATTTGTCCAACGATCTTTTTGTAGTGAGGATCTTTGTTATTGCCTAAAAATTTCTGTACGACTTTAAGTGCAATCCATCCTTTTTGAGGATCCGTCATGGTATTGACAAACTCTTGATCAATTATAAGCCTTCTAATGTCTGGTCTGACGAACACACCTTCCTTCAATTTTGCCTCCGACAGGCCTGTAAACTTGGTGACCAAGTATTTGAAGCATTCTCCATCTCTTGGTAGTGACTTTACAAATTGCTTCATCAATCCCAATTTTATGTGGAGAGGTGGTAGAAGAACTTCATGGGAAGGTACCAAAGTTTCTCAGAGGACATTTTTTTTCACCGACTGTTAGCACCCTCGGCTGCCAACTCTTCTTGGTCCAGTGATTTTGTCGGTCTCGACTGTCCCATAGACACAGAAAACAAGGATATTTGGTATACCCAGCTTGTTGCCCGAGCAGCATGCACAAGACCTTCAAGTCCCCACACACTTGCCAACCATGGTCTTCATATTTAAGTTTACGAAGAACCAATTCCAAGTTCTTGTAGGTTTCCTTCAAGAGTACGGAATGACCTACAGGTATGGAAGCGTAAAAACCGTTGTGGAGTAAATCTGCTTTGAGATTTCTTTTTGAAGAATCTATAAAAAGACGCCATTGCTCTGAATCATTGGATTTTAAATTGACCCATCAGACCTTCAACATCGATGCAATAAACCAACTTGTCTTCCTGGGTGAAGTAAGGAACTAACTCCTTTTCACAATGTCTGAACCATGAAGATGACACTCCTGGCAACAATAAATTCCTGCTTTTCAGCCTTGATCCGAGTAACTCAGCGGCATCTTTGGGAAGATTCAAGTCTCTTACCAAATCATTCATCTCCTCCTGAGAAAACAATTTTGGTCTTGTATCATCTTCAAAGTCAGAACTTGATTCGTCATCTGGTTCAGGTATGACTTCACCTTCATCGGAGCTAGGTATCTCTTCCAAGGTAGCTGGGTACTGGTATATCTGTGCCATGGGGGATGGGACGAATTGCCGAGTGAAGATTGGGGTATGAAATGGAATGCTTCCATTTGGAATTAAATCCTTTCACATCGCATGAACAAAAGTAACGGTCGTCACTATGGTTCTTTTGCTCTCGACATACCATAGGAATCCCATAACGGAAAGATTTTTTCTTACCCTTGAACCAGTTTCGGAGGTCCTCAACACACCGTTTGCACACTTTGAGGCACCGAGACTTTCTTGATCTCCAATTTTTAGTCCAAAGTATGCAAAGTATACTTTTTCACAAAGTCTGTAATATTCTGCTGTTGCTTCAGCACTGTATATTCACCACAGATGAAACAAACTGTTTGGCAAATTAATACACTTTTGCTGAGCCATAACATAATGGTTGAAGAATGACGAGCTAACACGAATTGCGATGAAAAAGTGTGAACAGCCTAGAACCAAGAACCTGATGATGATGATTCATGCACAAGTGTGGCATGCAGGAGAGAGCAGCTCTGTGTCTGTACACGAGATGTCACAGTGCTGGCCACGCCCCCTGCACTGACCAGAGCTGCTGCTATCTGCCCTGTATCTCCCTCCCACTGGATTCTTCAGGAAAGATTAACCCCTTCTACCATTAGAAGCACAGACTTAAAACTTGCTTAGCTTATGTAGATATTGCTGACCATCAGATTTACAGTGCTATATGTTTTTTTTTACATAACTCGGACAACCCCTTTAAGGTTTTTTTGGCATTTTATATGTTAAATGCACTTATGTGAATTAATAGTAATTTGAAAAAATTTGATAAATTTGAAGACAATTTTGCATGTTGTGGCAAATCATGACGTCTAGGAGTTTTTCAATATTTTATTTGTTTTCAGCACACCAAAATACATGGAAATTAGATGAAAATAATCAAACAGCTTTTTAGTCGCAGACCTGTCTTCTGTTTTTAAATTGTGATTCCTTGTTTGATGATGGTCTATGTTCTACATGTGTAACTGAGCTGAGGTATTCTGTTTATGTAATTCCTATTTTGACATTGTCACTTGTTCTCTTTCCCCAGTAGGTCTTGTATTGTTGTTCTCTGAAATGTATTGGTTTAATATTTTCAGTGTTGCCTTTTGATAGGAAGGGTCTGGTGCCTTGTGAGTCCTGGTAGTGCTGTTACGATACGGCGGGTTTGCTATGGGTTTTAAATAGTCAGTGTTTGTAGTAGTTCCTAATGTGCCTGGCAATTGGCACTGGATGATAGTAATGTAGAAATCTTTTAGTCTTTTTTATATCCATACACTCATTAAGAGGCATGTTTACTAAAAGTTGGTGTATGGTAACATAATGCAAATATTTATGCAAATGAGGCCCCTTATGCAAATGAGGCCCACACCGAGTCTCCGCACATGGCCCCGCACCCCCCCTTGGCCCGCCTCTGTAGCGGCATACATTTCTTTAATAGGCCTTGATTTAGCCCTCACTTCAGTCAAGCCTCTGAAGGGTCAAGATTCTTGGTTTAGACAAGAGAATTCAGTTCAGGCTGCACATTGGGATAAGCGGAGAGCAGTCATTAGGAGCTCACATTAACTGTAGAATGGCCAAGTTACCCCATTCCAGGAGTGAGATTTTAAACCTGTATTTCGGACATTATGGGATCTGCAGCACCGATTTTCAATGGGTAAAATCAGGGACTATAAATGCCACACTGCATTCCATTGCAACTTTGAGACCAGACTTGGCAAAAACTCTCATTCCAGGAACTGGGTAGCTTGGCAATTCTGCATCTGCATGCCTTGTCATCGAGACTGGAAGTCCAGGTGGAAAGTATTTGGATAACAGACACCCATCTCATAGTTTTAGGAGCCAAAGAAAATATTTTCCTTTTTTCTTGCATTTCAACTCTTTGCTGCTGTGGCTAGTGTGTGTGTGTGTTTGCGCTTATTATGCTTTGTTTTTCAGAATTTTAGCTATCGTGTGTGTGTGTGTGTGTGTGTGTTTGCATGCGCTGCTTATGCTTTGTTTTTCAGAATTTTAGCTATCTAGTGTCAAATGTAGGTGTGTGTTTTCCAGCCAATTAGGGGTTCTTTCAGAATTTAAAAATGGGTGTTTTTCAGCCATGGGTACTATTTCTAGGTACCTTTCTGTGTCAAAAAATCAAATATGTATATTTGTGTCACTTAGGTGTCCTCTGCACAGAAAAGACTCAAAAACTGAGTGACTGATACAAGACAAGCCAAGGGATAGGCGAGAGAGTGCAAGAGAATGTAGAGTTTTTTTTTTTGTTTTGTTTTTTTCTAACAAACTAGTGTTACATTTTTTTGCATCAGTGGTATGTTTTTATTCAAAACCTAAAATCCTAGGCTTTAAATATATTCATTTGACTGTTGTTTACCTTGGCAGCTGCCAGCTTGCATTTCTTCTGTTAGGGATTTCTTTCCCATGCCTGCCTTTAAACTTTGCAGGGCACAGCTTATTCTGGGCTGGATTGGCATGTTCTGCCCTCTTGGATACTGACTGTGATTGGCTGCCTAAAGGAAAAGGGTATGCAGAGGGTATTCTACTATTTTGAATTTAGTTTGCACCTTTTTCATTAGCCTTCCGAATAAGTTCTGCTGAGAATTTGAGAGGAAACATAGGGTCAGAGAGGAACCTTTGCTTGTATAGCCATCACATTTTGGTGTATACTTGGCTCCAGGAAACAGGGTCGAATTGTCAGATCTTAAGTGGGGAAAGCAAGCAGAACATGGGTTATGGACTTTGTATAGGCTTTTATTTGGTGTGGGGGGGGGGGGGTGTGTGTGTGTGTGTGACTGCGCATGCAGGGGCGGCCCAAGGTTGATGCAGGGCCATGTGCAGAGACTCCCTGTGGGGCCTCATTTGCATAAATAGTTGCATATCCACTGAGCCTCATTTGCATAAATTTATTTTTTGTTAAAATTTGTATGCTGCCCATCTAAAAAATTTTTAGGTGGCTTTGAAAAGACTCCTTCACAAGTCCTTTTTTTGTGCCAGCAATGAAGGGCATATTTGCTAAACATTAATGTGCTTTAAGTGCCACTGCATCCATAGAAATGAACGGGTGCTGCTTCACTTAGCGCACGTTAACATTTGTGACTACGCATTAATTTTTAGTAAGCATGCCTCTAAATACCACTTGAATGTACAGCGAGGGTAAAGGAAGGCTGCCAACTGCCAGGTACCTTAGGAAGTACCTGGCTCATTTAGTGCGCATACTAACCTGCAGTATCATAACAGCACTACCAGGATTCACACAGCACCAAGCCCTACTTAACAGAAGGTAGCACTGCGTATATCAAACCAATACATCTACTAGGAAAAGAAAACAAATGGGACTGCCGCGTAGAAATTACATAAAGAATACCACAGCTTGGTCACACATGGAAAACAGGCAGACCATCATCAAATACAGAACAAGGGATCACAATTTAGAAATATGAAGGCGATAATTAAACAGAGAACCCTAAAAGCCAAACTTGGAATGACAATAACACTGGAGAAATAAAACTATAAATTCATTTCCTCTTGTACCGAACAAAACGTTAAGACATCAGCAATGCACATTTCCCAGAGCTAACATATTCCAGTTACTAAATTCATAAAAAAATAGGGGGGATTTCTACCTTTTTTGTTTGGGCATTTTACTTTTCAGTTGCAATTGCCCCAGTCACTTTCTTCTGTCTTTTGCTTCTGCTGTCCATTTGTCCTTTCTTCTCTTTTCTGTTTTTTTTTTCCATTCTCTCTATCTGCCTCTAACATATTGATCTTTCCCTTTCTGCTCTTTCCTCTTTTTTTCTCTTTCCTCCTTTTTCATCAACTCAGATTTCACCCCTCCATCCTCAGTCCCCTTTTGACTTTTCACTTATCAAATTTCCATCTACTCCTCTAACCTGCAGCCCCAGCCCATCTCCCTAGTTATCTTGTTTCTCCTTTGCTAGCCTCTTATTTCCTACTCTCTAACTCACTCACCATTACTACATATCCATGCTCAGTATTCACCATCCTCCTCTCACTCATCTCCTTGCCAACTTCCCTTGCCCTCTTTCACTTTCACATAATTATACCATGCCCACCATCTCCCCTCTCTTACGCTATCCCAATTCAGTAGCCCCCAAGCCCCTCACCCTTTCCCTTTACCCCCTAAGTCCAATGTCTTTCTCTCTACCTCCCCAGCCCTTTATTTCCCTATCCTCAACCCACACACCAATAGCTTTCTGTTTCCCTCTCCATCCTCTTCCCTCTCCGGTAGTCTGGCATATCTTATCTTCTCCTAGCCCAGCATCTTCCCTCTTTCTCTCTTTCTCTCTACCCTTTCCTCCCACCCCCCCCCAGCCCAAGTACAATATATACCTCCTCTCTCATAACCCAAAATCTCCCTCTTTCTACCTATCCACTCCCAATCCATCATATTCCCTCTTTATTTCTCTGTTCCCCTTTCCTGCCTGGCAGAAATACTGTGCGGCACCATCTCTGGCACCTTCTTTTGGAATAAAAAAAAAAAAAAGCAACAGATCACATGGCATCATCCTATCTTTATCTTTCTCAGAGTCAGCATGAAGCAGCAAGTGCTGCCTGTAGCATTCACTTCCAGTGCACAGTTCAATGGCTCCGTGCACTGGAAGTGAATGCTACAGGCAGTACTGGCTGCTGTTGCTGACTCTGAAAAAGATGAAGCTGAGGATGGTGCTGCTGGAACTGCATTGCGCCAACCTTAGACCTGCTGCCCGAGTCGCAACTTATTCTCCCAGTACCCAGTCAATCTTGTCTTTTCTCCCACCAAATCTTTCTGCCTAAGTCCCAATGCCTGCTCTACCCCATCTCCATATCCCCAGTACCTACTCTACTGCCTCCTACATCCTTCCCCACACTTGCCTAGCTACTTATTTCTCTGATTTTCATTGACCCTGCCAGTCCTCCTTTTTACCCCAGCATATATTCTTAGGCCCCTCCCTCTCACCTTTCCCCTGTATGACCTGTTTCCTCCCTCTCACACAAAATATCTGTCCCCCCTTTCCATTCTCCCTTCCTCAGATTCTGCTTTTGTTTCTTCACCCTGACCCCGGCATTGGCCCCCTTTCAGCCCTACCACCCCCAGCATCACTCCTTTCATATCCTCCCCAGTATCAGTTCCCTTCCAGTCCCAGCTCTTCCTACTGGCCCTCCAGGAGAGGTTTGGAGACCCCTTCTCTAATGCATTGTTGCTTCAGAAATGGTTCATTTCTAAACTATGTAAATCATAGGAATGAAGCTCAGCAGTAGTGTATGCATTGTTTGGCTTAAGTTTCTAGTTCTACCTATCCAGGGGCGGTTCTATCATTAGGCGAACTGAGGTGGTTGCCTCAGGTGGCAGTTTCTAGGGGGCAGCACCATTTGCTGCTCCCTAGAAACTGCCTATAATAGAACCGCCAATAACTTAATCAAATGAAAGCAACTGCGGGAACATTTCTCCGTTCCCGCGGCTCTGCTTTCAAACTGCTGGGTCGCTGCCTGCCTGCCTTCAATCTTCCTGGAGCCGGCGTGGCGGGGGCCCAAGGTCATCTTCCGCTGCCCTTCTGCTTCCGTTGCTGCTGGCTGCTTCAGCAACGGAAGCAATGACCTCGGGGCCCCTCCCACTCCGCCGGCTCCAGGAAGATTGAAGGCAGGCAGCGACCCAGCAGTTTGAAAGCAGAGCCGCGGGTACAGAGAAATGTTCCTGCATTTGCTTTTATTTTAAGGGATAAATCAGTGAGGTGGGAAGGGGGAGGAGGGAAGGGAAGCAGACACAAGGGGGGGGGCCTGAAAAGGAAGCAGGGGGGGAGTTGGAAAGGAGCAGAGCAGACATGGGTGGGGGGGAAGCTGGAAGGGAGCTGACACCCAGAGATGGCACTGGAAGGCGGATGGACAGGGGAGAGGGGGAGCTGGAAGGGAGCTGACATGGAAGGGGGCACTGGGACTGGAAGTCCGCTGATACCTGGGATGGTATTTTAACTAGAAGGGGCTGGAAGAGAAGATACACCAGTGGCGGTACTGGAAAGGCAAAGGGTTTGGTACTGGGAGGGGAGGCTGTAAAGGGGGCTGATACTAGGGAGAGTTACTGGGACTGAAAAAATGCTGATGGAAGAAAATGAAGAAAGCAAAAGGAGAGACAAGAAATGGCAGATGGACTATAGACCATAGAAAAAGTGCTAAGAGAAGACGGAGGAAAACGTAAACCTCAGATTGGGACCAGCATGATCAAAAATCAGATGACAAAGGTAGAAAAATTTTTATTTTCAATTTAGTGATTGGACTTTGTGCTATCTATATTTCCCAAAGTATGGGGAACTGCATCTCTTATCTGGTGTGGCACCGCATGCGGAGTCTGGCTTCTTGGGGTTCATTTTAATTTTTGTCTACATCTTTTTATTTTTGCTTTAGGTTGTGGTCACTTATTCTGTACTTGGTGAGGGTCTGTGTTCTGAGTGTGCGATCAAGGCCAGGTGTTCTGTTAACATGGAGTTTGTACGTAAGGATCTGTACTGTAGTAATTTGACTTGTTCAGCTTTTCAAATAGGTGTATGGATGTTTTGGGGCCCATTGCAATGTTTATAGTGCTGCTTTTTTCTTGATAGGCCCCTTATTGTATGAGCTTTGGAAGTGTATGCTGGAATGCTATGGTAGATTTGGCCTTGCAGATCTTAGTGACTTTAGTAGGGTTTTATATTAGTTCCCAATATGCCTGGTACTGGAGAATATTTGTCAGTGAGATGATCAGAATTTATTTATTTACATTCTCTTATATACCGCGCTATTCTGCATCAGTGCGGTTTACATTGAACTGAAATTACATTGAACAGGGCATTATAACTTGGAGATAACCCTCCATAGCCCATGTTCCCTGTAAAATAGTTAAGTGGCTTGCCCAAGACCACAAGGAGCACCTGTGGGACTAGAAACCCCAGTCCTTCCGGCCCAAGGTTGCTGTCCTCTAGTGGGATTTGAACTCCTGACCTTCTGGCCTGAAGTACCTTGCCCCAACCACTAGGCCACTCCTCCACTCCAGTTTGTGTGTTATTTTTGTTTTTTTTAAATATATATTGAGTTCTGTGGGTGGATGTCCTACCTCTGCTCTGCACCCATTGTTGAGGAGGGGGTTTTGTGAATGCAAAATGTATGTTCAAAAAGAAAAAGCAAGCACCATAATGCAGTTTATAACAAAATACAAATGAATTATAATTTGGAGTTTTAAACCGCTGTGGTTCTTGCTCTTTCTTTTAGTTCCTTGGTGTGTGAACATCTTGCATTTGCTCCACATTATCTATCTAATTGGCTTTTTGATTTGGTTCGGTCCCTGACTGGAGTTTTGAGAAAGATCCCCCACCCGGGGGGGGGGGGGGAAGAGGGGTGTGTGCACACCGGGGGGGGGGGGGGTGCCATCTCATCCCTCGCCTCAGGCAGCAGATTGCTTTGAGCCGCCCCTGTACCTATCTCTGTGCATCCAACCTTAGGGGCTGATGCCAAAGTGTGCCGTCAGTAGTGCAGGCATCTGCATGGCTTTTATGCTGTTTTCTGCAGTTGTGTGGGCACCGAATGTAGAAAGGGATTTGCCGCCAGCATAATCACTTCACAGATGCCTACAATGACAGTGCACAGCCATTTAAATCCATTCAGACTTTATTAAGTAATTAGTTCTGCCATGCAGATGCAAAGAAGTATGTAGGAAAGCAGAAGGCTGAGATCAATGCCGTGACTGTAGTGCCAGGTCTGAAGAGACTTAAGGGATCTGTGGTCAGTGCTGAAGAGGAATTTATGCCCGTTTTTCTTGCGTGAACAACCCCGCAGCTTTTTTTGGGCTTTGCTGAAGTGAGTCCTGAAAAATAAACAGCAGGGGGAGCGTGCTGGAACAATGTATGCACAGGTGCTGGACTACTCGGTGACGCATAAGAGCAATCATTCTGCTCAGAATAATATTGGGGTTCAAAAACATTGATGTTCTCAACAGAACTTCTGAGCAGAATGATGTAGCTCTTATGTGCCACATAGCATTCCAGCACATGCACACAAGTGCCGCCTTATGTGCAAGATGTACGTGTCACTAATGCAGATGTTTGTGCAGATGTCTCTGGCTTGCTGTCTAAGTTTAACACATACTTTTTGCATATAGATTATTTGCATGCTATTTGCTTACAGCATGGCCGCTCAAAACCACCTACAATAAACCTGCACTTGGAAACCCGATCTAGAGCTTTAACATCAGATTCTAGCGCAGGGTTTCTGCATTGACCTCTTAGTATACCAGCTGAAATCTCTTCTGCCCCCCTCCCTTCCCCTATTTGGCTGTTCTCACTGCTGTACCCCCTTTCAGCTGGCCCTGCCAGTACCATCTCACATCGGGGCCCCTTCCATTCTCTTTCTGCTCTTAGACTGTGAAGTCCCCATTACTATGCCTTTTCCAATAAAACGTGCAGAAATATCTTATGGAAGCATGTGGTTGTACATTGATACCCAAACTTGCTTATTTAGACAGCAGGGAATGTTCTGGAAATTCTGCATGTCTTGTTAGCCTAGAATGACAAGTAGCAAATGCTAAGTTACACAACTTTTATCAAGTGTGTTTTTATAACGCTTTATCATTTTAGTCAAAGCTCTTTACATTGTAACTTAAACGTGATAATGCTCATTAAACAGGGGCATTGATAACTTGGATTCATCTGAGGCAATGGAGGGTTAAGTGTCTTGCCCAAGGCCCAAAGGAGTACTGGTATTTTTGCTTTGGATGGTGGGGGAGGAGATTGTTTCATTGTTTCGATTCTGGAATTAAGGGAGGGACTCCCTCCTCTGGCTTTGGATAAGAAGTGTCCCAGATTGACCTATGAAAAATCTGGTAACTTTAACTATAGATCCTACTACTAGGATTCTTCAAAGGTCCAGGTTCACTGGGTCATACCATGGTGTCCATAGGTACCTAATTTCCCTTTAGAAAATGGTATTTCCCTGTAGGAAACTAGTTCGTGCCTGTGGTTACAGGTGCCTAGTTTCCTACAGGGAATGGCATGGGAGCTTTAACCACATTCCGTATCAACTAAAGGAAGAGTGGCTTTAAAAGTGCTTGCTGTCGTCACTGCTCTGAGCTCACTGAGATTCTAAGTAGACTGGCCTGTTTTGCTAAGAAAACATGAAAAGAGTGAGTCAGGGTTCTTCTGTGGGCCAAATTGGAATAAAATGGGATGAATGGCTCATAGCTTAATGAGAGGTGAGGAAAAAATGTGTGCAATCTTCATAAGGCATTTCTTCTTTGAGGAACTGAGCTAAAACGTTTTAAGTGTTTTCTAATGGTGCAATAGCAATAACTATCCTAACATAGTCCTTTCTCCAAAACATTCACCATAACTTGTGATCTGAAAGGGAATTTTTCATTATGATCCTGCATCATAGGCATCCTTCGAAGGGCAGGGAAGCTATCTATCGCAGCAATATTGCCTAAAAGCATGTTTTTCAGAATTCTGTGTTGGCGATGCAAGAAACTGCTCGTTGTGCCACCTTTCTTATTTATTTTTTATTTACTTAAATGGATTTGTATCCCGCCTTATCCTAAAATCATTCTTAAGATATTTTTAACTCCTAAAGAGCATGCTCTCTAAACCATGTGAAAGCTTTCTTCCTCATCCACGCCTAATGCTTTGGGTCTAAGTAAATATGGACACAGCGCTGCTGAAATCTATCCTTGTGTCATCCAGCTATATCGACATAAAAGGACAGCATAAATAACTGAACAAGAAAAGTATTACGAAGAGACACCAATACCAACAGAGTAAATATCATTGGGAGTACTTGCAGTTTTGTGTGCCCTGTTGCTGCCAGCTCACTTGACTTTTCCATGACAGGAGTCTCTGGGCAGGGGCGGCCCAAGGTGGGTGCGGGGCCTCATTTGCATAAGTGGCCTTATTTGCATAAATATTTGCATAATGTTACCATACACTAACTTTTAGTAAACATGTCTCTTAATGAGTGTATGGATAAAGAAAGACTAAAAGATTTCTACATTACTATAATCCAGTGCCAACCGCCAGGCACATTAGGAACTACTACAAACGCTGCCCATTTAGAACCCATAGCAAACCCGCCGTATCCTGACAGCATTACCAGGACTCACAAAGCATCATACCCTACCTATCAAAAGGCAACACTGCAAATATTAAACCAATACATTTCAGAGAATACTGGGGAAAGAGAACAAGTGGCAATGTCAAATAGGAATTACATAAACAGAATACCTCAGCTCAGTTACACATGCAGAACATAGACCATCACCAAACAAGGAATCACAATTTAGAAACAGGAAGACAATAATTAAACTGGGAACCCCAAAAGCCAAACTTGGAATGTACAACAACACTGTAGAAATAAAACTATAAATTAATTTCCTTTTGTACCAAACAAAGCGCAGACGTTAATGATGCACATTTCCCAGAGCTTTCATATTCCAGTTAATAAATTCAAAATAAAGAGATCTTTCTACTTTTTGTGCACTTTTTTTCAGTTGCAATTGCTCCAGCCACTTTCTTCTGGTTTTTTCGTTTTCTGCTAACTCTCCATCGTCTGCTGTCCATTTGTCCTTTCTTCTCGCCTAGTTTTTTTTTCCATTCTCTCTCTCTACATCTGCTTTAACATACTAATCTTTCTCCTTTTGCTCTTTTCTCATTCCTATTTCATCCACACAAATTTTACCCCTCCATCCTCAATCCCCACTTACTCTCCCAATACCCGGCCAATTGTAGATTTTTCATCCCTCCCACACAAAATATTTTTCCCCTCTCCATTTTACTCTCCCAGCCCCATCCCCTTCTAATCTCCCCCAACATCAGCTCCCTTTTAGTTCCAGCCCCACCCAGTATCCGCTCCCTTCTAGTCCCCACATCAGCCCATTTCCAGTCCTGGCCCCCCATCAGCCCATGTCCAGTCCTAGCTCCCCCATTCATTTCCAGTCCGAGTCCCTTCATCAGCTCATTTCCAATCCTAGCCCCCCCCCCCCCCATCAGCCCATTTCTAGTCATTTCCTAGCCTCACCATCAGCCCATGTCAAATCCTAGCTCCCCTCCACTCAGCCCAATTCCAGTCCAAGCCCCCCCATGAGCCTACTTCCAGTTCTAGCCCCTCCATTCCATTTCAATTCAAGCCCCCACCACAGCCCATTTCCAATCTTAGCTCCCCCCATCAGCCCATTTCCAGTCCTATCCTAGCTGCTCCATCAGCCCATTTTCAGTCCTAGCTCCCTTCCCTCACAGCCCATTTCCATTCCAAGCCCCCTCCCCATCAGCTATTTTCAGTTCAAGCCTCCCCTTCCACTCAGCCCATTTCCAGTCCTAGCAACCCCCCATCCCATTACCAGTCCTAGCCCCCCATCAACCCACTTCCAGTCCTAACCCCCCATCACCCCATTTTCAGTTTAAGCCCCCCCCCTATAACCCATTACCAGTCCTAACCCCATCAGCCCATTTCCAGTCAGCCCCCCATAGCCCATTGCCAGTCCTAACCCCCCCCCATCAGCCCACAGCCCATTACCACTCCTAACCACATCAGCCCACCTCAAGTCCTAACCCCTACCCATCAGCCCATTTCCTGTCTTAGCCCCCCCATAGCCCATTACCAGTCCTAACCCCCATCACCTCATTTCCAGACAGCCCCCATCAGCCCACAGCCCATTACCAGTCTTAACCCCCTCCATAGCCCATTACTAGTCCTAACCCCCCCTCCCCCCATATCGGCTCATGGAAAATTTAAAAAAAAAAAAAAAAGCTGTCTGCTGCCGCGGCAGAAGCAGAATGGAGTGTCCCACGGGGCCCCCTCTGCCCGGCTGAGCTCTCCCGGCCCGGCTGAGCCCCTGCGGGCTTAACAGAGACGCGAGGGAAACACTCTCCCTTCGCGTATCTGAAAGCCGGCGCAGAGGGGCTCAGCCGGGCAGAGGGGGCCCCGCAGGACACTCCATTCTGCCGCTGCTGCGGCGGCGGCAGCAGCAGCCAGCTTTTTTTTTTTTTTTTAAATTTAATTTTTAAAAAAGCAGAATGTTCTTTGCGCGGGGCCCCCTGAAATGCGGGGCCCTGTGCAAAAAACATTCTTGCTCAATGGACGGGCTGGCCCTGCCTCTGGACAGCCTGGCTGCTAGAGATTGCCTGTTGTGCCCTCTAGTTTTTCACTTCCTCATAGGACAGTGCTTTATTGCCAGAGCTTCTAGGAAGACATGAGTAGTGGACAGAGATCCATTTGAGGGCCCTGGTTTCCTCTGGCCTTTAATGAATTAACTTCCTGTTAATGAATTCAGCAGTGTATTGGTAAACATTATCACAGCTGAAAAAATACAGATCCTCAAATCTCCCTGGAAAGGAAACTATAATTTGGCACTTAGCACATAGTGCTGCCTTTGGGCTGCAAAGAGAAAGAGCCAGAGCTATAGCCCAGGGCCAGTCAGTGGCCAGGCCTCACTTAAGAGGAGAGGCTGGTAAGGCAGGGGCATAGACATGACTGAACCTTGGATCCTCCATTTTGGTGTCAGGCCCATCCAGTTAGTGGCAAAAGACCAGTCAAAGAAGAGGAAAACTGGAGGCGGTATCAAAATTTGCACTGCTTTGTGCTAACCCATATTAATCCAAAGTCCCATGAAAAAAAATCTGTTCTGGCAATGCTCCTATGGTAAGGGAGGGCATTCAGAGGTGTAGCAACAATAGGAAAAGCAAAGTGATAAAGAAATGAGAGAAAAAAAGCAGAGACATTAAAAGCTCTTTATAAAGGAGCTATTTTTATAAGGAAGAATATTTTTATATTTATTTTATTTATTTAAACATCTTTTATATACCGCAACCTTCCGGTGATCAGGTGCGGTTTACATAAAACAGTCAAGGAAACAGGATAACATATCTGTTTTTACATTAAACATTGCAGGAATTATGTACATTTTAACTCTGACAATTAACTTAGGTGAACTATGTACAATCAACTATGTACAGTTAACAAAAGTGAGTTCAACGAGAGAGGTAGTTTTATATGGGAGAAAAGAGCAACATCAGGAAAGCAATATAGACTATCCCCGACATATGGGACATACAGGCACTGGATCTAGAGGCTGTACTGGGAAAAGCTGGCCTGAATTTAGTGGTGGTCACAAACAAACATGATTCATAGAGAACCATGACTGGGATATAGCTATACCAGGCTATAATCTATTCAGGAAGGGATAGGGTTGGAAGAAAGAGAGGGGGGATTGGTATGTTACCAAAGGTGACATCCTCAATATACTCAGTCTATATATGCGCATTAGAAAATATAGGACCCCTTTATTTAAACTTTATTTAATTGTAATAATCAGACAATTCAAAAAAGTACAAATATTAACCCTTTCAAGGCCTACTTTAAATTTTTAATCCACATTCTGCAGCCGGGTTAATTTTTGCATATTTCAGGAAAATTGTAACCGTCTTATTCAATATGTTCTAATAGTGATTTTCCTTCTGCTATGGTCATGTATTATATACCATTTGATAGGAATATTTAGTCTGAATTTTGGATCCCAAGAGTTTTGGGCTCGGCCTGGAAAGGGTTAACAGTATGATTCATATAAATAGGAGGAGCTCTGTGCTGCCACCCAGGGCACAGATATGGAAGGAGAACTGATGTCATTCCAGAAAACCTGACAGGAGTGAGTTCCTGCATGCGGCTGGGTAGGGGCACCAGGTTTGTGATTGCACAGAGAACATTTCAAGTTTGGTACGCTCCTGCTTTCATCAGCAGAGTCTCTGCCCATCATCACTGACTCCTAGCCCGGCCTTTCTTCTGAGGCAATGGAGGGTTAGGTGACTTGCCTAAGGCCACAAGGAGTGCTAATGGGAATTGAACCCTGGTCTCCTGGTTCTCAAGCCAGTGCTCTAACCATTAGGCTAGTCCTCCACTCTGAAACAGATAAGCACATGATTTTCTTAAATAGCCTTCATAATGAACTGTTGGGCATCTTACAGCTATTGCATAACTAACCAATAAATTAACTAATATAGATTTCATTAGATGAAAAAGTCATATTCCTTCATATTTAAACAGTGCTCATAACCGCAGTAGTGTATGTAATAACTTTATCTGTGAATAAATCCAAAAGAGGGGCACAAGCTAGATTAGCACATTCCTCCAACCTTGCCCAAGGCTTCATGGTTTCCTTGGGAGGAAGTTGTTTCCAACTTACAGATGTGGTCAACATCATTGGCATCCTTGCATTTTAGGTATGTTGTGTACAGTATCTTGAGAAATAATTGGACATATTCCAGCTGTATGTCATCATAATGTAACAGTTTATGGAAGGACAAGCTGAGGGGTTTCACCCTTGTATTTGTCACAGATGTGCTGGTAATGATGTTAGACTGCTTACCCTCCTAAGGGAGGCCACAGCAGAAATGCACTACACCCCCTAACGGATACCTCTCTTAAAGAGAACAACAACAAAGGGGAAAAATTATTTCTACTAACTATGGACTTAGGCTTTGGACCAATTTGATGTTACAAATGGAAAATGTATTTCATTCAGATGTGTTTTGAAAAAATACAGGTAAGTATTTCAACATAGGTAAACTATTTATACATGGCAAATATTAATACTCAAGAATAAACATAATACAAAAAACTGGACCTAAAGCTTATAGAAAAAATCTTCCACCAAGTGTGTTCACAAATTCCTATAAAAATGCCACAAAAAGTATTCAGAACATTAATTGGACAAAAAACAAGGTAGCTATCAACCAGCACCCTCCAATATGGCCTTTTCGTTATTTTTATGTAACTTGTAGTACTCAATACTGCATATTATTAACCAATGCATTTTGAACTGTTGCAATAAGTCCTACTTCAGGGTCATTACTAATAACTAGAGAAGTACTTATCTGAATGATCAATGTCCATTCCAGATCGTCCCTCCAGTCTAGTCCTGGGGTTGACAACCTCTTCTAGCAGCTTTGGAGACTGAGGAACTTCAGTTCTGTGACGTCACCAGTATATAAGGGCTGGATCCGCCTTCTCACACCAGTTTATCAGTCTACAAAGCAGCTAGGAGGGTGGTGAGCCCAGAGATTTCAGGGCTCACTTGAACGATTGAGTAAAGGGAGTAGAGGAACTTAATTTAATTTGATTCATTTGGGTTCCAGTTCGTTTCATTTGATAGCCTAAGGAGCTTTGATTTTTTTGGGAGATTTTTTGGGAGAATTTAAGCACCTTCGCAAAAGACAATGGAGATTTGCCCTGAGGTCCTTTGATCCCTTCCCCCCCCCCCTCTTAGTTTTGCTGGGGGGCAGCCAGATCGGCAACTGCAGGGAGAGGGACTGCAGCTGGTTACCGTCCCAATGGTGAAGGGACAGGAACGGCTTAATTTGCAGCGCAGTAAGGGCAGAGGGGTTTGCCTGCCGGTGCTGGAAGTTTTGAACTACACCGCAGCGTTTATTTCGCTGCGAGGCTCCTTCACCGGCACGGGGGAGAGCGGTGAAAAGCCTTGGAAACCGGCGGAACAGGTAAGAAGACTGTGAGCAGGGCGCCGGGCGAGCGATCCGTGAAGGGATCGGGGTATTTGAAGGCGGTTTCGGAGGGAAATGGCTTGGCAGTGTTTGCAGGCCGAACCATGTGTGCTGAGGGCGGGAAGAGTGCCGGTTACAATGGAGAGGCTTGGCCCTTCCTAGCTCGGCTCAGGAGCTTCATTTTGAATTTGTTTGTTCAGGGCTTCATTGGGGAGCGCCGCAGAGGACTCTGAAGTTTAAAAAAAAAATTTTTTTTTTGTTTGATTTGGAGGTGTGTGGCTGTGTGTGTGGATCAGGGCAGCATGCCTTCCAAGCAACTTTGCTTATTGTGTGGAGCAAAACGGAATTCAGTATCACAGGAGGGCGTGTGCAGAGGGTGCGCTCCAGAGTTGGAAACCAGGGAGGTGGTTCCCACTCCAGAGACTAGGGAACATGAGGGGGGGGGAGGACCGGTTAGAGCCAACTCTTCCTTCCCTACCGGTTCCAGAGCCAGGGTGCAGTGCACTGGCAGCGTCAGCCATGCAAATCGCTCAGCAGCCGGGGACAGGCACTTTGGCAGCGATTTTCTCTGCTGATTTCCTGGAGCTGCTCCAAAAGACCTTGGTGGGTGCTCCGGGGATGTCAGCGGCAGGTGCCGCAAGGGCGGAACCTGGACAGAAGAGGCCGGGTTCGCCGGTGTTAACAGTAGCGTCTGGGATCAGTGCCAAGAAGCCCAGACCAGGAACAGACTTGTTGGCCCCTTCCATCGTGACAGAGGAGGTGCGTTAAGACGATGAGAACTTGCCCGGGGACCTGTGAGATCTAGAGGAAGGGGAGATTAGAGACCATGAGGATCAGGCACATGTAGTTAGGGTTTTCGACGGGAAGAGCTTCCGGTGCTCATTGCCGAGTCCCTCAAAGCCCTTAATATGCCGGATGCAGGGCCAGTGGAGGACGCTTCCCTGGAGGATCCGCTGTTGCAGGCGTTTTGGAAAACGCAGAGGGCTTTTCCGGTGCATAGGGTATTTAAAGAAATGATTCAGGAAGAGTGGGATATGCCAGAGGTCTCGCTTAAGGGAGCGCGAGTTATGGCGAGACTATACCCACTTTTGGATCAGGACCGGGAGTTGTTTAAGGCTCCCAGGGTGGATGCAGCCGTTTCAGCGGTGACCAAGAAAACTACTATTCCGGTGGAAGGTGCAGTGGCGCTGAAAGATGCGCAAGACAGCAGATTGGAAACATTGCTGAAGCAGATTTTTGAGGCTAATGCATTGTCAATGCAGGCGTCTATATGTGGAGCCTGGGTAGCGCGAGCCTGTTTGCGATGGGCGCAGCGGGCCCAGAGCGATCACTCGAGTGAGGGGTCCGAGGAGGCCGCAAGATTGGAATCTGGGGTGGCGTATCTCGCCGATATTCATTATGACTTGATCAGAGGTCTAGCAAAGAGTATGGCGTTGGCTGTTGCAGGGCAGGAGGTGGCAGATGGCGCTATGGGTAAGGATATTCAGCCAGCAGGAGGCTCCAGCAACCATGCTGTGGGCCTCTCCCTCTCCTCTAGGGGATCAGCAGCAACTATGTCCCCTAGTGTCGGAAAGCAAGTACACAGGAGCCAGATGATGGAACTACTTCATGGAAGGATTAATACCAGCTTTTATTAGTGTCCAAGAGTTCCTTCCCTACATGGGCCGTGTTATGTCCTTTATGCATAGTTCTATTTTATTGGTTTTTACTCTTTATTTTAATAAAATAAAAGCCTACTGATAATTAATTTTAACCTCACAAAACTATATACACGTGTATTTTTTTATGATTGTTTGACATTTATTTTTTATTTTGTGCAATTTCATGTTTTTAACCAAGGTCCTATAGCCCCTGATTAAGGCTCCCACTTGCCGAAACATGGCCCATGTAGGGAAGGGAGTCTTGAACACTCTTATAAAGGCTGGTATTAATTCTTCCACGGCATAGTTTCATTATCTGGCTCCTGTGTGCTTGTTGTGTCCTGTGGGTGTGTTTGCTTCTGTTTCTGGACCCTAGTGTGGGGTGTCATTTCTGTGAGGAGAGCTTCTGGAGTCTGGATTGTCTTCCCTGGGATTCTTTTCCTTTTACTTCAGGACTAGTCATTCTGGCATGGAAATTCAGACCCTGCGGCCTCTGGTTTCCCCTGAGTGCAGTCTCATGAGGGGCAGGCTGAGAGTTGAAGCCTTGCTCAATTGCTGGCTAAGCATCCCCAGCAAAGAATGCTCCCTGGAGATGGAGATCAGCTGGGATCTGTCTGAGATTTGCACTCTGACTTGGATTGAGATATTTGATTTGGATGAAAAAGTACTCTTGCCTTCAGAGGTATGTGAGGAAGCTGATGTTATCTGCCTGTTCTAGGAGTAGGAACTGGACGCGTTGATCCCCAGGGTCTTTTCCACCTTGAGCTTGGTAGATGCTCCAGACAGAGAGCAGGAACCAAAGAGGCATTCACTCCTGCAAGGGGTGCGGAAATCCACCACTGTCTCCTGTTCCCAAGGGCCTATTCTGGCCTGAGCAGGCTTCCCCACAACTCCCTGCCTAAGGGGCTAAGGGTGTATAAGAAAATTCAGGCTCTCCCAGAGAGGGAGTGTGTTGTGTGGCTTGATATTTCCAAGGTGGATGTGCAGGTCGCAGTGGTTACCAGACAGACCACCATTCCTGTGAAAGGCAGATTGTCTTTGAAAGATACTCTGGACTGAAAGGTGGATTTGTGTTGAAGAACCAGTTCGCTGTGGCGGCTGCTATTCTTCAGTTGGACTGATGTGATTCAATCTCTTCCGCTGGAGGATTCTACCCCTCTTTTGGATTTGGCTATGGCCTTCCTTTCTGATGGCTTGTTTGATCTAGTACATCTAGCTGCCAGTGGCCTGTCAATGGTGACAAGGTGTTGGCTTGGCTTTAACATGGCGCAGTGAACTGCTTCAAAATCCAGTTGCCCATTTGGCCTTTAGATGGGTGCTTCTGTTGGGTCTGATTGGGAGAAGTGGGTAAAGGACCTGGATGAGACAAAATAGTCTACCTTATGGAGGACAGGTCAAAGGGACCTGTGTAGTGAGTAGGAGCTCCTTTTTCCATCGGCCTCCGCCTGCTCCTCATGGGAGTGCTGGTTGGACTCCAGGGATCTTGGGAATTCCATCACTACCCGCCTGGAGAGCCCTTCTTCCCCTTATGGACTTTGGGCTTGTTCTCAGTCCTTTTGTAGAGCATGTGGGCCCAAAGACTCGGTCCCCTCCAGAGGAGGCCCCTCCCAGGCTACACAATGAAGGTTGAGGAGTCCACTCCCTGGTTTCTCCGGTTGGAGGCAGGCTTCGCCTTTTCTTTCTGGAATGGGTCCGGGTTATCAAGAATTGCTGTGTGCAACACCTTAAGAGTTCAGCTATGTCCTAGAATGCAACGAGTCTATTCTGGATGCTTTTGTTATCTACCCTTGTGGCTCTGCAATCAAAGTGCCACGGTGTGGATCACTTTGGACAAGTTGCTGTGCCTAAAGGTGGTAGTGCCTGTCCTGCCAGACGAGCAGGGCAAAGACAGATAAGCCATCTATTTCATGGTGTCCAAAAAAGAGAGAGGATGCTTCCATCCAGCCCATTCTGAACCTCAAGGCGTTCAATGAGCAATCCGAATCCCAATCCGAAGAGGGTTTTGCACTTCTGCCCACTCTGGAACATGTTGCAGCTCTCCCGCTGGACCTCCCTGGGTCTCATGGCTCCTAGTCTGGATTGGACTCTCTGCTGCAGCACTCTTTGGAGCTGATTCTGCTGCTGTAGTTGCCTCTGGAGCTGATTCTCTACCACTGCAGCTCTCTTGAGCTGATCTGCCACTGGACCTCCCTGGGTCTTGTGATCCACTGCTGGACTCCCACTGCTATGTCTACCCTCAGACTGGGTCTATAGGAGGTTTGTTGCTAGCATCTTCACTCAAAGCCTGTCTAGGCTATGCCATTTTCAGGTGCATGGCCTGCACACCAGGGGGAAGAATTCCCCCCCCCCTCCCCTCTGATGAGGATTAAGCTCTTTTAGATAGAGGCTTCATGCCTTTAAATCACAGGTAACTGTTTTGAAAGCTATCTTCTGCACAGAGTGTGAAGTGATGCTATTTCTCTTAGGGTGAGCAATTTCCACCAGCCCCCAGTATTTACTACTTCACCTTCTGTTTGGTGTGTGCACTTTAGTCCCCTACATTATTCACTATAGATTTAAAGTAAAATTTGAGAATGGAAATAAATGTGAGCAAATATTACCATGCTCCTTCATCACAGGCAGTGATTTGCCTATCCCACCAAATGTTTACTTTCCAGCTTTGCTAGTCTAGTGACTGTTATTACAGGCTTCTCTTTTAATGTTGTCCCTCATCTGACCCCATCAACCACTTCAGCAGTATACACTGACCATTTACCTTTCAAACACCCACCTTTAGGAGGGGGTTTCTTATTATGTTCCTATGTGTTATCATTCTACGTAAACTCTAACGTTAAGCTTTAACATTATTTTGTTCAAGCTGTTACTTTTAAACCACCTTGACTGAGATAAGGCAGTATATACAACCAGTTGAATAAATAAATATTTCAGGGGCATACCAAGGGTGGGGTAGTGGGTGCAGTCCACCCCAGGTGCCAGACAGAAGAGGGGTACAGTGTAAATTCTGGGCTCACTTGGTGGCAGCATGTGCTCTGCAAGCTTACTTTCACTTGTTTTCTAACCTGCCGTGCGTCCTCCGCTCCAGGCCCACTGTTCCCTCCTGAAATCTCATAACAGCCGCGCCACGAGACATTGGCCCCCTTCAAGGAGTAGTTAGCATGTTGCTTGCAGTCTCGCTTATCTGATGGACAAGATGCCTCTGGAAGTGCCCAAATGGTGATAGTCACCATGGGATGCCAGCCTGAAGGGCTAGGGAACTTGTTGTCTAGCTCACTTTGCCCAGGGATTCTGACCAGAAGGCCTCTGGTGGGGCCAATCAGCCATAGCAATCTGCCAGGATCCACAGAGGTTTTGACCTCTCCTGGCATGCAAAGTGGTCTGCATGTTCTCAGACAATGCCACATTATGGCACATGTCATCAAGAAAGAAAAGCGCAATGTGTAGTTCCAGGAGACTTTGTCATGGAGCTGTGTCAGTAGGTCTGGTTTTGACTAGGGGTTAGCTCTGAACTCTCTCGAGGTTCAGATATTGGCTCTATTCTACCAGGAGCACATTCAAGGGATGCCCTTGGCAGTGCACCTTCACTTCTGCCTCCTCTTCAACGGAGTGAAGCAGTTCCGTCTGCTAATGTGTCCGGTTGCTTCATGGAGTCTCTCTCTGCTGTTGAAGGCTCTGAAAGGGCCCCCTTTTGAATCCATTCATAAGGTCTCTCTCATAGATTTAATCCTCGAGGTGGTTCTTTTAGTGACTATTGCGCCCAACAGATGGGTGTCAGAGCTGCAGGCTTTGTTGTACAGGGAGCCTTTTTTGATTACCTCTATGGCTTCTTGCAGACTGTGCTGTCCATTGTCCTCCCAAATGTGCTGTCTTTCACATTAACCAGACTGTTGTCCTGCCTCCCAAAGATCTTCCTCTGAGGCTGACCCGTCTGGTAAATGTGTAGAGGGTGTTAGTGGGTAGGGGAAGAGGGTAGAGGCACATCGTAGGGTAGGTAAGGGGGGCATGGGGGGGAAGGGGTGGAGGGAGGGGAGGAGGGGGAAATATTGAAAGGGGAAGGGGGGATAAAATAAATAATATAGGCAAAAGGCATGCCTATGTATTTGTTACTGATGAATAGTTTACTATGTATTGTCGTGCCCTCTCTGGCCAAGTGGTAGCTACTGGTATTGCAAGGCTCTGGAGGGTGGTAGTTGTGCCTTCACTGATATAAACCACAAAACACTTCTTTCCAAATTAAAGGGTTTTATTCCCCGTCCCTTGAGGGTACTTTATCTTCAGGAACATAAATCAAATGCCTTGCTTGGACATATAACATAAAGTAATAAAAGCAAACAGAACTTGCTTCCTTCAGCTTCCAAAACAACAAATAAATAAAAAGAACAAAACAGCTTAAATACTTCTATATGGTTCTTTCTCCTGTAGCTGACAGCACAGCTTATATCTGCTTTACTTAGAGAGAGCTGCAGCCTGTTACTTATAACACTAAAGCTAGGACACAAACTAATTACTTATCTGAGAGAGAACTCAGGTTCAATCAAGGTCAAAGAGCAGTCCATCAATTCTGGCATATCATTTTCTTCTGCATTTTGATATTCCATTAACTCCGGCTGACTGGAAGGTTCATTCTGGACCTCAGCAGTAACGTGGGAGAATGGCTGGTTAACCTCGTCAGACAGGAAGTTCCTCTCTTCCTTAGAGCTAGTGTCTCTCTGGGAATTACCATGTATTCTAGAGTTGAGCTTTTCAGGGCACTGCCCCTGCTGGTATTTTAGAATATAGCTCAACTCCTGGTTTGCTCTGCTAGTGGGATAATTAAGGGAATTTCTCTGCCGGTTCAGGCTTCCCTTTTGTAACCCAGCTGAGCTAGATTGGAGAGCTCGTGACGGAGTTTCACAGGGAGCTGTGAGCTTACAATGACTACAAAACTCTTCAGCTTTATCTGGTAAGTAAACCCTTTTTCTTCTAGGGTTTTTAAAACCAGAAGAAGGGATATTTTCAGCCTCTAGATAGTGGGACCTTGTGTGCCTATTTCCATACCTCCAGGGTTGTCTTCTTTCATATGGCAAATCACTCTTGCATTCACTCTGTGCACTGGAACCTGCAACTGCAGTCTTCTTGCGTCTCTCTGGCTCAAACACACTATCTGGCTGTTGATATCTCTCTGCTTCACTCAGGTCTTCGGTTCCCCTCTGACCTTCACGCTGGCTCTCTAGTTGCTCCAAAGCCTCATTGTCACTCTCTCTTACATTCTCATACCTGCTCCATGCTTCCCAGGGTTTTAGCTGCCTTTGCTGTATTCTCTCAGAGTGTGTCCGTGGCTGCTTCAGCTTCTCTCTCTCTCTCTGATTGTCTGGGAGCCTATTTTATCCCAGTGTTTCCTTGCTCCACCCCCACCCAGCTGAACCCTGTCAGGTAAAGTGAATTCCCTTCCTTTGCTGGCTGGGTGTGTCCTCATTGGGCTTTTGCACGTGTTTCTAGTTTGCTCACGGTAACCATCTGACATTTCCTTGTTTACCCTGTCACTTTTCCTGTGCTCCTTTATGCTGAACTGCGTTTTCTCGTGTTCGGGGTCTGCCCTGTTACAGTATATTATGTATGATACAGTGACAATGTTATTGGATAAGGAGTATGCCTAATAAAAGAAAATTGACATAAATACCTGGAGATTACCAATCCCTTCAATCAATTGGATCATCTTATTCCTCTTCAGTATGGTCCAAGACTGGATTAGGCTGAATCCATAGCCTCCTTACCATCTGTATGGAAAGCATGAGCCAGAGGGGGTCCAAACTCACTCTAGTAGGGCACAGGGGAATCCACCTTGGTGTCCCTGGAGGACATCCATAAGGCAGAGGCTTGTTCTTTGAGCAACTTTGAGCAACTTTGAGCAACTTTGAGCAACTTAACCCTCCATTGCCCATGTTCCCTGTAAGTATTAGTGTATGTGTGTCATATCCCCTCGTGTTAAATGCATCTCCCAATTGACCGCTTTGACCCAGTGAAAAGCGGGATATAAATACAGCTAAATAAATAAATAAACTTTGTAAAGTACAACAGGTTGCATGTTGGAGTGGAGGAGTGGCCTAGTGGTTGGGGCAAGTTACTTCAGGCCGGAAGGTCGGGGGTTCAAATCCCACTAGAGGACAGCAACCTTGGGCTGGAAGGACTGGGGTTTCTAGTCCCACAGGTGCTCCTTGCGGTCTTCGGCAAGCCACTTAACCCTCCATAGCCATGTTCCCTGTAAAATAGTTATCTCCAAGTTATAATTCCCTGTTCAATGTAACTTCAGTTTGTTCAATGTAAACCGCACTGATGCAGAATAGCGCGGTATATAAGAGAATGTAAAATAAATAAACGTAGGAGCAGAAACAAATGGTGCATTTAGCAGGGTAGTTCTGTCCAGAGTGTATTTCTCCCACTCAGTCCTGACTGCTTGGGTACATCCCACTCATCTGGCCTGGTCTAGTAGGATAAGGAATGAGAAGGAATCCTCTGTGCTGCACCAATGGCTATACTTATTGATGACATCACCAAAGGTTTCTCTGGTCTGTGTGCACCTGCTGCTGGGGAGCATATATCCCACTCGTCTGAACTAGTCAAGCAGGCTTTAAGGAAAGAAAATGATCAGGTATGTAAAATCTCTGTTACTGAAATGATGCTCCCTACCAGGAAAAATTCCTCACTTGGTTTGCAGCTTGTCGTGCTGTGAGGGCTTGCGTGCATCAGTGATGCTGAGAGCTAAACTATCGGTAGTTTAACTACTGGCAGGGTCTCCCAAGATGGACAGGTCTCAGCTGAGGTGCCAGACCAAGACAAACCACCCATCTGGGCAGCAGCAGAATGGGACAATGTTGATGGCGGAGGATCACATTTTTGTGACAACGGCAACAACACCAAACTTAAACTGTGCGGAAGAAAGGCCCGGCAATCTACTTCTGTATCTTGCCATGAAAACCCAGTGGATAGTTACAACAAAACAAATTGTGCTATGGTGCTGGAAGATGAGACCCCCCAGGTCAGAAGGCACTCAACTAGCTACTGGGGAAGAGCTGAAGACTTTTCAGAGTAAAGCCAGCATTTATGATGTGGTTGGATCAAAGCCCTCTAAGTCTGACTGCTGATGTAGCTGCGCATGAAATGAGTCAGAAGCTGTAAAGATGTCTTACACATTGGAACATGGAACGTACGAAGCATGAACCAAAGGAAGTTGGAGGTGGTCAAGAATGAAATGGAACGTGTACAACTTGATCTGTTGGGTGTCAGCGAACTGAAATGGACTGGCATGGGGCACTTTGCATCAGATGATCACATGGTCTACTATGCTGGAAATGAAAGACAAAGAAGAAATGGTGTTGCATTTATAATAAAGAAGAAACTTGCAAGAACTGTAATGAAATACAATGCAGTGAGCGAACGCTTAATCTCTATTCGTCTACGAGGATTGCCTATCAACACAACTATAATTAAAGTATATGCCCCAACAACAGCTGCAGAAGAGAATGAAATTGAAGAGTTCTATGAACAAGTACAAGCTGAAATTGACAGAACATGCAAACAGGATATCCTGATAGTCATGGGTGACTGGAACGCAAAAGTTGGCAACAAAGAAGAAGGCAAAGTAGTTGGAAAATATGGACTTGGCAACAGAAATGAAGCTGGAGAAAGACTGAGAGAATTCTGCAAGACCAACGATCTATTCATCTCAAACACCTTCTTCCAGCAACACAAGCGGCGACTGTACACATGGACTTTACCCAATGGATTGTATAAAAATCAAATTGACTACATCTGTGGAAGTCAACGATGGAAAAGCTCTGTAACGTCAACTAAGACAAAACCTGGAGCTGACTGTGGTACAGATCATCAACTACTAGTTTGCAAACTCAAGCTAAAGTTGAAAAAGAGCAAACCACTCATGAATGCAGCAAAATATGACCTTGAATATACCACTGGAATTTAAAGACTGCCTGCAAAATCGATTTGCTGCTTTAGATAAAAATGACAGAGCTCCGGAAGAGTTATGGAATGACATCAAGAAGGTTTTGTGTTGGAAGAAAGCGAGAAGTCTCTACAAAAGGTGAAAAAGCAAAAACGGCCAAAATGGATGACAAAAGAAACTCTGAAAATTGCCCAGAAACGCAGAGAAGCTAAAGCCAGAGGAGAAAGAAAGAAAGACAATCGCAGAACTCAACAGAGATTTCCAACGTGCAGCAAGACAGGACAAGGAAAAGTACTACAATGACACTTGCAAGGAAATAGAAGCAGAAACTATTAGAGGAAGAACAAGATCAGCTTTCCTAAAGCTACGAGAGTTAAAGTTCCAGCCTTGAATTGGAATGTTACAAGATGCTCAAGGTTCTATGTTGAATGATGAGAAGATCAAGAAAAGGTGGAAGGAATATACAGAGTTTTTTTAATATGATAAAGATCAAGTGGACCAACAGCCGTTTTCAACCTGTACCTTATGATCGGGAACCATTGGTGATGAAATGTTGAAGCAGCATTGAAAGCCTTATCAAAGAACAAAGCACCAGGCATTGATAGCATTCCCATAGAAGTATTGCAGCAATCTGATGCACAAGGCTCTGCCAAGAAATATGGAAGACACCATCATGGCCAACTGACTGGAAAAGATCTGTGTTTATACCAATACTAAAGAAAGGTGATCCAACTGACTGTGGAAATTATCGCACAATCGCTCTGATCCCACATGCCAGCAAGATTCTACTGAAGATTATTCAAAAGAGACTACAACCATACCTGGAACAAGAACTACCTGAAGTGCAAGCAGGGTTCAGGAAAGGGCGAGGAACGAGAGACAACACTGCAGATGTGAGATGGATCCTTAAAGACTAAAGAATACCAAAAAGATATGTATTTGTGCTTTATCGACTATAGCAAGGCTTTTGACTGTGTAAACCATGAGAAACTCTGGATCACATTAAGAAGCATGGGTATACCAGAACACCTGATCGTTCGTTCTCTTGCACAATCTGTACATTGATCAAGAAGCAACAGTTCGAACGGAACAAGGAGAAACAGAATGGTTTAAAATAAGCAAAGGTGTAAGACAAGGCTGCATACTTTCCCCTTACCTGTTTAATTTATATGCAGAACAAATCATCAGAGAAGCAGGATTATATGAAGACAACAGAGGTGTGAAGATTGGTGGAAGACTCATCAACAACCTTCGCTATGCTGATGATACCACATTACTGGCTGAAAGTGAAGATGATCTGAAACATTTGCTTCTCACAATCAAAGAACATAGTCTCAAAATGGGCCTGCACCTTAATGTAAAGACGACAAAGATCATGACAACTGGCATAATCAACAGGTTCATCGTGGAAGGAGAAGAAATTGAAATTGTGAACAACTTTAACCTACTTGGATAACTATCAATAAAGAAGCAACAAGCAGTCAAGAAATCAGACGACGCATTGCTCTTGGCAGAATGGCTATGAAAGACCTAGATAAGATTCTCAAGAGCAGAGATATCTCTCTCCATACAAAGATTTGACTTGTTCAAGCCATGGTATTTTCAATAACATCATATGGATGTGAAAGCTGGACAGTGAAAAAGACAGATAGGAAGAAAATTGATGCCTTTGAATTATGGTGTTGGCAGCAAATACTGTGTATACCATGGACTGCCCGAAGAACAAACCAGTCGGTACTAGAGGAGATCAAACCTAAGCTTTCTTTAGAAGCTCAGATGACAAGACTTCGACTTTCATACTTTGGACACATCATGCGAAGAGAAATCATTAGAGAAAGACATTATGCTTGGCAAGATAGAAGGTCAACGCAAAAGAGGAAGGCCAGCAATGAGATGGATCGATACAATAACAGCAGCTACGGGTACCAATCTGTCAACAATGAGCCGCCTGACTGAAGACCGAACACAATTTAGGATAGCTATCCAGAGGGTCGCCATGAGTTGACTCCGACTCGACGGTACTTAACAACACCAGGAAAAATAATTCCAGCTTTTGATCGCAAGCTGCATTATTCCTTTTTGGCAGGAGTTACTGCAGATTAGTGACTCCTGCAGTAAAATCTCAGCTTTGATAGCATCTTAGTAACATCCCCTCTACCCACTACCAGGGCCAGGGCTGATAAGTGGGGAGGACAATTACTTGGGGCCCCAGGACTATAAAGTGCTCTCTTGGTAATTCTGAGTGATGCCACTAGCACAGAGCTATAGGGCACCTGGCATTGACCAGGCTTACTCCTTTTTCTGCTCTCAGCATCCTTGTGCAACACTTGGGGTGTTGAAGCTGCAGCACAGTTATGTGAAGAGTTACTGCCCCAAGTATCCTGCCTCTTCTCCCCTCTCTCCACACCACCTTAATGAATCTCCATAGAAAACAGAGAAAATGATGGCAAATAAAGGTCATACGGCCTAGCCAGTCTGCCCATCTATAAGAACTATGAAGTTCTACAATCCCTTCCTCTCCCTTGGAGATTCTCTGTATTTGTCCCCTGCTTTCTTGTATGCAAACACAGCTCTTATCTCCACCACCCCCACTGGGAGACTAACTCAGCTCTTTACAGAAAGGATAGTGGATGTACAATTTTCTCAGATTACTCCAGTCTATCCCTATTCACCTTCACCCTATAAGCCCCTCGTTCCAGAGCTTCCTTTCAACTTGACGAGGACTATCCTGTGAATTTCTCTCCTCCCATCTATCCTCCAGAGTATATGTATTGAGATCTTTAAATCTATCCCCTTATGCCTTATGATGAAAACCACTGATCATTTTAGTAACCGCTCATGGGACCACATCCATCCTGTTTATATCTTTTTGAAGATGAAGCTTCCATAACTGTACGCCAAATGAGGTCATACTAGAGACTTATATAAATGCATTTTCACCTCCTTTTATATGCTGGCCATTCCTCTCCCTATGCATCCAAGCATCGTTCTGGTTTTCACATCACCTTTTCTATTTGGCCACTTTAAAATCATCCGATTATGATCACCCTCTGGTCCCACTCTTCCTTTGTGCAGTCGAGTATTTTCACCCCCTATACTGTACTGCTCCCTTGGGTTTTTGCGGATCATATCCATGACCTAATTTTTTAGCATAAAAACATATCACTTGTTTATACTTGGTGATTCTAATTTAAATCAAATCTGTTTAAGATCACGTTTGACCACAGCCAACCCCAGAGTTGGTTCAAGGTGTTGGTGCCCTAGGCAGATCTTAAGCCTTATGCCCACCTGGCTATCAGAATCTATTGTCTAGCTTTGAATGCCCTGCTCTTTGCTGCCTGCCAAAAGATGTCACCCTAGGCAGTTGCCTGGTGGTTAGGTCGGCCCTGCATTTGACTAGTCAGGCTGATTGTGCTCTGATAAAATTAATATTTGCATTCCTAGCATTAGAGCAGCAGGAGAAGAAGGTATCTGCAAAAAAACAAAACGGAGCAAAAGCGGAACACCAGAAACCAGGCCTAACACACAAAAAATGGTAATTGCAAGAAAGCTTTATTGAAAGACCCAACTAAAACGTTTTGGCCTGAGGCCGCCTTCAGGGGTCCAGAATCACTGCATATGTTAGGAGAAAACGTAGGACTTGAACTACAGCCTTCCACTCAGTTACAAATTACGATTCTACCCTATGGGGATAAGAAAATACCTTAATATAATTCGCCTTGAACTCTGGATTTAGTTCACGGCGAATTATATTAAGGTATTTTCCTCTTCTTCTTCTTATTATTACATCATTATTTTATATTTATATTTATATAGATAGATAGAGAGATATAGAGATAGATATAATGTAGGTTGACTGGGTTTTTCTATTCCAGAGTTAGATGGGGGTCCATTGTATTCAGGTTAGGTGAGGTGATTGTACTCTGTAAAGAGGACGGTGTTTAGCTGCTTTCTAAAATCCTTCATGTCGGTGGTGGATCTCGGCTTCATAGGTAGGGAGTTCCAGATCATAAGTGCCGCAAGCGAGAATGCTCTTGGTGGTTGAATCATTTGCTTTTTTCTAGGCACAGGGAGTAGGGATGATGTTTGTTGTGCTTTGTCTCCTAGGCCTTTCATTGTGATTATAGCAGAGTGTTTCCTCTAGTGCTCCCGCTGACATACTGTATCTCCAGGAACAAGCAGGAATGTAGTCATCACATATGGGTATCGTCAGTACCGACAGAGCCCGCACGGGAACACTCCCCAGCGTCCAATCAGAAAGCTTTTGGGAGCATCCCACAGCGCCTGCGTGCTGCCTTCCCGCCTTTCCCAACTGCCTCTCTCCAGTTCTTTTTCCACGGAGCCAGCAGGTCGTATTCCTGTCACCGCAGAAGAATTTCTTTTTTCTTTCTTTTTGTGGTCGTGTCTGCCTTTCGACGCTCTACCGGTACCGCCGGTCTTTCTTTTCTTATTTCTGTAAAAAAAAACAATTTGTTTTTCCTTTTCTTCAGGTGCACGTGCCTTTTTTGGGCCTTAGGCCCAAAAACCTTTTCTTTAACATGGGAAAACCTGCCTCAGGTTTTAAAAAGTGCACCAAGTGTGGCGGTACCATTTCCGTGACCGACACCCATGAATAGTGTTTAAAATGTTTAGGTCCTGACAACTCCATCACGGATTGTGTGTCCTGTGCCATGATATCTAAAAGAGGTTGGCAGAACCGAGTTGCCCAGCTCAGTACCCTGTTTCCCTCTGATGCGGCTTCGGTGGCATCGACGTCTTCCAGGGCTGCTGCTTCCTCCCGTGGATCTCAGGTAACTAAACATAAATCCAGCCGGTCCTCGAAGGATAGATCTCCTTCTAAGCATCGAGATGCCTCTGGTGTTGCCCTCGAGGATTCTGCACCGGCAAAATTACCCCGGCGGGAGGCTTCGGCTTTCAAAGCATTATCGGGGTTCCAGGATGTTCTCGATGGCTCAGCCTCGACAGATCTCCTGGTGCCATGCTCTGGGGTACCGGTGGTCTCCACCGGTACCAACATCCGGGCATTGGCGACTTTCCTTGCGGCATCGACACCCTTGGTACCGCAACAGACAACTTTTCCGGTACCGGCACTGGCACCGACATTGGTATCGGTACTGGTACCGATAGTATCGGTGTCTGCTCTGCTGGTACCCTGTCCTCCGATGCCCTCTGGTACCGATTCTCTGGTACCGGTTATTCCCGGTACCGACCTTGGTCGGTACGGTATCGGGCTCTGCAGGAGCATCCGGACAGACGATACTTCAAGTCCTCAGAAGAATCTGAGGATTCTGAAAGTTCTGTCGATGCAGCGATGCTTCTTCCAGAGGAGTCCTCCTCCCCTAAATGCAGGATGTCTCCTCCAGAGGACATGTCCTTCCAAGACTTCATCAGGGAGGTGGCTCGGGGCCTGTCCATTACTGTGGCCCCTGAAACAGAGCCAAGGGCCAAGGAGTTGGAAATTTTACAATATCCCAAAACTCCTAAGGAGGCAGCTACCTTACCCATTCATGAGATTCTATATGACCTCATGTTGAGGATGTGGGAAACACCTCTTACCACCTCTCCTCATTCTCGTAATTTGGATACTATGTATCGAGTTCCTCCTTGTCCTGGGTTCCATAAGACTCAGCTTCCTCACCACTTTATTGTGGTGGAGTCAGCTATGAGAAGGATCAGAAGTGCAAAAAGACATGCCTCTAATCCTCCAGGACGTGAGTGCAGAACCCTGGATGCTTTTGGACGTAGAGTCTTCCATGCTTGCTGCAAGAATCAGTTCCTATAGTCTCTACATGGGAATGTTCCTAAAGGAGGTCACAGATTAATTTAGACTTTGTCCTTTCATGTCTGAGGATAAAAGACAGGATTTTCTCACTTGGGTTAAACATGCCCACGATGTTTCTAAATTCTCCAACCGTGCAGCCTTTGACTGCTTTGAGTGTATAAGCAGAACCTCTGCTTTCGCCATAGGTGCACGTAGAATTGCTTGGCTCCAGGCTTCTGATTTAGAGCTCTGGGTACAAGATAAATTGGGAAATATCCCTTGACTGGTGAGAACCTGTTTGGTAAAGATTGGCAGGAAAAAGTCAATGAAATGGATGCTGAAAATTCCACCTTGGACAGACTATCCAAGTCCACTGCTGTTCCTGTTAGAAAGAAATTGTTCAAGAAAACATCTTTTTCTAAAAAGAAAAGATTTTATCCTGCTTATGGTCAGCAGGCATCTTCTACAGGTCAGTTTTCAAGCAAATGTCAGCAACCACCCAAACAGAAGAAAGCAAAGGCTGCTAGGCCTCCACCGGCCCAGCAGCCTCAGCCTCCTCAGGACCTTTGACTTTCAGCTAGAGAACTTAGCCTTTCTGGTTCTGGAGGGACCAGAACCGTCCACTATTCCAGGAAGGTTATGTCATTTTGCCCCCAGATGGGGGCAAATAACAGCAGAGCATTGGACACTCTCCATCATAAAGGAAGGGTACAAACTTCATTTTTCAAGCATGCCCCCTCACACAATAGTGAAGCAGTTCAATTCTCTGACCTCTCTCATCAACCTGTTAGGTCAGGAGGTTGCCATCCTCCTTGCCCAAGGGGGAATAGAAGAAGTACCTCTTCATCAACAGGGCACAGGGTTCTATTCCCCTTATTTTCTTATTGCAAAGAAAACAGGGGGTTACAGACCTATCTTAGATCTCAGAGAATCGAACAAATTCCTTGTCAAGGAGAAATTCAAGATTTCTCTCGGAGCTCTGCCACCATACTGTGGTAGGCGAAGGCCTATGATCCATGCTGCTTGAACTAAACAGACAGGCCTAAGCAGCTTGACTTGTAAATGAAGCCTGTGGTTAGGCCCAGAGGAATAAAACCCCCCCTGAATGCTGCCTCCATAGAATCAAAACTTAACTAAGCATAACCAAGCATAGCTAAGCAGAATCGAAACTTAGAAAAGATAGAAAAACAGCTTTAATTGGTACTGATAGGGATGTGAGAAGCTTCTATGGAATTAATTAACTTTGTTGAAAGAGAGGTTAGTGCCCTGCTTTCACACATATTCCAGCTAGCTAGTGACCTTGGAGAAGAGATGTATCAAGAGTCTAAGAACTGACCATTGTAATGAGGGCTGTAAGGGGGGGAAACAGGTGCTGAGCCCAGACAAAGGTCCTCATTGGATAGCTACGTAATGGCACCGGGACCAATAGATGGGACAAAAGGGGTTACTGGGACCAATGAAAAGTTTGCCTATGTTCAGAATGGAGAAGAAAGGTATAAAAGTTGTTGTTTTGCTAGAAACCATTGCTTAGCCATTTTGAATGTGATTCTGCTTGAGTCTTGTGCACAATAAATGATTTGGACCTTCTGAACAGACTCCTGGTATTATTGGATTTTTTGCGCTCTGCCGCTACATATTCTTGGTGCGTTGGCCGGGAACGTGTGGTGAGTAGAGGGTATACGAGCTGATATACCACGACTTTCCGCCTCTATAGGTTTGGTCCTGCTGGGCTCGTGCCCTCCCGACATGGGCTCGGCTCCCAGGCGCCACCGGTCCCGTTGTATCGGAGGGAGCTGGGCCAGGCCTCGGCAGGTGCCGGACCCGGTCGGAGCCAACACCTCGAACCCGTGAGGGGAGTCCGAGGTCCAACTCATGCACTTGCTCGGGGACAGGGACCGGATCTGGTGAGTATAGTGTTTGGAATGTCTAGACAGATGAGTCAGAACTGCAGTTTGGAATTTGGAACTTGGAACTTGTGAATTTTGGTAAGAGAGCTTGATCACCTCTCAAGACCGTCCAATTAACCTTGCCATAGTGTATCGCGGGGTGAACCCACCGTCTTCTTGAAATAGATTTGGTATAGCCTAGTCAGAAGAGACAGGCTTGGGCTTTTGGGAAATGCTAGCATGTTTGTCTGTGTGAAGAGTGCTTGCGAAAAGAAGGAAGTGTCTGTGTGTCTTTGTTTTTTGGTATTTGTTGAAACTACGAGTTTCCCTTCTAGTATAATGTAAGATTATATTCGGTTGGGTAATTTATGAAAATTTACCGCTTATGAAATAGTATTAAGAAAAGAGGGAAAGAAGATGCAAACGCCTAGAGTCACTGTAAAATCAAGAACATGTCTCACTCATTCAGCCTTCCTACAGCACAGCGTGAGACTGACAAGGGGCGTGTCTGTGCAGAGGTGCTTTTTAACCCTATGAAGGAATGTTTTCAACGTTCTGCTGCTGGGCTAATTGGAGCTTATTTTAGGACAATTATACCTGGTTTTATTTACTTTGTTTTAATAGTGATGTTCATTCTACTATGGTCATGTATTATATACCATTTGATAGGAATATTTAGTCAGAATTTTAGTTTTGAAGGTCGTATTAACCTCATCCGTAAACTGTTTTTAGTTATATTCTCTGCTTTGTCTGTATTTTTACGTCAACTGCTCCTGTTATATTATTGTTACCTTTCAGAACTATCCAGGAGGTGAAGGGTCTAGTTCAGTTTTAGTGTGCAGGGTGAGATTACTTACTCTGGTCAGATAGGCTGCTAGGTATCATACATTTGTGGGCTTAGCTTTGCCCTGTGTTTTATGGTTCGAACAGAAATGATAGAGAAACTAAGCAAACTGTGTTTTGGGTTTTTTTCCTTTGACCTACAAAGTAATTATTAGATCACGACTTGACACCGATTTAAATTATTCTTGCTAGCATGTCTCTGTGCCTGTGAAACTAACTTGTTTCATTTCGTTTCCAGTGAGCGAAGGGGTGTGGCTTTCACACAGCTTGCTAGGAGAAAAAAAAAATGAGACAGCAGCTCCCGATTGAAAAGTCTCTTGCTTGTTTAAAATAAAGGATTCATTCAATCAAAGTGTGATAGGAGATGAATTTATAATTAGTTTTCTAGTTATTACTTTACAGCTGTGATAACTACAGTGACTCAGAAGTTCTTTTGTTTTTAAAGTATATCTGTCGTTTCAAAAACTGACACAGACAAGAGAGAGCAAATAAAGTGTCTTTCCTTTGACCCTCAAAGTAGAGGTTAAGAACCTTGGACGGTGCAGCATTCTGGGTTGGAAGTGTACCAGATTGCAACCTGAGAATGAATGGTTTAAATTCTGAGTGAATAAGAAATTGTGTTAGGATTTTATCTTTGAAATCTGAAAGTTAAAAAAAAAAAAAAAAAGTTTATCTTGCGGAGTGTTTGCATTCCATATATTCACCAACCTTTTTATGAACAAGTATAAGTCATTTGAATGCATGCTTCCCCATACTGTAAGATTTAAGGTAATTACTTTGAATTGTTAAACTCTGTACTAGTGACTAATGAAGACCTTTACAATTCAAGATAAATTCATTTGTTTTTCTGTATTTGAATTTTGTGTGTCTGTGTCCAGAGGAAAAGGGGGTACTTTTGTTTTTTTTGAAAGTCTTTTAAATTTCAAGACGTTATTTCCTGATATACTGTGGCAAGCACCTGATAGACATATTTATTGTTAAAAAAAGGGTGTATGCATTCTAGATATCCACCAACGCTATGGAAAAGTATCCGTTTCATGTCTCTTGAATATCTGCTTTCTGTACTGTAAGATTTAATAAAAATAAAAAATAAAATAATTTCTTTTACAGAGGCATGCAGACTATGGCTGGCAGTTAGTTTCCATGCTAAGTAATTTCATTCCAGTTATACGTAACAGATAGCTATAGTTCTCTCTATAAGAATAGATGTTATAACATGTTGCAAAATAATAGTTTTATATTTTAAGAACTGTATCTAAATTGTCCCTGTTTGGGAAAAGTTGCAATAAGCATAATGGATGTCTGTGCTCAATCTAAGCTTATGTTTTCTGCTTGCCCTATGTTTACAGTAATAATAAGGTTTTTTTAATAAGTTTCTTTTCAAGTATGATCAAGAATTTCAGTAAGGGATTTACTGAAGACTATGGTAATAAAATGTCTCTGTCCCAATTAGGAATGCTATGTGAAAGGGAATGGCTCCTACTAGTTGCTCCATATTTCCTTAGTTCACCATATTTTGCCCCAGAATCTCTAGATATCCCGTCCTGTCAGTTTCTCTCCCTGTAAGCAGCTCCCCAAGAAGCCCCGGCTCTGTTCAGAGTGCTTAAGGGGGGGGCCCAGTCCACCAATGATGCCACCCCCCGGTAGGCGTGAACTAATGTGCCCACAGGAGAGAAGTAGAAAGAAAAAAAAAACTCTCCCAGATAGAGCGTTGCTAGGAGAAACTGTGTGGGCCTAGGGCGGGGGGGGGGGACTCCTCCCTGTAGATTCCCAAGTAGTTTGCCAGCCAGTCAGCTGACCAGACTCATTTAGGTGCCTTTCCCTCTGCCACTGATTTACTGAACTGCAAGCTTTAGGATTTAATTGAACTAATGAACAGTATTATTCAAACCCATCAGTCTTGATAACCCCAAGTGGAATCCAAATAGTGCAGGCTGCCTTCACTATATGCCCCAATGGATCCAGCAGCCCAGGAGAATTTTCATTTTTGTCAGTCAGTCCCAGAGAGATATAAAACAGAAATTACAGAAACTGGATGGATTTGCGGGCATGATAGTTAATGGAAGTTGATCAGAAAGTATGTGAATTGTTGAATGTGACAGAGAAAGTAAATGTAAAGATGGAGAAGAGAACAGATCTTCATGCTGATACTTTAGTTGAATGATGTGGAGGAGGTTATCCTGATCGAAGGAGCAGAGGAAGTAAAAACTGGGTGCGAGTCAGTGCGCCCATTGCAGAGAAGGACATTAGAAAAGTGAATGCCCGTATCCTGACTCCACCCCAGGGGGGAGGAGGGAGTACTTGATTTAAAAAATAATATTAAACCAAGCACAGTGTTCTAGCAAGAAAGGGAAGCAGCTATAGAGTAAGTGGCAGTCGGAGAGGGCTACAGCATGAATGAAGACTAGGCCAGACCGGACTCTTAAGTTTCCCTGGGTCCCCAGGAGCCTATGGTCAGTTTGAAAATAGGGGACCAATATATGGACTTTATGGGGGATACAGGAGCAAAATACTGAAGCCAGTAGCCCCTGTCACCATTATCAGAGCTACTGGGGCTAAGGCCATAAAGCCTTTTCTGCAGAACCGCATGTGTGAACTAGGGGGACAGAAAATAATGCACCAGTTCCTGTATATGCCTGAGTGCCCTATTCCACTTTTTGGAGCCGAGATCTGCTTGCAAAGCTTCAGGCACAGATATCCTTTGCTGAAGAGAGAGAAATGCAAATGACTGTGAACCCAGAGCCTGCTGGATTGATGGTGCTGACTGTTCCCCGAGAAGAGGAGTGGCGGTTCTATAGCACACCTCCAGTCAAGTCAACAAGTTCCTGTATACCTACCAACCCTATAGCCCCACCTGGAGTATGGGCAGAAGATAATCCACCTGGCCTAGCGAAGAACATAGCCCCTGTCATTGTCACCCTCAAGCCAGAAGTGGAACCAGTGCATGTGAAGCAGTATTCTCTTCCCTGACCAGCCATTGCAGGAATCCACTGCCATTTAATGAAACTATTAAAGTATGGACTTTTCAAAGGAGTGCCAGTCACCTTGGAACACCCCCCCTTCTTCCTGTTAAGAAGCCTGGGACAGGTGATTACCGCCCAGTGCAGGATCTAAGAAGAATGAATGATGCAGCTGAAACTATACACCCAGTGGTACCAAAATCCTTATATTCTCTTGGGACTGATCTCTGCTGAAGCTACACATTTCACCATTCTGGACTTAAAAGATGTTTTTTTTCTGCATACGCTTAGCCCAAGACCCCACTACAGGAAGGCGGGGCCAACTCACCTGGACAAGATTACCTCAAGGATTCAAGAACTCGCCTCACTCAGCAAAAGATTTGACAAGTTATCCAGTAATTCCAGGAGAAAGAATTCTACTTCAATATGTGGACAACTTACTCATAACCACCAACTCAGAAAGTGAATGTCTACAAGCCACCAGTGAACTCTTGCACCTTTGTAATGAGGCTGGATACAAAGTCTCAAGAGCTAAGGTGCAATTATGTCAAACAAGTTAAATACCTAGGATTCCAGTTGTCCAGCGGAATTCGACGCCTGGGACCAGAATGCAAAGAAGCTGTATGCAGTATTCCTACTCCAACCACCAGGAGGCAAGTGAGAGCCGCCTTGGGTGCCACAGAGTATGTTGTATATGGATCCCCAATTTTGCGCTGCTAGCAAAACCATTGTATCAAGCTACCAAAGGAATGGAAGTGTCTCCATTGGAATGGGGACTTGAACAGGATGCAGCCTTTTGATCTTTGAAGACCACTCTGTTATCACCAACTCTGAGTCTACCAGATGTCCAGAAAACCTTTCAGTCTCTATGTTCATGAGTCACAAGGAAATGTTCTAGGAGTGTTGACTCAATCTCTTGGACCTTATTTGAGAAGCTGTTACAGCTACAGCCCTCCTAGTGAGCAAAACTAACAAGATCACTTTGAGACAGAATCTTCCAGTTACTGTACCACACTCTGTTCTAACCAATATGAAATACAAAGAAAACTACTAGCTAACAAATCTACGAATGTTGAAGTATCAGAGTATGTTGCGTGAAAACCCCCAGATACAACTGAAGGTCAGTCAAGCTTTGAATCCTGCTATGTTACCAGTTGGTCTTGATCCCCTGATCATGACTGTTTAGAAATTATGGACACTGTATTTTCAAGCCGCCTGGATTTGACTGATGTCCCTCTGGAGAACCCTGAATAAACTTTCTTTGTGGCTGAAGGCAGTTTCATCATCAATGGACATTGTTGTGCTAGATATGCAGTGGTGACCCCTGATTTGGTAGTTGAGTCCTCAGCCCTGGCCCCAGAAACTTGACCACAGAAAGCTGAACTGATAGCCCTCACTAGAGCACTAACAATAGGAAAGGGGCTCTGTCTAAATGTGTACCCAGATTCCAAGTATGCCCTTACAACCTTGCATGCACATGGGACCCTGTACAAATAATGAGGGTGGATAACCTTAGGAAGCAAGTCCATTAAGTATGGCCCCAAGATATTGACATTATCAGGTGCATACTACCTACAGCTTTCAAAAACTTTAGGAAAAGTAGAATGTATGAATAGAACCTTGAAATCTCAGTTGTCCAAACTTTGCCAACAGGTTTACCTGAAGTGGCCCCAGGTTCTTCCTATAGCCCTTCTTAGGATATACTTAGCCCCTGCTAAGTCTTTAGGAGTTCCCCCTTTTTTGAGATTCTGAGACTCTGTAGCCTATTTATAGGGAATAAAAGGAGATGTGAGACAGGATCTGAAATTATTAGACATGAACTATTGGTTTTAAGTTCTGTTTTGCAGAGTCTTCATACCTGGGTACAAAATCGATTACCCATCAATTTGCCTGAACCCCTGCATCCTTTCAAGCCTGGAGTCTCGGTGTGGATCAAAGAGTGGAGAAGGATACCGTTAGCCCTGCATTGGAAGGGACCCTATGTTGTCGTCCTGTCAACTCCAACTGCAGTAAAAGTCGCAGAATTTGAACTTTGGATCCATCATAGTTGAGTAAAGCCAGCAACTGCTTCTGAACCTGATCACTGGACTACTGTACAGCATCCTGAGACTCCATTGCGCCTCACCCTACGACAACAGCCACGGACCTAAGACTTATTGGTCCCTCAAACTGCACTATTTCAAGACTGTCTGTTTATCTGAAGGTAAGGCTCGCATCTGGAGAAAGCTGCAATCATCAGAAATAGACTGTGTTGTGTTAAGAAATTGAGTCTTCTGAGAGACTGTGTTCAAATGCTCTGAAAAAGAAAAAAAAAAACCTGTTTTGATCTCCTAAAAAGTGAACTGCTCTAAGGAGGCAATAATAGCCTGAGAGACTGTACTATGATATTTTAAGAACCTGAGACATCCCAGAGGACAGTGATACTTTGGAATCTACAGCCCTACTCCTGACACAAAGCTGGTAGGTCTACGTACGGCAGAAGCTCGAGGATCTACAATCAACTCGACATCTGTTATCTGTTGTGGATGCCGACAGTTCCACCAATTTTCCAGAGACTATGCCCATTATGAATTCTTATTATTGCTTTATTTCGGCAGCAGCCTTGGGGTGCTTTGAAATGACTTTTGCTTTACCTCCCTGTGCAGACTGTATAAGTACCACACGAACTGGGCTAAAGGTTCCTCATGCCTCCCAGAACTTGTTTCTTGAACTTGCTGGAGCAGTAGCATCTAGTCTCCACATTTATGACTGTTTCTTTTGTGGAGGAACCAAGATGGGAGATCAGTGGCCTTGGGAGGCTCAAGAACTGAATTATTCCATCCCCTACAATCAGACTGATTTACATAATACTACTAGTGAGTGGGTATTGGCCCACCCCATTGTTGACAGTTTGTGTTTTGTTCGCACCGGACCACAATTTGCTATGAAGATTGGACAGCTGGACTGTCTAAATTCGAAGTTTTACAACAGCACAACAAAGAAGACATCTTGGTGGTCCGGCATAAATGCTCCTGAACCTTCTACTCCTTTAGTTCTTTTTCCCACTCTTGCCAAACTATGGACTCTGACTATCTGCTTGTTGCTCCCTTGTTTCTTGCCACTTTGCTTGCGAATGATAACTTCAGTTATTAATAACAATGTAGAGCGCAAGGCAGCTACAAAGATACTAGCTATGTGAAACTACTACCCTATACCACAGAGTGATACCTTTACCTAGTATTATGTGATTTGATTCTCACCCTTTCTCACTTGCGGGTGAGAATAATCAAAGGGGGGAATGTGGTAGGCGAAGGCCTATGATCCATGCTGCTTGAACTAAACAGACAGGCCTAAGCAGCTTGACCTGTAAATGAAGCCTGTGGTTAGGGCCAGAGGAATGAAACTCCCCTGAATGCTGCCTCCATAGAATCGAAACTTAACTAAACATAACCAAGCATAGCTAAGCAGAATCGAAACTTAGAAAAGATAGAAAAACAGCTTTAATTGGTACTGATAGGGATGTGAGAAGCTTCTATGGAATTAATTAACTTTGTTGAAAGAAAGGTTACAGTGCCCTGCTTTCACAAATATTCCAGCTAGCTAGTGATCTTGGAGAAGAGATGTATCAAGAGTCTAAGAACTGACCATTGTAATGAGGGCTGTAAGGGGGGGAAACAGGTGCTGAGCCCAGACAAAGGTCCTCATTGGATAGCTACGTAACGGCACCGGGACCAATAGATGGGGCAAAAGGGGTTACTGGGACCAATGAAAAGTTTGCCTATGTTCAGAATGGAGAAGAAAGGTATAAAAGTTGTTTTGCTAGAAACCATTGCTCAGCCATTTTGAATGTGATTCTGCTTGAGTCTTGTGCACAATAAATGATTTGGACCTTCTGAACAGACTCCTGGTATTATTGGATTGTTTGCGCTCTGCCGCTACAATACCTTCAGAGTCGGGATTGGCTTTTTTCTCTAGATCTCAAGGATGCATACACCCATGTCCTCATCCATCCAACCCACAGAAGGTTCCTTCAGTTCCTTTTTCAAGGAAAGCACTACCAATACAGGGTACTTCCTTTTGGTCTGGCCTCAGCACCAATGGTGTTCACGAAATGCATGGCTGTGGTAGCAGCATTTCTCTGCACTCTAGGAATATTCGTCTTCCCATACTTGGACGACTGGCTCATTCGAGCTCCAACACAGTCAGAGGCCAAGACTTCTCTATCCTGCACAATGTGTATCCTTCAGTATTTAGGGCTGGTAATAAACATCCCAAAATCCAGTCTAACTCCCACTCAGTCTTTAGAGGTCATAGGAGCTATCCTGGATACCACAAGGGCAAGGGCCTATCTTCCCCAGGCCCGTTGCATTCGCTTGGTGCAGTTAGCTTCTCAAGCAGTGCTAAAGCCCCATCTAACTGTTCGAGAAATGTTGCAATTACTAGGCCACATGGCATCCACCGTGCATGTGGTTCCATATGCTCACCCCCACATGAGGGCAGCTCAGTGGACTTTATCCACCCAATGGACCCAGGCATCAGGGTGCCTGTCAGACAAAATAGCAAACATAAGTCGCCTCATTTTGTCCCTCCAATGGTGGAGGTCCACTCAAAACCTGTTGCTGGGGTGTCCCTTTCAACAACCCTTACCCCAAGCAACTCTCACAGCAGATGGTTCTCCAAAGGGTTGGGGAGCTCATCTGCAAGACTTCTCCACCCAGGGCACCTGGTCTCCGCAAGAGTTGTCTACATATCATTCTCTTGGAACTCAGAGCAATTTTCCTGGCTCTTCAAGTGTTCCACACCCTGCTCAGCTACAAGACAGTCCTCATTCATATGGACAATCAAGTAGCCATATTCTTCGTGAACAAGCAGGGGGGAACAGGCTCTGAAGCTTTGCGACTATGGGCCCTCGCCAGAGAACATCAGATTCATCTCCTGGCAGTGTATCTTCCAGGCATACAAAACTTTTGGGCAGACTCAGTCGAGTTCTGCTTCCACACGAGTGGTCTCTGCATGCAGACCAGGTGGCCAAGATTTTTCAAATTTGGGGAACCCTGGACATAGACCTCTTTGCAAGTCCGTGGAATGCCAAACTTCCCCGGTTCTGTTCCAGAATTCTGGCTCAGGGGGCTCAGGCCAGGGATGCTTTCCTCCTTTACTGGGGTCAAGACTTCCTGTATGCCTTTCCACCCATTCCCCTAATTCCCAAAACCCTGTTCAAGCTTCAGAGAGACAGAGGCCGTATGATTCTCATAGCTCCACATTGGCCACGGCAAGTGTGGTACCCTCTGCGTCTGCATCTCTCTCAAGCTCCCTCCCTGGAGTTAGGATATGCTCCAGATCTCCTGTCTCAGGAGGACGGAATGTTATGGAATCCCAATCCCCACTCTCTGCATCTCAGGGCTTGGTTGCTGAAGGCCTAGATCTTCATGATCTTAATCTCCCTCAGCAAATAAAGGATATCCTTTATGCTTCCAGGAAGCCTTCCACACGACGCTCTTATGCTTTCAAGTGGAAAAAGTTTACGATCTGGTGCTCGCAGAAGGGTCTTAACCCCCTTGCGATACCTTTGGAATCACTACTGGAGTATCTCCTTCATTTATCCAATGCAGGACTTAAGACTAACTCAGTAAGAGTCCATTTGAGTGCTATTGCAGCTTCTTTCAATCCTCTAAATGGACAGCCTATTTCCTCCCATCCTCTTGTAGCAAGATTTGAGAGGCCGCCTTCTAACTAAGCCTCCCATTAGGCCACCGCCTGTGGCATGGGACTTAAACCTGGTTCTTGGTCAGCTTATGAAGCCACCTTTCGAACTCTTCGCTACTACCTCATTTAAATTTCTTACTTGGAAAGTTATCTTTCTCATTGCATTCACATCAACACGTCGCAACAGTGAGTTGCAGGCACTAGTAACTGATCCACCTTATACAAGGTTCCATCATGACAAGGTAGTCCTTAGGACTCATCCACACTTTATGCCAAAGGTGGTCTTGCCTTTTCATCTAAACCAGGTAGTCTACCTGCCTGTGTTTTTTTCCAAGGCCTCATGCATCTAATGTAGAAAGAAATCTTCATACTTTGGACTGTAAAAGAGCTCTAGCCTTTTACTTACAAAGATCACAGCAACATAGAAAGTCCTCTCAACTCTTTGTTGCCTTTGATCCTTCTCATTTTGGACTTCCAGTCTCCAAGAGAACACTGTCTAACTGGATTGCTCAGTGTATTTCCTTTGCCTATCAGAGTAAGAATCTTCCTCTGGAGGGCCATATCACAGCTCACAATGTGAGAGCCATGGCAGCTTCAATGGCTCATCTGCACTCTCTCTATCGACGACATCTGTCGAGCAGCCACCTGGGCCTCTGTTCATACCTTAACAGCCCATTACTGCTTGGAAAAGGACTCCCGCCGGGATGCCTTGTTTGGTCAGGCTGTTCTCCAACACCTGTTCCATACCTAATCAACTCCTAACCACCATCCCTGGTTGGATGCCAGAGATCCATGGGGGGAAGTGGAGCCCTTTCACAGAGGCACACAACTTCTGGGGGGTCTCCCTGGCATCTAAAGCTAAGGAGTCCCCGTATGTGAGGACTACATTTTTGCTTGTTCCTGGAGATAGCATAGTTAGTCACCTGTAACAGGTGATCTCCGGGAACAGCAGGAATTTAGTCCTCACAACTCACCCACCTCCCCTAGGAGTTGTATCTCTCTATCACTTTCCCTTTCCCTCTCTTTGTCTTAGCTTTAAACTCAAATGGAGAGAGGCAGTTGGGAAAGGCAGGAAGGCCACACGCAGGCGCTGTGGGATGCTCCCAAAAGCTTCCTAATTGGACGCTGGGGAGCGTTCCCATGCAGGCTCTGTCGCTACCGACGATACCCATATGTGAGGACTAAATTCCTGCTGTTCCTGGAGATCACCTGTTACAGGTGAGTAACTATGCTTACTCACCTGTAACAGGTGCTCTCCGAATCCAGTCTTCACAACCCGCCCACCTCCCCTAGGAGTTGTATCTCTTTCTCTTTTGTCTCAGCTATAAACTCAACTGGAGAGGGACAGTTGGGAAAGGCGGGAAGGCAGCACGCAGGCACTGTGGGATGTTCTCAAAAGCTTTCCTATTGGATGCTGGGGAGCGTTCCCGCTCAGGCTCCGTCGGTACCGTCGATACCCATATTTGAAAACTAAATTCCTGCTGTTCCTGGAGATCACATGTTACAGGTGAGTAACTATGCTTTCCACTCTACTCATGATAAAGGTCTATAAAATCTTATCTCCCCTCCAAGGCCAGCGCTACCATTAGGCAAACTAAGCAGCTGCCTAGAGCGTCAGCCCTCCAGGACACCCATTGCCACTGCGGTTGTTCCTCACCAGTCTCTGCAGTGGTGGTAATGGAATGAAACCACCTTGCTGTGCTTACTTGTACCACAGGGCTGACTGCTTTCACCCCCCTCTGATGGCTGACTTCCTGTTTACATGAGGGCAGAAGCAGACAGCCCCACGGCACTTACCTGCAAACTGATTCAAGTTGACACATTTTTGTAACATGCCAGAGGTGAATGATTAAACTTTCAACAATTTAGATTGTAAAATCACCCACCTCAGGGCAGGGCCAACATTACCATTAGGCAAAGAAGGCGGTTACCTAGAGCACCAGCCCTCTGAGGGTGGTTTATGCTTTATTGGGTATTTGATATGCCATCTTTCAAACTGCCACTGCTGATACATAGATGGGTCTTTACACACATATTTTAGCCAGGCTGATGGTCTATTTTCACTGTGGACATGGTACAAAGGCAGAGCCTGGGCAGAATATAGGCGGCGTGCAAATCTACAACCTAAGTTATAAAATAATATAACACATGCACATTCATTAATTTTCACACAGGTGTTAATGCCCGTCTGAGGGTTGGTGTAACTGTGCCTATTTTGCCACGCATATCCCACCTCTAGTTTATGAAGTTAAGTACTCACATACTTGACTTTATAAAATAGGCACAATAGATGTGCACCTACCTGCATGATAACTAGATGTGATTTTATAAAATTACCTTCTTTCTGTCCTTATTTGCTATATTGGTAAGAAGATTTGGGGTGGAGTGAGAGACTGGGCGGAAACAGAAGTGGTTAGAGGACTTGGTGGGTAAGTTAGGATCAGCTGGGGAATGTGAGAGGCAGGGCCTTAAGCAATGTTCCCTCTAATTTTCTGTAGGCTGTGTGCGCATAAAATATCAGCTGTGCAGCTTTTGAAGGAAGGTTAAATTTTTGTGCGCCACATAACAACACTCGGAGTTATATACTTTAAAATTTGACTACACGTCAGAATACAGTATGTACACCACATTGATTGCACTAGAAAATATTGTAGAACTTGTGAAAACCAAAAGTACACAACAACTTTTCAATTTTAAGAACGTCTGTGTTGTTTTCTATCAGAATCAGAACCGTAATTTTTGTGCGCTCTGTTGTAAAGTATGTGCGCTCACTCGGCGAGGTGTGTGCGCACGCACACGCGCACAGCTTAGAGGGAACAGTGGCCTTAAGTATGTTGGGAAGTGCTTCCTGCAGGTGGCCCTACTCCCTCATGCAGTAAGCAAGAGGGAACCAACCAGTGGAAGCTAGTGAAAGGAAGAGCTGTGTGGGGTTGGCAGTGTGATTTTAGAAAAGTCAAACAGAAAGCACTATTACCACATAAGATCAAACCAACCCAGTTCAAGCATGGTAAATTCAAAAACACTTAAGGTTTTATCAATAGGGGTACCAGAAGTCAAACCCGACATGGCTGTGTTTTGGCGATGCCTTCCTCAGGGGTTTTCTGGCACTCATTGCTGATTAACCTTCTGGAAATGCCTTTTTCTTGTATTATAGCTCTTTTCCAACATGCACTCTCCAGCTCATTGAAGTAGAGGAATTTACCACGTTTGGACTGGGTTAGTGTGAGTTAGAAATCCACATGGCTCAGATCAGAAAGCCTTTCTGCTTGTCTGCCTCTGCTGCTTTCAGTATTCCTGCCTTTATAGGTTTTCCCTTTGCTCCTTCAGCCTGGGTTGGGCTCAGAGGCAACAACTCCTTCCTGCTATTGTACATAAAGGCTCCACATCTCAGCCTATTGTAACCCCCCCCCCCCATACACACACATACACACACCTCCTAATGGTTAGGGCAGTGGATTGATAACTAGGGATGCCACATTGAAATCCAACTCCACACCTTGAGATTTTGGTTAAGTCACTTAATCCTCCTTTGTCTCAGGTATAAAATTGTTTTAAGCCTAGGGATAGGAAAATATCTACTGTACCTGAATGTAATTCTTCTTGAACTTCTAAGAAAGGTGTGAGCTAAACCCAATACTGTAAATTGTAGAGGGTGCAAGAAAGCAGAAGCAGGTGAGCTGTAGGGGAGAGAGTGTTGGGGGGGGGGGGGAAGAAGAGGGTGAGAGAGAATGACTTTAGAGGTAGGGAAGAGAGCCCCTGCGGGGGAGGGGGGGCTTGATGAGAGAGGTTAGTAGTGCCTTGTGTGGGGAGAGGAAAGGGAGAAGGTGATTGGGAGGGAGGGGGGGGGACGGTATGTGATGATGAAGGAAGAAGAGGGGCAGAGAAAGGAGAGTACCTGGTCAGCTTGGGACAGAGAAGTACATGCTGGGGCTACCACATATATTTTGTGGATGTCTACTAGAGCACAAGAAGAAATGACCAACAGAAAACTAACTTGTAGGTTAATGCCTATTTTTTATTTGAAGCTGGTATAGCCATAAGCCATCTTGGAGATTGGAGTCTTAACTTTAATAAATATAATTATCAAGCTGATCCTAAGTGGCAGTGTCTGAATACAAGGTGGCCTGTGGGGAATTCGGGGTGGTGAGCAAGTTAGTGATGGAGTGTTGAAGACTCACACTGATAGAATAGTGGGCATACTGTTGGTCGGATGTAGCATGGGGTTTATGTGAAAAGGTATACATGTGGGAGGAGTAGCCTAGTGGTTGGGGCAAGGTACTTCAGGCCGGAAGGTCGGGGGTTCAAATCCCACTAGAGGACAGCAACCTTGGGCCGGAAGGACTGGGGTTTCTAGTCCCACAGATGCTCCTTGTGGTCTTGGGCAAGCCACATAACCCTCCATTGCCCATGTCCCCTGTAAGTATTAGTGTATGTGTCTCATATCCCCGTGTGTTAAATGTATCCCCCAATTGTGTTGTGACCGCTTTGATTGAAGGATAAGGCGGTTTACAAAAACTGTCTAAATAAAATAAAAAATCTACAAGATAGCATGAAGCACATGGGAACCTAGTTGGCTGAGTTTTGTGTTTTGAGGTTGATGGAGTCATCTGTAGGCTTATCTGAGATGTGCAGTTTTGTGTTCTCAGTGTTGCCAGTCTGAAATTTTAAAGTATTTTGTCAGGTGCAGAAGGGATGGGAACTGGAGGTCTGCTATTTTCCTTTCCATCATCATCAGGGGTCACGAGAAGTCTTCAATGTTTAATTTTGGTTTGTGGTTGGATTCCATTTTATCTGAGATATTCCCTTAACATTTTATATTTCCTTGAATCTGAACTATTTCCTCCTCTTCTCCCTCCCCCCCCCCCCCATTCCCCTGTGTTAAATAGTGCACATTCATGCACTCTGTAACAGAAAAACTATACAGGAGTATGGGCAGGACCTGGGAAAATTTGCCAGCTCAAGGCCCCATGCTGCCTGCCACTACGGGGCATAGATCACAATGGAGGTCCATAGGGAGAGGGAGCAACCCTCTTTCTGTGACTCCACAGTTTGGGAGCCACTGGTGTAGAGCAGCATGGTTCAAATTTGGCTGTCAATGTGGCACAGATGCTACCCACCATGCAGCTGCTCCCTTCTTCCACTGGTGCAGATTAGTGCTGGGGGGGGGGGGGAGGAGGGTTGGGGTAGAGGAAGACTGCATGTGTGAGATCTTGCCCATGGTGATGGTAGGGGGGCCTGCATGGGGTATTATTTACCATGGGGGAAGGGGGGTGAGCAGGACAGGGATTGATGCAGTAAAATGCACTAGGCTTTGTGCACATTAACTTAGCTTTTGTGTGCCAGGTTAATGAAGCAATTGAGGTATTCTGCACAGATGCATAGAAGTGCACAGAAGTCAAGAAGGGTAAGCACAATGCAAAGGCTTTAACACAAGGTCAGAGGAAAAATTAAGGGTCAGCTTGTTCTGGAGAAGGATTGGTGAGGATATCATTCCTGTCTCTTCCTTTTACCACCAGCAAAAGGACTAGCAACTTTTTTCCTAGCTTCCATGCAAAGCATGTATAAAAAAGACTGAGCTGAGTGGAGGTGTGCTGAACAAAGAGTAAAGTGCTGGACTGTTGACACATGGGTTTTAGCACTTGCCGGGTTGCATGTGCATATACTGGAATGTTCTGCACGTAAACTGCACCTCTGCTCCATGGGAGAATCCCATAAAAAATTAAAAACTCTACTCTTTCTCAAGTACTATGAGGCAGACCCTCATTAATCCACTACTATCCAACTTCTAAAATAGTAACGTTATGAAGGTTGTACATAGTTAAAACATAACTCTCCCAGTTCTCACTCCCTGTACCCCTTATTCTGTTTTATAATGTTATATGTAAGGAGCGCAGCTCATATTTGAGTGTTAAGTTGCACACTGTTATATGTAAACTGTCACAACTTGTAGAAAGACTGTATTAAAATATGGCTAAATAACTAAAATAAATATTTGTAATTTATGCACAAATAGCATGCCATCATATCTGCAAATGCATGCACATGCAGTCTGAGTGCTGGTACTTTTTTGCATAAGTACAGTTGCCATTATTGCAGACCCAGGTGTGCATGCGTCCACGGTGCTCTTGTATGTTTCTGTATGCCTCTAACAAGATAACTACGTCAGCCCAACCCTGGGAAAAGGTTTGGGTTATGCAGTGCACCTAAAATATCACAGCTGCAGTAGAATGGGCTGTGGGACCTGAAAGCACCACACAGCTAAGTTGAACCATTTGTGCTAGTGGGGGAGGGGCAACAATATGAATCACCATTGTGTCATGGTCCCTGCATCGAAAGGGCAGAATTCTGCACAAATTTTGCCATGCACAGTGGTACAGAATTCTCACAGGATTACTATAGCAAGTGCAGTGTTGATTCAATGCCATTAAGTTCAAGGAGTTTTCTGCTCTGTGTGTTGCTCAGGTCTGGTGTACACATACAGGTCAAATCTCAGGTATTCAAACCAAAATAGCCAGATAATCAGAACTGGACATGTTACACAGATCACAGAATCCAGAGCATCACCTCAGCCCTTAACTTGCTAGGGATGCCCTTGTCTTCCCAGCAGCTTGTGGGGGTCAGTGTGGTTCCTTGAGGACATATCCTCTAGCAGGCATGGTACCAGGTCTTTTCATATATTTTAGCCTGCATTTGAGCATCTTCCAGCCATCCAAGCTCTCCAGAGTACTACTAACCACAAAAAAAATAGTAACTATTTGGGCAGTGGCTATACAGCCAGTCTCGGCTTGTCCATTAACAGGCACTCATGGAGCTGGTTTTAACCTCCAGGCTTGATTCTTTACAATGAGACACAGGATTATTGAAGCAGGACCTTAATGACTACTTGAACTGTCTCCACTGTGACTTTATTTATTTGGAGCTTATGCCTGTCCTGTAGTAATTCAGGGTAATTCAGCAACAGTAGGTATTTTCCTCTCCCTGGAGGGTTAGCCTTGGGCACAAACATTAAGTGACTTCCCAAGGCCACAAGTATCTTCTCTGGCTCTTAGTGAGTTTTTTATAAAAGAAAAAGTTAATTTGCCTGATTTCCCTTTCCTGCACATTATAGCAGAGCTGATATTGTGTTCTCTATCCTCCCTGGAAACATCTAGCTGAAGAAACCACTATTTGACATAATGCTAGAATAAGAGGGAATTCCAGCTTACTCTTTACCTAGGCTGTGGATGTAGCGGCTGAAGTGAAATATATATGACATGAACTGGCAGGCCTCAGATTCATGCAGTATCAGGATGGTGCTCGTTTCACTAGGTGACCAAAGGGCTCTGGTTATTCTCGCACACCCCAAAGCTGCTCAGCTGCAGCCAGTGTTCACAGTAAGGCATATACATGCTTGGCTGCGTTGCACTTGCCTTACCTCCAATCCACAAAGTCCAGTGCAGGAACTCATCCTGCCATAGCTCGATCTTTGTTGCCAGCCCTGTGAACATATTCAGAGGTTACAGGCGGACACTTCCTATGTGCTGATGTTACACAATGAATAAACAGGACGTTCTGAACATCCTCTTGGGTATGCGACGGATGGGGCAAAGTTTGGCCACTCTGTCTTGGGTGCACATTCAAACATCTAGACCCCATTTTATAAGTTCTATTCCTTATCACATCCTGCATTTCCACTATTTCAGCATGAACTTGCAAAAATGTATTACCTGACAGCTTAATGCCCTTTTTGTTATGCATGGTACATTTTTATTGGGTTACATACTAAAAATAAATTTAATGCAGGTTTGATTGCATTGGTCTTCTAGTCGGGAAATTTTTCAATAAGACATCTGAGGGTGAATTTTTAGCCTGCAGAAACCCCAAACAGTTTTCATATGCAAGATAACCATATACTGTGTGCACGAAATATTTTCGTTCTATGCAGCTGAAAGCACTCTCCAGATGAATCTTTCATTGTAAGATAACAGAGCTAGGACTTTCAGCTCTGTAAACAGTTTTAGTTTGTTTCCTTGATTTATATTGCACTTGACATAACATTAAGGTTACCAGTTTTTTTTGCAGTTGAATTTGGGACACTTATTTGAAGTGTGTAGGGAGGGGGGAAGAAAAGGACATCTTACTAGGGTTATACCAAGGGCTATGCGAGAGGTGTGGCCGCACAGGGTACAAGCACAGAAGGGAACGCTGACATCACTCTGCTTCCATGAAGCTCAAAAAGTGAGCTAATACAAGTGGCTGGGTGGAAGGAGGCGCCCATTTCGTTCATCGCACAGGGCACATTTCTAGCTTGGTATAGTCCTGCATCTTAGTTCCAAGTTAGAGCAACAAGGCATGGAGAAGAGGGGTCAATACCCACCTCTCCCTGTCCATCCCATAACAGCAATAATATTGCTTCCAGGCTGACACATCGACAGAGAAATAGAAACAGTGATGCATTTCCCCTCTACTGTGCAAAATATAATGATAGTGTTTAGACATTATAGCCATTGACATAGTCAAACTGCAAAATTTACAATTTATTTTTTTTCTACCCTCCTGTCCCCATTTCTGGGATCAGGGACAGGAGGCTGTTAAACAAGTGGGAGTCAGGGACATATCTCTAAAATTGTGGACAATCCCCCAAATTGTGGACATATGATAACCTTATGTGAAAGCCTTCTGGCTGGTTTGGGCTTTTGATATTGTCTTCCTGATGGGCTAGTTCATCAGAAACGGTCCTGACATGGTCCTTTCAGGCTTGGATTTTAGTTCCCAGAGTTAGGGAGGCAAGGTCGTTTGGTAAAGACTGACACTTAGTGGCAAAGAGCTCCTTTATTCATAGAAGCAGTATTGTGCAAGGAGAGTTGGTCTGTGAGGAGTAAGATAGCTAAACTAAAAAAAAAAATGGTCAGTCCAAGAAAGAGGAGAAATAGTTAAGCCATTCTTTACTAAGTCACCAATAAAGATCTCAATCAGGAGTAAAGCACAGTTACTTACCTGTAACAGGTGATCTCTGGGAACAGTAGGAATAAGTCTTCACATATGGGTATCGGCGGTACCGACGGAGCCCATGCGGGAACGCTCCCCAGCATCCAATCAGAATGCTTTTGGGAGCATCCCACCACGCCTGCATGCTGCCTTCCCGCCTTTCCCAACTGCCTCTCCTCAGTTGAGTTTTAAAGCTGAGACAAAGAGATAGAGATACAACTCCTAGGGGAGGTGGGTGGGTTGTGAAGACTTATTCCTGCTGTTCCCAGAGATCACCTGTTACAGGTAAGTAACTGTGCTATCTCCAGGAACAAGCAGGAATGAGTCTTCACATATGGGGACTCCCAAGCTAAGATGCCTGAAGGAGACCCCAGCATTTTGCAATCTAAAGATGGGCCATGCTTATCCCTTAAAACCTCAGGCATCCAAGGGATGGAGGGTAGGAGTTAAGCTAGAAAAGAAAAAAAGATGCTGTGAAACTGCTTAACTAAACAAGGTATCCAGAGGGGAGTCCTTGTGTAAATCATAATATTAGAAAAATGTTGAGTCTTAATTATCTAATGTGGATCTCACTCAGAAATATTGCAAAATATTTGTTGAGGGTAATAAGGGTCTGTGGTTGAGAGCCAGATCATTATCCCCAGAGAAATTCCCTCAATGTGAAGTAGAGGGAAAAAATAATTTTGCAATACAGGAAGAGATGAGAAGTCCTCATGGCAAGAACTAACCCTAGAAGAAGTACTAGGGGAGTTCAATGAGGTTGGACTTTTGAGAATAGGTAAAGCTTCTGTAAGTCAAAAAAATTGAACTTCTTGTCCTTGGAGCAGAATAAGGTCCTAGGAAGAGTGGAGATAATCTGACTGGTTTGGATGAAAAGGTAGAAATACCCTTTGCAGAAAAAAGGGTATAGGTCTTTAAGACCCCCTTTATTCCAATGAAAGAGAGAGATATTTGTACTAGGCGTTGAGCCTCCAATTTTTTGAAGATCAGTAAAAGTCTTCCATAAGTGATGTCACTTATGATGAAGACTTTACAAGTAGAGCTTCAGATGTGACGTAACCTAAAAGGTAACGGTAAAAGAAGGTATTTGGTAAAATACCATAAAAATTGGTTGTCCACTGAGTTGATGGTATGCTGGGGCAGCATTAATATGGACAGTAGACAAATCTTTCAAAGTCAGATGATGTATAGAGATTGACGCAATAACAAGAAGGATTAAGACCTACTTGAGAATCTTGATGGAGAATCTGTCTGGTTAAATATGGAAGAACTATAGAGAAAGTTTCATGGAAACTGGTAATATGTTCTTCACTGACAGGGATAGGATTAGAGTTCTTGAAAAGATCTAGCCCCTGGATAACCAGGTCTCGAGACGTACGTGAAGGAGTGCAAAGGAGATCCTTAGTCTTAAGACAGCAAGTCTGGATCCTTCTACAATTTCAATTAGTAGCTGGAGAAAAAGACGCAATATAAGGGGATACCATGTTTGCCTCTTTATGAGGGCAATAGAGTATCATGCGTTCTCCTGTTTAACATAAGCTACCATGAAGTATAGGAAATTAGAAGGAGAGTAGTGAATAAGGACCAACTGCAGTGAAAAAAATGCATCCCTGTTGAGGAAGTTCCAGTGAGATGTGGAACAACCAGGGAATTGTGCAATTTTCCACACTTTCACGTGGTCTAAACCCTGGTTTACCTTTTCTTAAAAGGAAATTTTAAGGAATATGGTAAAAGTAGGAAAAAACAGTCATGTAGGAACATGACTGGTAGAGTCTACCAGCTGAAGCCCTTATAAACTATCTGAGCAGCTACCTATTAGGAGTAGCTCTGAAGCTCTCTGGCAAAGGCCCACAGTTGCAGAGCTTTGTTGTAGAATTGCAGAGCGCATGTTGTAGGTTGCTTAGATCTGGCTGTTGAATTGCCAGTGTGCAACCTAATCTATTCTGTTGGAGCCAAGAAAACTGAACGTGGCTAAGAATAGTAGACAGGCCTGATGCCTGCAACAAAAGTCCAAATGAGTTCTGGATCTCCTTTGGACTTATCTGTTATTAAGGCAGCATAAGTTAGGTCCCATAGGTTGGAGAGGACCGACAGACATAATTTGGAGTAGTAATACCCAATTTCTGTCCGAAAAGCTGCCTTAAAAAGATATGTGAGAAGGAGATGAACTGCAAAAAGGGGAGAAAACTTTGTATGGAAACTAGTTACTGGAGTAGGTTTTGAAGAAAAGCCTATGGCTTAGAGGATAAGCCCTCCAGTTGATTAGTAGTACTCTTAGAGACTGAATGTCTGGACTAAGAGCGATAGAAATTAATACAGAGTTGAGAAGACTTACAATTTAGTAAGTCTTTGAAGGGATAGGGTCCCCTTGCAGTTAAAAGTATGAGATATCCTCGTACAGGAAAACTGACAAGGTGAAAGGTATAGTTCACCCTGTTAGTTGTTAGTTCTCCTTTTAGCTTTAAAAGGAGAACCCTGTTATCTCTGGGGTATGATAGTCCTTAATAGCTCTTAGCTAGAAGGATAGATTTCGCTTGTAGCAAGAGATTCATGCCCAGAGCCGAGGATTGAGTCAATGTATGACATATCTCAGCATGGATGAGATGACTTTTAGATGCTTCTGTTGAAAAGAAGTAGGCTCAAGTTCTAAACCTCACACAGAAAAAGTGAATAAAATATCAGAAACCCTGCGATTGCTGGGTTTGCTGAGCCTGTTGAGGTTTTGATTTTCTTAGTCTGGTATGGTGTTGCCCATCTTTGGAAACATCTGTAGAATTGGTAGAAGATGGATAAAACTTTTTCCCCTTGGGGGAATAAAGCTTTTTATGAGATTTTTTATTAGCTGGGATAGAGGAGAGTTTGGACAATCCTCTGAAAGTAACAGCATCAGTGCTCAACTGATTAGCTTGAAATAAAGCCTCCTTGTTGAAGAGATTTTCACCAGTACAAGGAGTATTTCCCAGCCTTTCCTGAACCCATCTGTCCAAGTCAGAAACTTGGAGCCAGGCTAAGTGTCGTGCTCCTATGGCTATAGCAGAGGTTCTGCTAATAAACTCAAAACAGTCCAGGGAAGCACGATTAAGAAACCTAGAGATATTTTGAGCATGATTGACTAATAAGTAATAGTCTGCTCTTTTATGCCCTGGAAGAAAAGGGTTCAAAAACTTTAAGTTCTTTGTGACCTCTTCAAGAGATAATCCCATATAGAAAATATGAGAATTTTTGCTGAAAGCATGGATGCCTGGAAGCATCGACGTCCAAAGGCATCTAAAGTCCTAGACTCACGACCTGGCGGATAAGAAGAGTGCTTCTTTGCACTCTTAATATGCCTCATTGCTGATTCTACAACAATAGAATGATGAGGACTTTTGAAAACCTGGAGAAGGTGGCACCTTGTACATAGTGTCAAGTGTCTTGGAATGTGGGGATACCGTTTAAAGGAGTTTCCCACATTCTTAACAGTAGATCTTGTAAGATCTGATGCACAGGAAGCATAACCACCTCATTTGGAATCCAGGGAAATTGCAGTTTCTCTGAATTCCCCGGTAAGGATTCTTTACCAGGTATAGAAATGGCAAGTAGCTTTGCCATATCAAGCAGAAAAGCTTGAAAAGAGGTTTCCCTCAAAGAGGACTCTTTAAAATGAGGGGTAAAGGCTAGACTTGTAGAAAAATCAGCCTTGGTACCGATGGATTCATCCCAGTCATCGGGATCGGAAGACTGAAAAGGATGAAGCATCGGATTTTCTTTAAAGCGATGTCTTTGGTACCGCCCGAGGTCAGTACCGAATCTTCCATGCTAGAGATCGATTCCAGGCTCGGCATCGAGGGAAGCGATTCTGTCGAAGTAAGCATGGACGGTACCGACACCGATGTCGATACCGGTACTGAAGGCGATACCGATACTCAAGGAAGGTCTGCAGCAACTCTAACGGTACCGAAGTAGCCAAGAGTGCTAGACTATGTTCATCGGTGAGGAGTGTTTCGTCCATCACCATAGCCGATGCCGGGGTGTCGGTACTGCCCAAAGCGGCCACAACCACCGAGCATGGCCCAGGTATGTTCATCGAGGTAAGAACCTCGAACAACCCAGAGCCCAGTTAATGCTTTGGAGCCCAAAGACTCCCGCCGGGGCTTTATTGCCAAGATGTCCTCGAGGACAAGGCCGAAGCCATCTCGATGCTGGGAAGGAGATCTACCACTCGAGGACTGGCTAGTCTTTACAGACTTTTGTTTGGTTACCTGATCCTATGAAGAAGAAGATATTCTAGCTGGTAACATCAAAGGGGATGTGAACCGGGTATCGAGTTCTGCTCGATTCTGAAGACTTCTTCTGTTTGAGCTCCAGCAGGAGAGACACTCCAGAAGGCAATGGTCAGGACCTAAACGTTTTAGACACCAAGTATGAGTGTCTGAAAAAATATCTGTACCGCCACAGTTTGAGCATTTCTTAAGGATAGTGGCTGGCTTTTCCATAACGGAAGGGTAGAGGCCTAGTGGCCTAGAAACCGTCAGGCACTAAACAGGAAAATATTTCTAAGGAAAGAAGAAATTCTTCAGGAAAAAGAAAGAAAGTACTGGCGGTACCGGTAGCGTTGAGGGAAGGCAGATGCGACCACAAAAAAGTAAAAAAAAATAAAAAGAAGAATTTTCTGCGGTGACAGGAATACGTCCTGCCGGCTCCGCGGAAAACTGAGGAGAGGCAGTTGGGAAAGGCGGGAAGGCAGCACGCAGGCGTGGTGGGATGCTCCCAAAAGCGTTCTGATTGGATGCTGGGGAGCGTTCCCGCGTGGGCTCCGTCGGTACCGATGATACCCATATTTGAAGACTCATTCCTGCTTGTTCCTGGAGATAATGTATAACACAACACAATTATACTCCCTATTCATCAGTTTATACTAATCTGAACATCACACGGCCTATTAGAAAATAGAGACACCTTCAGATCAGTAAAGGGACTATTCAGAGGATAAATCCCCTATTAGCACGTCCCATCCATATCATTCATCGGTCTAATCTATACACAACTTCAAATGCTTATCAGCAAAGACCCTGAAAACAGAACAAAAGGAAAAACAATAAAAACCTATTAATAATACCTAAGAATAGAACCAAAGCAAAACAGACAACCTGTCACAGAGCCTTCCCAATATATGCTTCAACCCTCTGGAACGCACTCCTGGAAAGAATATAACACCACTGACTTATGGGATTTTCATAAAGCCTTAAAAACACTCCTTTTCTCAGAGTACTATGGACCAGAAGCAGAACAACCATGTGAAACGCAGCCACTACAATAAAATCTGAACCCATCCACACCAACCACTAACTACAACCTATCTCAAATACCCAACCATACATTCCCACAACCTGTAACAAGAAATCATGTAAATAATACTGTTAATACCCCTGTTCTCCAAGTTTAATGACAGTGTTCTATGTAATGTTTTTTGTTCTTTGTTCAATGTAAACTGCTTTGAATACAAGACAAAGCAATATAGAAAAATTGTTAAACGTATAGCATGCTATAAATACACCATATCAAAAATTTAAAAAATTAATACAATCCAATTTCATAAAACAATACATTAGAACCACAATTTACTTAAGTTAGATGAAGAACACTAGTGACAGTCTCCTAGAGGCAACCATGCCCAAACAGTAACCACCAAAAATAGCTGGAGCAGAGGTTAATAACACAAATCCCAACTCATCTAAAAAGGAAAGAAAAGCAGATTCTGCACTTTAGGAAAAGCTTGTCTACATGCACATTTAAGTCTTCTAAGTTATGGATTGTAGGTAGACTGAATTCTGATACCTCTGAATAGCCCTGAAAGCAGGGAAAGCAATTGTCTACTCAAAGGAAGATACAGTAGTGCACCAATATTTCAGTTTGGACTCTGGAGTGGTCTTCAAAATAAGTTTGTAACACTGTAGACCCTATATAACACTGATAATTGACCTCATTATAAGTGAATCTGCATTATATGGGGTCTACCGTGTAATATGTACTAGCAAAATAAAAACAAACCTAGCTGCATTATACAGTATATTATATCAAGCCATGATAATATGGTTCTACAGTTTATCTGTGTAGCCTGCAGTTTCTGAAAATCATAACAAACAGTAATTATGTTTCTGGAGGACCATATAAATGCTTCCCCCTATTTGAGATCCACTTTGTGAACTGTATGAGCAGCTTACACGGGTGGTGAATGAGGGCTACCCAAGTGATCGCAGGTGTTCCACGTTAACTTCCCTGCCTTGTTCTTCTGCTTTCAGAAGTCTGGAGAGAGAAGACATCTTGAAACTGCTGGCTTCCCACCCCCCATCTGTACAACGGACCCTCGGTGTAAAAGCGTGGATCTTGATAAGGTAAGCCATCACCCTACAGCTATCTGTGCACCTCAGCACCTCCATCTCTCTCTAGGAAGACATTCTATTCACTTCCATTAAAGCAGCAGCGCCTGGTGTAATAGTTCAGGCTATTCATTCATTTTTCTCTCTCACGTTCCTTAGAATTTGTAGAAAAAAAGATTATTGAGAAATCTAATTAGGGATTAATTTTAAACATGGCCACCTGCGATGATCTTAGACATTTCCTATGTTTAGTTAGTTTTGCTCTGCTGTGTATAGACTCTTCTCTTGGAGCATCAAGAAACGTGAATTCCAATTTGCTGAACAAGTGTGACAGATGGCATATGGGCATATTGCAAGTGCAGTAAGCGGGTACAGGGGGCAAAAATCGAGCGGCCCGAGTCTTTGGTAGAAAAAAGAGCGATGCTCTAAAATCAGAATTGGAAAAATGTTCAGAGGGAAATGTAAGATACTACTAAAAAAAATAAAAAAAAAATCCCTTTTTTGGGGTCATGGTGTGTGTGGGAGGCAGTGGAGTTTTGCTATTACGAAGAGGGTAGCAGAAGAGCAACGCACAGGGAGCTGGTGACTGAGGATACCAAAGGATGCATGGCTTTTTATTTCTCCCATCTGAAGAGACATTAATTTTATTATGACCAATTTGTTTTTGTCTGACAGTTTTATTCTTTGGATGATATTATTGGTTGTTTTATCTTAATGTCTTTTATCTTAATATCATCTCCAGCATGTGTGCAAACATGGCAAAATAAGTGAAATACTGCCAGGTATCTGGCCCTGTCACTATATGTAAATCCCATGCCAAGGACTGGATGAATATGAACATGAAAGGATCAGAGGCTCTGCTACATTCATAGTAGCTTAGGTCCATTTTTGTTTCTCAAATTCCTTTCTTTCCCTCCATCATCCTCTATGCAATGACCTGCACATCCTTCTTTTCATCTGCTTACCTATGCTCAAACCTTATACACACCTGTCTATTCCTTGACATGCTTAACAACCTCTGCACTTTTACACGCAAACACAGCAGATGTGTAAACCACTCCGTGCTCATGCCCTGAACACCTGCCTATGCTTACTCCCTACACATCTATTCAAATCTGCCTCTGCTTCATGGGCCTTGTTTTATAATAGGCCCCTCATTTAAGTCTGGAGTGAAGGAGTAGCAACAGCCTAATTTTTCAGTTTTCCGGATTGTGCTGCATCTCTGGAAAACAGCCAAGATTATCTTACTAGCTGCAGAAACCCAAGAGAAGAGCCTAGTAACCAAGAGATAAGGGTTTCCCACTGGCTGTCTTTGTGACCTTGGGCAAGTCATTTTACCCTCTTTTGCCTCAGAAGAAAAGGCCTGGCAATATACTTCCTGTTGCCAGGGCCAGCCCTGGGGTTTATGCTGCCCTAGGCAGAAACCCTGGCCTCGCCATCCCTCCCCCCCCCCCCACCAGCTGCCACTGCTCCCCCCTGCAGCTGCCACCGATTCTGTCTCTGGAGGGGGAGGCGGGCAATGGTAGCAGCAATATTTCAAAAAGCGGCAGCAAAAAGCAGCTGCTTTTGGAAATACTGCTGCTGCCCGCCTCCCCCCCCCCCTAACAGAATTGGTGGCAGCTGGGGAGAGGGGGGGTGGCGCAGCCGGTCATGTGTGCCGCTGCCACCACTGACCCAGGCTGGCCATTTAGCTCGCCTTATAGATGGGCTGGCCCTGCCTGTTGCCAAGAAAACCCAGGGGCTGCTGGGTCACCAGTAGTCAGCTTTGACTTGAAGGCACTAAAAAGATTTTTTAAGCCTATCTGCCTTTGCAAAATAGGCTCCCAGAACAATCCCCTGTCCTGTAAATGCAGACACACATTTTTGCCTGCTCTGAAGCAAATTTGTATGTGTACTCGCATATTTTTTATAAAATATGGGCATACGTTACAACTCCACCCCTGCTCTGCCCAAACTAAACTCCCAAGAACACAGACACATGACATGCCAATGTGCGCTCTATAAATAATTGCGGATGATGATGATGATGACGATAGCAACAATAGAATTGTGCAGCCACTTGTCGAGAAATTAGAGCATGGACACCACCCTCATGTCTAATCAAAGATTTAGTAGATATGGGAAATTACTTCCTTTAGTCATTCCCTAAAACTGAAGTCCAACTAGGGTCCAGTATTGTAAACCTAGATGCTAGATGGATGGATGAATGGTACACATTCCACAGTTTTGTCCTGTAGGTGGAGGACATACCAGTTTGGATAGTTCCCATCTTCATGTGGCTTATGGAATTTGCTTAAGTTTTAGGCTGACAGTCTAGTGATGTCACTGAGCAAGATGGCTGCTGAGCTCTAGCTCCTGTCAGCCCGCCTTGAAGTAAGCTTAAAAATCTGACTTCTGCCTCCCTTTGGGTCGATTGTCCCACAGTGGAGATGTGTTGATAATACTGAGATGGCAATGAAGGCAAAAAAATACAGACTTGAGAGACTTTGCTTACATGGGTCCCCCACCGCCGCGCAAACGGCAAGAAAAAAATGACAGCATCAGGAAGCTGGCTGGTGGGAAATTCCAGCCCAATAACATCCATTGAGACTTCAACAAACCCACATGCAGTGGGGTTGGAACACAAAGGGGCCTTCAAGGAGGAAGTGCGCGCTTGGTTTAAGGAATTAAAGCTGGACCTATCACAGGTGTGTGCTGAAGTGGTGGCGGGCATAGAAGGCCTATGCGGAGAGCTGGGCAAATGGGTAGAAGAGGTGGAGGAGCATATTGAAGACAAGGCAGAGATGGTGGGGACCCTGGAAAATAAAGTACAAACACTGGTTAAATTGAGAGAGGATCTGGACACAACAACCTGAGATTTCACAGCATTGCAGAGGACTCCTTCAATGACTGTAAGGCTGTTGGTGCAAAAAGTAACTCAAGCACTGATGCAGCAGACTGGAATTCCCCATGAATATTTGGATCTATGGATAGATTGGGCCCATAGAGTTGTGGGACAGCTGGGACCTCCTAATAACAGTCCTAAGGTCATCATTGCATGTTTTCATGTTTTGGGAGTGAAAGAGCACGTAGCAGCCCTGGAGCATGCTCAGGGATCTTTCCCTTGGGAGTCTAAAACCATGGAAGTTTATGCAGATCTGGCACAGGCAACTCTACAGAAAAGACGGAATAAGCATGATGTAGTCTTAAACTATGCGAGGAGGGTATCCGGTACGGCTGGACCTTCCCTTTTATTTAGTTATCTAGCAGGTTTTTATATACCGCCTTTAAGCCTAGGCAGTTTACATAGAACCACAATATACAAACTCACATGAGTTGTGTTACACTGAAAATGGGAATGTAAACCTGGAGTTAAATACTACCTAAACTCCAAACAAGCTCCACCAATATCGATGACCTAATCTACAACTGGAATACTACGATCTCCTCTGCATCCTGTGCAACAGCAAACAGCACCAAAACCAGACATACCTCAACAAAAGCCCTATGGTTCACCCCTAACCTATGGATACTAAAGACCCAGCTCAGAAGAGCGGAGAGAAAATGGAGAAAGACCAAAAAAGAGGAAGATAAAACAAAATACGTGAGTGAACTAGACGCTTGCCACACAGAAACCGATAAAGCAAAAAGGACCTACCACTTGAAGATCATAAACACCTCAATAAACAAACCACGAGAGCTCTTCGAGATTGTCAAGCAGCTAACAAAATTACCCAACCACTCCAACCAGCTACTGAACATCCTGCCAGAACTACTAGCACGCTAATACAAGCAGCTTCAACAACCACAAAATCCAAAACTGAATGCAGAGATAACCACCCGCCCTACTACCATAGACACAGACTGGAGCACATTAGAAACAATCACCAAAAAAAATAGAATCCACCATCTCCTGCCTAAACACTACCACCTCTCCACTAGATCCCTGCCCTGCGGAATGGATAAAGAAATCCAAAGAGGACATAAGCACATCCCTAACCCACATTGTTAATGAATCCCTCAGGCAAGGACACATGCCAGACATCCTCAAAACCTCCATCATCCTCCCAACCCTAAAAAAACCACAACCTGGACACCCTTGACCCCGCCTCCTTCAGGCCTATAGCAAGTCTTCCATTCACCGCCAAAATCATTGAGAAGATAGTTCAACAACAACTTCAAGACCACTTGGATACCAACAACATACTGGACCCACAACAACATGGTTTCCGTCCATTCCACGGACTCGAGACCCTCATGACATCACTAATGAACACCCTCATCAAGGGCACAAAGACCAAGCACTCTGCGGATATGTCCAGGAAGATCATAGCATATCCAGCCTTTGACACCATCTCCCACAACATCCTCCTAAACAGACTCCAAGAAATTGGCATCAAAAATGTCGTACTTCAATGGTTCCACTCCTACCTGACCAATAGACAACTGATCCGCACAAGCATAGCAACCTCCCCCCCCCTTTCAGCAACACCAAGGAGTACCCCAAGGGTCCATACTATCCGCCATGCTCTTCAACATCTACCTTCAACCACTCTGCTCAATCATACGTGCCCATAACATCAACTACCACATCTATGCAGATGACACAATGCTCTATGGACCGATCACAACCACCAACCCAACGAACAACCACCTATCAGACTGCTTCATAGAAGTCTCCAACTGGCTACTGTCGTCAGGTGCCCCCAGTGGCCAGTGGCTGTAAGGGCACGCTGAGCATTTTTATTATTTTTAAGGAGCAATGGCTCTTTAAGGCCCAGTGCAGTTTGGTCCTTGGAGTTTTAGCTCCTTATGAGAACAAATTATATAAGCCAAGAGTGGAGGGTAATAAGGCTTTATTTCCCCTTCAGCGCAAGGGTTCACTAAGACATAAGAAAATAAAGATAGTCCTCCTTTATAAAGGGTTCCACCAAATAAGCAGGCAAACAACTGTTATAAGCTTCACAATTGAATGCAGGGTTTAACTGAGGATTCTTTCATTCCAAAGTAAATTAAACAAGCAGGCAAACAAACCGTTATAAGCTTCACAATTGAATGCAGGGTTTAACTGAGGATTCTTTCATTCCAAAGTAAATTAAACAAGCAGGCAAACAAACCGTTATAAGCTTCACAATTGATTGCAGGGTTTCTTTTATATTTACAGTTCTACTAAGGACTCAAGACTAGTAGTAACACAAAAATACAATCCATGGATTCATCCTGAGGAATGGAAATAGTATTCTCAAACTCTATTTCCATGGACTCTGCGTCACTGGCTTCTCCCTCTGAATAAGTGCTTTCCCTTACGGCTACAAGTTTAGAGGGTCTGTCTCTGCTTCTTTGCTTCCAGTAAGACTCTTCTGTTAAGCCCTTAGGTATTGTTTTGAAAAGCTCTGCTTTGTTCCCTCTTCTCATGTACTGAGCGTCTGCTTTATCAGACTTTCTAGGATCAAGGCTTTCTTTTAAAAGTAAAGAGCCACCATACCTTGGCTTCCTGAAGCTGCTACACCTGGAACTTTTTCTCTCACGTACTTCTCTCTGGAGACAGGTTTCCTTGTGCAGTGCTTTGCCTTCCTGAAGCCCAGGAAAACCTGGTGAGGATTCCCAACCTCTGTGTTTCTGTGTAAAGGTAGCTTTGCTATAGGAACCTCTCCTCCTTGTACCTTGTAATCCTGGTCCAGCGAACTCAGGTGAATGTAGGCTTCTCTTAAAGCATGGCTCCTTGGTTTTCTGTGCTCTTCTTTCAGCTGTTATTATTCTTGTCGTGCTGCTTGATCCAGCTACGTTACTTGGGCTGGGAGTGTCACTCCTTCCAGCCAAACTGCTTCTCCTGGCAGCCTCTCTCTGGACTCCGTCTCTCTGTGCTCTGCCCCTTTGGACTCTATCCCTCTGGATAGTCTCCGTCTGGATTCTGTCCCTCTGGGCTTGCTCCATGTGGACTCTCTCCTTCACACTCCTCCTTCCTTCTGGCTGAACTGCTGCCGGCTGAGTTCCCTTCGAATGGATTCCTCCTCCACACCACTTCCTTCTGGATGTCTTTCCTTTATAAAGGCATGTTACCTATGAAACTCCCGGGCTTGCCTTCAGGTGCAGCTGGTTAACACTCCTACAATCAGTGTGCTGTGCTGCGAGGTAATTGCAACTTCTGCACATCCACAGCTCTATGAAAGACAAGGTTTTTTTCTAAACCTGCACCTTCCGTGGCTCCAGCCTTATGACACTACAAAGGAACAACCTATCCATCAACATAAAAAAAACAGAAGCCCTCATAGTAACCAAGGACCCAAACTTCACACCACCTCCACACCTCAACTTAGGAGCCACAGAAATACAAATTCAACCTCACATAAAATACTTAGGAATCATCATAGACCAAGCACTCATACTCAAGCAACAGATCAAAAAGACTACTGGAATAATATTCCACAAGGCTAAAACAGTAAAATGCCTCAGGCCTCTCATTGATCCACAAGACTTCAGGACAGTCATGCAAGCTATGACACTCCCCCACCTGGACTACTGCAATATAATCTATCACGGACTACCTGCCACCCACTATGAACTGCCTTAAATACCACAGCAAGAATTATCCAGAAAGCAAAAAAACAAGATCACATCACCCCAGTCCTGAGAGAACTGCACATACTCTCTCTCAAAGCAAGAATCAAATACAAATCTGCCCTACTTATCCACAAAGCCCTCTCTCAAACTCAGACTTCCCAGCTCCGCACTCTACTGCCCCAACCCACCCACAACAGAACAACCAGACAAACCACCAGCAACACCCTCACCATCCCCCACGAATGAACTAAATACAATCAACGGACCTGCAACAGAGCCTTCGAACTATACGCACCATCCCTCTGGAACTCCCTACCAAGTCAAATCAGAAACAACGGAGATCCTTCAACATTCACAAAACAACTAAAAACCATCCTGTTCCAGGAATACCTCGGACCAGAAACAAACATCCATCACTGACTACCGCTCCAGACTTTCTAACATACCCACAGATCTACCTACTAAGAGACTGATGTCCATTGTTTAAGTCCTTAATGTCTGTCCAGATCACTAATGTTGGCCTCCCCGGTGACAGCCCCTCCAACCTAAGAATTGATTACTGTCCCCCTCCCCTTTGATGTTAAACCGCTTTGACCCGGTGAAAAGCAGGATATAAATACAGTTAAATAGCGAGGATTTACAGAAATCAACAGTAGGTGAATCAGTTATGATGTGTACCATTAAGTGAGAACACTGGGACCAAAATGCTCAATGAAGAGATGTGTTTTTAGAAGTTTCTTCGGGTCTCGTTTGGACTGTGCAGATCTGATGGCTTCAGGAAGTGAGTTCCAAATTGTTGGGGCGAATAGGGTGAAGGCTCTATTGCTTGCTCTGAAAGGGGAGATAAGGAGATTTCGGTTTTCTGATCTTCTGGGCCTTGTTGTAGATGTTCTTGTGATAAGGTCCTTAAGACAGGGAGCTGATAGGTTGTGGATGATTTTATAGATGGTAGTTGTGATCTTGTGTTTTATCCTCAGTATGTGGACAGGCATTTAAACTAGGAAAAGGGGGTGATGGACAGAGGTCAAGTTCAGGACATCGCTCCCAGCAAAAGCATAACATCATTGGAAACAACCACACTTTTAAACCACACATCAATGGCAAGTGGGAAGAGGTGTGTAGAACAAAATCCATGCAAAATACAGGCAAGCCAGGCAATGAATGCTGGAAAGCAATGAGCACAAATGCTCAAAGTCTAGCCAACAAAGTTCTTGACCTGGAAGTCCTAATGGTGGAAATGGACTTGGACATTGTGGCCATTATAGAAACATGGTTTAACGAGTTGCATGAATGGGATATAGCCATAGCTAGTTATAGTCTATTTAGAAGAGATAGAGAAGGTAGAAAAGGAGGAGGAATAGCCCTATATGTCAAAAGCAATGTTAAAGCTGCTGAAATGCAGGGGACGTGGGGAAAAGAAGAAGCGCTGTAGATTGTGTTGGAAAGAGGAGATGATACTATCATCCATACTGGTGTAGTCTACAGGCCTCCAACTCAAACCAACGAAATGGCTAGAGACTTGATTATTGATATTGCAAAGGTAGCCATGAAGGGGGAAGTGATCATATTGGGTGACATTAATCTACCCAATGTGGATTGGTGTATTCCTTCTGCAAATTTGGAAAGAAGTAAAAAAAAATTGTGGATGCCTTCCAAGATGCATTATTTAGACAAATGGTGATGGAACAGACAGAGAAAGCTCGATGCTCGATTTAGTACTCACCAAAAGAGACAGCAGTGATCATCACACGGTGTGGTTTGAGAGAAAAGTCAAGGTGGAGTCCAAGACTCCTAGACTTCAAAAACAATGACTTCAGTAAAATGACCAGGTACCTGAAGGATGGGAGGGGATAAGGGAAAAGGAGTTGCAATGGGCTAAACTAGAGGCAAGAAAAGGGGCAACAGATACATATGTAAGAAAAGTAAATAAAAACAAGAGGAAAAAGAAGTCTGGTTCACCAAAGAAGTGGTTACACAAATAAAGGCAAAAAACACAGCTTTCACAAAATTCAGACGTTCACAAACAGTGGAACACAAAAGAATACAGGATCAAACTAAAAGAGAAAAATCAAAGGCAGAAGAAAAGATGGCAAAAGTTGTGAAGTGTGGCGACAATACTTTTTTCAGGTATATTTGGGAGAGTAGGAATCAGAGGTGGAATTGCAGGACTCAAAAGTGCTGGGAAGAGATTTGTGGAAGGTGACATTGAAAAAGCTAAAATGCTAAATACTTCTTCTTTGTTTTTGCTAAAGAGAATCCTGGAGAAGGACCACCTGTGATTGACAAATATACAAATGGGAATGGAGTAGGTACCACACCTTTCACAGAAGATGTGTTGGAACAGCTGGCAAAACAAAGATGACAAGGCCATGGGATCGGATGGGATACATCCCCAGAATCCTGAAAGAGCTCAGAGAGGTTCTTGCAGGGCCGTTAAAGGATGTGTTTAATAAATCCTTGGAGACAGGAGAAGTTCCACAGGACTGGAGAAGGGCTGATGTGGTACCACTTTACGAAAGTGGTAATAGGGAAGAAGTGACAAACTACAGGCCAGTAAGCCTTAACTTGGTGGCGGGAAAAGTAATGGAGGTGCTCCTGAAAGAGCGAATAGTGGACTTTCTAGAAATCAACAGGTTGCATGATCCGAGGCAATATGGTTTTACCAAAAGACAATCTTGCCAAACAAATCTGAGTTCTTTGACTGGATGACCAGAGAACTAGATCAAGGGCATGTGATGGATGTGATCTACCTAGATTTTAGCAAAGCCTTTGATACTGTTCCTCATAGGAGGCTTATCAATAAACTCAACAGCTTGGGGATGGGTCCCAAGGTGGTGAACTGGATCAGAAATTGGTTGACTGAGAGACAACAGAAGGTGATGGTAAACAGAACTCACTTGGATGAAAGAAGGTAATTAGTGGTGTGCCCCAGGGTTCGATCCTGGGACTGGTACTGTTCAATGTGTTTGTGACGGATATTGCTGAAGGACTGAATGGGAAAAGTCTGTCTTTTTGCAGATGACACGAAAACTTGTAACTGAGTGGACTCCCCTGAGGGAGTGGATAACGATGAAAGATCTACAAAAGTTGGAAGAATGGTCTAATGCTTGACAGTTAAGATTTAATGTGAGGAAGTGCAGTGACCAGGAGAAGGACTTTTGGAGTGATTGTTTCTGAGGATCTCAAAGTGGCGAAACAGTGCAACAAGGCGGTGGCAAAAGCCAGACGGATGCTGGGTTGCATACTAAGGAATTACCAGCAGAAAGGAAGAGGTACTAATGACAGCAAATATGTTTCTAAAAAGGACTACCGCCGTGTTGTACTATAAGAAAAAAACTTTAACGGGAGAATAAAACCAACCAAGATGAAGCCTTTTTGTACAAATTGCATTAAAGAGATTGAAAAGTGTAATGATCACTACCGCTTCTTTTTACCTAAATCAACCCTATTCCTCTATGTATTGTCGCTATTGATCAAGTATTATCGATTAACGTTGGATCTCTACTGTATTTATTACTGAACCTACACAGTCTATAACAACGATCCCCGTTGTAAGACTGAACCTTTTGTTGTAAGACTGAAACTTTAAACATCATCTTTGGCAAAAAAATGTCTAATGAAAAAGTTTAAAACTTGGTTGGTTTTATTCTCCCGTTAAAGTTTTTTTCTTATAGTACAACACGGCAGTGGTCCTTTTTAGAAACATATTTGCTGTCAATAGCAGTAGTAAAAATGCATATGACAAGGGTTAGTTAGGAAAGAAAATGTAAAACGGCAGCATGTATAATATTTTTTAAGCAATTTGTACACGTACACCATATTGCGAGTGCTGTTTTATTCTTCCGGTAAATTTAGATGTATCTTCATAGTGTAAGACAACGGCGGTTTCTTTAGAAACATATTTGCTTTTGAAGAGCATCAAGAAATAATACACATCATAACATTATATTATTTATAGATCACGCAGGTATGAATATTTTAAATCTTTTATCTTGAAAGCCGTCGTTTTAGTGTTTACTCTCATGGTTAGTTCAGTAAACCACCTATACGTATGTAGTAATTGTAGTAGTATTACACAGTACACCCGAATACAATGTTGATTTACCACAATATATTTCCCTACCTAGCTTAAGATGTGTTACTTACATGTGTGAATCATTTTAAAATTAATATTATGGCTACAGTTGAAAGAGCTATGCAACATCTATTTTAACGGTGCATGCTCAGTAATACATATTAGTCGACAATTTTTAATCAAGTCCAGCAAAGGGAGGTTGCAATAGGCATAATTTATTTGATCCTGAACAACAATGTTTGTCATTCCACTGATTCCTCCTTTGAGGTAGTTGTTCTTCCTTTTTGTTTACTAATAAGGGATTACATAGTGAGTTTGTACATATTTGTCATCCTCTTCTCTCAATGATATAGAATGAATTGAGTACACGATTGAATACAAAGGTATGTCTTTGTTGTTTTATATCATACTTTTGATGTTTTTAGTCATATGACTGGTTATTTGATATGTATTAATTTATCACTTTATCACATTTTTTGTATATATTTATACATTTGTTTAATTTTCCGACTCACACAATTGCTGTTTTGATTACATTTGGTGCTGTTATATCACATTATTGTTTATATATGCATGGCTTTTTATAAGATTTTACATTATTAATGGTATAATCATTCATTTTATGGTTCTCGTGGTTTAATTCGATTTTTAGTTTTTTGTATTAATGTATTTTATTTTTATTTTATATATTTTAGTCAAGCCAGCTAAGCCCCTGATGAAGGCAGAATGAAACACGGCCTGTCGGGCCAGTAGCTTAAGTTATTCAATAAAAGATATTCTTCCTGTGCTATCCACGTTTTTGGACTGGGTCTATTAGTTGCACGTGGAGTCGTGCTTTGTGATACTTCTAGCCCTGATTGTAGCTGGTAACAATGACTTCTTGCATGTCAGAGCACCATCTGTTCTTCAGGCTTTTACTGTGTTACAGCAGAAAACAAGAGCACTACCACTTGTCATTGGATAGTGCTGTTAGATGTGCAGCCTGTGAAGTGTGCTGGATGAGCATCCTGTAAGAATACATTCAATCACGTTACAGTGCCGGCGTTGTCATTAGGTTAACTAGGCAGAAACCTAGAGTGCCAAACTTGGAGGGTGGATGCAGCAGAAAGTGCCCCAAGAAAGACCTCCAGTCTTCTCCTCCTGCCCCCAGCATTAATGCTGCTCCTACGTCTCTCTGATCAGCAGCAGTGGCAAGAGGAAAGGAGCAGAGGGGGGCTTTGGAACTCCTGTGCACTGTGCTCTGAAAGTGCAGTCTGTCCGGCCCCTCCAATGCAGACTTCCTACTTGTGTCCGGGCGGGACTGGCTGTACTAGCCACACGTAGAGGTTTCCCTCCATGTTGCACTTCTTATTTTTATTTATTTATTTATACATACATTTATATACCGCATCTTCCAAAGTTCAGTTGCGGTTCACAGTGAACAACAATTAACAAAACAAGTTTGTTTTACAGGGAACATCGTATTATAACAGAACATATTTACAAGGAACATCATATTATGTAAAGCGTATACAGTCTAAACAATGTGAGATAATATAGAACATATTAAACTATATACAGTTTTGTGTATGTATATATATACATGGAGGTGAAAGGACATAGGCAGTGAGGTCAATATGGGTATTTGTTATCTGTATGTGTTAAGGGCTTTTGCTTAATGTAGACAGATATCTGTTTAACCTTTGTCTAAAGCAGGTGCTGAGTTATCTATGTTATAGTGTTTGGTGAACAGATAAGTTTTCAATTTTTTACGGAGTTCCATGATTTCCGTTAGTGTTCGTAGCTCCTCTGGGAGGGAATTCCAGGTCATTGGGGCTATGTGGGAAAAGGCTCTGTTATTTGTTGATTTATGGGCTCTTGTATAATCTTTCGGGATCTTTAGTCTGTTCAATTGGCCTTTTCTGTTCAATTGGCCAACTTCTGTTGTCCTTGCTGTCGCTCGCTGCCAGTCCTGAAGCAATGTAGCAGGGGTGGCAGTGACAGCGAGGACAAGAAGAACAGACGGTGGAGGCGGAAGCTGCCGAGTGCTCCATATTATCTTGGACTGATACTGTCACTTTATATTTTGATGATTGAATAATTATATTAATAAATTAAATGAAAGCACAGCTTTTATGTTTTAGAATTTGGATTTATGATGTGCTTTTTGCAAATCCAGGCTTAAGGCGAGTTACTGGAATCCGGATATCCTCCAGCAGTACACAAACACACAAATGCCTTTGAAATATCACGGTCAATGTTACTGCATGCCGTGGGATATGAAAGAGTTATGAAGCCCCCTTAGCAATGCATCGGGGCAATTTTTTATGTGAAAAGCAGTTTCAAGAGGTATAATTGTGTAATTGCTATGTTACTGTGAATCAGTGTTTGTATGTTGTAGCTGTCAAACAACCCTCCCATCTTATCTCCTCTCCCCATCAAAGACGCACAGAGAACCCACACAGCTATAAACACACACACATGCTGATGCATGCACAAATATACACATGCAAGCATTCACACACACACGCACGCACATACTGTACATACAAACGTGGAGAGACACAGCAGCCCACAAAGAGAAGCACACATAAACAAAATAGAGGGGCAGGTTATGGGGTGGTGGGGCAATTTATTTGGTGTTGCAGAGGGTAGTTTTTAGGGGCGAGGGCAGTTTATGGGATGCAAGCCATTTTCCCTGTAAGTATTAGTGTATGTGTCTCATATCCCCTTGTGTTAAATGTATCCCCCAACTGTGTTGTGACCACTTTGATTGAAGGATAAGGTGGTATACAAAACTGTCTAAATAAATAAATTAGTGTTGGGGCAGCTTGTCCTAGCAGAATATTTGTGATGGGGTAGCTTTTGGGGTGGGGACAGTTTGGGGGGGTTGGTTGAGTAGAGAACAGGGAGAGGCAATTTCTCAACCCCTTTTGTATAATTCGTTCTGTCTGTTGGATCAGAAAGAATAAAAAATGCACAATCCAATACATGTTTTCTGGGAACCAGTATTTCAACTTTTTGTATTAATTTGATATTCTGCCATTATCTAGGATAAATCAATGATTTCTCATATATACAAAAACCCATGAAAGCAACCATAAAACACATCAGTTATTCAAAACGATCAAACCATCAAAACTATCAAACAAAAAAAACCGCATTCTCTCAGCTTTGGTACTCCCCAATTTTAAAACATACAAAAAGGGCCCTAAGGAAAGCCGAAAGGAAATGGAGAGCTTCCACGTTTGAAGATGACAAGCTTAACTATATGAACAACCCAAAAATCTGTCATCAAAGTATCTTGGACAAAAAAAAAAAAAGACTACTACTCAACTCCTCTCTAAATCCCTTAACCGGCCAAGAGAACTGTTCCACATAATACAAAACAAAAAAAAAACGAACTCAGGTGATCCACCAACCTGCAACAGCTTGCAAATCATTACATGAAAAAATCCAAACTCAACTCAATGTTTGACTCTGCATTCACCGATCCCACACCCCACTGCACTGTAACCTGGAATTCATTTTCACCTCGAACCAAAAAGCAGATTAAATAACTGCATCAAATCATTGAACACTGTCACCTTAATTCTAGATCCATGTCAGTTGGATAAAAGCCACAAATTCACTGCTCACACCATTTTCAAAAAATAGTTAACCTCTCACTAGCCCAAGGACTTTTACCAAGCATATTAAAAAAGGCATCTATACGTCCAATCCTGAAACAAAACGCACCAAACAAACCTTGCCCCACTTCATACAGACCAATATCTAGCCTATCCTTCCTATACAAAATCATCAATCGGTACAGCTGCAACTCCAGGATTTCATTGATTCAAATGCTCCACTTGACCCTCATCAATATGGATTTAGAGCAAATCATGGAGTCGAAACGCTGCTCGCATCCCTTTCTTGATTTGGTCATACAAGGAATCAACAACATGCAAAATGCCTTCATCCTCATTTTCTTAAATATACCTTCTGCATTTGACTCTGTAAACCATAACATCTTAATTCAACACCTAAAATACCTGGGCTTAGGCAGTACACCTCTACAATGGTTTCAAGACTACCTGTCTAACCATACCCAACAAGTTTACTATGAAAATATCCTATCCAACACCTTCACCCAACTTCAAGGCATCCCCCAGGGATCTACATTATCTGCACTTCTATTCAATATATACCAACAACCTATCTGCAATATCATACAATCACATAACGTAGACTACAGAATTTATGCAGAGGATATAATGCTATTCACAACCTTTGACACCAAGATCCTAATTTCACAAAAATCACCAGCTGCTTCAACAATGTCTCTGAATGGCTTAACTCAGTCAACTTTACAGTTAACTTGAAGAAAACAGAAGTACTCATTATTACCAGGAATAAAACTTAGAACCCTCGAAGTGCACTACATGTAAACAACGCCTCACTTGAAATAAGAAAAGAAATAAAATACCTTGGAATTCTCCTTGAACAAAACCTGGATTTCACCAAACATATTCAAATGACTACCCACACAATCTACAATAAAACTAGAATGATTCAACATCTGAGACCTCTGCTCCCCCCCACAGATTTCCATTCAGTAGCTCAAGCACTAATAATCCCCCATTATGACTACAGCAACAGCATACTCCACGGCCTCCCAAAGAAAACCCTAAAGCCCCTTCAACTGGCTCAAAATACAGTTGCCCGTGCAAACATGAAAGCTGCAAATTGGATCACAAAACACCCATCCTATTTCAGCTCCATTGGCTCCCGATATTTCAAAGAATCGAATTCAAAGCTCTCATGATTATTTTCAAAACAATAAACATTGCGCCAACATACCTCAACACACTAATAAACACTCAACAACACACAAGAACAAAAAGAGACAACCTAAAAAACACGCTATCCACTCCTAATAGGGTCAGAAAACTAAATCAATCTCCCACCAATAGGGCATTCTCACTCTGTGCCCCCCTACCCTAGGAACACTCTTCCTAATACACTAAGGGGCTTGTTTACAAAGCTGCGGTAGTGGTTTCCGCCTGATATCGGAACTGTGGCCCCATTGAATTCAATGGGGCCGTGGCTCCGATATCGGGTGGAAGCTGCTACCGTGGCTTTGTAAACGAGCCCCTAAGAGAAACCAAAGACTTAACTCCATTCAGAAAATTGCTTAAAACGCACATCTTCACGGACTATTATCAATGTGAGGAGCCATCATAGACTACTTCCACTTTCTCATCAAAACTAACCACACTATTCAACTCCTTCCATCCTCCAAACACTTGATGCACACAACTCCAAAATATCACCCAACCCACTTATCTCCTGTAAATAGTTTAATACTACGTTGTTGTTTATCCAAATATCTTTTGAAATTGAAATAATTGTTACTTGTACAATTGTTTCCTGTAAGCTGTTATATAACTGTTTCCTGTAAACTGACTTGTGCAGTAGTTTAAAATGTTATATGTAATCTGCTTTGATTACCATGACAAAGCGGTATATGAAAGCTAATAAATAAACTACTATTAATAAATGAATAAGAGGACCTCGCACATGTTAGCTGAAGTCAATGCTAATGAGAATAGAGTCTTGGACACTCCAAAACATCGCGCCTCCCACTATTAATCACTGTTCGTTCTGTTCGTTAGATCATCTAAAAATCAAAGTGCATGCAAATCATTTGTATACCTGAATTAAATGCATACCATCAATTTACGCATGTAAAAAAGCTCTAGTGTACACACTGTGTGTGTTAAAAAAACAAACAAACATGAAAAATCGGCCCAAAAAATCAGGCAAAATGCATTTGAAACGAGCACAAACTTTGTTTCGTCATGCACAGCCCTGTTTTGCCTTGGAGGGGTGTAGTTGAGAAATGCATTCAGGAAAGATACTTAGAGCACTTGAAAATGAAGCAGTAGCATCTTGAGTCTTCCCGCCCAGTAGAGTTCCTGGATGAAGATGGCCCATGCATCTGGCTCATAGCAGTATCTTGCTGCTGTGCCCTCCGGTTGGAGACACTTCGGACTGTATTATATAGCGATGTATGTGCATTAGTGCCCCTTAGAATATGTAAAAATGATTTAATATGCATTAATCTACAAATCAGTGCAATTTGCACGCATTGATTTTTTTATTAAGACAAATGTGTGTGGAATGAGCTAAAAGTCCAAAAACCAGAAATGTCAAATGAACTGAAAACAAACTGAAGCTTTTTTCCTTCTGCACATCCCTAGTATTAAGAGATGCTTTACTAGTAGCCTGAGCAGCTCATGATCAGTGAATGTCTGATGGTAGCTGAATCACGTTTCTGGAAGCAGCTACTTCCTCAGGACAGTAGTAAATAATACTGTTCAAGGCATTAAGTTGAACCATCAGTTTATGCAATACTTGTGCTGGAACCCCAATTCTTTCCTTTCAGCGCTGGTGCTGTAGTGGGCTCCAGCCCTCACAAAAGCCGTATTGCAGGAAGACCACCTTTTGCTTTCATCACTATAACTTGTTACTTTGGCAGGACACAACGTCATGCCAAAAGTGGTATCTGAATCTGTACCATTACCAGCACTTCCTTACCCATGTAAATACCTTTCATAATTGCCCCTTTATGCATTACTTTGGTAACACGTGCACAAATCATGCTAATAGCTCTTGAATATGAGGGAGCATGTTTGGAATTACGGGGGAGAGGGGATAGGGACGGAGAAAGATGGGAATGTGAAGTTGGTGGGACAGACTTACCCGTTGTGAAGCTGGCTATTGTATTAACATATCAAATCAGTACCTTCTGGTTATAATTGCTGGGACCTATAGGTGCCCACTCTGTGGATGTTCAAGCACCTCTTATATTGTCTCCTGCACTCCTTGTGGTCGGGTTCTAAGATCTCCATGCCCAGGGCCAGCCTATCCATTGTGCAAGAATGTTGTTCGCACAGAGTCCTGTGCTTCAGGGGGCTCCACGCCAACAACATCTCGTATTCGGCACCGGCAGGCTCAGCTTGAGAGGGAGCCGGAGACGCCCCAGCTCACCTCTGACAGCCGCCGAAGCGAAGAGCACCTTTTTTTCTTCACATTGGCAGCTGTGTTCTAGTATAGGCTGCTGACATGCTGAATGCCGGGACACAGGAAATTCCCTTTGACCTTTGGTGCACCAGCGGCCTATAATACAACACAGCTGCCGAAGTGAAGAAAAAAGTTGCTTTTCACTTCGGCAGCTGTCAGAGGTGAGCTGGGGCCTCTCCAGCTCCCTCTAAAACCCAGTCAGACAGCCACAGGACTCTTGCGGAAGGGGGGGGGGGTAGGACTGGAAATAGCTGATGTGGGGGCTAGGGCTGGAAATGGGCTGATGGGGGGCTGGGATAGGACTGTAAATGGGCTCGTGGGGGGCTAGGATTGTAAATGGGCTGATGGGGGGCTGGGATATGACTGCAAAGAGCTTATGTAGGAGGCTAGGATTGGAAATGGGCAGATGGGGGGCTGGGATATGACTGCAAAGAGCTTATGTAGGAGGCTAGGATTGGAAATGGGCTGATGGGGGGGGCTAAGATAGGACTGGAAATGGTTGATGGGGGGTCTAGGAATGGAAACGGGCTGGGATAGGATTGGAAATGGTTGATGGGGAGGGGGGGCTAGGATTGGAAACATAAGAATATAAGATATGCCATATTGGGTCAGACCAAGGTCCATCAAGCCCAATATCCTGTTTCCAACAGTGGCCAATCTAGGTCACAAGTACCTAGCAGTTTCCCCAAAAGACATAGGTTCCACAATGCTTGTCCTGGGGCAAGCAGTGGATATCCCGGGTCTCCTTAATAATGGTTTATGGACCTTTCCTCCAGGAACTTGTCCAAACATTTTTAAACCTGGCTACACTAACAGTTTTTACAATATCCTCTGGTAACGAATTCCAGAGTTTGATTACACATTGAGTGAAAAAATATTTTCTCTTATTAGCCTTAAATAGGTTACCCTGTAGCTTCATTGCATGTCCCCTAGTCTTTCTATATTTTGATGCTGTAAACAATCGAGCTACATTTAACCATTCCACTACATTCATTAATTAATAGACCTCCATCATATCTCTCCTCAGCTGTCTCTTTTCCAGGTTGAAGAGCACTAATCCTTTTAGCCTCCCTTCATAGGGGGTATCCTTCTATCCCCTTTACCATTTTGGTGGCTCTTCTCTGTACCTTTTTCTAATATCGCTATATCCTTTTTAAGATACAGCGACCAGAATTGCACACAATATTCAAGGTGCAGTCGCACCATGGAATGATAGAGGCATTATAATATCCTTTGTTTTATTCTCCATTCCTTTCCTTATGATACCTAGCATTCTATTTGCTCTCTTGGCTGCCACTGCACACTGGGTGGAGGGTTTCAACATGTTATCCACGATGATGCCTAAATCTTTTTCATGGGTGGTAGTTCCTAATGTGGAACCTTGCATCGTGTAACCATAGTTTGGGGGGTTCTTTCTTAGATGCATAACGTTGCACTTGTCCATATTAAATTTTATCTGCCATTTGGATGACCAGTCTTCCAGTTTATCAAAGTCCTCTTGCAATTTTCCACAATCCTCATGGATTTTAACAGCTTTGAATATTTTTGTGTCATCTATAAATTTGATAACTTTACTCATTATTCCCATTTCCAGGTCATTTACGAATACGTTAAAAAGCAACGGACCCAGCATAGATCCCTGGGGTACTCCACTATTCACCTTTCTCCACTGGGAAAATTGGCCATTTAGCACTACCCTCTGCTTTCTATCTTCTAACCAGTTCTCATAAGGGACCTTGTCAAAGGCTTTCTGAAAATCCAGATACACTATATCAATTGACTCACTTTTGTCTACCTGTTTATTCACACCTTCAAAAAAACATAACAGATTAGTAAGACAAGACCTCCTTTGGCTAAATCCATGTTGGCTGTCTCCCATTAAGCTATGACAATCTACATGTTCAGTAATTTTGTTCTTTATACTAGTTTCTACCATTTTTCCCAGTACTGACATCAGACTCACTGGTCTGTAGTTTCCTGCATCACCCCTGGAACCCTTTTTAAAAATTAGCGTTACATTGTCCATCCTCCAATCTTCAGGTATTACAGATGATTTTACTGATAATTCATAGATTACAAATAGGTCTGTAATCTCATATTTCAGTTCTTTCAACACCCTTGGATGTATACCATCTGGTCCAGGTGATTTGCTACGTTTCAGTTTATCAAATAGTTGTAATTTTCCTGTTATATCGATATTTCTTTCAGTTCTTCTGCGGCATCACCATTTCAGTCATGGGTAACATACCTACATCTTCCTCAGTAAAGACCGAAGCAAAGAATTCATTCAGTCTCTCTGCTATGGCCTTGTCCCCTCTTAGTGCCCCTTTTACCCCTCTATCATCTAAAGGTCCAACTGACTCTCTCACAGGTTTTTTTGCTATGAATATACTTGAAAAAGTCTTTATTACACATTTTTGCTTCCACAGCAAGCTTCTTCTCAAATTTTCTCTATACCTGTGTTATCAATGCCTTGCATCTAACTTGCCAGTGCTTATATTTCCAGTATTTATCATCTGGCTCTTTTCCATTTCCTGAAAGATGCTTTTTTGGCTACAACAGCCTCTTACCTCCCCTTTAAACCATGCTGGCAGGTTTTTGGACTTCCTGCCACTTTTCATAAAGCAAGGAATACAGCTGGTCTGGAGATCCAAGGTAGTATTTTTAAACAATACCCATGCTTGATGTAAATCTTTGACCTTTGCAACTGCTCCTAGTTTTTTCTTAACTATTTTCCTCATTTTATCATAGTCTTCCTTTTGAAACTTAAAAGGTAGTACTGTGGATTTCCTTACCATCCCCTCCTCCATTTATTAAATCAAACGCGATCATGCTATGATCACTATCGCCAAGTGGCCCCAACACCCTTATCTCTTGCACCAGATCTTGTATTCCACTTAGGACTAGGTCTTAAATGGCTTCCCCTCTGGTCAGTTCATGAACCAGCTACTCCAAGAAGCAGTCATTTATTTCATCTAGAAACTTTATCTTCTCCAGGACCAAGCAGGAAGTCAGTCCTCACTTATGGGTGACGTCGGCGCCGACGGAGCCCTCGCGGAGCAATTTTCCCCAGCTTTCAAAGAAAGCCTTTGGGAATTGCAGCGCGCATGCGCGGTCGTCTTCCCGCCCGAGGGTGCCATCTTAGCCAGTCTTCTTTTTTCCGTGGAGCCCTACAGACGTCCCCGTCTTGTCCCCGCGAAAAAGTCGATTTTTTCTTCGTTATTTTATTCTTTTTCCTTCGGTTCGACGCCGATCTTTTTCCCGCCCGGACTCGCGACGCCGGTCACGAGTCCTCTTACTTTTTTCGGTTTCTCTGACTTTGTCAGCTTTCGTTTTCGATTTTTCCCTGGCAGCCCGGTCCTTTGACCTCGCAGGGGCCCTTTTTCCCCCGATGGCTGCCAGTGGGTTTAAGCGGTGTGGTCAGTGTGACCGAAATATGTCACTAACTGACACACACGACTTTTGCCTCCGCTGCCTGGGCCCGGATCATGAGGAACTGATCTGTGGGCCCTGTGGCAAAATGTCCTCAAAAGCGTTGAGAAGTCGGCGGCATCAGCGTGATAGAATCTTCGCTGACCCCAGCCGTACCCGGACCTCGTCGGAGGCCTCCGCGTCCAAAGGCTCCAGCTCGGACCGTTGCCGGAGTTCCTCCGACCGGGGTTCTCCCTCCGGGGACCATCGTCGGAAGGTGAAACCCGCGAGGGCGGCGTCGGTGGACGCTCCTGGTTCCGCGAGGGCCAGGTCGCATAGCCCCGACAGCCGCCCCGGGTCCTTGGAGAAGGAACACCTCACGAAGCGACCTCGCCTGGAGTCGGAGATGCCTGCTCGGGTAAGTCCTGTGGTCCTTCTGGACTCGCCTCCGCGACAGCCGACGTCGGGCCCGACACCGTCGGGGCCCGAGTCGGGGGCTGCTGGGTCACCTGAGCTCGGACTCAGGTTGACGGCCTTGGAGAGCAGACTGTCTGCCTTCATGGACCAGCAGCGGGCACTGCTCGCTGGCGCCGCTGCCCCGACCGCCGGGACGTCGACGTCCAAGTCGACCCCGGAGACCGAGCCGATCCTCGAGTCGATGAGAACTCGAGTCGATCCTCGGTCGAGGTCACCCTCGGCCTCCCGTTCGGGACCGAGGTCGCCGACGCCGACTCCCTCGGCGTCGGGGCGGCAGGCGCCGCGCCCTGCCCGGGCCGACCCCACCGAGTCCTCGTCGGAGTCGGTCTGGGAGTCTGAAGAGGAAGAGTCGCCTGATTCTTTCCGGACTCGGTGTGTCCCCTCGGACTCACCGGAGTCCGAGCCTCGGAAGCAGTCCCCCCCGGAGGATGCCCGGTTCTCGGACTTCGTTAGGGATATGGCCAAGGCTTTGGCCTTCCCTGCGGATCCCGAGGAGGAGCCTCGAGCCGAAGAGCTCGACGCCCTCCAGTATGACTCTCCCGCGAGGGAACACTTTACTGTACCGGTTCCTCCTATGCTGGAACGACTACTCTTCCGCATGTGGGAGAGTCCGGCCTCCTCGCCGGTCCTGAGCAAGCGGGTCGATTCTATCTATCGAGTCCGCAAGAGCCCTGGCTTTCAAAAGGCACAGCTGCCACACCATTCCATGGTAGTGGAATCGGCCATGCATCGTCTTAAGAGCCAGAAGATGCACTCCTCGGTGCCTCCTGGCAGGGAGGCCCGTAACCTGGATGGCCTTGGTAAGAAGTGTTTCCAGGGCTCTATGCTCGCATGTCGTGTCCAGACTTACCAGCTATACATGGGCATGTATCTCCGGGATCTGGCTAAAGAGCTAGCCGGATTCTCCGCTGGTTTGTCCGAGGAACCCTTGCGGAGGTTCCTAGCCTTGTCCACTGGCATTCGGGAATGCTCAAAGTTCATGTCCCGGGCAGCCTATGATGGCTTTGAAGCATCGGCTCGAGTGGCCGCAGCCGGCATCGGTGCCCGCCGACAGGCTTGGCTTCAGTCGTCAGACCTTGAGCCCTGGGTGCAGGACAAGTTGGTCGATGTCCCCTGCCGAGGCGAAAACCTCTTTGGCAAGCCCATGGCGGAAAAGGCTGCGCAAATTGAGACTGAGACTCTCACCAGGACCAGGCTTTCTAGGAAGACCTCCGCCCCTTCCCAGAAAAAAAGGGCTCGGGGAAAAAGTCCTTTTACCCGAGGAAGGCGGCTGCCTACAAACAATACCCCCATTATCAGGCCCCTGCAGCTCCCCAACAGGGCCAGCAGGCCAAGGGACGGGGTAACGGGTCCCGTAGGCAGCAAGCCCCCAAGCCTGCACCACCAGCCCCTGCTCAGCAGGGTGGGGGTTTTTGACTCACAAAGCATAGCCTCTCCCCCCCCGCTGGTTCCTCCCAGCACCGGAGGCCGGCTGGTTCACTTCGCCCACAGGTGGTCCAGCATCACCGCAGATGCCTGGGTGCTTCGTCGTGCGGGAAGGCTATCTTCTCCACTTCCACCAGGTCCCTCCCTCCTATTTTCCGGGAGAACCTCCACGACCCCCTCTGCACAGGGAATTACTCCTTCAGGAGTTAGCAGGTCTTCTGCAGGAACAGACGGTGGAACCGGTGCCACACCACCTGAGAGGTCAAGGCTTTTATTCCAGGTATTTTCTAATACCAAAGAGAACAGGGGGCCTCAGACCCATCCTGGACTTGCGCAACCTCAACAAGTTCCTTGTGCGGGAGAAGTTCAAAATGCTTACCCTTGGAATCCTTCTGCCCTACCTCCAGCAGGGAGATTGGCTATGCTCCTTGGATCTAAAGGATGCCTACACGCACATCCTCATCCACCCAAGCCACCGCCAATACCTAAGGTTTGTGGTGGCAGGAAATCATTACCAGTACAGAGTACTGCCCTTTGGCCTGTCCTCCGCGCCGCGAGTCTTCACAAAATGTCTCGCAGTGGTGGCGGCCCATCTCCGGCTTCACGGCCTATATGTCTTTCCGTACCTCGACGACTGGCTCATCAGAGCGGCGTCCGCTCCGGAGGTCACCAGCGCCACACGCCGCACGGTGACTCTTCTGCAGTACTTGGGCTTTGTTATAAATTTCGCAAAGTCCACTTTGCTCCCCTCACAGGATCTCGAGTTCATCGGCGCAAGGCTCCACACTCCTCAGGCACGAGCGTACCTACCGCTCGACAGGGCTCAACGGCTCATGGACCTAGCCGACCGTTTTCGCAGCCAGCCCCTGGTCTCCGCCAGGCGCTTCCTGAGACTGCTTGGCCATATGGCTTCCACCGTCCATGTGACCCCCAATGCCCGCCTGAATATGCGGCCTGCTCAATGGTGTCTCCGCCAGCAGTGGCGACAAGCCATAGGCGGCCTAGCAGACCTAGTGCGCGTCTCCGAGCCGCTGATCTCGTCTCTCCGGTGGTGGCTTCGGCAGCCGAACCTGATATTCGGAATGCCTTTCCAGTCACCTCAGCCGACCCGGGTGCTGACCACGGATGCATCCCTCCTGGGCTGGGGAGCACATTGCCAAGGGGCACGTACTCAGGGCCTCTGGACCACGTGGGAGTCTGCTCAGCAGATCAACTTCCTGGAGCTCAGGGCGATCCGCCTGGCTCTCATGGCTTTCTCCCACCTGACTTCCCACCAGTCCGTCCTTGTCCAGACGGACAATCAAGTTGCCATGTTCTACGTGAACAAGCAGGGGGGCACGGGCTCCTTCCTCCTCTGCCGGGAGGCACAGAAGCTCTGCTCTTGGGCCGTCAGTCACGGCATTCTCCTCAAGGCAGTTTATCTCCCGGGCCAAGAGAATTGCCTGGCGGACAAACTCAGCAGGATCCTCCAGCCGCACGAGTGGCGTCTGGATCCCTTGGTAGTTCAGAAGCTCTTCCTAAAGTGGGGCCTCCCCACGGTGGATCTCTTTGCCAGTCCTCACAACCGGCAGCTTCCTCGCTTCTGCTCTCGTCAGCCACACCCCCTTCGGGTTGCGGCGGACGCTTTTCTAATTTCATGGTCGGGGAACCTTCTGTACGCTTTCCCTCCCATCCCGCTAGTCTCTCGGACTCTTTTCAAGGTTCTCCGAGACAAAGCCTTCATGATCCTGGTGGCCCCTCGCTGGCCCAGACAGCCGTGGTTTCCGCTCCTACTGCAATTAGCGGTGGAGGATCCATTCCCTCTGGGGGTACAACCGGATCTCCTCACTCAGGATCAGGGGTCTCTACTACACCCCAACCTCAGGTCTCTCAACCTCATGGCCTGGCTGCTGAGAGGGTAGTCCTTGCTCCCCTTCTCCTGCCGGCAGAGGTGGAGGAGGTCGTCTTGGCTTCGCGACGGCCTTCTACCCGCAAATGCTACGCCCTTAAATGGCGTCGCTTTGCCGTCTGGTGTACCCAACAGTCTCAGGATCCCTTCTCCTGCCCGGTGTCGGTGATCTTGCAGTACTTGCTACACCTCTCTAATCTGGGACTTAAGTCCAACTCCGTCAAAGTTCACCTCAGTGCTCTTTCGGCACATCATGTGCCGGTGGACGGTAGACCTCTCTCCAGCGACCCTCTCATAGCGAGGTTTCTCCGAGGTCTCCTTCTACTTAAACCACCTCTGCGCCCGCCAGCGCCTGACTGGGACCTGAATGTGGTTTTGCAGCGGATCACCTGTCCGCCTTTTGAACCTATGGCTACCTGTTCTCTCCGTTTTCTGTCTTGGAAAACACTGTTCTTGATAGCCCTCACTTCCGCTAGACGCGTAAGTGAATTGCAGGCCCTCGTGTCTGATCCCCCTTACACTCGGTTCTACAAAAATAGGGTAGTCCTACGGACTCACCCAAAGTTTCTTCCAAAAGTGGTCTCCCCTTTTCACATCAATCAGGAGGTGGTACTTCCAACCTTCTTTCCCAGACCACACTCCAGCCGAGCTGAAACGGTCCTCCATACCCTGGACTGTAGAAGGGCTTTGAACTTCTACCTTGACCGTACGCGGGAGCACCGTAAAGCTGCTCAGCTTTTTGTGTCTTTTGACCCCAATAAATTGGGGCTCCCGGTCTCCAAGCGTACTCTGTCCATCTGGGTTGCGGACTGTATCTCTTGGGCTTATGGGGCAGCCGGACTCTCCTTAGAAAGTCGAGTCACGGCTCATTGCGTTCGGGCAAAGGCTACGTCAGTGGCTTACCTCCGCTCTGTTCCGCTGGCAGACATCTGCCGGGCCGCTACTTGGTCTTCGAGCCAGACTTTTGCGGTCCATTACTGTCTCGAGAGGGAGTCCCGCAGGGACAGTGCTTTCGGACAGGCAGTCCTCCGTAATCTCTTTGAGGTCTGAGCAACTCCTACCCTCCATCCCGGATGTGGGCTACCGGTGGGTGATAATTCAGCGAAGATTCTTTCCTTCTGTGCTGCTGAGCTAGAGGGAGCTCATTTTTGTGCTTAGGGTCTCCGGTAGCCTTGAGCTTGGGAGTCCCATAAGTGAGGACTGACTTCCTGCTTGGTCCTGGAGAAAGCGTAGTTACTCACCTGTAACAGGTGTTCTCCAGGAGCAGCAGGAATCAGTCCTCACTACCCTCCCTCCTCCCCTTGGAGTTGCAATCGTCTGCTTATGTTTTTGCAAATATTTTTATGCTGTCTTTTTTAGCTATGTCATCTGACTGGCTAAGATGGCACCCTCGGGCGGGAAGACGACCGCGCATGCGCGCTGCAATTCCCAAAGGCTTTCTTTGAAAGCTGGGGAAAATTGCTCCGCGAGGGCTCCGTCGGCACCGACGTCACCCATAAGTGAGGACTGATTCCTGCTGCTCCTGGAGAACACCTGTTACAGGTGAGTAACTACGCTTCCCTAGCATAGCCTGTCGTGACACTGACCTCTGCTGCACTTCCCTTAGCCCCTGTTATGTAGGCAATCTCCAGGAACAAGCAGTCTTCACATATGGGTATCGTCAGTACCGACGGAGCCTGCACGGGAACACTCCCCAGCCTCCAATAGGAAAGCTTTTGGGAGCATCCCACAGCGCCTGCGTGCTGCCTTCCCGCCTTTCTCAAGTGTCCCTCTCCAGTTCTTCATTTTCCGCGGAGCCGACAGGTCGCACATCCTGTCACTGCAGAAAATTTCCCTTCTCATTTTTCTTTTTTGTGGTCGCGTCTGCCTTCCCTTGATGCTATACCGGTACCGCCGGTGGTTCTTTTCTTTTTTTCTAAATAAAAACAAAACAAAACTTTGTTTCTGGAGTCTTTCTCCAGTAATTTTCTTTTCGGGTGCCATGCGCCATTTTGGGCACTAGGCCCAATTTTTTTCCCTCAAAATGGAAAATCCCGTTTCGGGTTTTAAAAGTTGTTCTAAGTGTGGCAGTGCCATCTCCGTCACCGACACCTATGAGTGGTGCCTCAAATGTTTAGGTCCTGACCAGTCTATCTTAGAGTGTGTTGCCTGTGGGATGATGTCGAAAAGGGGCCAGCAAAACCGAGCTGCTAAACTTAGCACCCTTTTTCCCTCCGATGCGGCCTCCATGGCATCGACATCATTCCTCCGATGGATCTCAGGTAACTAAACATAAATCTGGCCGGTCCTCAAAGGGTAGATCTGCTTCTAAGTATCGAGATGCCTCTGGCATTGCCTTTGAGAGACTTTCACCGGCAAAATTACTCTGGCGGGAGGCTTTGGCTTCCAAAGCACTAACGGGGGCTCCAGAATGTTCTCGAGGCCTCAACCTCGACAGAACTACTGGTGCCATGCTCCAGGGTTCCGGTCGCTTCATCCGGCACCGATACCCAAGCATCGGCAGCGTCGATAGACCAGAGGTTCTTGGCTATTGAACACAGTCTGGCGGCTCTTCTCACGGCCTCGATGCCCCTGAAACTGCTTCAGACAATTCAACCAGTACCGGCGCCAACTACATAGACATCGGCAGGTATTCTACTGGGACCGAGTCATGCGTCTCTATCCGGCATCGACAAGTCGGTACCGGACCACTCCGATGCCGACTTCGATCGGTACTGGTACCGTGCCTTGCACGATCACCCGGATCGGAGATACTTCAAATCCTCAGATGAGTCTGAAGACTCTGAAAGCTCTGCTGATACCAGAGTACTTCTTCCTGAGAATTCCTCTTATCCTCTGTTAGAGACATCCTTCACTGAGGAGATATCCTTTCAGGATTTTATCCAAGATGTGGCTCGGTCTTTCCATCACAGTGGCTCCTGAAAAAGAGTCTAGGGCAAAGGAATTAGAAATCCTACAATACCCTAAAGCTCCCAAGGAGGCAGCTATCTTACCTATTCATGAGATCTTGCATGATCTTATGTTAAGGATGTGGGAAACACCTCTGATCACATCTCCTCACTCTCGAAGGATCGACACCATGTATCGAGTTCCTCCTTGTCCTGGGTTTCAGAAGACTCAATTACCACACCATTCCATGGTGGTGGAATCAGCCATGAGACGGATGAAGAGTGCAAAAAGGCATGCATCTAATCCTCCAAGACATGAGTGTAGGACTCTTGATGCCGTTGGACGTCGATACTTCCAGGCTTCCATGCTTTCTGCTAGGATCAGTTCCTATATCTTGTATATGCGAATGTTCCTTAAGGAGGTCACAGGAGACTTAGATCTTATGAGCCCTCTCCTTCCTGATGATAAAAGGCAAGGTTATCTTGCTCTTGTTAAACATGCTCAGGATGTTTCCAAGTTTGTGAATTGTGCAGCCTTTGACTGTTTTGAATGCATAAGAAAAACCTCTGCTATTGCCATAGTTGCACGTAGAATTGCCTGGCTCCAGGCATCTGACTTAGAAATCTGGGTAGGGACAAACTGGGGAATCTACCTTGCACAGCAGAGAATCTCTTTGGCAAGAATTGACAGGAAAAAGCTAATGAGATAGATGCTGAAAATATTACTTTGGATAGATTGTCTAAATCTACAGCTGATCCTGCGAGGAAAAGATCCTCTAAGAAACCATTCTTCAGCAAGAAGAAAAGGTTTTACCCCTCCTATACCCAGCAGGGACATCATTTAGGTCAGTTTGCTCAAAAGGGACAGCACCAACACCCTAGGCAACAACGGAAACCAAAAGCAGCTAAGTCTCAACCGGCTCAGCAGACTCAGCCTCCACAGGGGCTTTGACTCCTGTCTAGAGAACTTTGCCTTCCTGGTCCTGAACGGCCCAGAACTCTCATCCATCCCAGGAAGGTTATGTCATTTTGCCCCCAGATGGGGTCAAATAACAGCAGAAAATTGGACTCTGTCTATTGTAAGAGAGGGGTACAAGCTTCATTTCCTCAGCATGCCCCCTCCTACAATAGTAAGACAGTTCCATTCTCAGACCTCTCTCAACGACCGGTTAGGTCAACAAGTCACTATGCTCCTTGCTCAAGGGGCAATAAAAGAGGCACCCATTCCCCAATGGGGTACAGGGTTTTACTCCCCCTATTTTCCTTATTCCAAAGAAAACAGGAGGACACAGACCCATTCTAGACCTCAGAGAATTGAACAAATTCCTGTTCAAAGAGAAGTTCAAAATGATTTCTCTAGGAACTCTGCTGCCATACCTTCAGAGTCAGGATTGGCTTTGTTCTCTAGATCTCAAGGATGTGTACACTCATGTTCTCATCCATCCAACTCGCCAAAAGTTCCTTCGCATCCTGTTTCAAGGGAAGCACTACCAATACAGGGTTCTTCCTTTTTTCCTGGCCTCTGCACCAAGGGTGTTCACAAAATGCATGGCTGTGGTAGCAGCATTTCTACGCAACCTGGGAATATTTGTATTCCCTTACTTAGACGACTGGCTCATTCGAGCCCCTTCAGAGCCAGAGGCCAGGGTTGCTCTGTCTCACACAATGGGCATCCTTCAGTATTTGGGACTTGTCGTAAACTTCCCAAAGTCCAACCTTGCTCCCACTCAATCCCTAGAGTTTATAGGAGCTTTTCTGGATACCACACAAACAAGGGCCTACCTTCCACAGCCCTGCTGCCTTTGCATTGTGCAGTTAGCTTCCCAAGCAATGCTAAAACCTCACCTCACTGCTCGGGAAATGTTACAGTTGCTAGGCCACATGGCATCCACCATGCATGTGGTTCCTTATGCTCGCCTCCATATGAGGGCAACCCAGTGGACCTTATCCACTCAGTGGACTCAAGCGTCAGGTTGCCTGTCAGACAAAATAGCAAACTCGGATCGCCTTATTTTGTCCCTCCAATGGTGGCAGTCACCCAAAAATCTTTTGGTGGGGTCTCCTTTTCAGCAACCCCTACCCCAAGCCACTCTAACAACAGATGCTTCACAGGTGGGTTGGGGAGCCCACTTGCACTCTACCCAGGGTACCTGGACCCCACAGGGGGCCTATCTCCATATCAATCTCCTGGAGCTCAGAGCAATCTTCCTTGCTCTTCAAGTATTTCACACCCAGCTCAGCTACAAGACAGTCCTAGTTCAAACGGACCATCAAGTAGCCATGTTCTATGTGAACAAGCAGGGCGGAACAGGCTCTCTGTCGCTATGCAGCGAAGCTTTGCGACTATGGGCCCTCGCGAGAGAGAATCAGATTCAACTCCTTGCGGTGTATCTTCCAGGCATTCAAAACTCTTGGGCAGACAGACTCAGTTGAGTTCTGCTTCCACACGAATGGTCTCTCCATGCAGACCAGGTGGCCAAAATGTTTTCAAATTTGTGGAACCCTGGACATAGACCTCTTTGCAAGTCTGCTGAATGCCAAACTTCCCCGGTTCTGTTCCAGAATTCCGGCTCAAGGTTGTCAGGCCAGGGATGCTTTCCTCCTCCTTTGGGGTCAGGACTTCCTGTATGCCTTTCCACCCATTCCCCTAATTCCCAAAACCCTGTTCAAGCTTCAGAGAGACAGAAGTCATATGATCCTCATAGCTCCACGTTGGCCACAGCAAATGTGGTACCCTCTGCTCCTACATCTCTCTCAAGTTCTGCCTCTGGAGTTAGGATCTGCTCCAAATCTCCTTTCTCAAGAGGAGGGGATGCTGTGGCATCCCAATCCCCAGTCTCTGCATCTCAGGGCCTGGTTGCTGAAAGCCTAGAACGTCACGGTCTTAACCTTTCCCAGCAGATAAAGGATATCCTTAATGCTTCCAGGAAACCTTCCACAAGACGCTCTTATGTATTTAAGTGGAAAAGGTTTCCAATATCGTGCTCGCAGAATAGTCTTAACCCTCTTGCGATACCTCTGGAATCATTACTGGAGTACCTCCTTCATTTATCAAATGCAGGGCTTAAGACTAATTCAGTGAGAGTCCATTTGAGTGCTATTGCAGCTTCTTTCAAGCCTCTAAATGGACAACCTATTTCCTCTCATCCTCTCATAGCGAGATATGAGAGGCCTTCTTTTAACGAAGCCTCCCATTAAGCAACCACCGGTGGCATGGGACTTGAATCTGGTACTTGGGCAGCTCATGAAACGGCCCTTTTAACCATTAGCCACTACCTCTTTGAAATTCCTTTCCTGGAAAGTTATCTTTCTCATTACAATCATATCAGCGCATCGCATCAGTGAATTGCAAGCCTTGGTGGCTGATCCTCCTTATACAAGGTTCTATCATAAGGTAGTCCTTAGGACTCATCCACACTTTAGGCCAAAGGTGGTTTCACCCTTTCATTTGAACCAAGCCGTTTACCTTCCTGTATTCTTTCCAAGACCTCACGCCTCAAATGCAGAAAGGAACCTTTATACTTTGGACTGTAAAAGAGCTTTGGTCTTTTGCTTGCAAAGGACACAGCAACATAGAAAATCCTCTCAACTCTTTGTTGCTTTTGATCCTAGTCATTTGGGACTTCCAGTATCCAAAAGGATATTGTCCAAATGTATTGCACAGTGTATATCTTTTGCCTGTGAGAGTAAGAACCTTCCTCTTGAAGGCCATGTCATAGCTCACATGTGAGAGCCATGGCAGCCTCAGTGGCTCATCTTCACTCTGTGTCTATTGATGACATCTGTCGAGCAGCTACTTGGGCTTCCGTTCATACCTTCATAGCCCATTAATGCTTAGACAAGGACTCCCGCCAGGATGCCTTGTTTGGTCAGGCTGTTCTCAAACACCTGTTCCATACCTAATCAACTCCTACCCACCATCCCTGTTAGGATGCCAGAGATCTATGGGGGGAAGTGGAGCCCTCTTCAGGGATACACAACTTCTGGGGTCTCTCCCTGGCAGCTAAAGCTAGGGAGTCCCCATATGTGATGACTACATTCCTGCTTGTTCCTGGAGATAGCATAGTTACTCACCTGTAACAGGTGATCTCCAGGAACAGCAGGAATTTAGTCTTCAGAACCCGCCCACCTCCCCTAGGAGTTGTATCTCTCTATCTCTCTCTTTCTCTTTCCCTCTCTTTTGTTTTGGCTATAAACTCAACTGGAGAGGGACAGTTGGGAAAGGAGGGAAGGCAGCACGCAGGCGCTGTGGGATGCTCCCAAAAGCTTTCCTATTGGACGCTGGGGAGCGTTCCCACGCAAGCTCCGTCGGTACCGACGATACCCATATGTGAAGACTAAATTCCTGCTGTTCCCGGAGATCACCTGTTACAGGTGAGTAACTATTCTTTCTCCTGCCTTTTCCCAGAGTAGAAGCCATGCTCTCTTTCCGGTGCATTCCTTACCTGCCTTCGGAACTCTGCATATATAGGAAGGAGTGGTGCTGGTGAATGGTTCAGACTTTTTAGTCTTTTCTTTACGGCTCTGAAGATGTAAATATGTGAATGCACTGCTAGCTTTTCCCTAATCCTTTCCCCACAGTCATTTTGTAAAGATGGCCCTGAAGGGATCATGTTTGTTGTAACTAGATTCTTTGCAGGTTGTATTCCTTTCATTCACCCTTCAGATGTGACAACTTGAAGTAAGGAAGAGTGTGATACAACAGAAATTAATGCTACAATTCTGTACATAGTGTGACAAGGCAGAGCTGTCAGAGCACAAGAAAAAGGGCTTTAAACATACTTTTTCCTCTGAACCTGCCAGAGATACACGTCAAGAAAGTGTTAAAAGCTCAGCACTCAAAGGTTCAGTGCAGGAGAGACGAGAAAGGGAGCCACACCCTAGCTCTAGGCTGACAGGGAGAGCTAGCCTATCAGGGAAAGGGGTGGACTCACGCCTGGTTGGACAAAGCACTCCTCATAACCAGGAAGTGGTAATTTCAGAGAGGAAGGAGCAGAAGGAAAGGAAGGAAGAGGAGGAAGAGAAGGAGGAACGGAGAGGAGATGGAGTAATGAGAGGAAAGCAACGCAAAGGCTTACCTTTGGCACAGCCGGGAGAAAGGGACTCAGAAGGATCAGATGCAGCCTTAGAGTCAGAGATTCTTCTAAGAGGGATAAAGAAACCAGGTCCAGGCAGAGACCGGAGATCCCGAGGAGACAAAGCTGGAGGCAAGTGGAACCAGGTGGGAACCGAGTACTTGGACGGTTGCCAGCCACTTTGCTCAGAGAAAGCCACGTCTCGAGGAAGGCAGTTGGAAGTGCTGCCAGGAAGGAGTAGCCCTCAAGCAAAGCCAAAGCAGGTTAGAAACTTTTATAAACCTTTTAAGCAAAGTTTGGAATCCTTGTCTGAAAGGGACAGAAGCAATTCTGCAGATAGTTTCCCTGGGACCAGACAGACAAGAGAGGAACTGGGTGGAAGGGAATTCCCAGTGTGTGAAAGACAAGCGTTGCCTTACTGCAGAGAAAGTGTCAGAAGCTGCAGGTTAGAGTCTAGCCCAGCTGCACCTCAGCACGTTGCTAATTGGCAGCACCGGGACACAAACCTAGATACAGACTCTGATCAGGAGATATTAAAAGAGCCTGTAAAACATTCTCTGAAGAAATACATACCTCCTCACCACTGTTCCCTCTAAGCTGTGCGCGTGTGCGCGCGCACACACCTCGCCGAGCGAGCGCACATACTTTACAACAGAGCGCACAAAAATTACGGCTCTGATTCTGATAGAAAACAACACAGATGTCTTAAAATGTAAGAGTTTTGATTGTAATTACTAGAAATTTCCTGCTTCATTTAGTAATCATCTATTTTCATTTAATTTGATTAAAATCAATGTGGTGTACATACTGTATTCTGACGTGTAGTTAAATTTTAAAGTATATAACTCCGAGTGTCGTTATGTGGCGCACAAAAATTTAACCTTCCTTCAAAAGTTGCACACAGCTGATATTTTATGCGCACACAGCCTACAGAAAATTAGAGGGAACATTGCTCCTCACCAGAGAGTAAGACCGGGGCAACCCAAGGGAGAGAGAAATCCCTACTCTCGGCTCCTTAAGAACCTTAATAAACAGGTATCCCTGCAAGAGCCCCGGATACATAAAGAGAGGGGAGAGAAGCAGTTACAAACCCTTCTCAAGCACCTGAGATCACTAGACTCGAGTGAGCCTTATAACCAGGAAGCTCAAGATAGTGAAGGTAAACCAATGCAGACAGATAATCCATTGTCTTATAGTAGCAGTTCAGAAATGGAATGTGGTAACTGTCAAAGGGAAGTTTAAAGTACAGCTTAAACATATTACACATATTAAGGCTGTAGTAAAAGTCTAACTTTGGAGATTGGATGCAGACAGGAGTTTTGTCTCACTGCCAACACAAGTTAAATACCCAGCTCTAAGGGATAGCTTCAAGAGCACATAGAATTCTTCTGGGAGAAGTTTACACAGAAGAATGATCAGGCTTATGGAAGAAGCATCTGTTATCCTTAGAGGCTAGGAGGAATTATCTTAAGCACACGTGGACAAGAAAAACCACAACATTGAAAGTTTATTTATTGAAAGCTTATGTTGGGAAAGTATTGCTGTTATGAAGAACATTGATGTTTTGGAATATTGAAAGAAGTAAGAGAAGCTGATGGTTGATTGCTTATGATGCCCTGAGAAGTATCAGGAGAGCTGTTATCCAGGACTTTTTCTGTTACACTTATGTTATCATTTAACCTCTGTTCTTGGGGGAAGAAACCCTGTGCAAACAATAAAAATATTGTTTACCCTTAACCTACTTTGGCTGTCATCACTGGGCTACAACTACACAAGCATATCCAGATAACAGCAATAACAGAGTGACTTTAACTGTGCCCCCTCTCCTACTGCCTCCACACTGGGGTTGGCGGGCGAGAGGTGACAATAGTTAATCCTGTTACCTCTTTTTCTCCCCCTCCCTTGTTCAAGTATTCATGTATATTGTTCATTCGTTCTATGTACTATGTTGAGTTACAATGTAAACCGCTCTGAGTGAAGGACAGAGCGGTATAAAAAATGGTTAAATAAATTTATATTCCCGAGCTATATAATACAGAAATTAAAACTTTGCAGTTGCTTTTTATACTTTGCAAAAATTGGAGCAGTTCAATTATGTAGCCTGGAACTCTAGTATAAAAAAAAAGCCAATCTTGCACACTGGACTGTCATGGTGTTAATTGTAAACATATATTCTACATCCCCCCTCACCTAACAATGAGCATAGAGCAGAATAAGGACATTTTCCCATAGAACTCTCCATACTACCTGATTCTGGTTTCATTTCTGTTACAGCAGGTGGCTGTTGTAGCAGCATTTCTCCACACTCTAGGGATATTTGTCCTCCCTTACTTGGATGACTGGCTCATTCGAGCCCCAACAGTCAGAGGGCAGGACTTCTCTATCCTGCACAATGCGTATCCTTCAGTATTTAGGGCTGGTAATAAACATCCCAAAATCCAGTCTAACTCCCACTCAGTCTTTAGAGTTCATAGGCCCTTGCCCTTGTGGTATCCAGGAAAGCTCCTATCTCCCCCAGGCCCGTTGCCTTCGCTTGGTGCAGTTAGCTTCTCAAGCAGTGCTAAAGCCTCATCTAACTGCTCGAGAAATGCTGCAACTACTAGGCCACATGGCATCCACCGTGCATGTGGTTCCATATGCTCACCTCCACATGAGGGCAGCTCAGTGGACTTTATCCACCCAATGGACCCAGGCATCAGGGTGACTGTCAGACAAAATAGCAAACACAAGTTGCCTCATTTTGTCCCTCCAGTGGTGGAAGTCCACTCAAAACCTGTTGCTGGGGTCCCCCTTTCAGCAACCCTTACCCCAAGCAACTCTCACAACAGATGCTTCTCCAATGGGTTGGGGAGCTCATCTGCAAGACCTCTCCACCCAAGGCACCTGGTCTCCACAAGAGAGTTGTCTACATATCATTCTCTTGGAACTCAGAGCAATGTTTCTTGCTCTGCGAGTGTTCCACTCCCTGCTCAGCTACAAGACAGTCCTCATTCATACGGACAATCAAGTAGCCATGTTCTATGTGAACAAGCAAGGGGGAACGGGCTCTCTGTCGCTTTGCAACGAAGCTTTGCGACTATGGGCCCTCGCCAGAGAGCATCAGGTTCATCTTCTGGCAGTGTATCTTCCAGGCATTCAAAACTCTTGGGCGGACAGACTCAGTCGAGTTCTGCTTCCACACGAGTGGTCTCTGCATGCAGACCAGGTGACCAGGATATTTCAACTTTGGGGAACCCTCGACATAGACCTCTTTGCAAGTCCGTGGAATGCCAAACTTCCCCGGTTCTGTTCCAGAACTCTGGCTCAGGGGGCTCAGGCCAGGGATGCTTTCCTCCTTTACTGGGGTCAAGACTTCTTGTATGCCTTTCCACCCATTCCCCTAATTCTCAAAACCCTGTTCAAGCTTCATAGAGGCAGAGGCCATATGATTCTCATAGCACCACATTGGACACGGCAAGTGTGGTACCCTCTGCTTCTACATCTCTCTCAAGCTCCCTCCCTGGAGTTAAGGTCTGCTCCAGATCTCCTGTCTCAGGAGGGCAGAATGTTATGGCATCCCAATCCCCAGTCTCTGCATCTCAGGGCTTGGTTGCTGAAGGCCTAGATCTCCAAGTTCTTAATCTTTCTCAGCAAGTGAAAGATGTTCTTTATGCCTCCAGAAAACCTTCCACTAGACGCTCTTATTCTTTCAAGTGGAAAAGGTTTACCGTTTGTTGTTCGGAAAAGGGTCTTAACCCTCTTGCGATACCTCTGGAATCTTTGCTGGAGTATCTCCTTCATTTATCTAATGCAGGCCTTAAGACAAATTCAGTAAGAGTCCATTTGAGTGCTATTGCAGCTTCCCTTAAGCCTCTAAATGGACAGCCTATTTCCTTTCATCCTCTAATAGCAAGATTTATGAGAGGCCTTCTTCTAACTAAGCCTCCCATTAGGCCACCACCGGTGGCATGGGACTTAAACCTGGTTCTTGGGCAGCTCATGAAGCCACCCTTCGAACCTTTAGCTACTACCTCCTGTTGCCATGGAGGAGAGAGGTCACGTGACAGGAGAGCATCACCCTGGTGTGGCAGGAAGTGATCCTGTAACTAGGACCTGTCCTCCAGGTGATGTAAACCCCTCTCGCACCGAGGAGGTTTCTCCAGGGCCAAGTGCCCATGAGGGAAGGGTTAGGACAGCAGTTATAGTTGGTGATTCGATCATTAGGCATGTAGATAGCTGGGTGGCTGGTGGACGTGAGGATCGCCTGGTAACATGCCCGCCTGGTGCGAAGGTAGCAGACCTCACACGCCACCTAGATAAGGTCTTAGATAGTGCTGGGGAGGAGTCTGCTGTCTTGGTACATGTCGGTACCAATGACATAGGAAAATGTGGTAGGGAGGTTCTGGAAGCTAAATTTAGGTTTTTAGGTAGGAAGTTGAAATCCAGAACTTCCAGGGTAGCGTTCTCCGAAATGCTTCCCGTTCCACGCGCAGGACCCAAAAGGCAGGCAGAGCTCCGGAGTCTCAATGCGTGGATGAGACAATGGTGCAGAGATGAGGGGTTCAGATTTGTTAGGAACTGGGGAACATTCTGGGGAAAGGAGGGGCTCTTCCGAAGGGATGGGCTTCACCTTATCCGGGATGGAACCAGGCTGCTGGCATTAACCTTTAAAAAGGAGATAGAGCAGCTTTTAAACTAGATAATAGGGGAAAGCCGACAGTCGCCCAAGAGCGCATGGTTCGGAAGAATGTATCCTTGAAGGATACTACAAAAAGCAGAGAGGTTCCAAAAAAGAGTAAAGTAGCCCAAATGCCCTCGAGTATGGAGCAGACAGAGCTTAAAGATCCCAAATTACCCATGTCTACGAATAGCCAAATTAATATGAATAAAATACAGTCTCTAAAATGCTTGTATGCAAATGCTAGAAGTCTAAAAAATAAGATGGGAGAGTTAGAATATATAGCACTAAATGAGAGGTTAGATATGATTGGAATCTCAGAGACATGGTGGAAGGAGGACAACCAGTGGGACACTGTGATACCTGGGTACAAACTTTATCATAATGATAGAGCTGATCAAATTGGTGGAGGGGTTGATCTCTATGTTAGAGAGGGCATTGAGTCAGAAAGGATTAAAGTTTTGCAGGAAACAAAATTTGCTGTAGAATTTCTATGGATTGAAATTCCATGTAAAAAGAGGAAGGCGATGGCAGTGGGGGGGTGTACTATCGACCGCCTGGCCAGAATGAACAAATGGATGATGAAATGTTCAAAGAAATCAAGGAAGCAAAGAAAAGTTACAGCGCAGTAATAATAATGGGTGATTTCAATTACCCCGGTATCGACTGGGTCAGTGTCACGGTAGGACATGCTAGGGAGATAAAGTTCCTAGATGACATAAATGACTGCTTCTTGGAGCAGCTGGTTCATGAACCGACCAAAGGGGAAGCCATATTAGACCTAGTCCTTAGTGGAACACCAGATCTAGTGCAAGAGATAAGAGTGTTGGGGCCACTTGGCAATAGTGATCATAGCATGATCGCCTTTGATTTAATTAGTGGAGAAGGGATAGTAAGGAAATCCACAGTACTACCTTTTAACTTTCGAAAGGGAGACTATGATAAAATGAGGAAAATAGTTAAGAAAAAACCAAAAGGAGCAGTTGCAAAGGTTAAAGACTTACATCAAGTTTGGGTGTTGTTGAAAAATACTATCTTGGAAGCCCAGACCAGCTGTATTCCATGCTTTAAGAAAAGTGGAAGGAAGTCCAAAAAACTGCCAGCATGGTTTAAAGGTGAGGTCAGAGAGGCTGTTTCCAAAAAAGAATCTTTCAGGAAATGGAAAAAAGAGCCAAACAACGAAACCTGGAAACAGCACAAGCACTGGCAAGTCAAGTGCAAGGCATTGATAAAGCAGGCAAAGGGAGAATTTGAGAAGAAGCTTGCTGTGGAAGCAAAAACGCGAAATAAAGATTTTTTTCAAGTACATTCGTAGCAAAAAACCCTTAGAGAGTCAGTTGGTCCATTAGATAATAGAGGAGTTAAAGGGGCACTAAGAGGCGACAAGGCGATAGCGGAGAGACTGAATGAATTCTTTTTGCTTCGGTCTTTACTGAGGAAGATGTAGGGATGTTACCCATGACTGAAGTGGTATTTAAAGGTGCGGAAGAATTAAAGGAAATATTGATACATTGGGATACATCGGGAAGATAAACTATTAGATAAACTGAAGAGTAGCAAATCACCTGGGCCGGATGGTATACATCCAAGGGTGTTGAAAGAACTGAAATGTGAGATTTCAGACCTGCTATTAGTAATCTATGAACTATCATTAAAATCATCTCTAATACCTGAAGATTGGAGGATCGCCGATGTAACACCAATTTTTAAAAAGGGTTCCAGGGGTGATCCGGGAAACTACAGAACGGTGAGCCTCACATCAGTACCAGGAAAAATGGTAGAAACCATCATAAAGAATAAAATTACTCAGCATGTAGATAGTCATGGCCTAATGGGAGACAGCCAACATGGCTTTAGACAAGGAAGATCTTGTCTTACTAATCTGTTATGTTTTTTTTGAAGGAGTGAATAATCAGGTGGACAAAGGTGAGTCGGTTGATATTGTGTATCTGGACTTTCAGAAAGCCTTTGACAAGGTCCCTCATCAGAGACTTTTGGCAAAAGTAAAGAGTCATGGGATAGGAGGCAGTGTACTACTGTGGATCAAGAACTGGTTAAAAGATAGAAAGCAGAGGGTTGGGCTAAATGGCCAATTTTCCCAATGGAGAAAGGTGAATAGTGGTGTACCCCAGGGATCTGTGCTGGGTCCGCTGCTTTTTGACATATTCATAAATGACCTGGAAAGTGGAATAACGAGTGAGGTTATTAAATATGCAGATGAGACAAAACTATTTAAAGTTGTTAAAACCCAAGAGGACTGTGAAAAATTGCAAGAGGATCTTGATAAATTGGAAGACTGGGCATCAAAATGGCAGATGAAATTTAATGTGGACAAGTCCAAAGTTATGCACCTAGGGAAAAACAACCCAAACTATGGTTACACAATGCAGGGTTCCACATTAGGAACCACCACCCAGCAAAAAGATTTAGACGTCATTGTGGATAGCATGTTAAAACCCTCGGCCCAGTGTGCAGCGGCAGCCAAGAGAGCAAATAGAATGCTAGGTATCATAAGGAAAGGAATGGAAAATAAAACAAAAGATATTATAATGCCTCTATATCGTTCCATGGTGAGATGCACCTTGAATATTGTGTGCAATTCTGGTCGCCGTATCTTAAAAAGGATATAGCGTTATTAGAAAAGGTTCAGAGAAGAGCCACCAAAATGGTAAAGGGGAATTGAAGGATACTCCTATGAAGAAAGGCTAAAAAGGTTAGGGCTCTTTAACCTGGAAAAGAGACGGCTGAGGGGAGATATGATAGAAGTCTATAAATTAATGAACAGAGTGGAACGGGTAAACGTAGATCGATTGTTTGTTATCAGAATATAGAAAGACTAGGGGACATGCAATGAAGCTACAGGGTAAACTATTTAAGAGTAATAAAAGAAAATATTTCTTCACTCAATGTGTATTCAAACTCTGGAATTTGTTACCGGAGGATGTAGTAAAGGCTGTTAGTGTAGCTGGTTTTAAAAAAGGTTTGGAGAAGTTCCTGGAGGAAAGGTCCATAAACCATTATTAAGAAGGGACCCAGGATATCAATGCTTGACCCAGTACAAGCATTGCGGAACCTGTGTCTTTTGGGGAAACTGCTAGGTACGTATGACCTAGATTGGACACTGTTGGAAACAGGATACTGGGCTTGATGGACCTTGGTCTGACCTAGTATGGCATATCTTATGTTCTTATGCTCTTTAGATAGAGAGCTATCCTTGGGAGAACGGCCTGTCTTGGAGGAAGACTTGTGTTTCGATACCTGAGATCCATGTGAGGAAGGTGATGCCCTTGATAACGTTGAAGCGAGTAAAAACGCATTTGAAGCAAAAAAGGAGCAGAGTTTTCTGATCTGATTCAGTAGGTCTCTTTTTGTCATCTTCATGCATAGAGGACATTCAGATGGCTGGTGATCTCAGCCAAGGCATTTAAGACACCACTCATAGGTGTCAGTAGCAGAGATAGTGCTTAGAACATTTCTTAAAACCACTGGTTGATTTTTCCATCGTTTCAGTAGACTGGATGGAAGGCCTAAGACCCAAAATTGGTGTCAGCGCACCCGGAGAATTAAAGTTCTTTGTATTCTTTTCTTTCCGTGTAAAAAAATAAAAAAAATAAATACATAAATCAGAGATTGGTTCTGGCATTGACAGGAAGGCAGACGCAGCCACAAAAAATAACAAAGAAGAATGAAGACATTTTCTGCGGTGACAGGATTTGCTTCCTGCTGGCTCCTCGGAAAACGAAGAACTGAGGAGGAAGAGCCAGGAAGGCAGCAACGCAAGTGCAGTGGCATGCTTCCAAAGGCTTTCCTATTGGATGCTGGGGAGCCTTCCTGCGCAGGCTCTGTCGGTACTGATGTTACCTTATTGAAGACTTACATTCCTGCTTGTTCCTGGAGATAAATATATATAGAACCATGCACCCAGCGTGTCCATGTGTAAATTGCAGTCTTTCCAAATCGCATTTCCCAGATGGATGCAGATTACATGTTTATCTGTGGGCACATTTAAGATGCAAATGGGGCTTGTCCAGGAAAAGAGGAGACTTGGATGATTGAGCCAGAATTATTCTTTAATGTTTGTTTTTTAATTTTTTTCTGTTTTCCCATGGTAATCTATTGTACTTTTAAGCAATGACTAGCCCCACTATTTCCTAGTTGTATTTGAAGGGGGATAGTATTTGAAAGGAAGGGAAAGGGATTTTTACCATTGTGCATCATGCAATCTGCTAAATTTTAGAAGAATGAGCTCTTATGAAAGAATTAACAGATATTTCAAAGAAACTACATAATTCCATTCTTTGATAAAGGAAATATTCTGAGCTCATACAGTAGCTCTTAAGCAGCATCCAGAAAGTGACTGCGGAAATCCTGTAAGGCACCTCCAATGTCCTTTGAAATAAAAGTGGTTAACCTGGTTAGCATTTTGTGGAAGACAGAGTCATAATATTAGTTCAGGAATGTAGGTGTTAGAGACTGGTCAAAGCCAGGCTGTGCTGGGGTTAAAGGAAAGTGTATTTCTCTTCAGAAGGCCTCGTATCAATCATTATGGGACCAGAAATTACATCTCCTAAATGTTTGAGCAAAAATTCAACTTACTCATGTGCTATGTGACCTGTTCCACTTGAATAACAAAATCTATAAGGTCAGAATGCTTGGATTAATAACGGATAATTCAGTTTGCTGTCTGTGGAATATGAGATGTTTAATGTCACTTTATTTCTGATTTGGTTTTCAAATAGAACTTTAATTTGTGTAAATATTACCATATTCATTTTTATTATTTATTTTTGTTTGAGGCCTCAGGTGACAGGAAACTCGTACATGCTCACTGCCCCACCACACAGCATGCAAGATTCTCAACACCCTGATCTGCCTGTACGCTCTTAATTCTGCCGTGATAAGATGCCCTTCGTTATGGCCTTGAAATTCTCACACTTTGGAATGGACCGATGTATTATGGGGTCCCTATTCAGCCCACAGTAGTCAGCTTCAATGCGAAAGAAAATTTGGCTATTTGGATGCATTAGTAGCTGCCGGCACCCTCGGAGAGCAGCAGTATTCAGCCACTACTGGACAGGCAATCCACAGTGCACGTAGGTCCATTTATTTTGCTGTCCTAAAATGTGTGGCTTCTTATCCAGATAGCTGATAACAAGAAAACATAAACTAACAAAAAAGGAATATAAAGCAATACCTTCTAATGGGACCAACAAAACAGTTTTTGACTAGCTTTTAAAGATTCAGACCACCTTCGCCAGCTCTGCCCTGAATAATTCTGATAGTGTTGCGGTTTATCTTGTCTGACTGCCTTGTTACTATCTGGATAGTGCTGCTGAATATTACGCTCAGTGGCATTTATCTGGTTAACAGCACCTTTGAATATCGGCCTCCACATGTTCAGAATGTATTCATGTGCATTTGAGCAATTGCGTCAGAGCGCAACGCCATAAAGGAACTAGAAAAAATAACTGCAACACAAGCGTGGGCCAGCAGTGACTGAAAATCCAGGAAAAAGTGTGATTGTCATCCAACCATCCAGTCTGGGGTGAGGAGGAGAGATAGCAAAGAGAAAAATATCTGGGGTTCGGAATGGAGAGGGAGGGTCTAGAGGAGTCTGGATGGGGGAACATACCTGCCCCAGAAGTTAAAATGCCGGTTAGTTGTGGGTTTTTTTTTTCCTTTATCAATATTTTCTGTTAATGGGCAATTGTACCTGAAATTTTTTTTTATTATTTTTCTCAGAAATTTAATTTAAAAAGAAATGCTTATATAAAGGTTCGAAGAAGATGCTATAAGTTTTGTGCCCAGCCAGTCCTCTGTGTTGGCTGAAAGTGTCAACATTAGTGGCAGTTCATATCATGATGTGGACTGGGAACAGGGCAGAAACCACTATATCATTTTGGTAGTTTCCCAAATGACTCTCGGGATAGAATGACTTTCCTCCAATACCGACTTGAGCTGGATTTGAGCTAAGCTTTTTTTGAGGCGGTATGCATTGGTACAGCCCAGCAACCATCGCCTTCCATTGCCGGGCCAAAGTCTCTTGCGATAACAGCCACACCATGAGACTTCAGCCCAACAGTGGCTTGGGAGGAGATGGCTTCCAGGCCTTAAAACTTAAAAGAAGAGCAGAGACAATGTGGCACACATTTCAAAACAAGTTTTCCGTTCTACATTTACCGCTGCTGTGTAGTCTGCTTGGGCAGAATTAACGCCACTGCACATAAGAAATGGAACCGGGGATTGGGATTAGCAAGAGAAGAAATGGCAGCAGGAAAGAAACAGCTAAAATAAAATCTGAGAAGATAGAAGAAGAAAATGCAGAAATCTGAGTGGAAAGGAAATGTAGCAGAATGAAAATGACAAATAACAGAATATAGAAAACAAATCAAAGGAACAAGAAAGCAGCAATAGAAAATAAAAACATACAAGAAGCAAACCAACAATTTGAAAATATTTTAGTAAAAATATTATGTTACCCAGCTTTACTGATTTGAATGTGTTGGCTTTGGAAATGTGAACGTGTAGCATCTGAGATCTTTACTTTGCATAGCACAGGAAGAAATGCATTTCTGCTTTGATGTTGCCTTACATGCAGAGTCCAGCTTTCTGGAGTTGCCATTTCAGTTTGTTTTCACATTTCCTACTTCTAGTTTATGGTCCCTTATTCAGTATTTAGTGAGAGTTTGTTCATATTTAACATGTTTGACTTAGAAACTACACCAAAATACATCACCTGTGTAGGGCTCTACAGAGCTGCCAAGTTACCCAGTTGCAGGAGTGAGATTTCTTTTTTCCAGTTCTGGTTTTAAATTTGCATTGCAATGCAGTATGGTATTTGTAGTTCCTGATTTTACCCATTGAAATCTGTGTTTCGGGTCCCATAATGCATCAGGATGAGATGATCAGAAATCTAGCATTGGCTTACCTACTTCCAGGAGTGAGATGTTAAGTTGGTAATTCTGGATCTATAGCAGTCCTGTTTGTTCTGCTTTCCCAATAAGAGGTACATGGTGGTGTCCAGGGGTGGCCCAAGGGGGGTGCGGGGCCATGAGCGGAGATTAATTGTGGGACCTCATTTGCATAAATATTTGCATAATGTTAACATGCATTTTTAGTAAACATGCCTCTTAATGAGTGTCTGGATAAAGAAAGACTAACAGATTTCTACGTTACTATATTCCAGTGCCAACTGCCAGGTCCATTAGGAAGTACTATAAACACCGCCCATTTAGAACCCATAGCAAACCCACCATATCATAACAGCACTCACAAAGCACCAAACCCTACCTATCAAAAGGCAACACTGCAAATAGTAAACCAATACGTCTCAGAGAATACCAATGCATCTCCTACTGGGGAAAGAGAACAAGTGGAACGGTCAAATAGAAACTACATGAGCAGAATACCTCAGCTTGGTTAAAATGCAGAACATAGACCATCACCAAAGAACAAGGGATCACAATTTAGAAACAGGAAGACAATAATTAAACTGGGAACCCCAAAAGCCAAACTTGGGATGTACAACAACACTGGAGAAATAAAACTATAAATTAATTTCCTCTTGTACTAAACAAAACACAAAAGACTTAACAATGCACATTTCCCAGAGCTGATATATTCCAGTTAATAAATTCAAAATAAAGTATTTTTCTACCTTTTGTTGTTTGTGCATTTTCTTTTTCAGTTGCAATTGCTCCAGTCACTTTCTTCTGGTTTCTTCGTGTCTTCTGCGAGCTATCCATTTGTCCTTTCTTCTCTTTTAGATTTTTTTTCATTTTCTTTCTCTATATCTGCTTTAACATACTGATCTTTCCCCTTTTCTCTTTCCCCCATTTCTTTCCTTATTCCTTTATCATCCACTCAAATTTCACCCTTCCATTCTCAATCCCCACTTACTCTCCCAATACCCGGCCCATCGTAGACTTTTCTTCCCTCCCACACAAAATATCTTTTCCCCTCTCCATTCTCATTCCCCATCCCTTTCTAGTCCTCCCCCAAAATCAGCTTCCTTATAGTTCTAGACCTACCCAGCATCTGCCCCCTTCTAGTCCCATTCTCCCAAGCCTCCACATCAGCCCATTTCCAATCCTAACCCTCCATGTGCTCTTTTCCAGTTCTATTCCAGCCCCCCATCAGCCCATTTCCACTCCAAGCTCCCCCATCAGCCCATTTCCAGCCCTATTCTAACTCCCATCAGCCCACTTCCAGTCCTATTCCAGCCCCCATCAGCCCACTTCCAGTCCTATTCCAGCCCCCATCAGCCCATTTCCAGTCCTATTCCAGCTCCCATCAGTCCATTTCCACTCATAGCCCCCCATATGCTCTTTTCCAGTTCCATTCCAGTCCCCCATCAGCCCATTTCCACTCCAAGCTCCCCCATCAGCCCATTTCCAGTCCTAATCCAGCTCTTCATCAGCCCATTTCCAATTTTAGCCCTCCATCGCAGCCCATTTCCAGTCCTAGCCCCCCCTCCATCACAGCCCATTTTCAGTCCAAGAAGTCCCCCCCCCTGATCACAGCCCATCCAGTCCTAGCCCCCCTTCCGAAGGGCCCCGTGGCCGTCTAAAGGGCTGCAGAGGGAGCCGGGGAAGCCCGCGCATTGCCTTTAATCTTTCCTGGCATATGCAGCTTCACTGAAAAAGCCGCCCGCGAGAAGGAAAAGGCTCTTCACGCTAGCGGCTGTGCAGAGGGAGCTGGGGCCTCACGCGGGGTTTCCCCGGCTCCCTCTGCAGTCCATTTTTGCAGGAATGGAGTTTGCGCGGGGCCCTGTGCGAACAAAATTCTCATTCAATGGACGGGCCAGCCCTGGTGTTGTCTAGGGATTGGTGTAAGGTTTGCAAAGCTGCCTTAGCACATGCTTTGTGGTCACCTGCAGGGGGAATGCCCCACCCCCCAATAAGACTCGCCCTTTACCTGGCATACGAGTATTGGCACCTTTTTTTTCAAGGAATAAAAAGAATGGATAAGAACATAAGATATGCCATACTGGGTCAGACCAAGGTCCATCAAGCCTAGTATCCTGTTTCCAACAGTGGCCAATCTAGGTCATATGTATCTAGCAGTCCCCCCAAAAGACACAGGTTCCACAATGCTTGTACTGGGTCAAGCAGTGATATCCCATGTCCCTTTTAATAATGGTTTATGGACCTTTCCTCCAGGAACTTGTCCAAACCTTTTTTAAACCCAGCTACACTAACAGCTTTTACTACATCCTCCGGTAACAAATTCCAGTTTGATTACACGTTGAGTGAAAAAATATTTTCTCTTATTAGTCTTAAAAAGGTTACCCAGTAGCTTCATTGCATGTCCCCTAGTCTTTCTATGTTCTGATGACGTAAACAATCGATCTACGTTTACCCATTCCATTCCATTCATTAATTTATAGACCTCTATCATATCTCCCCTCAGCCTTCTCTTTTCCAGGTTGAAGAGCCCTAACCTTTTTAGCCTCTCTTCATAGGAGTACCAATTACTTAAACATTCAAAGTTCTTTACTCTTTTTTTTATATTTAACTACTATTCCAACTTTTCACTGTTCATGGATGGCCTTTTGCCTTGCACAGTTAGACACATGACTGAAGCAGATGTCTGATTTAACTAATGTCTCCACTAGTATTCCTGAATGACAGTAAGATTATCTGAAAAGAACAAAGGCATTGTTTGACTCAACAGCACACATTGCATCGCCAGTGCTGACTCCTGGCGACTAAGCCCCTGTGTTTTTCTTGGCAAGGTGTGACTGGAAGTAGATGCCGGGCCTTTCTTCAATGCAGTGAGTTTACAGTCCCTGGTATTCTAAGGTGGTCTCCCATCCAAGTATTAGCCAGACCCAACCTTAGCTTCAGTAATCGGTCAAAAGCAGGTTCATTTGGACAGCTGAAGATTCACAAAACCCAAAACATTAGGAGCCCCCCTTCCCTTGTAATAGGTTAACTTCCTTGAAGCACTCAATGAGCTAGGATACAAGCATATCGATGCTCCCACCCACACAAGAGGAAACATACTTGACCTGGTACAGCTGTGGACGAGGGCTCCTACAACCAGGGCCAGAAGATCGTTCGCTGCATACACACTCGTCATCCCTAGTGCAATAACAAAGTGCTCCCAGGCAGCAAAAAACAGAGCATTTGTATTTTATGCACCAACGCTCTGGAATGCCCTCCCAACCACCATCCGGGCTATAACTGACCTCACCCAATTTTGGAAGGCACTGAAACACCATATATTCCTCCTACATTACTCCCTACCCAGCGAGCCAGCACAATCTAGCTTACTCTCCACCAACCACAATGACACCACTGACACACCCAGGACATGATAACGTATCCACAGTCCAAAAACAAATCTGTATATAACCTAATATGTTTGTATTATATGTAATTCAGAGAGGAGCGCTCGTCCACAGCCGTACCTGTAGCATACCTGTGGACGAACAGCTCATGTGTATATAGTTAATCTCCAGGAACAAGCAGGAATGAGTCTTCACATATGGGTACGTCGGTACCGACGGAGTCCGCGCGGGAACGCTTCCCAGCGTCCAATCAGAAAGCTTTTGGAAGCATCCCAACACGCCTGCGTGCTGCCTTCCCGCCTTCCCAACTGCCTCTCCTCAGTTTTCGTTTTTCCGCGGAGCTGGCAGGACGTCCTCCTGTCACCGCAGAAAATTCTTCTTTTATTTTTTAGTTTTCTTGTGGTTGCGGCTGCCTTCCCCGACGCCACCGGTACCGCCGGTGTTCCTTTTTTCTTTTCTTGTAAAATTTTTTCCCTTTAAGGAATATATTTTCTTTTTAGTGTCTCACGGTTCTCAGGCCTTCTAGGCCTCTCCATTTTTCCTCATGGAACCGCCAGCCACTTTCCCCAAGAAATGTACAAACTGGCGGTACAACTTTATTTTTAGACACTCACAATTGGTGTCTAACCTGCTTGGATACTGACCATTTTCCTCCGGAGCCCTCGGGCACCAGTATGGTGAGAAGAAGTTTTCAACATCGAGTTCCCCTCGACACGCGGTCCCCCTCCAACTTCAGGGCATCGACCATATCATCTTCTACACAGGATCAGGTAACCCAAAAACAGTCTGTTAAGACTAGCCAGTCCTCGAGCGGCACTTCTCATGCACAGCATAGAGATGCCTATGGCCTTGTCCTCGAGAATCCACTGGCTTCAAAACCCCGGTGGGAGTCTTCGGCCTCCAAAGCCTGTGTGGGGTTTCAGGTTGTTCCTGAGGTTCACCCCTCACAGAACATACCTGAGCCATGCCCGGTGGTGGCATCCGCTTCGAGTGGTACCGATACCCCGGCATCAGCACTGGTGTTGGATGAAACATTCCTCACCAAGGATCGTCGTCTGGCATCCTCGGTACTTACGGGCCCGGTGGATACGCTTCAGACCGACTTTCCAGTATCGGTATCGACACCGATACTAGTACCAACGTTGGTACCCTCCAGACGTGCATCGATAGACTCGCTTCCTTCGATGCCGAGTCTGGAATCAATCTCCAGTCTGGAGGACTGGGTACCGACTCGCCTTGGTACCGACTCCCGTCGATACCGAAGGCTCGGTTCCGATACTTCGGATCCGCAACTCTCGGTTCCTCCGATACCGTTAGAGTTGCCACTGGCTGGTATTCTTCCACCGGTATCAGATACGGTACCGAGATCGGTACCGATATCCACAGTACCATTACTGTCGGTACCTTCCATGCTTCTCTCTTCAGGCTCGCTTCCCTCGATGCCGAGTCTGGAATTGATCCCTAGCATGGACGATCTGTTACCGACTGTCGCTGGTTCTGACCTGCAGTACCAGCGACCACCATCTAAGGATCCCATACTGCACCATTCAGGATCTTCTATTCCTATATACTGGAATAGATCCCTCGGTGCCAACGCTAGTTCTTCATCAGATCTAGCCTCTGGGGATCCTTCTTTCCAGACTTTCCTCCTGGATATGGCAAAATCACTTGCCATTCCTATTCCTGGACAAAATCCTACACAAGGGAACACAGAATACCTCTCTGTTCCTAGCGAAGCAAAGGAGAACATAATGCTTCCTTTGCATCATTCTTTGCAGGATCTCCTTCTACGAATGTGGGAAGCTCCTTTAAGGGTACCCCCACTTTCCAGAGCAACTGATCTCCTATATCAGGTGCCCCCCTCTCCAGGGTTTCAAAGGACTCAACTTCCTCATCATTCCATTGTAGTGGAATCAGCATTGAGGCGAGTGAAGAGTAATAAAAAGCACTCTTCTTGTCCGCCAGGTCGTGAGTCTAAGACACTAGATGCCTTTGGACGTCAAACCTTCCAGACATCCATGCTTTCAGCAAGAATTCTCTCATATTTTTTATATGGGTCTATCTCTTGAGGAGGTCACAAGGAAATTACATCTTTTGACTCCTTGTCTTCAAGAGCCCAAATAAGCAGACTATTCCTTACTGGTTAGTCATGCTCATAATATCTCTAGGTTTCTTACTCGTGCTTCCCTAGACTCCTTTGAGTCTGTTAGCAGGACTTCTGCTATAGCTATAGGGGCACGACGTAGAGCCTGGCTCCAAGCTTCAGACTTGGACAAATGGGCACAAGAAAGACTGGGAAATACTCCTTGCACTGGAGAAAATCTCTTCAACAAGGAGTCTTTACTCCAGGTTACTCAGTTATCCACTGAATTTCCTGTTTCCAGGGGCTATTCTACGCTGCCGCCTTTCCCAGTAGGTAGGAAATGTCCTACCAAACTTTCTTCCTCTAGGGGGGAGAAGGTTTTGTCCATCATCTGCCCATCATACAGATGTTCCCAAACAGGGGAAACATCGCCCTGGTCTGAAGAATCTACAAACTCAACAGGGTCAACAAACACAGCAGTCACAGGGTTTCAAATAGATCATTGTCCCTCTTGGTTGCTGGTTAGGGTAGCAGTCTGCTTCTTTTCACTTGCAGTATCTGCACTAAATTTATCCTAACCTACCTAGATATCTCTTCATGAGACATCTTTTCTCTAAGAGTCTTTATGATGATCATGCCCATACTTAACAGATTTCCTCTTCCTCTTGGAGGAAAGAGAGGTACCAACTATCAATAGACAGTTGTTTCCCTGTATTGGCATGTATCATCTCACCTGTCGGAGACTTCCTCCATAGTTGGTCTCTTGCAACTCTGTCTTACCTCCCTCTTACTACAACATTTAGTTTGTAAGAGTGACCTTTTTACACGGGTAAGCCCTTATGGTCCTCTACCTGTTCTACCGGGGGATTCTCCCTTCTGGAGTTGTCTTCCCCCTTGTTACCTTAGGGCAGCTCCTCAGACAATGGGAAGTCCTACCATGTCTGTTTCTTTTTCCCAATCTAAAAAGAGGAGGGGAAAAGAAATTCTCCATGCTGCCCTGATAGTTCCTGCAAATGCAGCAATTCCTAGTGGTTAAACCACTGATTTTGTTCACTACACAACCAGGGTTTCCCCTCCACTAGCAATCCTCCTAGCCTCAGTGCTAAGTCCCAAACAGGGATCAACCTCGTTTGGGAAACCCTATTATCACAGGTTGGTTGGTTACCTTCTATTCTTCGCCCCTTGCCCTTGGCAGAATAGCTGGTTACCTGCTGGCTTTCCACAGCCAGTTTTTTCTTCTGACCAACCTGCAGCATGCTCTCTGCAACTCTAGTAGAAAGCTACTCTAGTATAGCTTTGCACTATGGGCCCTTGCTAGAGAGCATTAGTATCTTGCCTAGCAGATAACCCCAGATGGTTAAAAGGGGTTTCCCCAGTCATGTTTCATGCCTGGCAGGTATTCTCTACCCTTTCCATCTTATCTTAAAAATCTTTGAGGCATAAGCCTCAGGCCTTTTCATTACGTGAAAGCCTAAAGAAGGGCCAATTCCCTGGCTTGGCCCATATCTCCTGGGGTCTCCCGTCAGAGATAAATTCTTCACTGGCAGCTAGAGGATACCTAATACCCATCTTGCCCTCATAGGCGGATCACTAGGGTATCTTCCTCCAGAGGCCTCCTCTATCCAATCTCCATACTACAATTCTGGAGATATCTGGACTTCCTGTCTGCAGACTGCGGTTATCCTCTGCCATTTTCACGTAGGCCATCCTGGTTACTCAAGAGCTCAAATTCTGCAAAGAATTAAGCCGCCTTCTTGTCAGGGACACCTTTCCTCTGACTATGCCAGTCATAACCAGGAGAAGAGGTTTTTTCTATTTTATCTATTCAAGCAGGTATCAACCTTCTTGCTATTAGATAAATCTTTCTCTCTCCCTATAAGGGGGGGGGATGGGGTTCTCTGGACATCTCTCCATCCATATACCTGGAGACATGTCTCTATATGCCTGCCTATTCATCTAGGTATATATATAATATACATACATACATACATATATATATAGAAATATATATAGATATATAGATACTGATTATATCTGTGTCTTCTGCCCATATATATATCTCTTTATAGATATATGCATATATACCCTATATGTGTATATATTTAAATCTACATATATATATATATATGTACATATATATTAATACATATAATGAGATATTTTTGGATAGATCTGTATCCATCTACTTATCTATCTGTCTGTTAGGATCAGATATCCTGACATTCCCTTATGATCCTGACAGATGGGCACTAACCCTATCAATGCTGTACCAGCATACCTAGGGGACTACACCTAGAACCACTCTTGTGGTAATTAACCTTTTTCAGGTTAGGTACTCCTGAAGCTCTCCATGTACCTTTCTTTCCTAATTGACCCCATTTAGGAAAGACATTGCGGAGCTTCCGTTGCTCTAAAGCTTAGCACTCCTGAGTCTGTCCTTACCTTTTTATCAGATACAAGGTTTTCCATACCCTTTCTCCCCTATATGGACTGATTCTAACCCCAGTCCAGTTGGGTCAGACTACATTTTTCTCTTGGTCCTAAATTTATACTATTTTTGGACCAAAGCAGCTTAAGCTTTCCTTAATAGTACCTTCTGCGTCTCCGCTGAAGCTCTACCTCTTATACTACCCCAGTTTTCCTCTGGGGCTATTTTTCTCACCCTAAAGGGTTCTGACCTCCACTTGTTTTTTTGTTCTACTTTATTACCTCTACTTCTCAGTGAGGTACCCCTTGAGCACATTCACTGGCTCTTCTATCAGATCCATATGTAGCTCAGTGCACTTGTGTAATGCCAACAAGGGAGGCCCAGATTACAATATTTATTACTAAATGCCCTCGATACAGGGTCTCCCCCTTTTGAAGCCCTGTTCTAGCCAGCTGTTCCACAGCTCTTTTTCTGTATTCAACTCCTACCCTCCATCCCCAGGATGCCTGAGGTCCTGAGGAATAGCATGGCTCGTTCTAGACTTGCAACATGCAAGGACTCCCTCTGGGCATCTGAGCTTGGGAGTCCCCATATGTGAAGACTCATTCCTGCTTGTTCCTGGAGATAGCACAGTTACTTACCTGTAACAGGTGATCTCTGGGAACAGCAGGAATAAGTCTTCACAACCCACCCACCTCCCCTAGGAGTTGCATCTCTCTTTCTCTCTTTCCCTTCCTTGCTCTCTCTTTGTCTCAGCTTTAAAACTTAACTGAGGAGAGGCAGTTGGAAAGGCGGGAAGGCAGCACGCAGGCGTGTTGGGATGCTTCCAAAAGCTTTCTGATTGGACGCTGGGAAGCATTCCCACGCAGACTCCGTCGGTACCGACGTACCCATATGTGAAGACTTATTCCTGCTGTTCCCAGAGATCACCTGTTACAGGTAAGTAACTGTGCTCTCCTGTTAAACCAAATTTCGAAACCTATTCTCTGTAACGTGCATCGCATGCTCTGCTGCATTGTACAAGTTGATCTCCAGGAACAAGCAGGAATGAGTCTTCACATATGGGTACGTCGGTACCGACAGAGTCTGCGCGGGAACGCTCCCCAGCGTCCAATCAGAACGCTTTTGGGAGCATCCCAACACGCCTGCGTGCTGCCTTCCTGCCTTTCCCAACTGCCTCTCCTCAGTTTTCGTTTTTCCGCGGAGCCGGCAGGACGTCCTCCTGTCACCGCAGAAAATTCTTCCTTTATTTTTTGTTTTTTCCTGTGGTCGCGTCTACCTTCCATCGACGCACCGGTACCGCCGGTGTTTTCTTCTTCTTTTCTTTTACCGATATTTCCTGCTGTAGGAAATTTGTTCCTATTTGGTGTCTGACAGGCTTTGGCCTGCTAGGCCTCTACATTTCCCTCATGGAAATTCCAGCCACTAGAAAGTGTTTTAACTGTGGCACCACCAAATTACTTTTAGACACCCATAATTGGTGCCTTTCATATTTGGGACCTGAACACAATCCGCTGGACTGTCCCTCCTGCACTTCTATTTCTACAAGAAGTTTTCAGCATCGAGCTCAACTCGATACACCGTTCCCCTCACTCCTGAGGGTACCAGCTCCACCTTCTTTTTCGCAGGATCAGGTAACCAAACAAAAGTCTGTAAAGACTAGCCAGTCCTCGGGTGGTAGATCTCATGCCCTTCATAGAGATGCCTTTCGGCTTGCCCTTGAGGACATTTTGGTTTTAAAACCCCGGCGGGAGGCTTCTGTCTCCAAAGCACTAACGGGGTTTCAGGTTGTTCCCGGGGTTTTCAGCTCGGTGAACATACCTGAGCCATGCCCGGTGGTGGTATCCGCTTTGAGCGGTGCCGGTACCCCAGCATAGGCAATGGTGCTGGATGAAACATTCCACACCAATGATCGCTGTCGCGCGCTCTCTGTATCTTCGGTGCCGTTAGAGCCGCTACCGACCGATCTTCCCACATCGGTCCTGGTACCGATGCTGGTATCCACGTCGGTACCCTCGTGACATGCATCGATAGACTCGCTTCTTTCGATACCGAGTCTAGAATTGATCTCTAGTCTGGATGACTGGGTACCGACGCGTCTCGGTACCGACTTCAGACGGTACCGTAGACATTCCACCGATGAGCAAGGTCTGCCACATTCGGTTACCATAGTACCGATAGTGCCATTACAGACTGATCTTCATATATCGGTGTCACTGACGGTACCGATCTCGGTACCGGTACCGGCATCGGTGTTGGTACCTCCCATGCTAGCCGGCTCGCTTCCTTCCATACCGAGTTTGGAATCCATCCCTAGCATGGACGACTTGCTACTGACGAGTTGTGCTACCGGTTTTCATCGGTACCCACAACTATCTTTCAAAGATAGTCCGATGCTCCACCCCTCCAGATCTTCTATTCCACAGAATCTGAATGAGCAGGTGGCTGCTACAGCTAGTTCTTCAATGGATCTAGTTCTTCCTCCTCTTCCTCGAGGACTCCCCTCTGGGGAGATTTCTTTTCAAGCTTTTCTGCTTGACATGGCAAAGTTACTTGCCACTTCTATACCTGGTCAAGTCCCTGCACCAGGGGATCCACAACCTAGACAGATCCCCTGAAATCCAAAGGAAGTCATTATGTTTCCTTTGCATCAGACCTTGCAGGATCTCCTATTTAGAACGTGGGAAACTCCTTTAATGGTATCCCCACCTTCTAGGGCAACTGATCTTCTATACAAGGTGCCCCCTTCTCCAGGTTTTCAAAAGCCTCAACTACCTCATCATTCTCTGGTTGTACAATCAGCAATGAGGCGTGTTAAGAGTACTAAGAAGCACTCTTCTTATCCGCCAGGTTGTGAGGCTAGGACTTTAGATGCCTTTGGACGTCAAACTTTCCAGGCATCCATGCTTTCAGCAAGAATCCTTTCATATATCTTCTATATGGGATTATCTCTTGAGGAGGTCACAAAAGATTTATTACTTTTGACCCCTTTCCTCCAAGAGCCTAAAAGAGCAGATTTTTCTGTACTAGTCAATCATGCTCAAAATATTTCTAAGTTCCTTACTCATGCTTCCCTAGACTCTTTCGAGTCTGTTAGCAGAACCTCTGCTATAGCCATAGGAGCACGACGTAGAGCCTGGCTCCAAGCTTCAGACTTGGACAAATCTGTACAAGATACACTGGGAAATACTCCTTGCACTGGAGAAAATCTCTTTAATAAGGAGTCTTTACTCCAGGCTGCTCAGTCTACTACTGACTCTTACTTTCAGAGGCTTGTCTACGCCTTCCTCTATCCCAGTTTGTAGAAAATCTACTACTAGGCTTGGTTCCCCTAATGGGAGAAGGTTTCATCCATCTTCTACCCATCATACAGATGTTTCTAGGCAGGGGAATCACCCAGCCAGGCTCAGGAAACCATGACCTCAACGGGTTCAGCAAACTCAGCAGCTGTAGGGTTGCTGATAAACTCTTCCCTGAATCCTTTTTTCCTTTTGAGGTTTAAATCCTGTAGTTTGCTTCTTACCTCTGCAAGCATCTACATCGATTCCATCCTAAAATTTACATATGTCCCTCTTACGGACACATCCTATCTATTAGCTCCTTGAGCTGATTATGCTATCTCCAGGAACAAGCAGGAATGAGTCTTCATATATGGGTATCGTCGGTACCGACGGAGCCTGCGCGGGAACGCTCCCCAGCGTCCAGTAAGAAAGCTTTTGGGAGCATCCCACAGCGCCTGCGCGCTGCCTTCCCGCCTTTCCCAACCGCCTCTCTCCAGTTCTTCTTTTCCGTGGAGCCAGCAGGTCATGTTCCTGTCACCGCAGAAGAAGTTCTTTATTTTTTTCTTTATTTTTCTGTGTTGCGTCTGCCTTCGACGTCAGACCGGTACCGCCAGTCTTTTCTTTTCTTTCTTTCTTAAAAGTGTGTTGTTTTTTTTTTTTTTATTTCTTCAACTGTGCAATTTCTGTTTGGGCCTTAGGCCTGAATATTTTCTCCTCATGGAGAAGCCCGCTTCCGGGTTTAAAAAGTGCACAAAATGTGGCGGAACTATTTCTGTCACGGACACCCATGATTGGTGTCTAAAATGTTTGGGTCCTGACCATTCCATCACGGATTGTGCGTCCTGCACCATGATGTCTAAAAGAGGTCGGCAGAACCGAGCAGCCAAGCTCAGTACCCTGTTTCCCTCTGATGCAGCCTCGGTGGCATCGACGTCTTCCAGGGCTGCTGCTTCTTCTTCCCATGGATCTCAGGTAACCAAACATAAATCTAGCCAGTCCTCGAAGGGCAAATCTCCCTCTAAGCATCGAGATGCCTCCGGGCTTGTCCTCGAGGATTCCGCTCCGGCAAAATTACCCCAGCGGGAAGTTCCGGCTTCCAAAGCATTATCTATGGGGTCACAGGTTGGCATCGATGGCTTGGCCTCGACCGATCACCTGTTGCTGTGTTCTGGGGTACCGGTGGCCTCCACTGGTACCGACATCCAGACTTTGGTGACGTCGATGGATCAGAAAATTCTATCCATGCAGCGCACCCTTACGGCGTTTATGCAGGCTTTGACGCCTTCGGTACCGCAACAATCTCTGTTGCCAGTACCGACCCCGGCGCCGGCACCGGTACCGATTGCATCGACATCGGCTTTGGTGTCGACTGCAACAGTGCCCTGTCCTATGATGCCTATCGGTACCGAACCGGTACCGCTTACTCCCGATGTCGATCCCACTCGGTACGCGTATCGGGCTTTACAGGAGCATCCAGACAGGCGCTACTTCGATTCCTCCGAAGACTCTGAGTCGGAGGCTTCTGTCGATGCACCGGTACTACTTCCTCAGGAGTTTGCTTCTCCAAAACGAAGAATGTCTCCTCCAGAGGACTTGTCTTTTCAAGACTTTATGTTCAATCTTTTTATTCAAATTCTCTCAGGCAACTCCAAACAAGAAATAACAATACAGGCAGCTCAAACAGAAAACGTCAATACACACATCTTAGTATAAGCAAGAAATGAGATACAATATTGAAATACAATATTGAAAAGGCAACAACATAGTAAAGGTATTAGCAAAACACCAACCTAGCAGAGCAGGGTGGGAAATATATGCTCCCCAAAACCCCAGCGCATCCACAGACGTCAAAAACAAATAGCATTGCGCATTAACAATACCTGAGTGCCTTGGAGACCACACATCACTTATTCACCCGGCAAGTGGCACACCCGGGGAAATCAGGCCTAGCCCCACCTACCCACCCTTCCCCAAGCCACCACCTACCCACCCACTCCAAGCCACCACCTGCCCCACAGACAACAGCCCCAGCCAGTTACCATCGAGAGCATTAACACCCAAGCAGACCCCTTACATCCCGTCATCTCCAGCACAGAACAAGAACCACCCATGTCAAAGACAGACCTGGGGTGAGCTCTTCTCCCAGGTCCATCCGCCACCAAGCTAAAGCCAGATGACGCCCCCCCACCAAACCCCTATCATGTTACCCTCCCCAGCCCTACCCCTACCTACCCACCCCTCCCCCCCACCCCCCATCCTGAGATCCAGTCATTCTCCGACCACCCAACCAAGTGTGCACTTAAGAGAGAGAAGAATGGCCAAACTATCTACTGGGGACCTTCAGGGCCCACCCAGGACCCTACTACGCACCCTAAGGGGCAGAAGAGAAAGATGTGGACCCCAGCTCTCCAAAAACCGATGCCAGCGCCGCGGGTGGCCCCTAGCATGTACCCCATCCAGTAGCAGCAAGCCATGCAGCTTGATTCTCCACAGGCCACATGTAGGCCCTGTCGCAGCCAGCCACTGCTGGAGGACAGTCAAACGGCCAATCAGCAACACCAATCGCAGCCATCTCAGCACAGCGGGTCCTAACTCTTCCTTCCACACATCGTCCCAGACATACAGCACCACATTACCAGCATGCAGGGAGAGGGGTTGTTGTACACAATCAACCACGTACGCCATTACTTTCCCCCAAAAGTCCCGGACCTTCAAGCAGGTCCAAAACATATGTCCCAGCATCGCCTGGGGTTCCCCACATCGAGGACATCCAGGAGACGCCGCAATGCCCGCTCTCCACGCCCGATGAGGCGCGTAATGCAGATGACGCAATATTTTAAACTGAGCATCTCGGTGGAGCACCATTACACTCAATTCGGGAAGTCCCGCCAACGCACGTAAAATCTCATCTGCGGTTACCTCCTGGCCTAAGTCTAAAGTCCATGCGCTCGCTAAGTCTTCCAATGGAACCGGCCGTGCAGACTCCCAAAGCATTTTATGCAGGTCTGAAACCCGCACCCTCTGGTCTCCCCCACTGAGTGCCAGTTCCAAATCAGAGCTGACCCTCCCTCTCAGAGCCTCACTGGGAATACCCCGAATGTAACTACGAAGCTGCATATACGGGAAGACATCCCACGACACTAGGGGATACTGCCGAGATAACAAGGAGAAACATTCCGCTCCTCCATCCACCGTCACTGCCTGCTCCAAATTCTCCAGGCCCAGTCTCGCCCAGCGGGCAAACGTGGGCCTCTCCAGACCTGGTAGGAAATCTGCATTTCCTCTAATCAGAAGATATGGAGAGTAGCGCGCCATCAACCGACGCCCAGCACAAAAAGACTGCCAGGCTTGCCCCACCGGCGCCAAAACAGACCCCCGGAGGTCCTGAGATAACCCTCGAACTCCCGGAGCGTGTAAAATATACCGCAGATGGAAGGGACGTACCGCCTCCCGAAGGAGTCCCAGAGGCGAATAGTCATCTAGATCCCAGAGCCAATCTCGCGCAAATCGCAGGAGGCAAGCTACATTGTATTTCCGCAAGTCCGGAAGCCCTAGACCTCCCAGCGCTCTAGGTTGCTGCAAGACCGCCAGGCGCACCCGAGGCCTCCGCCCCCCCCAGAGGAATCGATTAAGGAGTACGTTCAGCTTCCGAAGATCAGAACGCTTGAACAGCGGAAGAAGCTGAAGCATGTAGAGGATCTTGGGAAAAATGGTCATCCTTATATAAGGCTACACGACCCCCCAGGGAGAGCGGCAAGTCACGCCATTTCTCTACGGTAAGCGACACATTTGCCACCAGTTTAGAAACATTGAGGTAGTAGAGATCATGCGGACGCGCCGGTAAATAAATGCCCAAATATTTGAAATGCACCACCGCCCATTTCAAAGGAAATTCCCCTGGCCAATCTGGCAGTGCCACCTGACCCAACCACATTGCCTCAGATTTGTCTAAGTTAAGTCGTAGTCCCGAGGGTACACCATATTCTCTAATAAGTTGTAACAAGTGGGGCAACTCTTCAATCGGATCAGCTAAGTGAACAAGCAGATCATTGGCATAAGCCGCGACTCGAACCTCCTCCCCACCTACAGAAACACCCCGAAACTCCGTGGCCTGTCGGATCCGGATCAGTAAGGGTTCCAACGTCAAGACGAATAAGAGCGGGGACAATGGACACCCCTGACGAGTCCCCTTCTGGATGCAAAAATCAGCGGACATATGTCCATTCACTATTAAAGCGCCCTTCGGGTCTGCATACAGTACGCGAACCACGTCAACAAAGAAGCCAGAGAATCCCATCGCCTCAAGGACCTGATACATGAATCCCCAATTGACTCGGTCAAACGCTTTTTCAGCGTCAAAGCTAATAAGGAGAGAGCCAAGGTCCGCCGACTCCGGGGAACACATAGACAGCAAAATCCGTTGCACATTTGAAGTGGCATACCGACCCCGCACAAACCCCACTTGGTCCCGATGTATTAATTCCGGTAAAAACCGCGCCAAACGATCAGCCATGATTTTGACCAGAATCTTAATGTCCACGTTAAGGAGCGAGATAGGGCGATACGAGCCGGGCAAAAGCGGGTCTCGGCCAGGCTTCGGCAATATGGTCACCAAGGCTTTGTTAGCTTCAAAGGGGAACCTCCCTCCCTTAACCAGGTCCTCATAATAGCCCACCAAGGGCCCCACAATGACATTGCCCATGGCTTTAAAGAATTCGCCCCGGTACCCATCCACCCCCGGGGCCTTCCCAGTCTTCAATGTCTTAATCGCATCTTGTACCTCGCGCCCCGACAGGGGTTGGTTAAGAGCCTGTAGGCCCTCACTACTAAGCTGCGGCAAAAGACAACTCTGGAGAAAAACCCGACCCTCAACCTCCGGTGCCCCCTCCCCCACATACAGCTGTCGAAAAAAGTCCAGAAACACCGCTTCAATATCCTCAGCCCCCGCCTAAGGGTCCCATCTGGGTGTCGAATAGCCCCGATTGTACGAGGCCCCCCTGCGGGCCGCACCAGCGAGGACAACAGTCGACCCGCCTTGTTTCCATGCATATATAGCTTATAACGATAGTACAACATTGATTTCTGCGCTCTCCGATGTAGGAGCATCTCCAATTCCGTCTGGAGGTCCCGCAGTGCACGTTGATGTGCTGCCGTCCGGCAGCCAGCCACCTTCCTCCGCGCCTTCCCCAATTCTTTTTCTAAATGCCGAATCCGCCGGTTCAGCTGCTTGCGCTGCATGCTAGTATAACTGATGTCTCCTCTCAAGACAGCCTTCCCGGCTTCCCATAGAAGGGCAGGAGATATCCCCGGCCGATCATTAAAGGCCATGTAGTCTGCCCAGCGATCCTGGAGGTGCCGTTCAAACTGCACATCTCCACTAAATTCCAACGGGTATCGCCAGAATCGAGCCCGGCCAGGATTGCAGTCACGCATCTCCAAGATGACTATCGCGTGATCCGAGAGAACAGAGGGACCCACCTCCGTGTGCCGGACCCAACTAAATAAAGAGTCCGAGATCAAAAAATAATCTAGTCGGGACCAAGAGCCATGCGCTCTAGACAAATGCGTATATTCCCGGTCTCCGGGGTGTAAGACCCGCCAAATATCCAAAAGCTTATGTCCCTCACACAGGCCCCACAAACGCCATCTCATCCGCTGACCCCGACCTCCAGCTGGTCCAGACCTGCTCACATCCAACACTTCATTAAAGTCACCCCCTAGAATCACCTGATATCCAGTCATATCATCTAAAAGCCGGATAAGGGCCTGGAAAAATCGGGCCTCATACACATTCGGTGCATAAATCGAGCAGAGAGCCACCTTTACACCCTCCAGCAATCCCCGTACACAAACATACCGACCTTCCAAGTCAATGTCCACTTTTTCTTCAACCCAGTTCACCGACCTAGTGATTAAGATGGCCACGCCCCGCTTCCTCCCTATCGCCAGGGACCCATAAACTTTAGCTACAGGGCCTGTACATAACTTGTCATGTTCTGCAACGGACTGGTGAGTCTCCTGCAACATAATAACCCCAATTTGCTTCCGTCTCAATTGCTGAAGCACTTTATAACGCTTAATTGGGGATCCCAGTCCACATACGTTCCACGATGCGATCTTAACGCCTACACTCATCACTCAGGCCAAGGAAAGACCACTAACTGAGACAACAACACTACCTCTGGCGGAGACCCCCCCAGCTTAGGGCCCCCACCCAGCCACTCCAGCAAGATAGCCAAGGACCACCACATCCACGCACACATGATCAGGCATCCATCCATAGTCTCTAGCACACCCAATAGACCAGACACACACTCCACCTTACTTCCCCACCCTAGGCCTGCCCCAACCCCCCCCCCCAACTACCATTAACCATAACCCCCCCGTTACCAACAGAACCCGAACCATCACACCTCCCCAATACCCAATCCTACTCCCAAAACCAGCCCGCCTCATACGCTGGCCCTTCCATGACCCCGTAGCATGCAGAACCTCCCCCCCCCCCCAAACGGTAAAATCACAGCTAAAGCCCCAGAACCCAACCGGGGGGTCCTTCACTTGCCTAACCCCCCTCCCCACCACACAGAGCAACAGCCCCTTACAGTCAGGTAAGCCCTTCCTACTGTACAAGACAACCCAACCAGGCAGCCCTCAGGACAACCAATGGAGTTCCCAAAGGCACCCAAGAACCCATTGTACACGATAATTGGAGACACAGAGCCAACAGAAGGGAAAAAAATAATCATCAAATACCCTGTCCAATATAGGCAATACAAGGTAATACTGGCAAGGAAAATTATAGTCATCAAATACCTTGTCCAATATAGGCAATACAAGGTAATACTGGCAAGGAAAATTATACAAGGGGAGGTATTACATCATAGCATCGGCCCCGAAATAAGAAGAAGAAGGGAGGGAAAAAAGGGATAAGAAAAGAAATAAATAAAGAACAACTTCGCTCAAAGTCCAGCCTCCATAAGTGGCACAGTCACCACCAATATAGATAAACAAGGCTGTACTCAATACCCCATAAAATCAAGGCAAACACAGCAGCTCACAGGGTCCGAGTCTGAAGCTACGCAGCTCAGTGAAGGCACCACATTCAGCCGAGACGATTGCAGAAATCCATCGCGGCCTCGGGCGTCAAAAAAGTCCGGCGGCCTTCAGCACACTCCACCCGCAAGGTCGCAGGGTACGCCATCATGAAGCGCAGGCCCCGCTCAACCAGTCGACTGCAGGCTTCCTTAAAGGCTCAACGACGCAGCGAGACCCCAGCTGAATAATCCTGAAAAATCAGGATCTTGCAAGCCGCATTCTCCAAGCGCCGCTGTTGCCGCGACGCACGCAGCACACCTTCCTTTTGGGCAGCGTTAAGAAAACGTGCGATCACCGCCCTGGGCCTGCTGTCCCCTGAACAATACGGCCCCAGTCGGTGCACTCTCTCCAATACTATGGCACCCATCTCCGCCGCTAAAGGTAAGTTAGCTGGCAGCCAGCGCTCCAAATATTGCATCAGATCTTTATCTTTCACTGATTCTTCTATTCCGATGAAGCGCAAATTGTTCCTCCGGCTGCGATTCTCAAGATCTTCAAGCTTCTCCTCGTGCTTTCTTAAGGCCTCCTCGAGCTTACCGATCCGGGCCTCATCCTGTACACGTGCATCTTCCAGAGATCCGATGCGTTGTTCCGCTTGTTCAACCCGGCTGGTAAACTCGGACACCGCCGCTGCTACCGCTGAGATTTGCGATGCCAGCCCGCCAAGGCGACCCTCCAAAGCCTCCACCACAGCCTTGGAGACCTCAGCCACTATCGTCGGCACGATCGTCGGCGCTGGCAATTCCGGAGCCCCGTCCGCCATTGCAGCTTCACCGCCGCGGGGCTTCTCCCGCCTCGGAGTCTTTGTGGCCATGAAGGTACTCCTTTCCCACAAGTTGCAGAATAAGGGGCTCCGGCAAAATCACCACTGCTCTCCCCCACTCTGGTGATAAATCCAAGGCTAAAAAGTTAGTTAACGGCAGGGGGGAAGGAGCAGGCTCTGGAGCTAAGGAGGAAACGTCCTGCCTAGCCCACCATGCCACCGGAAGTCTTCAAGACTTTATTAGGGAAGTGGCTAGAGGCCTCTCTATTACAGTGGCCTCTGAGTCAGAGCCTAGAGCCAAGCAATTAGATATTTTGCAATATCCTAAGGCTCCTAAGGAAGCAGCTACCTTACCTATTCATGAGATTCTTTATGATCTCATGTTGGGCATGTGGGAGACTCCTCTCACCACCTCTCCTCATTCTCGTAGGTTGGACACCATGTACCGTGTCCCTCCCTGTCCTGGTTTTCATAAGACTCAGCTTCCTCACCACTCTATTGTGGTTGAGTCTGCTATGAAGAAAATAAAGAGTGCAAAGAGACACTCATCTAACCCTCCAGGACGTGAATAGGACTCTAGATGCTTTTGGCCGAAGGATTTTCCAGGCCAATATGCTTGCTGTCAGAATCAACTCCTATAGTCTCTATAAGGGAATGTTTCTAAAAGAAGTCACAGATAATCTGCAGACTTTAGCTCCTTTTATTTCAGAAGATAAAAGGCAGGAATTTCTCACTTGGCTCAAGCATGCCCAAGATGTTTCCAAATTCTCCAACCATGCAGCCTTTGACTCTTTTGAGTGTGTAAGCAGAGCCACGGCTATTGCCATAGGTGCACGCAGAATTGCTTGGTTACAAGCCTCTGATTTGTAACTCTGGGTCCAAGATGAGTTGGGAAACCTTCCTTGTACAGGTGAAAACCTGTTTGGCAGGGATTGGCAAGCAAAGGCCACTCAGATGGATGCTGAGAACTCTGCTTTGGATCGACTTTCAAAGTCTACCTCTGCCCCTGTTAAGAAAAGATTGTTCAAAAAGACATCTTTTTCTAAAAAGGGAAGATATTATCCTGCTCATGGGCAGACATCTTCTGCAGGTCGTTTTGCTGCAAAGCGTCAGCAACTACCTAAACAGGCCAAGTCAAAGGCTGTCAGGGCCTTTGACTTGCAACTAGAGAATTTAACCTTTCTAGCTCTGGAAAAACCAGAGCCCCTCCCCATTCCAGGAAGGTTGACTTACTTTGCTCCCAGATGGGAGCAAATCACAGCAGAGCAATGGACCCTCTCCATCATAAAGGAAGGGTACAAGCTTCATTTCTTGAGTCTTCCTCCTCACACCATGGTGAAACAGTTCAATTCTCCAACATCTCTCCTCAACCTTCTAGGTCAGGAGATTGCTACCCTTCTTGCCCAAGGGGCAATAGAAGAAGTACCTCTTCTTAAACAGGGCTCAGGGTTCTACTCCCCTTATTTTCTTATCCCAAAGAAAACAGGGGGCTACAGACCCATATTATATCTCAGAGAATTGAACAAGTTTCTATTCAAGGAGAAATTCAAAATGATTTCTCTAGGGGCTCTGCTTCCATACCTTCAGAGTCAGGACTGGCTTTGTTCTCTAGATCTCAAGGATGCGTACACCCATTTCCTCATCCATCCAACACACAGAAGGTTCCTTTGGTTCCTTTTTCAAGGAAAGCACTACCAATACAGGGTGCTTCCTTTCGGTCTGGCCTCTGCACCAAGGGTGTTCACAAAATGCATGGCAGTAGTAGCTGCATTTCTCCGCACTCTGGACGACTGGCTCATTCGAGCCCCATCCCAGTCAGAGGCCCAGACTTGCCTAACCTGCACAATGCGTATCCTTCAGTATTTGGGACTAGTAATAAGCATCCCAAAATCCAATCTCACCCCTACTCAGTCTCTGGAGTTCATAGGGGCCTTGCTGGATACCACAACTGCAAGGGTCTATCATCCTCAGGCCCGTTGCCTACGTCTGGTGCAGTTAGCCTCCCAGATTCAGTTAAAGTCCCAGTTAACTGCTCGAGAGATGTTACAACTATTAGGCCACATGGCATCCACCGTGCATGTGGTTCCATATGCTCGCCTTCACATGAGGGCAGCTCAATGGACTTTGTCCACCCAGTGGACTCAGGCATCAGGTTGCCTGTCAGACAAAATAGCAAACTCCAGTCGCCTTTTTTGGTCTCTCCAGTGGTGGAAGTCCTCTCAAAACCTGTTGCTGGGGTCCCCTTTTCAGCAACCGCTACCCCAAGCAACTCTCACAACAGATGCTTCTCCAAGGGGTTGGGGAGCTCATCTGCAGGATCTCTCCACCCAGGGCATCTGGTCTCCACAGGAGACTTCTCTGCATATCAATCTCTTGGAACTCTGAGCAATTTTCTTAGCTCTGAGTGTTCCATTCCCTGCTCAGCTACAGGACAGTCCTCATCCATATGGACAACCAAGTAGCCATGTTTTATGTCAACAAGCAGGGAGGGACTGGCTCTCTGTCGCTTTGCAACGAAGCTTTGCAACTGTGGGCCTTCGCCAGAGAGCATCACATCCATCTTCTGGCAGTATATCTTCCAGGCGTTCAAAACTCTTGGGTGGACAGACTCAGTCGAGTTCTGCTTCCACACGAGTGGTCCCTCCACATGGACCAGGTAGCCAGGATCTTTCGAATTTGGGGAACCCCGGACATAGACCTCTTTGCAAGTTCGTGGAATGCCAAACTTCCCCGGTTCTGTTTCAGAATTCCGTGTCAGGGAGTTCAGGCCAAGGATGCCTTCCTCCTTCACTGGGGTCAAGACTTCCTTTATGCCTTTCCACCAATTCCCCTAATTCCCAAGACACTATTCAAGCTTCAGAGAGATCAAGGGACCATGATCCTTATAGCACCACAATGGCCACGCCAAGTGTGGTACCCTCTACTTCTGCATCTCTCTCAAGCTCCCTCCCTGGACTTGGGCTCTGCTCCAGACCTTCTATCCCAGGAAGAAGGAACGTTGTGGCACCCAAACCCCAATCTCTCCATCTCAGGGCTTGGTTGCTGAGGGCCTAGACCTTCAAGATTTTCATCTCTCCCAGCAAGTCAGAGATGTTGTTCATGCCTCTAGAAAGCCTTCTACTAGACGTTCCTATGCTTTTAAATGGAAAAGATTTACCATCTGGTGATCAGAGAAGGGTCTAAACCCTCTTGCAATACCTCTGAATTCTCTACTAGAGTATCTCCTGCATCTATCCTATGCAGGTCTGAAAACGAATTCAGTAAGAGTCCATTTGAGTGCTATTGCAGCGCGTCTCAAGCCTCTCAATGGACAACCTATTTCCTCTCATCCTCTTACAGCAAGATTCATGAGAGGCCTTCTTTTAACTAAACCTCCCATTAGACCACCTCCAGTGGCATGGGACTTAAACCTGGTTCTTGGCCAGCTTATGAAGCCACCCTTTGAACCTTTAGCCACCACCTCCTTGAAATTTCTTTCTTGGAAGATTATTTTTCTCATTGCAGTCACCTCAGCACGCCGCATCAGTGAGTTGCAAGCTTTGGTGGCTAATCCACCTTATACAAGGTTCCATCATGATAAGGTAGTCCTCAGGAACAATCCACACTTTATGCCTAAAGTGGTCTCGCCTTTTCATCTGAACCAAGAGGTATATTTACCTATCTTTTTTCCAGGACCTCATGCATCAAATGCAGAGAGGAATCTTCATACCTTGGATTGTAAGAGAGCTCTTGCTTTTTACTTACAAAGAACACAGCAACATAGAAAGTCTTCTCAACTCTTTGTTGCTTTTGATCCTTCTCATTTAGGACTTCCAGTCTCTAAGAGAACACTGTCCAACTGGATTGCTCAGTGTATTTCTTTCGCCTACCAGAGTAGAAACCTTTCTCTGGAGGGCCATGTTACAGCTCACAATGTGAGAGCCATGGCAGCCTCAATGGCTCATCTAAACTCTGTGTCCATCGACCAAATCTGTCGAGCGGCCACCTGGGCCTCGATTCATACCTTCACAGCCCATTACTGCTTGGACAAGGACTCCCGCCGGGATGCCTTGTTTGGTCAGGCTGTTCTCAAACACCTGTTCCATTCCTAATCAACTCCTACCCACCTACCCTGGTTGGATGCCAGAAATCCATGGGGGGAGGTAGAGTCCTTTCCAAGGACACAAAACCTGGGGTCTTCCCCTGGCATCTGCAGCTAGGGAGTCCCCATATGTGAAGACTCATTCCTGCTTGTTCCTGGAGATAGCACAGTTGCTTACCTGTAACAGGTGATCTCTGGGAACAGCAGGAATAAGTCTTCACAACCCACCCACCTCCCCTAGGAGTTGTATCTCTCTATCTATCTTTCCTTTCCTCTCTCTCTCTTTGTCTCAGCTTTAAAACTCGAACTGGAGAGAGGCGGTTGGGGAAGGCAGCCCCCAGGCGCTGTGGGATGCTCCCAAAAGCTTTCTTACTGGACGCTGGGGAGCATTCCTGCGCAGGCTCCGGTACCAACGATACCCATATGTGAAGACTTATTCCTGCTGTTCCCAGAGATCACCTGTTACAGGTAAGTAACTGTGCTTTACAGGTACTACAGTTACTCCTTGTCCTTTGAACTACACAGAGGAGTAGCAGCTGTCAATAAGGTCACCATCCCTTATCTTTGATTTTTTTCCTGTATCAGCATCTCTCTTACTACTTATTAAGGATTTCCTCCTCAATAAGTCTTCTTTCAACTCTGCCACTTTTTCCAGGACATTTGGTCTGTAAGAGTGATACCACTTTACTGTGGGGTTTTTCCTTAAGCCCCTAACAGTTTCTTTCAGAGTTGTCTCCCCCTTGCATTCTTAGTTCTTCCTGGCAGCTTCTCGGACAGTAGCGGAGTCTTACCTCTCCTACTTCTGTCTGTATTTCTTTCCCAACTTTGGGACCTTTCTGCTGCCCTATCAATAGTTAGAACTGCAGGGGCTCTTACTGCTTAGACCACTGACTTGCTGTCCAAGCAGCCAGGGCTTGTTCTCCATTTTCAATGGTTTCTGGCCTTGTCACTAAGTCCCAGACGGTTTAACAACCTTTTCTGGCTAGTGTTGCAGGCCTTACCTTTTCTCCTTAGCCTTCCCAATGCTTGGGCTTGGCGGAGTAGTTCATGCTGCCTGCGGGCTCCTGAACATCAGGTTTTCTTCTAATTCACCTGCAATATGCTCTCTGCATCTCTACGGAGCAGCTCTACACTATGGGGCCTTATTAGAGAGCACATAATGTCAGATGGTTAAGAAGGGTTTTACCCAGTCAGGCTTACTGGATTCTTCTTGCCCTTACCATTTCCATTAAAGGCTTCTTAAATAAAGGTCAAAGGCCTTTCATTAAGAGAAGACCTAAAGAATTATCTAGTTCCCTGGTTTGCTCCACATCTACAGGGGAACCCTTCACCAGAGATGGTTTCCTTCTTTCAGTATAGACCATCCCTGTCTGGATTTTTCCTTCCATCCTCAATTCTTCATGGCATGATCCATGTTGAGCACAGCATTGCACCATACCCCTTTTACCCTCATTGACGGTAAATATGGTATTTTTATGGCATCTTTTTCTCCAGCTACCTGCTGGAGTTATGGAAGGATTCAGACTCACTGTCTGCAGATTAAAAACATCCTCTGCATTTTCCAGGTAGATCTCCATTCCTGGTTTTTCAAGGGCAAGCGTTCTTAGAGGACTCTATTCTCTTGCCAATGAGAGCACTCCTTGTGCTTCCTATCCTTAAGCAGGACCTGGGGATTCTCTGAATATCTACTCAAGCAGGTACCTCCCTTCTTGTTAGATAAATCTTTCTCCACATACCCTATGTGTAGGTCCATGTCTGTTACATGTATATGGACATCTGCAGGTCTATGCCCATATCTATATCTATATATATCTATAGATATCTATATCTATATATAAAGTACATACACACACACACATGTGATGTATATATCTGTATTTACCTATCTTCATAGATATGGATTACCATATATGATAGTGTGTAGGTATATGCCATATACTCTTTCTGTCTGTCTAGATATATATATAGAGAGAGAGATATAGATATATATAGATATATAGAGATATAGATATATATTCCACCACGGACCGACAGATACTTTCTATCCCTTTCCATGCTGTCCCAGCATACTTAGGGTTCTCTATGTTCAACCACTTCCCGTGGTAGTTCAGGAGTTTTTATACCATGACCATCAGTTTGAGTACACCTGAAGCCCTCCACATACCTTCCTTTTCCATTACGAGGGACTTTTTTCTGCATCTTCAGAAGATGAGAGGCTACAATGCCTCATTACTCCTATCCTTTTTGTTATTGGATATGGAGATCTTTCAAGCTCCCTCTCCTATAAGAACTAGGTCTCTTGAGGTCAAAGGAGTTTTCAGTTTTATCCAGTAGAGACTTCCGCGTTTTCCGCTAAGTCCTACCTCATTGAACTACCCCAGTTCCACTGGGATTGTTCCTCGCACCCTAAGGGTTCTACCTCAGCCTGTTTATAGCACAGTTGTTTACCTCTTCTTTCATTGAGGTACCCCCTGGGGATATTCTGTTGGTTCATATTCACAAATCCTCATGAACCTCCATATACCCTTCTACAATGCCACCAGGTGAGGTCCATATTGGGTTATGGATTTTCAATCTTGCCACTAAATATCACCTGCACAGAGCCTATCTAGGCATCTTGTTTGGTCCAGCTGTTCAACAGCACATCTTTTTAGCTCAACTCCTACCCTCCATCCCTGGAGTGCCTGGGGGTTTGGTAAAATAGCATGGCTCTCAAACTCGCAACATGCTGGGACTCCTCCAGGCATCTTAGCTTGGGAGTCCCCATATGTGAAGACTCATTCCTGCTTGTTCCTGGAGATAGCACAGTTACTTACCTGTAACAGGTGATCTCTGGGAACAGCAGGAATAAGTCTTCACAACCCACCCACCTCCCCTAGGAGTTGCATTTCTCTATCTCTGTCTTTCCCTTTCTTGCTCTTTCTCTCTCTTTGCCTCAGCTTTAAAACTTAACTGAGGAGAGGCAGTTGGGAAAGGCGGGAAGGCAGCACGCAGGCATGTTGGGATGCTCCCAAAAGCGTTCTGATTGGACGCTGGGGAGCGTTCCCACGCAGACTCCGTCGGTACCGACGTACCCATATGTGAAGACTTATTCCTGCTGTTCCCAGAGATCACCTGTTACAGATAAGTAACTGTGCTTTACATGTAAACCGTGCTGATTTTAAAGAGCGTGGTATAGAAATAATATAAATAAAATAAAATAAATAAATAACTTCTGGTCACAATATCCCTGTTCAAGAGCCTCCATTCAAATTTTGTGCTCAGAGAGGATTAGATTTGCTTAGGGGGGTGGGGTGTGTGTTAGATTGAAACTTGTATCTTGTGCCGTACTGCTGGGTAGGGTTAATGATTTCCATGATACCAATGTAACATGCTGTTTCCTTCCACTTGCTTTTAGGATCTTGTGGACTGGAACAAGCCTCTGCTCTGGCAGGTGGGACACTTGAGGGAAGAATACAGTGAATGGGTTCATCAGCCTGTGAATCGGCCTATCCGCTTATTCCACTCGGACTTCATAGAGTCCTGCTCTAAAACAGAATGGTAAGAGCAACTATCCAGTGTGAGTGTTCAGAGATCACAGTTAATCGGTGTGTGTCTGCATCAGGAAGCATGCTACAAGCCCGTGTAAGCCATGAAACATGTTGACCTTTATCTGCACGTGTAAGGGAACATACCAGCTAGAGTGAGTGTGCTTGCGTGTGCGCTGACACATACCTGCTAGTTAGTATGTGTCTATATGTGACTAACCTTTATAACTCCCTGCAGTGCATACCATCTGTTAATACGGATTCTCTGTGAAGCATGTTTATTTATATTTTTTGTAACTTAATTTTGTTCAACATTTACAATTAACAGTACAGCCAACAATCCCCGGCATCCATCCAGGTAACAATTTTATGTCCTATAGTAAACAGAAAACCCAAAAATACTCCCCCCCAACCATCCTCCCCTTGCATCGCCTCCTCCACTAATCCCCAAACCCTTCCCAAGTATCCTCCATACTCTCCCTTTTTCCATGCCTTAAAGAGGCGAGTCTCTGTAGCTCACAACTATACAGTATACAATAAAAACCCCTTAAAGAAGGCAAACCCTTTTGCCTACAGCGGGCTGCAATTTCACACCGAGCAGCTACAATAGCATAATGGAAAAATCCCAGTATTTAAATCAAATTGTACTTGTATACAAGAAAAAGTTTTGGATCTCTATCCAACGAAAAACCAATCACTTCCTCCATCGCCCTTATACACCACTCCAATATGCCTTAACCTTCCCACACTCCCACTACATATAAAAGAAAGTACTCTGTTCCACACACCATCTCCAACATTTCCCCTCCCCACTTTGTTTGCCTAACTGTTGAGGGATTAAATACCATTGATAACAACTAAGACCATTCTCCACCAAATTGGTGGCCACAGAACATAAGAAATGCCATACTGGGTTAGACCATGGTCCATCAAGCCCAGTATCCTGTTTCCAACAGTGGCCAATCCAGGTAACAAGTACCTGGCAGTTTCCAAAAAAGACACACAGGTTCTAAAATGCTTGGATTGGGCAAGCAGTGGCTTTCCTGGGTCCTCTTTAATAATAGTTGATGGACCTATCCTCTAGGAACTTGTCCAAACCTTTTTTTAAACCCAGTTATACTAACAGCTTTTACTACATCCTCCAGCAACGAATTCCAGAGTTTGATTACACGCTGAGTGAAAAAAATATTTTCTCTTATTACAGTGGTGTGCAAAAGTCTGGAATCGCTTGTAAATATGACGTTTTTTCAACTTCGTCACCTTATATCTTAATTTCTTTTTCCTCCCAGTGGCTTTTTCTGTATGTATCATGATAAGTGATAGATTTGGCTATTAGGGCCCACTTTTAGTATTGGTTTGGCCCTTATTTTCTGAGCTTGTTCCCTATAGTTGTCCTGTTGATAGATTTTTCTGTGAAAATGTACATCGTTGGCCAACGATATATTATTGTAAGTATGCTTTAAAGTATTATGGACGCACTCCAGGTTTCCTTCAAATTAATCTATGTGGCCTTGAAAAAGGCCATTTTTATGTGTCAGTGATGGCTCAGTATTTGATGGGCCACCCTTTGTTCTTGATCACCTGACTGCACCTTGTCAGCATTGAATGAACCAGTCTGACAAGGTGATCGTTGGTGACAACGCGGTTCCAAGCTGCAATGAGTGACTCAATCAGCTCACGCTTTCTTGTTGGATGCCTCTTGGATATTTTCAAGACCACCTTGTGCCACAGGTTCTCGACTGGCAATGCAGTGTTTAAAGGTGTGATCAGGCACAATAGATAGATCTGTCACTGACAAACAGCATGCTATTGTTTAACAATGGATGGTGGTTCTGCCGGCATTGTATTCCACATTAACATGGGCTGATGGCTCCCCCTGCAGCAGACTGCACTAGGCTTGGACTGAATGCAGTTCTATGCCTTTGACACATTGTACATGGCAGGCAGTGCTCATGTTTTTGGAATACTGTGGACTTGCTTGATGTTCCCTCCTTTAGAGTGCTGCATTTGTCTGAGCCTTTAAAATGGTTATTCTTAAAATCACACTTTCCAATGTGATGCAGAACTCCCAGGACAATGGAGCAATTTGATTATGTTGCTTATGACATAAGCCCAATTTGTAAACTCAGAACTGGATTCTGCAGCCTGCGATACGATGAATTTGTTGACTTATAAAAACAAAAGATATACAGGTTAGGGTTCTTCACTCTGGAGAAGAAATAAGAGTAAATAAGAACATAAGAACTGCCATAATGGGTCGGACCAAATGTCCATCAAGCCGGTATCCTGTTTCCAACAGTGACCAATCCAGGTCTATAAAATCATGAATGGGGTTGAAGAGGTTAATAGGGAATGTTATTTACCCTTTCAAATAGCAATCTGAACTAGAAGGCATACATGAAACTCATGTTTTTTTCTTAAAATTTTGTTTTAAATTTGTTACCAGTTCAAGTTGTGGAATCTTTGGTCAGATGATGTGGTCAAGCTCAGTAAGTATATATCTGGCATTGGACAAGATCCGGGAGGACAGCTCCACTGAGTTATGAGCCAGATAAAGGTGGGGGCTAACAAGCCCTTATTACTGGAAGTAAACATGGTTCTGCAGGGTATAACAAGGATGCAACACCACTGGATAGAATGCTGGACTCAATGCACCTTTTCTATGAGAAAAGGCTAAAGAGATTAGGGTTCTTCAGCCTCAAGAAGAGACAGCTGAGGGGAGATATGATAGAGGTCTATAATGAGTGGAGTGGAATGGATAGAAGCAAATCGATTGTTTATTCTCTCAAACAGTATACCATGAAGCTACAAAGTAGTATATTTCAAACCAACATGAGAATACAATTTTGTGTCTCAATATACAATTAGTCTCTGGAACTTGTTGTCAGCAGATGTTTGTTTAATTTATGATACTTTAAGACGTTCTATGTATATTTAAGATGTTCTATGTAAAACAAACTTTGATTTGTTAATTGTTGTTATTTGTACACCGCAACTGATCTCTGGAAGATGCAGTATAAAAATGAGTGTTAAATAAATAAATAAAGATGTGGTAAAAGCAGGTAGTGCAGCTGGGTTTGGAGTGGAGGAGTAGCCTAGTGGTTAAAACACTGGCTTGGTAACCAAGCAACCAGGGTTCAATTCCCACTAGCACCAGGGGCAGCTCAAGGCAATCTGCTGCCTCAGGTGAAGGATGAGATGGTGCCCCCCTCGCCCCCCCCCCCCCGTAGAGGGGGGGCAGGGCCCCTTCAGAACTCCAGTCAGGGACTGAACCAAATCCAAAAAGCTGATTAGATTATATGGAGGAAATGCAAGATGTTTGCACACCAAGGAACTAAAAAAGAGCAAGACCCATAGCACAGTTTATAAAATTAAATTATAACTCATTTATCTCCAGGAACAAGCAGGAATAAGTCATCACATATGGGGTACGTCGGTACCGACGGAGCCCGCGCGGGAAAGCTCCCCAGCTTTTCAGATTAAAAGCTTTTGGGGCCTCCCACTGCACATGCGCGCTGCCTTCCCGCCTTCCTGACCAGCTCTCGTCAGTTTCTTTTTTTCCGCGGAGCCAGCAGGTCGTGTTCCTGTCACCGCTGAAGAAATTGTTAATTTTATTGTTTTCTTTAGACCGCGTACCTGCCTTCCCCATTCTGAAACCGGTACTGCCGGTCTCTCTTTCTTTCTTTTAAAAAAAAAAAAATATATATTTTTTTTTTTTCTTTTCTTCAGCACAGCTTGGTACTTTGTTAGGCCTTCAGGCCTACACAAATTCTCCTCATGGAGAAGCCAGTTCCTGGTTTTAAAAAGTGTACCAAGTGCAGTGCTGTCATTCCTCTTACAGATACCCATGAATGGTGTCTTAAATGTTTAGGACCTGACCATTCCATACCGGACTGCCCATCCTGCTCCCAGATGTCGAAACGTGGATTGCAGAACCGGGCCAACAAGTTCCATGTGCTGTTTCCTTCAGAAGCATCACAGTCATCCAGGTCTTCCTCTCCGGATGGATCTCAGGTAACCAAAACTCCACTGGGCAAATCCTCTAAAAGCAAATCTCTTTCTAAAGATCGAGAGGCTCTCAATTCTGAGTTCGAGGATTCTGCCCAGGCCAAAAAACCCCGGCGGGAGGTTCCGGCCTCCAAAGCAATCATGGGGTCACAGGTTGACATCGATGGCGCGGCCTCGACAGATCACCTGTTGTACTGCTCTGGGGTACCGGCCCATACCGGTACCGACATCAAGGGCAGCAGTGGCGTCTATGGGCACTACTGTCCAAGTCATGCAGCAGGCCATTCTGGCTTTTATTAATGCTGCTACGCCCTCGGTACCGCAGCCAGCGGTACCGGGTCCGGTTCCGGTACTGGCTTCCATACCGGAACCGAGGCCATCGTCTTCCATACGCAGATCGGTTCCGCATGCCGGATCCGGGCTTTTGCCCGGTACCGATCCCATACCCGGTACGCCCGATGTCGATACCGAACGGTATGCGTATCGTGCGTTGGAAGCACATAGAGGATACTCTGCTTCTTCAGAGGATTTTAACTCCTCTGATGATTCTGATGAGTTCTCCCTTGATCTTCCTGAGGAGCCTTCTTCTCCTAACAGGAGAATGTCTCCACCAGAGGATTTGTCCTTTCAGGACTTCATCATAGAAATGGCTAAAGGTCTTTCTATTGCTTCATCCTCTGAAAAGGAACCCAGATCAAAGAAACTGGATATTTTAGGATACTCTAAGTCTCCTAAAGAGGCAGTCACCCTGCCTATCCATGAAATCCTTCACGAACACTTGATGGACTTATGGGAGGCTCCTCTAACATTGTCTCCTTCTTCTCGCAGGTTGGACACCATGTACCGTGTCCCCCCTTCTCCTGGTTTCCAAAAAACCCAGTTGCCTCACCATTCTATTGTGGTGAAGTCTGCAATGAAGAAGATAAAGAGTACCAAAAGGCACTCTTCTACTCCTCCAGGGCGAGAATGTAAGACTCTAGACTCTTTTGGCAGGAAAATTTTCCAGGCTACTATGCTTATAGCCAGGATTAATTCCCATAGTCTTTACATGGGCATGTTTCTCAGTGAAATTGCTCTAAAAGTTCGGCATTTTGCCCCCTTTATCCCTGAGGATAAGAGGGAGCAGTTCATTTCCTTAGTGAAACACCTTTTGGATATTTCAAAGTTCTCCAACAGGGCAGCTTTTGATTCCTTTGAGGGTGCTGGTAGGGCTTCGGGCATTGCTATAGCAGCCCGACGTCTTGCTTGGCTCCAGGCTTCTGATCTAGAACCTTGGGTCCTAGATGGCTTGCGAAATCTGCCCTGTACAGGTGAGAACTTATTTGGTGAGGAGTGGCAAATTAAGGCCACTCAAATGGATGCAGAAAATGCCACCTTAGATAGACTTTCTAAGTCTACCTCCACTCCTGCCAAGAAGAAATCTTTTAAGAGGCCTTATTACAAGAAGTCCAGATTTTCCACAAATACTGGCCAACAATCCTCTCAGCCTCGTTTTGCTGCTAAACGTCAGCAACCTAAACAGGCAAGGTCAAAGCCTGCGGCGTCTGCTACGCCTCAGCAGGCTCCACCCCCTCAGGGGTTTTGACTTGCCCCTAGAGAACTTAACTTTTCTGGCTCTAGAACAACCAGAGCCCCTCACCATACCCGGAAGGTTAGCTCACTTTGCTCCCAGATGGGAGCAAATTACATCAGAGCAATGGACCCTCTCTATCATCAGAGAGGGTTACAAACTCCATTTTTCCGACCTTCCTCCTTATACTATGGTGAGGCAGTTCAATTCTCCCCCATCTCTCCTGGCCCTCTTGGGTCAGGAAGTCTCCTCCCTCCTTGCCCAGGGGGCAATAGAGGAGGTCCCTCTTCTTCAACAGGGGACGGGATTCTACTCCCCTTATTTTCTAATACCAAAGAAGACAGAGGGCTTCAGACCAATTCTGGATCTGAGAGAATTGAACAAATTTCTGTTCAAGGAGAAATTCAAAATGCTTTCTCTGGGCATTCTCCTTCCATACCTTCAGAGTCAGGATTGGCTTTGTTCTCTAGACCTAAAGGATGCGTATACACACATACTCATCCACCCATCCCACAGAAAATACCTTCGATTTCTGTTTCAGGGAAAACATTTCCAGTACAGAGTACTCCCCTTCGGTCTAGCCTCTGCTCCAAGAGTGTTCACCAAATGCATGGCAGTCGTAGCTGCCTTTCTAAGAGGCCTGGGAATTTTCATATTCCCATACCTGGACGACTGGCTCATCCGAGCTCCCTCTCAGTCCCAGGCCCAAATTTCCCTGGACCGCACAAGGCGTCTTCTGCAGTATCTAGGACTGGTAGTAAACCTTCCCAAGTCTCAACTAATCCCTACTCAGTCTCTCGAGTTCATAGGGGCCCAGTTAGACACCATCACTGCAAGGGCCTACCTGCCTCAGGTCAGGGCCCAACGCCTGCTGAGTTTGGCCTCCCAAGCTCAGTCCAGCAGTCATTTGACAGCCCGGGAAATGCTGCGACTTCTGGGCCACATGGCCTCCACGGTACATGTGGTGCCCTACGCTCGTCTGCATATGAGAGCAGCTCAATGGACCTTGGCCACCCAGTGGACTCAAGCATCTGGAGCGCTCTCCGACCAAATACTCACCTCAAGCCGTCTATTTTGGTCCCTCCAATGGTGGACATCCACCAAGAATCTGTTGTTGGGGGCCCCCTTCCAACCTTTGTTGCCCCAAGCAACCCTCACAACAGATGCCTCCCAGACAGGGTGGGGAGCTCATCTTCAGAACCTCTCCACTCAGGGCACTTGGTCTCCACAGGAGGCCACCCTTCATATCAACCTCCTGGAACTGCGAGCAATTTACCTTGCCCTCAAGGTCTTCTATACCCTCCTTGTCAACCTGACTGTCCTAGTTCAGACAGACAATCAGGTAGCCATGTTCTATATAAACAAACAAGGAGGGACAGGCTCTCTGTCGCTTTGCAACGAAGCTCTCAGATTATGGGCCTTCGCCAGAGAGCATCAAATTCACCTTCTTGCAGTGTATCTTCCAGGAGTTCAAAACTCTCTCGTGCAGACAGACTCAGTCGAGTTCTGCTTCCACACGAATGGTCCCTACATATGGACCAGATACGCAGAATCTTTCAGGAATGGGGGACCCCGGACATAGACCTCTTTGCAAGTCCGTGGAATGCCAAACTTCCCCGGTTTCTGTTCCAGAACTCAGTGTCAGGGACCTCAGGCCCACGATGCCTTCCTCCTGCATTGGGGTCAGGAATTCCTCTATGCCTTTCCACCCATTCCTCTAATATCCAAGACTCTGTTCAAGCTCCAGAGGGATCACGGGACTATGATCCTCATAGCTCCCCGCTGGCCACGCCAGGTGTGGTTCCCTCTGCTTCTGCATCTCTTCCAGGGATCCTCCCTAGACCTGGGAGCTGCGCCAGACCTTCTGTCTCAGGAGGAGGGGACTTTGTGGCACCCAAACCCCAAATCATCTCAGAGCTTGGTTACTGAAGGCCTAAGTCTTCAAGACTTTAATCTTTCTCAACCTGTGACAGATATCCTTCATGCCTCTAGGAAACCTTCCACGAGGCGTTCTTATGCTTTCAAATGGAAACGTTTTTCCATTTGGTGTGCTCAGCAGGGTCTTGACCCTCTAGCACTTCCTTTGAATTCCCTCTTGGACTATCTCCTGCATCTTTCAAATGCAGGCCTTAAGATGAATTCAGTAAGGGTCCATTTGAGTGCTATTGCAGCATCCTTAAAACCTATAAATGGACAACCTGTCTCCTCTCATCCTCTTGTTGCACGTTTCATGAGAGGCCTGACTCTAACTAAACCTCCCATCCGACCTCCTCCGGTAGCATGGGATTTGAACCTAGTTCTAGGTCAGCTTATGAAGCCACCTTTTGAGCCTTTGGACTCTACCTCCTTCAAATTTCTTTCCTGGAAGGTTGTTTTCCTTATTGCAGTCACTTCGGCTCGCCGCATCAGTGAACTGCAGGCTTTAGTGGCTCATCCACCTTATACTAGGTTTCATCATGATAAGGTGGTCCTTAGGACGAATCCCCACTTTATGCCCAAAGTGGTCTCGCCTTTTCATCTTAATCAAGAGGTATATCTACCTGTCTTTTTCCCGGCTCTTCATGCATCCAGTGCAGAGAGGAACCTTCATACTCTGGATTGTAAAAGAGCTCTTGCCTTTTACCTCAACAGGACTCAACCACATCGAAAGTCTTCCCAACTTTTCGTGGCTTTTGATCCTTCTCATTTGGGACTTCCAGTCACCAAGCGTACACTTTCCAATTGGATTGCTCAGTGTATTTCTTTTGCTTACCAGAGTAAGAACATTTCTCTGGAGGGCCATGTCACAGCTCACAATGTGAGAGCCATGGCCACTTCTATGGCTCATCTTCACTCTGTGTCCATAGATCAGATCTGTCGAGCAGCCACTTGGGCCTCGGTTCATACCTTCACAGCCCATTACTGCTTGGACAAGGACTCCCGCCGGGATGCCTTGTTTGGTCAGGCTGTCCTCAAACACCTGTTCCATACTTAAACAACTCCTGCCCACCTTCCCTGGATGGATGCCTGAGATCCATGCGAAGATGGTTTACCCTTGGAGGGGGATCTCCCAGGCATCTTAGCTAGGGAGTCCCCATATGTGATGACTTATTCCTGCTTGTTCCTGGAGATAGCACAGTTACTTACCTGTAACAGGTGATCTCTGGGAACAGCAGGAATTAGTCATCACAACCCACCCACCTCCCCTAGGAGTTGTATCTCTATCTATCTATCTTCCTGTCCTCTCTCTCTATTGTCTCAGCTTTAAACTTGAACTGAGGAGAGCTGGTCAGGAAGGCGGGAAGGCAGCGCGCATGTGCAGTGGGAGGCCCCAAAAGCTTTTAATCTGAAAAGCTGGGGAGCTTTCCCGCGCGGGCTCCGTCGGTACCGACGTACCCCATATGTGATGACTAATTCCTGCTGTTCCCAGAGATCACCTGTTACAGGTAAGTAACTGTGCTTTATTTTGTGTTAAACTGTGTTATGGTTCTTGCTTTTTCTTTTTCAACATGTATTTTGCATCCACAGTGGATGCAGAATGCAGAGCAGAACCAGGACATTCACCCACAGAACTCAATATCTTAAAACAAAACAAAATCTGATTCTGATCATCTCACTAACAACAAATATTCTCCAGTACCAGGCATTTTGTGAACTAATACAAACCTCTACAACAAAAAGCAAATCTACCATACCATATCAGCATAAACTTCCAAAACTCACATAAGGAGCCCATCCAAAAAAAAAGTGTCACTGTAAATACTACAGTGGGAACATCCATTCACCTATATGAAAAGCTGAACAAATCAAATTACTACACTACAGTACAGATATTTATGTACAAACTTCGTGTTAACAGAACACTTAAGAACATAAGATATACCATACTGGGTCAGACCAAGGTCCATCAAGCCCAGTATTCTGTTTCCAACAGTGGCCAATCTAGGTCATACGTACCTATCAGTTTCCCCAAGGGACACAGGTTCCACAATGCTTGTACTGGTTCAAGCATTGATATCCTGGGTCCCTTCTTAATAATGGTTTATGGACCTTTCCTCCAGGAACTTGTCCAAACCTTTTTTAAACCCAGCTACACTAACAGCCTTTACTACATCCTCCGGCAACAAATTCCAGAGTTTGATTACACGTTAAGTGAAAAAATATTTTCTTTTATTAGTCTTAAATAGTTTACCCTGTAGCTTCATTGCATGTCCCCTAGTCTTTCTATATTCTGATAAGGTAAACAATCGATCTATGTTTACCCGTTCCACTCCATTCATTAATTTATAGACTTCTATCATATCTCCCCTCAGCCGTCTCTTTTCCAGGTTAAAGAGCCCTAACCGTTTTAGCCTTTCTTCATAGGAGTATCCTTCCATCCCCTTTACCATTTTGGTGGCTCTTCTCTGTACCTTTTCTAAAATCCCTATATCCTTTTTAAGATACGGCGACCAGAATTGCACACAGTATTCAAAGTGCGGTCTCACCATGGAACGATATAGAGGCATTATAATATCTTTTGTTTTATTTTCCATTCCTTTCCTTATCATACCTAGCATTCTATTTGCTCTCTTGGCCGCCACTGCACACTGGGCCGAGGGTTTTAACATGGTATCCACAATGACGCCTAAATCTTTTTCCTGGGTGGTGGTTCCTAATGTGGAACCTTGCATCGTATAACCATAGTTTGGGTTGTTCTTCCCTAGGTGCATAACCTTGCACTTGTCCACATTAAATTTCATCTGCCATTTTGATGCCCAGTCTTCCAATTTATCAAGATCCTCTTGCAATTTTTCACAATCCTCTTGGGTTTTAACAACTTTAAATAGTGTTGTGTCATCTGCAAATTTGATAACCTCACTCGTTATTCCACTTTCCAGGTCATTTATGAATATGTCAAAAAGCAGCGGACCCAGCACAGATCCCTGGGGTACACCACTATTCACCTTCCTCCATTGGGAAAATTGGCCATTTAGCCCTACCCTCTGCTTTCTATCTTTTAACCAGTTCCTGATCCACAGTAGTACACTGCCTCCTATCCCATGACTCTTTAGTTTCGCCAAAAGTCTCTGATGAGGGACCTTATCAAAAGCTTTCTGAAAGTCCAGATACACTATATCAACCGACTCACCTTTGCCTACCTGTTTATGCACACCTTCAAAAAAACATATCAGATTAGTAAGACAAGATCTTCCTTGTCTAAAGCCATGTTGGCTGTCTCCCATTAGGCCATGACTATCTACATGCTGTGTAATTTTGTTCTTTATGATGGTTTCTACCATTTTCCCCGGTACTGACGTCACACTCACCGGTCTGTAATTTCCCGGGTCACCCCTGGAACCCTTTTTAAAGATTGGTGTTACGTTGGCGACCCTCCAGTCTTCAGGTAGTCCACTCTGCTGCAATTTTTTGTGTTATCTGCAAAAAGACAGACTTTCCCATTCAGCAATATCACTCACAAATACATTGAACAGTGCCGGGCCCAAGAACGAACCCTGGGGCACACCACTAATCACCCTCCTTACATCTGAGTGAGCTCCATTTACCATCACCTTCTGTCTGTCAGTCTATCAATTTCTGAACCAGTTCACCACCTTGGGACCCATCCCCAAACTACTGAGTTTATTGATAAGCCTCCTATGAGGAACAGTATCAAAGGCTTTGCTGAAATCCAGGTAGATGACATGCATTGCATGCCCCTGATCTAGTTCTCTGGTCACCCAGTCAAAAAACTTAATCAGATTTGTTTGGCAAGATCGTCCTTTGGTAAAACCATGTTGCCTCGGATCATGCAACCGGTTGGTTTTGAGAAAGTCCACTATTCGCTCTTTCAGGAGCGCCTCCATTACTTTTCCCACCACTGAGGTAAGGCTCACCGGCCTGTAGTTTGTCACTTCTTCCCTGTCACCACTTTTGTGAAGAGGTACCACATCAGCCCTTCTCCAGTCCTGAGGAACTTCTCCTGTTTCCAAGGATCTGTAGAAAACATTGAATGGCCTTGCAAGAACCTCTCTGAGCTCTTTCAGTATCCTGGGATGTATCCCATACAGTCCCATTCCCTTGTCCACTTTCAGTTTTGCAAGTTGTTCTAACACATCATCTTCTGTGAATGGTGTGGTATCTACTTAATTCCCATTTTTATATTTGGGAGTCACAGGTGATCCTTTTCCAGGATTTTCTTTAGTAAAAACAGAGCAGAAGTATTTGTTTAGCAATTTCGGTTTTTCAATGTCACTTTCCATTAGTCTGTTCCCAGCACTTCTGAGTCCTGCAATTCCACCTCTGATTTTCCTCCTCTCCCGAATATACCTGAAGAAAGTTTTGTTGCCACACTTCACATCTTTAGCCATCTTTTCCTCTGCCTTTGATTTTGCTTTCCTTATTTCTCTTTTTGTCTCTTTAGTTTGATCCTGTATTCCTTTCTGTGTTCCTCTGTCTGCAAGCTTTTGAATTTTGTGAACGCTGTGTTTTTTGCCTTTATTTGAGGAGCTACTTCTTTAGAGAACCAAATAGGTTTCCTTACATATTTATCTGTTGCCCCTGTTATTGCCACCTTTAGTTTAGCCCATTGCAATTCCACTTCCCTTTATCCCCTCCCACCCTACCAACTCCTCCTTCAGGTATTTGGCCATTTTACTGAAGTCAGTATTTTTGAAGTCTAGGACTTTGAGCTTGCTATGATTGGGCTGCACCTTGGCTTTTATCTCAAACCACATTGTGTGATGATCGCTGCTGCTCACAGGGGCACCCAGCCGTACATTCGACACGCTATCGCCATTGGTGAGCATTAAATCCAGCACTGAGCTTTCCCTGGTTGGTTCCATCACCATTTGTCTAACGCATCTTGGAAAGCATCCACAATTTTTTTGCTTCTTTCCAGATTTGCAGAAGGAGTAATCCAATCCATATCAGGTAGATTAAAGTCACCCAATATGATCACTTCCCCCTTTGTGGCCATCTTGGCAATATCAATAATCAATTTATCTATTTCTTCGATTTGAGTCTGAGGTCTGTAGACTACACCAGTATGGATGACATTGCCATCCCCTCTTTCCAACACAATCCAGAGCGCTTCTTCTTTTCCACATGCCCCCTGCATTTCAGTAGCTTTAATATTGCTTTTGACATACAAGGCTACTCCTCCTCCTCTTTCACTTTCTCTCTCTCTTCTGTATAGATTATAGCCAGCTATGGCTATATCCCATTCATGCGATTCATTAGACCATGTTTTTGAAATGGCCACAATGTCCACGTCCATTTCCACCATTAGGGCTTCCAGGTCAGGAACTTTGTTGGCTAAGCTTCGAGCATTTGTGCTCATTGCTTTCCAGCATTTAACTGTCTTGCATGTATTTTGCATTGATTTTGTTCTTCCCACGTGGTGTTGTGTGGCTGTTTCTGATGATGATCTGCTTTTGCCAGGAGTGGTGTCCTGAACTTGTCCTTCCCCATCCATCACCCCCTTTTTCTAAGTTTAAATGCATATCCACATACTGCCTGAGGTTTTCACTTAGGATTCTTTTCCCTGGCACAAAGATCTAGTCCATCATCACAGTATAGTCTCTTGTTGTCCATCTGTTTCCCAGGTCGCCTATAAATCTGAATCTTTGTTTGAACCAGTTCTGGAGCCATGTATTAAAGCTGTTTATGCGATGCAGCCTTTCTGCCCCCTTACCAAGAACAGGTAGAACTTCTGAGAATGCAACAGTGTTAACAATGGGCTTGAGTTTCTCTCCCAGAGATTGGAAATCCCTTTGAACTGCAGAGGCGCACTGTTTCTAGCCAGGTCATTTGTGCCCAAGAGGATGACAACATCAGTTTTGGAGTGCTCACTTTCTGAGCTAACTGTACCAACAATTTGGTTTGTATTTCTGCTGGTGACATCTTCTCTCCTTTGAACTGTGTTCCCGAGTTGGTGCCTCTGATGGAATCTCCAAGTAGTAGTAGTAGTAGTAGTTTTCTGTTTGAGCTTTTCTTCATATTTGGTGCTTTATCAGTAGATTGGGCATTGACTCTCTCATTTAAGGGCCCTTCAGTTTCCATGGATTGGGCATCCTCATTAACCAAAGCAGAGAAGGCATTATGCAGGGATATCTCTTGATGTATAGGGTGTCTCTGCATTACAGGTTCCAATCTACCTGAGCACACTGTGATCCATTTGTTCTTGGGATGTTTGATTCTTTGTGGGAGTGATGGTGGACTTTGTTCAGTTTGTATCCTAGAAGAGGTGTGTTTCATTGCAGCTAGTTCTTCCCTTAGTAGAGACTTCTTTATGCATGGCAGCTAACTTGAGGCATATAGGACAAGCTTTTAGGTTCCAAATGATTCTTCTCAGAATGAAAGCACCACAGTTATTGCACTGAATACTCGACATGCTGATTAAGCGGTCCTAGAAGGAGAAGAAGAAAAGGTGGGCTCAAACCAAATTAAAAGGATAGATGTCAATGTATGTAATCACTATATAGGCAATGCAGCCCTGGGGTGGGTGGGGTGAGCAGGAACCTAAGTGTCCCTGGCCAGTAGGCCTTACATGAACTGAGGGCACACTCAGATATCTGATTTAAGGGCTACCCAAGGAATGTAGGCAGTTAGAATACTCTCAAAAATGAATGTATATCCAATAGTTAAATTCTATATTAGCAAACAAAACAGGCAAAAGATAGAAGGCTGAAAGCTTAGCTGTGTGGAGGCTCTGGAAGCTGTGAAGACTAGAGTTGATCAGGTATTTGTGGACAGGCTGTAAGGTAATTTAATCCCTGTGAGCAGGCTTGCAACAGACAATTCAAACAATGGAGGCAGAAATAGTCAAACTGAACTTTTTACTTCTATGTATCTGTCTACTGTGCAAAAGAGGGCCTAGACAAAAGGGCTCAAGAACTGTCAGTAAATATCTCCACTCAACCTTATCAAAAGCTTTTTCTGCGTCCAAAGAAAGGATTGCAAAGTCTCCACGCACAGGCTGCAGCCCAAACATAATGTTCACTAGTCGCCAAACATTCTCAAATCCATAACTGTGACGTATGAAACCTGTTTGATCCGGGTATATAAAGTCATGAATGCATGAGTCAAGATGGAACACTAGTATCTTTGTTAAGATCTTATAATAAATATTTAATAGCGAAATTGGGCAATAGCTACTGCATGACAGGCGGTCTTTACCCTCTTTCGGGATTACTGTAATTGTGGCATGGTAGAACGAGTCAGGAAGCTGATGTTGCTGTAAAATCTCATTAAAGACCCACACCAGAAGAGGGGCAAAAAGATCTGGGGCTACCTTAAAAACCTCTGCCGGAAACATATCGGGGCCTGCTGCTTTGGCATTCTTTAAAGAATGGATCGCCATCTGAACTTCAGACAATGTAATAGAACTTTCCAAGACATTTCGTATCTCTTGAGCAAGGCGAGGAAGATATGCCTCTCTTAACCATCATTGCATAGTCACCTCATCTTCCGTCAATTGTGAGATATAGAGTTCAGAATAGAATTTTGCAAATAGTTTTGCCATATTCTCTGAATTCCTTGTCTCATGACCTTGTGCAGAGGACAGTGCAGGAATTCTGTGTCTCTGGCACTGACTTTTTAATTGCCACAAAAGTAAACGGTTGGCCTTGTTGCCATGTTCATAGTATATTTGATGCGTACGTTGTAAGAGCGATGTGATATTCTCAGTTTCCAGAGATGCAAGCTCACCCCTAAGCTTGACCAATCTACGCCACATCGATCTTCCTCCTGCTTTCCGATGCGCTAGTTCTAATCTTTCAATCTCGGTACGCAACAAAGTCTGCTGGGCCAAGCGTTGTTTCTTGAAGGCCATCGTCAGAGAAATTTCTAAATTTCTGCTCTAAAATTCCTATGGTATAAACTCACTTTATATTTGTTCATAAAGACACTCGCTCCCTATCATATAACATAAGGCAACATGAATTAAATCATAGCTCTTTCTTTGGCTGCCAATATCTGCAGACTTTTCTTTGTAAAGTACCTATAAACAAAGCATGTGGAGGCACATTCCAAATTGGCCACCAAGGCTCCTATACGCCAGATTGGAAGCGGGACGCAGAGAGGCAAACCGATTCTGATCACGTGGGGGCTAGACGTGCCCTGCGGGATCGGAATCGGGTCTGGGCTTGTATGTGCAGGCCGGGACTCAATTCAGATTGGCCTACATGTACAGGCCCTTGCCCGGCTAACTCAGTCAGGCTCCTGAATGGAGCTGCGGTGCCATGGGGTCCTGTTGCCATGGCACCTTGGCTCCATTCAGGAGCCGTTATCTCTGCCACCGGCCACTTGTTGTGTTCTCCGCAGCCATACCCCCGATCTGACCTCCCATGGCCAGGGTTGAGCTTTGGGGAACCCCCCTGCACCCTCTCGTCCCACTTCCACCACCCGGACCTGCCTTCCCCCGATGTCTAGGGGGACTTATTCCACCTCCCCAATCCAGTCTCCTGGCCCCGGACGAACAAGGCCAACTTCAGAATTGGCCCTGTACATCCGGGGCCATGGATCACCCTCCTGCCTGCCCTCACCCCACCTCCGGGCCGCCCCCTCCTGCCCCCATCTAAGCCTCTCCATACAAACTCCTTGTTCATATGGGAAGGCTTGTGTCGGGGGACGGTAAGGGGTTGAATAGTGGGAATGGACGTCCCAACGGGACATCTATCCCCTCCATTTGCATGTCAGAATAGATCCCATGAAGAATAATGCTAGAGCCTACTCTGCAACAATTGTAACAAAACAGTAATAAGCAACTTAGCTTTTAGGAATTATCAGCGTCCCCTAGAGACTCCTTGTTCTCAATAAGCCCTTTTACAAATATCTCCATTTGGTAAGACTGCTTCATCAGTGGCCATTTTCAAAACAGAGTATCCTTCCAAGGACCAGTGAACTCTAACAATAGCGTCTGAAGTCACCAATCCCTTTAAGTTCTATTCTTGAACCAATCAGAGGGAAGGGGGGAGGGGCAAGAACAAATTTTAATCTTACTTCTTAAGATTGTTCTAATTTAGTTAAGCTGCACTATGTCCTATGGAGCCTATCAAAAGACTTTTTTTTTAAAAGACTCCTCATCCATTGAACTATTCAAGTCACTGGACTCTAATGTATGCACTCGAAGATCCACCTCTGCTCATGTTGCTACCGACGCATGGAATAACACTATCCTGGCAGCATCTCAACTCCCACCTCAAAAGAGCTCACACTACAACAAGAACAGACCCAGATCGACACCTTGGTACTCAAACATCATAAGAGAGTCCAAAAGGAAACTACAACAACTTGAACACCGCTGGAGACATAACAAATCAGAAACCACATTGAGACAAAATATCAGGAGAAGCAAAAAATATAATATAATTAACAAACATAAACAAGAATACCATACAAACCTTGTTCTAAAAGCCTGCAACAAGCCTAGAGAGTTCTTCAGCATTGTACGCAACCTTACAAATGACCCAACCACGAAGGATGAAAGCAAGACTATATAAAGGATCAGGTTTATACTTGGAGGCAGCACAAGCAGGATGTAGGAACCACTAATAAACGAGTTACATTTGACAATTCCTCAAAGAACAGAAGTTCAACTTTAATTGATATATCTTCAGAACAAGGCGTAAGTGGAGAAGGGACCAGGACAGCAGAGGGGTTTTTACAGGGGCCGCCCTTGTACTCGCCGGCCTAATCGTCAACATCAGCAGGACAGTTGGAGGGAACCGTCCACGAGATTTTACACTCGCCAGCAGTTATTAACTTATCAGGCACAACAATGACACAAGATCAAGAGACCTTGTTAGATCTAGGATTAGGTTTTGTTCCTTCCCCTATGTACTATCCCTTTAAGGTGAGGATCGCATTGTATCAACTATTTTAGAAAATTACAAATAATTTTGTATTTTTCAACATTGTTAGTGCCAAGTCAGAGTGATGATTCTATTTGTTTCAACCCTTCGAATTGGAGGCCTCCGAATAGCACCAATGTGACCTTATTAACCTTTCAAAACTTGGTTTTGAGAGATTTACAGCTTTTTGAGGATAGGGCTCCGAAGCATTTTTCCAATGTCCTTAGACAACAATTTCAAGCTCTTCAATTGTTGAAATCTGATTCAAATCTAGTTATTCGTAGGGCGGATAAAGGGGTACGATTGTTATTTTGAATAAATCTTCATCATATCAGAAAGTTATGGAACATTTATCAGATCGCAAGTATTACCAAATTTTACAGTTAGATCTGACCACACAATTACAACAGGACATTAGGTCTAGGACAATGCAAGCGGTAGCTCAGCAGTGAATAACTAGAAAGGAATTTGAGTTTTTAAACACCAAATACCCTTTGGTCCCTATTTTGTATATGGTACCAAAGGTGCACAAGTCTTTGGTTGACCCTCTGGGTTGACCGATAGTGTCATGTAGACAGTCGGTGTTAGAACCCTTATCCAAGTTTTGCGATTGCTTTTTTCAACCACTGACGGTGGAGATTCGTTCATATGTGAAAGGTTTGTTCCATTTTTTAACCCAAATGTCCACATTAGAGGTTCCCATGGGCTCTTTTTTGGTGACGATGGATGTGGTGTCGTTGTATACGAATATCCCTCAAAAAGAAGCATATGATATTTTAGCTCGCTTACATCTGCAATTGCCCAATAGTCTGCCAAAGGAGTTTGTACTTTGTTTGTTAAAACTAGTTTTGGAACGAAACTATTTTGTATATGATTCTACTTTCTATTTACAGACGTTTGGGGTAGCAATGCGGGCCAAAGTAGCGCCCTCTGTAGCAACGTTGTACATGGCTTATTTTGAGGAAAGTTTCCTCTATGGTTCCGAGTGGTATAAACAGATTTTGTTTTGGAGGAGATTTTTGGATGATGTCTCTTTTTGTGAGGACTGGTTCAGAGTTATTAGAATTTTTTAGATGGATGAATTCTCTTAATATTAATTTACAATTTACTCTGAAATATCATCAGCATAATATTGAATTATTGGATCTTTTGATTTACAAGAACGGATCAGTTTTACATACCACACTCAGGGGTGGCCCAAGGGGGGTGCGGGGCCATGTGCGGAGACTCGGTGCGGGGCCTCATTTGCATAAGGGGCCTCATTTGCATAAATATTTGCATAATGTTACCATACACGAACTTTTAGTAAACATGCCTCTTAATGAGTGTATGAATAAAGAAAGACTAAAAGACTTCTACATTACTATAATCCAGTGCCAACCGCCAGACACATTAGGAACTACTACAAACACTGCCCATTTAGAACCCATAGCAAACCCGCCGTATCCTAACAGCACTACCAGGACTCATAAAGCACCATACCCTAACTATCAAAAGGAAACGCTGCAAATATTAAACCAATACATTTCAGAGAACAACAATACATGACCTACTGGGGAAAGAGAACAAGTGGCAATGTCAAATAGGAATTACATAAACAGAATACCTCAGCTCAGTTACACATGCAGAACATAGACCATCACCAAACAAGGAATCACAATTTAGAAACAGGAAGACAATAATTAAACTGGAAATCCCAAAAGCCAAACTTGGAATGTACAACACTGTAGAAATAAAACTATACATTAATTTGCTCTTGTACTAAACAAAGCGCAGACGTTAATGATGCACATTTCCCAGAGCTGACATATTCCAATTAATAAATTCAAAATAAAGAGATATTTTTCTACCTTTTGTGCATTTTTTTTTCAGCTGCAATTGCTCCAGCCACTTTCTTCTGGTTTCTTCGTGTCTTCCGCTAACTCTTCATCGTCTGCTGTCCATTTGTCTTTTCTTCTCTCTTCTAGTTTTTTTCCATTCTCTCTACATCTGCTTTAACATACTAATCTTTCTCCTTTTGCTCTTTCCTCATTCCTATGGTTATGGTTATGGTTAGGCATTTGATATACCGCCCTTTACGTATGCATCAGAGCGGTTTACATGTATATACTAACAGGTACTTTTTATTCCCTTGTCCCCGAAGGGCTCACAATCTAAGTATACCTGAGGCAATGGAGGGTTAAGTGGCTTGCCCAAGGCCAAAAGGAGCAACCATGGGACTAGAGACCTCAGTCCATCCGGCCTGAGGTTACTTGTCCCCATTCGGGAATTGAACCCCCAGCCCTCCGGCCTGAGGTAACCTGTCCCAACCACTAAGCCACTCCTCCTCCTATTTCATCCACTCAAATTTTACCCCTCCATCCTCAATCCCCACTTACTCTCCCAATATCCGGACAATTGTAGATTTGTCTTCCCTCCCACACAAAATATTTTTTGCCTCTCCATTTCACTCTCCCAGCTCCATCCCATTCTAATCCTCCCCCAACATCAGCTCCATTCTAGTTCCAGTCCCACCCAGCATCCGCTCCCTTCTAGTCCCCGCATCAGCCCATTTCCAGTCCCATCCGAGTCCCTCCATCAGCTCATTTCCAATCCCAGCCCCCCATGAGCCCATTTCTAGTCCTTTCCTAGCCCCACCATCAGCCCATGTCAAATCCTAGCTCCCCTCCACTCAGCCCATTTCCAATCCAAGTCCCCCATGAGCCTACTTCCAGTTCTAGCCCCTTCATGAGTCCATTTCAATCCAAACCCCCACCACAGCCCATTTCCAATCTTAGCACCCCCCAACAGCCAATTTCCAGTCCTATTCTAGCCCCTCCATCAGCCCATTTCCTGTCCTAGCCCCCCCCCACTCACCCATTTCCAGTCCTAGCTCCCTCCCCCTCACAACCCATTTCCATTCCAAGCCCCCGTCCCCATCAGCTATTTGCAGTTCAAGCCCTCCTTCCACTCAGCCCATTCCCAGTCTTAGCCTCCTCATAGCCCATTACTAGTCCTAACCCCCCATCAGCCCATTACGTCCTAACCCCCATCACCCTATTTCCAGTCCTAACCCCCCCATCAGCCCACTTCCAGTCTTAGCCTCCCCCCCCCATGGCCCATTACCAGTCCTAACCCCCCCCCCATGGCCCATTACCAGTCCTAACCACCCCCCCCCCATCAGCCCACTTCCAGTTTAGCCTCCCCCCTCCCATAGCCCATTACCAGTCCTAAACCCCCTTCCCCCCTATCATCCCAAATTAAAACAAAAAAAAAACCAAACCGGCTGCTTCTGCCGCGGCAGCATCAAGAGCTCTGCCGCGGCAGTATCAAGAGCTCTGCCGCAGGGCCCCCCCCCCCTGCCCGGCAGAGCCTCCCTGCATCATCAGCTTTCTTCAAGTCCCAAAACGCGGGCTTCTTTCAGAGCCGCGAGAGTTTCCTTTCTCGCGGCTCTGTTAATCCCGCCGAGGGTGATGGGGAAATCCCATCAGCCCCGGCGGGATTAACAGAGCCGCGAGAAAAGAAACGGCTCTGAAAGAAGCCCGCATTTTGGGACTTGAAGAAAGCTGATGATGCAGGGAGGCTCTGCCGGGCAGGGGGGGGCCCCGCGGCAGAGCTCTTGATGCTGCCACGGCAGAGCTCTTGATGCTGCCGCGGCAGAAGCAGCCGGTTTGGTTTTTTTTTTAAACTTGGGATGCTGAAGAATGTTTTTTTGCGCGGGGCCCCCTGAAACGCGGGGCCCTGTACAAAAAACATTCTTGCTCAATGGACGGGCCGGCCCTGACCACACTATACAGGAAACCAGTACAACGGAATGTTTTACTCCATTATTCTAGTTATCATCCTACCTCCTTGAGAAGGGGATTACCTTTTGGACAGTTCTTACGAATTAGGAGATTATGTTCTACAGTTTCAGAGTACCGGAAGCATGCGACCGATTTAAGTCAACGACTTTGGGATAGAGGATATCCACCCTCTATAATACATCAAGCTTTTAAGAGGGCTTTGTATAATCACCCGGGTTGGTGGCAGACGGCTAAACCTCAGAACAGAGAGCCGGCTGCAGACAAAATAATTGGAGTATTACCCTATTTGCCAAATACAACACAGATCACTGTGATTTTGAAATGACATTGGTCAATATTATCTTTACATCAATGTTTTCAGAAACCTTTAATGGTGGCTTATCGTCGGTCTCCAAATATAGGCGATTTGCTTGTTCGAACATTAGCAAATGATACATCAGGGTCTTTATCACAACAAAAGGGACACTATTTATTTAACATTTCTTATATACTGCCTTTCATGATATCAAGGTGGTTTACATTGAACAAACTGAAATTACATTGAACAGGGCATTATAACTTGGAGATAACTATTTTACAGGGAACATGGGCAATGGAGGGTTAAGTGGCTTGCCCAAGACCATAAGGAGCACCTGTGGGACTAGAAACCCCAGTCCTTCTGGCCCAAGGTTGCTGTCCTCTAGTGGGATTTGAACCCCTGACCTTCTGGCCTGAGGTAACTTGCCCCAACCACTAGGCCACTCCTCCCCCCCCCCTCCCCACACTATGCTTGTGGACTTTGTGATTTTTGTGTAAATACAATACAAGGTGAATTTTGGGAAGATCCTAATACAAGTCATCGGTATCAGTTAAAATACACAACAACATGTTCTACAGCTTTTGTTATATATCTGTTGATTTGTCCTTGTCAATTAAAATATGTTGGTAGAACTATCCGCCCAATGAGAAAACGTCTGCTTGAACATCGTTCACGTATTAACTCATTACAGATGTCAGCTCCAATGGTTCCGCATTGCCAACAGCAGGGCCATCATTTTGAAGATCTTCAATGGTTAATTCTTGATCATGTTCTCCCTAATCCAAGGGAAGGAGACCGTCAATCTCATTTGCTTTACAAAGAACAACAATGGATCTTTCGATTACGACTGGTGGTCCCTGAGGGAATGAATGCGGACATTGGTGGGGATTGAAATTATGATCGCTGCTTGTTACTTTCAGGATGTTCTAATTAGTTCTTGATCTCTGACATCATTCTCAGTTTCAGCATAAACAGGAACGGGATACTGTGAGATTCATTCGCCTGAGGAAGAGCTTTGAGGCTGAATGGCTTGAAACACTATATGGTGTTGCGAGAACCTTGCGGTTGTGTATTTTGAGATCAGCCACAGCGGACCAGCACAGAGTATGGCTGGCATTATAGCCTGGAAGGGTGTGACAATCATCAACATTGCTGTTGGCATGACGGCAGTAGCAGAATCAGCTTAGTGCTATAGCATTGACTGTATCACTTTACCAAATGCAACATTAGATAAATGGTGAATTGGGAGGATAGAACTCTTGAAGTTTACAGTTCTCATATCCTATATCGGAACAGCAGCTGTTTATGCGGACGAATCCGGATTTGGGCCTATTTAGGTCTTTTTAAATCTGATTAAAACGGAGGACTCACTACAAGAGAGGATTTCCCCTCATGGTGAGTGATCCAACAAAAAAACATACATAGTATTTCTTTAGTTTAGCCGGTCCAGAGTAAAATTTGGGAAATCATTTAGAATCCATAGCAAACACACCATATCATAACAGCACTACCAGGACTCACAAAGCACCAAACCCTACCTATCATAAGGCAACACTGCAAATATTAAACCACTACATCTCAGAGAATACCAATACATTTCACTGGGGAAAGAGAACAAGTGGGACTGTCTCATACAAACTACATGAATAGAATACTACAGCTTGGTTACACATGCAAAACATAGTCTGTAACCAAACATAGAACAAGGGATCACAATTTAGAAATATGAAGGCAATAATTAAACTGGGAACCCCAAAAGCCAGACTTGGAATGTATAACATGTTCCCTGTAAAATAGTTATCTCCAAGTTATAATGCCCTGTTCAATGTAATTTCAGTTTGCTCAATGTAAACCGCACTGATGCAGAATAGCGCGGTATATAAGAGAATGTAAATAAATAAAATAAATAAATAACACCACTGGAGAGAGAAAACTAAATTAATTTCCTCTTGTATTAAACAAAACGCAAAATGTTAGCGATGCACATTTCCCAGAGCTGACATATTCCAGTTAATAAATTCGAAATAAAATAGTTTTTTCTGTCTTTTGTTTGGGCATTTTATTTTTCAGTTGCAATTGCCCTAGTCGCTTTCTTCTGCTTTCTTCGTGTCTTCTGCTAACTCTCCATTGTCTGCTGTCCATTTGTACTTTTTTCTCTCTTCTAGTTTTATCAATTCTCTCTACATCTGTCTCTAACATACTGATCTTTCCTCTATTTTTCTTTATTCCTTTTTCATCCATTCAAATTTCACCTCTCCATCCTCAATCTCCACTTACTCTCCCAATACTCAGTCAATCATAGATTTTTCTCCCCTTCCACGCAAAATATCTGTTCCCCTCTCCATCCTCACTCCTCCAGCCTATTTTTTTCTCTTGCCAGTCCCAATCCCACCCCAACTTGGTCCTCCCCCAGCATCAACTCCCTTCTAGTTCCAGCCACTCCCAGCATCCACTCCCTTCTAGTCCCATTTGCCCATCCCCCCACATCACCCCATTTCTAGTCCTAACCCCCCAATATCATTCTTCCTCCAGTCCCTCCCAGCATCCACTCGCTTCCAGTCCACCATCCACCAGCATCAACCCATTTCCAGTTCTAACCCCCCACTATCAGTCCTCCTCCAGTCCCTCCCAACATCAGATCCCTTCCAGTCCCCCCTCCCCAGACCATTTCCAGTCCTAACCCCCAGTATCAGTTCTCTTCCTGTCTCTCCGTATCTGCTCCCTTCCAGTCCCATTCTAGCCCCTAGTTCCCACCCATTCCATTCTAGCCCCCAATTACCATTTTCATTCTAGCCCCCTGTTGTCTCCCCTCCCACCACACACCAAAAGAGGCCCCATGCCTGATCAGCTTCAGAGGGATCTGGGGAGGCATGAAACCCCGGCTGAACAGTCGCAGGAGTAAAGAACGGCATTTGTCTTCTCCTAGCGGCTGTGATAAAAAGGAACACGCTGAGTGCTGGGAAGTCATGGCACATTGGATGTGTCCCCATTTAACCTCCCAGCACTCAGCACACTTGCAGGTTCCTTTTTATCACAGCCACAGGAGAGAAGGTAAATGACGCTCTTTACTCCTGCAACTGTTCAGAAGTCAGCTGAGGCTCTGGGCCTCCCCGGCTCCCTCTGCAATCGGTCAGGCACAGGGCCCCTCAAGGTGCAGAGCCATGTGTGGGCAACATTCCCACACAATGGACGGGCCGGCGCTGTTGACATCGTACAAAAAAGAACTTCCTTCTGGCATTCATAGGATGTAATATGTACGAGGTGTGACAGAAAAGAAACGAGACTGTGGAAGCCACGCCCATGACTCAATGCCAATTGGCTAACCGCTTATGTCACTGTGTTGTGCAACATCTCACCACTATTCTGCTATATTTTTCATCTCTCACTCTGTTATTCTTTTTCAGGTTTTTTTTGTAGCACACTGTTCCATCGCTTTGTCACGCAACTGGAGGTGGCAGAAATATGGAGCAAAGAATCAACTTGAAATTTCTGGTTAAGGTGGAGAAGGGCCCAAGTGTCTCCACCTTCTCCAAAAGACTTATGGAGAAGATGCAATGTCAAGGCCGCGAGTCTTCAAGTGGAACCAACACTTCAAGACTGGCCGCGAGGAGGTAAAGGATGACCTCAAGTCAGGATGGCCTTCCAGAAAGACAGCTGAGAACATTGACAGAGTGAACCAGCTGGTGCGGAGTGATCGCAGATTGACGGTGCGGATGATAGCTGAGGAGCTCAGCCTGAACAGGGAGTCAGTGCGGACCATCTTGGTGCAGGAGCTGGGGATGCGGAAGGTGTGCGCCAAAATGGTGCCCAAGCTTTTATCGGATGACCAGAAGGAGCACCGGGTCAGTGTTTGTCAAGACTTGCTAGAGAAGATTGGAGAAGATCCAGAGTTCGTTGGCCGAGTCATCACAGGAGATGAGACTTGGGTCTTCCAGTATGACCCTGAAAGCAAGAGACAGAGACTGCGGTGGAAGACTTGACTTTCACCCAGCCCCAAGACGCGCAAGTCCAAATCAAGGATCAAGGTTATGCTGATTGCATTCTTCGACCAGACAGTCAGACAGTCAACCAGCACTTCTACCAGCTGGTCCTCAATCGCCTCCATGACCAGGTTTGGCACAGCAGGCGGGCTCTGTGGAGAGAAGTCGTGGATGCTCCACCACGACAACGCACCTGCACACACCGTGCTCAGTGTGAGGCAGTTCTTGGCCAACAAACAGATCACAGCTCTCAACCACTCTCCTTATTCCCCAGATCTTGCATCGTGCAACTTATGGCTCTTCCCCAGGTTGAAGACTGTGCTCAAAGGAACTCATTTTGCCTCTGTAGAAAAGATCAAGACTACTGTGAAAAGGAAGCTGAGGGACCTCAAGGAGGAGGACTTTACCAAGTGCTTCCATATGTGGTAGAAGCGAATGCAGAAGTGCATTAACTCTGGGGGGATTACTTTGAAGGGGACAATGTGTAATTTCTCTGTAGATTTTGTAATAAAACATTTATGGGGCAGTCTTGTTTCTTTTTTTGTCACACCTCGTAAAGGCAACTTATCAGGGTGTGCTTGGAAACTGCTTTTAATCAATCCTCTGGCACCAAACAAGAGGGGAAATACCGCTGTAGCTTTCTGCCATATTTTCTTGGTCTCTAACTGCATTTTTTGGTATTTAAGGATCTTCTCACCCTCCAGATGATGTACAGAATAATCACATGGCATTAACAGTTTTGTTATCAATGCCATTCTTATGTGTAGCCCTGGATGAGTTTTGGTGATGCTGCTGTACATGACCAGCCTCAGTGGATGGGGAATCTGAAATTGGGTCCTCCCCGCTGGGCATGGCAACCAAAGCCATAGCTTATAGGAACTGAATCGTTTGGTCACGATCTGTTCTTTGAGAAAAAAAACAGAAGGTTTCAATGCATCAGTTTGTACATCTGGTTTCAATTCAGTTCATACATCAAATTTATCCAAAGTAATTACAACAGGGGAAGGTTTATTGATTTTAATGTCTTTCCTTGGTGTATGCTCTGAGTATTATTCAGAGATCAGTTTTTAGATATTGATGGAAGTCTGTTGTGATATTGATGTTTAAAGCTGCCTTTCTGCTCTTTCCTTTCATCTCTCTAGGTATATCATTCTAGCTGTTTGGGTCCCAGTTGTGCTTTACTGCAGCTGGTTCTGCTATACGTCTCTTGCTCAGGGAAATACCAGACTCTTCACCTCCTTCACATCAGGTATGAACACTCCCTGCTCTTACAGAGCTGCAGAAAGACCAAGGTTTGGATTTCAGTGAAACTACTCATGACCATAAGAGGGAGCAGAGAGGAAAAGGAAGCTTTGATATATCAAAATTTTGCTAAAACTGAACATTTGGTGGGTAAGGGCAGGTTTCCAAAGCTGATGTGTAGGCTTGCCACTTCACCTCAGCCAAATTGAAGAGACTGATCAAATTAATTTTGATTCTTTTAAATCCAATAGAATTTGAAAAGAATTATACAAAAGGGGGACAAAATAACTTTGAAAATATAGCAGAATGGGATGAAACTTGGAAGAACCAGTTTAAAAAAAAATCCCACATTGAATTCTAAACTGGACCAAATCAGAGCAGGGACTCCAGAGAAATAAGCCCCCCTTCTCCCAAAAATGGCCCATTTCATTTCTGTGGAAGGAGTTCCAGCTTCTGTACTATGTTAATGTACTTACAATAAAATATAGCAGTTAGAGACTTTCTTCTTTCAAACAGTCTCTCCCCATTCTCTGCTATCCCATCTAAACTGCTCTCACCCACCTTGCAATTACCTCTACCTCCAAAATTCCTCTCCTGCAACTTGAACCAACACACTGTAAAGTGAATCCACTCCCAAAAATACCTCCCCCCGTAATTGCCCCACCATCCTGCAGAATGCACCCACTCCTCAAAAAATGCCCTTCCCGCAAGTACATCACTCTTGAAAAAATACCTATTGACTGCCCCACTCTCAAACCATACTCCGCTACCCAACTGGCCCTCCACCTCGCAAACTACCCTACCAACAAAAATACCATCACAATTGTCCCACCACTCCACAAACTGTCTCTATCCTTAAAAGATCCCCCTGAAACCATCCCACCACTCTGAAAACTACCCCAACACATAGATCTACCCTATCTAACTGCCTCCCTGCCAGTTTGCCTGCATGCACAAAAACGTCCCCACATCTGCCCTCCACCCCGTAAACTGTATCCACCCCCAAAAAATTAGCCACCACAACTGAACCAACACCCTGCAAACTGTACCCATTCTTGAAAACAACCGCCTCCCCCAATACTGCTCCTCCGGCCCACAAACTGCCCCACTCACAAAAGCTACTTCCCTGCAACTGTCATGCCCACAAAATGACCCAACAAAACTAATTCCTATGGTCCAACATACTCCACACAACATGTTTCTCAGTGCACACAATGTGCACGCACACAAACACATTGTCAGCACACACAGTGTAAGAGAACTACTACAGGGAAAATCCATTTAAGAAAAGGAATAGCACCAAGAGCAGGGTCAGCAAAATGCACAAAGACTTCCTTTTGAAATCCCCACCACTGGTAAGTGTGCAGGATAGAGGAAACCTTTGCAGGGAAGTTGCTGTGACAATCCAGCTTACCCTGCAAGTACTGTAGAGAATTTCCAGATCTACCTGTCAAAGAAGAAATGTAATTGCACAGCACTAAACTGTAGACTTTACAGCACATTACAGTTGTGCACTTTATAATACTAAAATCTGTACCACCAAGAACACAACTCAAAACATACTCCCCCCCCTCCCCCTCCCCCTCCATGACAACACCCTATTCACTGCTAGAGAGACCTGTGAAGCGGTGTACAGTATAGGAGACCAGATTCTTCTCTTGTTTTTAAAAATTTCCAAAACCTTTTTGGCTTTTAAAAGATTAGGCAAGGGAGGCTGATGATCCAGTGGGAAAAGGTACATTAAAGGTTTTTAATTTTGACACCTGCCTCCCATCCTTGTGGTTAGCAGTAACACACTCCCCCTACGGCTGAAATGTAACAGTTATATAGGCAGAAACTAGCTGTCTATGCAGTGCCACTTGGATTCATCAGGATGTCTGCTATGCAGAGTTGTGTGACCATCTCTCAGCCTCTGTGCACTGGTTTACCTGCCTCCTTTCCTGCAGAGTACGCCATCCCCGTGCACCAGTATTGCTTCCTGCTCTTCTTTCTCCTGGGAATGCTGGTGTGGTCCCTGCTGGAGTACGCCATCCATCGTTTCATCTTTCACATGAAGCCCCCCGCCAGCAACTATTACCTGATCATGCTGCACTTTCTGCTGCACGGTCAGCACCACAAGGTAGGTACTTTCACGCGGCAAGTGCTCGGTGTTAAATCTTTTCCAGATCTCAGCAAGGCACTGCTGCAGTAAGAGTATGGCCACACGTGGCCCAGGATAAAACACAGTGTCCGCCTGTAACTTAAACACTAGAGTTGAAGAGGGCGGCCATAATGATGCAAAACATTCAGGAGAAGGTGCAGGGGAAGCCAGGTGATACATCATAGAGACTAACGAAATGTTAAAAAGACTAAAATCTGTCAGATGGACTCCTGAAGATAAAAGGGAGATAATGTATTGTTGCTGGTATGCCACAAACCCTGTATATGATTACAGACAGAGATCGCCAAAGGAATCTGTTTGATATACCAGTGCTGTATAGAGCGTTGATTCCACATACCCTGGGGCTTAGGAGTGAGGTTCATTAGGGTCATGGTATGTGCAAAACTAAACACACAGTAACCACCGCCTAAGGGAAATACTACCACATCAACCAAAAAAAAACCCCTTAGTAACCCCACTATTACTATAATTCAACTGTTTCTCTACAAAGTACCATATAAAATCACTTTAACACTCAAAAACAAGCTATAAATGGACCTCAGGTTTCACTCACCCTCCATTTGGCGAAATTCATCACCATAGGGAAATGGCGGACACTTACATCATAGGTCCTTAGCCTAAATAAATTATTATTCTTTATTCTAATAAATATGAAAACTCATTTTCTGAAAAGACCTCTTCACTCCACCAATAAATTCTACAGTATTCACATAATACTACACCAATATACAACAATACATCCCACACATGCTCTCTAAACATACAAACTACACATACTACTACAGGGAGTGTCCGCTGTACTTTATAAAATCAGTGATAGCACCCAGTGCTCCTTAAAGCCGGCTGCGATGCTCACAGTATCTTCATCCAATGGACTATACGCCCAAACAGGTGTAGTCACAGTTATTCACGATTCTCGATGATAATATGCTAAAAAAACAAAATTATGTTTCTTAGACAAACAGCATCACCCAGCTTCAAAAGAGGAGCAATCTATTACTTATCTGTCAAAAACCCTCCTTCAACGCTTCCCTGCAGTCACTGGCAAACAACCTCAATAGTCACCGTCCGACAAAAGCTTTTGTTTCGCCACTAGGCTTCATCAGGAACCAGAACTATTGAATATCTCGTATATAGCAATTTTGTGATATAGCAAAATAGTGATTTTGTATGGTACTTTGTAGAGAAACAGTTGAATTATAGTAATAGTGGGGTTACTAAGGGGTTTTTTTGGGTTGATGTGCAAAACTAACCCATCTGGAGACAGCGGCCCTCATGAGAAACCCTGGAGGGGCAAAAGGAAGAGGGGGGGGGTGCCCTTAGGAACTTTAAGCTCTGACCTTTGTCTTTCTGCACTTTGTGCTGCAAATATTGGCATTGCTTTTGCTTTGCCAGTCAGCATGGAGTAAATTAACACATTTAAGTTAATGTGTTGAAAGCGATTTAGCAGCCGTTTTTATACTACGAGTTCAGATTTGGCCTATGGTTCTGATAGACTAGTGTGAGAGTGGCCTGTGTTCACATTCCCTATTCTTTAGGGCAGTGTTTCTCAACCCAGTTTTCAGGGACCGCTTAGCTGTTTAGATTTACATGATATCCAAAATGAATTTTCATATTAGAGATTTGCAAGCATTGCCCCCATGGTATGCAGATCTGTCTCGTACCTATTCATGATGGTTATGCTGAAAACTCGACCGGCTAAGCAGTCCTCGAGGACCGAGTTGAGGACCTCTGCTGTAGAGTACAGGCATGTCACGGATGCTGCAGTGAGTGTGATTTTCCCCGTGGCAGGCACAGAATTATGCTGAGGAGCTCTGTCTTGGAGGAGACTCCCATCAGTTAGCAATATCAACCAAGAAGGTGAAGAACTATAAGTGTGAACCTGCCAATAAAAAGTGCAGTACAGTGACAGAGGGATGTGTATTACCAACTAGAAAGTGTCGTGTGCAGGGCACAAGGCAGGCAAGGGTACAGGGTGCTGTAGGTGAACCTTCAGCCTTAAGCCACCTCCTCCCCCCAAGATCATTGGAACACTACTTCTCCCAGGAAAGTCCTGTTAAAACACATAATTGGACCTCATACTTGTAAATATTGATTTGTATGTATCTACTCACTGTCCATGCTAATGGCTCTCTGAGTTATCTGGCTGTCGGGATCTATTGTTTCTGCTGCAGCTCTTTGCTGCTCCAGGTGACTGTCTAGTCTTGCCTAATGGTTGGACCGCCCTTGCTAGGATAGGGTTTCCTAATTATGCCCTTGAGACCCCGCAGCCAGTTGTGTTGTCTGGCTATCCACGACAAATTTATGCCTGTATATAGTTTTACTGTTCTATGTTTACTGTTTAAGATTACCGCCTTTGTATATAGTTCTTCAAAGTTCATTGTAATCTGAATATGTAACTATTTTATCTGTACTATTCAAACGGTTGTTACATTGTAAACCGTTCTTGATTCTTCTGAAAACGCGGTATAAAAATGTTCAGTAATTAAATAAATTTGTATGAGAGAAATCTGTATATATTAGAGACCCAGTATACACAAAGTTATCTCCTGCCTATTCATTGCGAATATTCTGAAAACTCAACTGGCTGTGAGGTCCCAAGGACACGTTTGGAAAGCCCTGATGAAGGAAGGAACCAAAGAGAAAGTGGATGGGTCTCTACATCAAGGAACAGATTGGTTCGTTCTGTGCTGGGAGGTTCGGCATGTCAGAATTTGGCATTGCTTCTGGGGAATAAGCTATGGGGCTCCAAAAGTGAGAGCGAATCGTTTGAATGAGTCCAGCTTGTCTCATAGTGCCTTTTTGTCCTTCCCAGTCTCCTTTCAGCAGCTCCCGCCTGGTCTTCCCTCCTCTACCAGCATCCCTGCTGATAGGATCCTTATGCGGCCTCTGTCTCCTCCTCTTTCCAAAGATTGTGGGCCTCTCCATTTTTGTTGGTGGCCTTTTTGGTTACATCATTTACGACATGATCCACTATTACCTGCACTTTGGATCCCCCAAAAAAGGCACCTACCTTCATGAACTGAAGTCCTACCACGTCAAGCACCATTTTGAACATCAGAAGTCAGGTAATAAGGTTCACTGGGTACTGAAAGGGTTTTTTTTTCCAATTTTCTTCTTTCTTGGCAGATTTTCAATATGTGGTGTTATAATTACCACTGATATTAGAGCAGGGGTGGGCAAACCTTTTGACTCGAGGGCCGCAATGGGTTCATATATTGGACCCAGGGGCCGGACCAAAAGTAGATGGACGGTGTGTATGTGTGAATTAATATAAATTAAATTTAAATTTGTAACATTAAATGTTTAGATTAATTTAAGGTAGAAAAGCATAAAAAGAGTTATTTTACAAAACCTTTATGCAATGTATTTCTTTCATAAAATAGTACCTTCAATTTTAGTGGGAACAGTGTTGTTGGTCTCCCTTTTTTGTTAAGGCTTCAAAGTCAGGAGATAGTTTTGTTGTTGCAATTCGCAGAATAGATCTGAGGTGTTGGTCGTAGTTTGCCCATCCCTGTGCTAGCTTATTCTTGAGAAGTGAAAATTGCATAAACCCCTTCTTTTGGGGCTACCTTTTCTTAATAATATTTATTTTATTTAATTGTTTACATTGATAACTTGTAAATTTAAAAAGCTTGTGGCAGTTTATAACAAAAATTAAAATCAACTAAAAATCCATGTACAATGTCTCATAAAATATATATAATAATATAATACTAACAATTCCCCATTAGATCCTTAAAACTATTTCTAACCCTCAGATGCTGCCTGAAATAAAAGTTTTCAAATTCTATCTAAGGGACCAGTTTACTAGAGCACGCTACCTGGGAAGCACAGGGATAGCATGTGTTTTTGACACCACGCTAAAATCAGCGTGGGGCCCTGTACTAAAAACCCATGCAGTGCGTATCTGGGCAGGGTGTGGGTGTTCCTGTCATGGAGTCGCTAGCACAGGCCTTGAAAGCGTGTGCTGCTGGTGCTTGGTGAGGAGCAACTAGTGTCAGTAAAATAGGTGGCAGGAGTTGCTCCCCATGGTGGTACTACCACAGTGACCTGCACTAAATTCATAAGTATGACTGTCAGGGGCGAACCAAGGGTTCTTTTCACCCTAGGCATGCTTGACATGCAGCCCCCACCGCACCATGTGCTGTTACCCCGCTACCTCCGAAATCCAGCCTCTAACCTGGGGTTGATAGGTGGCATGGCGATCACCTCTTTAGAGCCATAGCAGGCCTTAAAGCGCATCCATGCACTCATGGCCTGCTATTCCTTCCCCCTCCGATGCAGCTTCCTGTTAGAAGGGGCAGGAGCGGAAGGCTGTAAGTGTGTACATGTACTTTAAAGCCTACAGTGGCACTAAAGAGGTGCCCAAACCCACATTACTAGCATGGGGCTTAGTAGACCAGTCCCTAAAAGTCTTCAAGATCTGTTCTACCCACAACTAGCCTGTTTAACAGCAACAGAGCCTGGACTGAAAAGGCCCAGGCTCAATGCTACACTTTCCATGTATCTTTTATGCTGGTAACCACCAATAATTCGGTCCCCTAAGATCGCAAGTTTTCATACAAATAATCTGGGCCCAGGACCTTAAATACTTACAGAAAGACCTTAAATTGGACTTGGAATCTGACAGTCAATGTAACTGAATCAATCCTGGGGTCATGTGACTGAATTTGGAAAGCCCCTTTACCAATTTTGCTGCTGTATTCTGGACTAACTTCAAGTGCTGCAGATCCTTTTGTGCTACGTCAACTCCCTGCCTGCGCCTGCACGTACGGCTCAATCCGTACTCCGCCCACGGCCCCGCCCCCCCACTAGCTGCTGGCCGGCCCAGCCACTACCATGCCGTCCATACAGGCTTATGAATGTTGGGAGGGGCCGGATTAAAAGGTCCGCCGGGCCGTAGTTTGCCCATCCCTGTATTAGAGAGTATTTGGTAAACTAAGTGTCTGTTTATTTAGGCCCATTTCTAGCAGAATTTCTTTGTTTCAGATTAGGTTATCACCAATTCATCACCTCTTCTGTTTAGATAAAACTCTACACTTGCCAAGTGTAGCCAGAGTGCATGTATTTACTTTGAATGCACCAGGGCTATGGAATGCCCTTCCTGATTATTTAAGAGCCATTTGTGACTTTGCAAGCTTTCTTAAGGCACTGAAAACATACTTGTTTCAATCTGATTATGGATTGCAAGAACGAAGGCACAATTTGCTAAATCTTATATATTTTGGTTGAGCTGTGTATGCTTTGTCTGTTTGTCATGAGCCATCTTGCCTATTGAATGATTTGTTTAAATATTTACAGTCATAAATATAACATTGTTTTCTGCTTTGATTTTAATAAATGCTCATTTACTTTCCGAGAGAAGATGCGGAGAATAATTTTTGAGTGCAGAAGCAGCCTAATGATTAGAGCAGTGGGCAAGAACCAGGGCAACCAGCTGCAGCTCCTTGTGATCTTGGGCAAGTCACTTAATTCTCCATTGTCTCAGTTACAAGCTTAGACTGTGAGCCCTCTGGGGACAGAAAAATACCCTGCTGTACCTGAATGTAAATCACCTTGAATGTCTGAGAAAAGGCGTGAGCTAAATGCAAAGATGGCCTCAGACTTTTCACAGTTCCAAAGGATCCTGGTTAGAGCTCCGGCATTCATAGATCTCATGCAGATACTGGCTCTTTGTGACCTTGGGCCATTCATTTTTTATTCTTGTGCCTCAGTCACTGTCTGTGACCATAGGCAAGTTGCTGTATTTCTCACTTTATTTCACAGTGCCTCAGATCTAACTCTGAATGTGCTGCTGCTGCTGCTGCCTCTGAAGAACTTTGGATAAGTCACTTCACCCCAAAATGTACCTCATTTTATAATGCAAGTAGTTATTTGGTAGGTAAACATCTTACAGGGTGGACTGAAGGACTGATATTCTTTCTGCTTGCTCCTGTCACGCCTGTGCCAGTGCTGCAGTTCTGAGGTGCCTCAGAGGGATGTATTTCTGACCTAAAATTTATGCAAAGGTTACATGTGAAATGGGGCTGATTCCAACAAGCTACATTTACTTCTCTGCAACTCATCTAATACCTGAACGAGTCTGCTCATCAGAACTTCAAGCGAGACTACACACTCAGCTAAGGCTTTCAAACTTTACCATTGCCTGTTTTTTTTATAAAGTTTAACTGTTGAATATAGGTTTTTAGGAATCTTCAGCCTGCCTATGTTCCTTGCATTGCCTTTAAATCAGATATGAGTGTGCCCTCAGTTCATAGGTCTACAAGTCTATGGGGACCAGATGGGATACACTTCAGGATACTGAAGAGCTCAGTGAGGTTCTTGCAGGGCCGTTAAAGAATGTTTTTAATAGATCCTTGGAGACTGGAGACGTTCCACAGGACTGGAGAAGGGCTGATGTGGTACCTCTTCACAAAAGTGGTAATAGGGAAGATGTGATAACTACAGGCCAGCAAGCCTAACCTCAGTGACGGGAAAAGTAATGGAGGTGCTCCTGAAAGTGCAAATACTGGACTTCCTCATAACCAACAGGTTGCATGATCCAAGGCAACATGGTTTTACCAAAGGACGATCTTGCCAAACAAATCTGATTGAGTTCTTTGAATGGGTGACCAGAGAACTGGATCAAGGGCTTGGGATGGATATGATCTATCTAGATTAGAGCAAAGCCTTTGATACTGTTCCTCATAGGAGGCTTATCAATTAACTCAACAGCTTGGGGATGGGTCCGAAGGTGGTGAACTGGATCAGAAATTGGTTGACTGACAGACAAGAGAAGGTGACGGTAAACGGAGCTCACTTGGATGAAAGGAAAGTGATTAGCAGTGTGCCCCAGGGTTTGATCCAGGGACTGGTACTGTTCAATGTGTTTGTGAGAGATATTGCTGAAGGACTGAATGAAAAAGTCTGTCTTTTTGCAGATGACAAGAAAATTTGCAACAGAGTGGACTCTCCTGAGGGAGTGGATAACATGAGAAAAGATCTACAAAAGCTGGAAGAATGGTCTAATGCTTGGCAGTTAAATTAAGAAGTGCAGTCTCATGTACTTGGGAAGCAGAAATCCAAGGGAATTGTATGTGATAGGGGGCGAGAGGTTGGTGTGCACGGATCAGGAGAAGGACCTTGAAGTGATTGTTTCTGAGGTTCTCAAGGTGGAGAAACAGTGTGACAAGGCGGTGGCAAAAGCCAGAAGGATGCTGGGTTGCATACAGAGAGGAATTACCAGCAGAAAGAAAGAGGTACTAATGCCACTGTACAAGTCGCTGGTAAGGCCTCACTTGGAATATTGTGTTCAGTTTTGGAGACCATATCTCACAAAGGATATAAAAAGGCTGGAAGCGGTTCAGAGGAAGGTGACCAAAATGATTTGAAGCCTGTGTCACAAGACTTATGAGAAGAGACTTGAAGACCTAAATATGTACACTCTGGAAGAGAGGAGGGACAGGGGGAGATATGATTCAGACCTTTAAATACTTAAGAGTATTAATGGACAAACAAACCTCTTCCAAAGACTGGAAAGCTGTAAAACTAGAGGCATAACATGAAGTTGCAAGGGGGTAAACTGGGGTGGTGGATGCGTGCAATGTCCTCCCGATGAAGGTGGTGAGGGCAAATACAGTGACAGAATTCAAAATCAAAGGCAGAGGAAAAGATGGCTAAAGATGTTAAGGATGGCGACAAAACTTTCTTCAGGTATATTCGGGAAAGGAAGAAGATCAGAGTTGGGATTGCAGGACTCAGAAGTGTTGGGAAAGGACTCGTGGAAAGTGACACTGAAAAAGCGAAATTGCTAAACAAATACTTCTGCTCTCTTTTTACTAAAGAAGATCCTGGAGATGGACCAGCTGTGACTCCCAAATATAAAAATGGGAATGAAGTAGATACCACACCATTCACAGAAGATGAGGTGTTAGAACAACTTGCTAAACTGAAAGTGGACAAAGCCATGGGACCGGATGGGATACATCCCAAGATACTGAAAGAGCTCAGATGTTCTTGCAGGACTGTTAAAGGATGTCTTCAATAGATCCTTGGAAACAGGAGAGGTTCCTCAGGACTGGAGAATGGCTGATATTGTAAATCTACACAAAAGTGGTGACAGGGAAGAAATGTCAAACTACAGGCCCGTGAGCCTTACATTGGTGGCAGGAAAAGTAATGGAGGTGCTCCTGAAAGAGCGAATAGTGGACTTTCTCAAAACCAACAGGTTGCAAGATCCGAGGCAACGTGGTTTTACCGAAGGACGGTCTTGCCAAACAAATCTGATTGAGTTCTTTGACTGGGTGACCAAGGAACTAGATCAGGGGCATGCAATGGATGTCATCTACCTGGATTTCAGCAAAACCTTTGATACTGTTCCTCATAGGAGGCTTGTCAATAAATTCAGTAGCTTGGGGATGGGTCCCAAGATGGTAAACTGGATTAGAAATTGGTTGGTTGACTGACAGACAACAGAAGGTGATGGTACATGGAGCTCACTCGGATGAGAGGAAGGTGATTAGCGGGGTGCCCCAGGGTTCAGTCCTGGGCCCGGCACTGTTCAATGTATTTGTGAATGATATTGCTGAAGGACTGAATGGAAAAGTCTGTCTTTTTGCAGATGACACAAAAATTTGCAACAGAGTGGACTCCCCTGAGGGAGTGGTTAACATGAGGAAAGATCTACAAAAGCTGGGAAGACTGGTCTAATGCTTGGCAACTATGATTTAATGTGAAAAAGTGCAGTGTCATGCACTTGGGTAGCAGAAATCCAAGGGAAATGCACATGATAGGGAGCGAGAGGTTGGTATGCACGGTTCAGGAGAAAGACCTTGGTGTGATTATCTCTGATGATCTCAAGGTGGCAAAACAGTGCGACAAGGCGGTGGCAAAAGCCAGGAGGATGTTGGGCTGCATACAAAGAGGGATTACCAGCAGAAAGGAAGAGGTACTTATGCCACTGTACAAGTCGCTGGTGAGGCCTCACTTGGAATATTGTGTTCAGTTTTGCAGACCATATCTTGCAAAAGATGTAAAAAGGCTGGAAACTGTTCAGAGGAAGGCGACCAAAATGATTTGGAGCCTGCATCAGAAGCCTTATGAGAAGAGACTTGAAGACCTAAATATGTACACTTTGGAGGAGAGGAGGGACAGGGGAGATATGATTCAGACCTTTAAATACTTAGAGAAATGATGAACAAACAAACCTCTTCCAAAGACGGGGAAGCTGTAAAACTAGAGGGCATAACATGAAGCTGCAAGGTGCTAAATTGAAAGGCAATGTCAGGAAATATTTCTTCACTGAAAGGGTGGTGGATGCTTTGAATGCCCTCCTGATGGAAGTGGTGGGGGCAAACACGGTGACGGAATTCAAAACGGCATGGGACAAACACAGTGGATCCCTTTACAGCAACAGGATAAAAACAAAATAAATGGTAATCTAACTTCTGAACCATCTAATGCCTCAAATAGGGGTGTCCTACATGGAGTGGTGGGTTCACCCCTAAACAAAGACATGGGGAGGGGTGGTCTTCACAGAGCGACAGGTGCACCTACTCTTGCCATCTTGCTGGGCAGACTAGATGGACCATGCTGGTCTTTATCTGCCGTCATTTACTATGTTACTATGTAAAATGGCATGGGACACACAAAGTGGATCCCTTTATGGCAACAGGATAAAATCAATATAAACATAACTATCATATCTGAGCAAATAGGGGTGACCCACACGGAGCGGCAGGTGCACTTACTCTTGCCACCTTGCTGGGCAGACTAGAGGGACTATACTGGTATTTTTCTGCCTTCATATTATGTTACCTAGCATGTAGTGATTCAGCTGTTACAGCCACAATTCCTTTGTGTCATGTATCTGTTTTTGGCCTCTGTTTACGATACTGCGATAATGAATAATCAGTAAGGTATTGCAAGGTAGTTGAAATAATGTATGGAAAGGCAGTTTTTTTTGTACTCTTACACACATAATTTCTTCAGCCCTAAAGTGAGCACAATCTGAGTTGGGTCATATGCAGCTTGAAAGAACCTTCAGGAGCTGTGGCAGTTGCAGAAAGTAAGCTACGTCTCAAGAGGCACAGCTGACTTCCCTAGGAGCATTGCTGGACTAAGTTGTCTAGCAATGCTTCTGTGACTGCCCTTTAAAGGGGCTGGAAGGCCCAATAAAATCTCTGATGGTCTATGGAGCAAGTTGCCAACCTAGATCAGACCAGCAGGGCCCATAAATATGTAAATAAAAATGAGCTGTTTGGAGCCCTGGCTGCCTGCTTTCACATCCAAACACAATCCATAAGTATTCGGAGCCTTCAAGGGGCAGGAATGAGCCCCACTTGCTCATGCTCTGCCAATGCCATCTTGCAAAATGGTGCAGTTCACCCCAAGTTCGAGGGGAGGTCTCTATGTTCTCATCATTCTGCACTGTTAACTTGGTCTTAAAAGCAAAGGCTAAGGCCATCAAGACTGTAACATATGGCCCATGGAGAGTACAGAACTACCATTTCTGTCCCCATTGCTTCTTTTTACCTGCTGCAATCAAAGCAGAAATTGCATTCTTTTGAACTGAGGTGTTTGACAGCATCTTCTATTATTTGACCTCCCTTATGCTCTTTGCGGATAGAAGAAAGGCACTTGAAAGTCAGGTATTACAGAAAAGAGGAAGAAATGATGAAAAAATTGCATAAACATTTGAATTTTTAAAAAAAACGTATGATGCATTTTAGCAGCATGGTGATGAGAGGTTTGAGTCTCGAGACCCTCATAATTCCTCTGGTCTACTGCTCACTAGGTGACCCAGAATAAATCACCTTTTCCTTCCCATAGGCTTTTGTGGGCAGAGACATTAAACACCTGAATTCTTTTGCACAGATGTTGTCCACACTGATGGGGTTGTAAAAGTTAAACATGATTCTCCGGGAACAAGCAGGAAGTCAGTCCTCACATATGGGTGACGTCGGCGCAGACAGAGCCCGCGCAGAGCAAATCCCGAGCTTTCAAAAGAAAGCCTTTGGGAATTGCTACTATGCATGCATGGTCCCCTTCCCGCCCAAGGGTGCCATCTTGCTCAGTCTCCTTTTTTCCGTGGAGCCCACCAGACCTCTGCTTCCGTCCTGGAAAAAGTAGATTTTTTTGAGCTTATTTTGGCTTGTCTCCAGTCTTGCGCTGGTACCTTTCCTGCCCTGACCTTGGTACCTCGATATCGGGTCAATTTCCTTTTATACCTTAAGTTTTTATTTGTCTTTGGGTGTCTTTGCGCCCTTTTTTCTTCACTGGCAGCCTGAAGGGTCTTCAACCTTGCTGGGGTTCTTTGTCCCCCCATGGCTACCAGCGGGTTTAAAAAGTGCAATCGGTGTGGGAAGATCATGTCCCTGACCGATACGCATGACTGCTGCCTCCGGTGCCTCAGCCCGGACCACAACCTGGCCATCTGTGGCCCATGCAAAAGATATCCTTGAAGAACTTGAGGAGCCGCCAGCAGCAGCATGATAAAATTTTTCCTGATTCCTCCATGCCTTCGAAAGCCAGGACCTCGTCTGAGGCATCCACGCATCGGGAGGAGCACTCTGAACCCAAGCGTCGTCAGGGGTCCTCGGAGAGGGGGTCTCCCTCGAGAGAACCAAAAAGAAGGAAGAAACCCTTGAAGGTGGCATCTCTGGATGGCTCCAATCGGCTGGGCTCCTCCTGGGGCTGGGTGCGGAGCCCCAAGCGTCTGCCCGAGACATCGGAGAGGAAGCGTCCAGCCAAGGTTCCTTGAAAGGACCCAGTTGCGGATCAGCCTAGGCAAGTACACACTGTCCCAGTCGAGGATTCCCCTTCAGGGGAGCCGGCTTTGGGCCTGAGTGCATCAGTGCCCAAGCCACAGGCTGCGGAGCCTCTGGGACTGGTGTCCAGGATGGTGGCCTTGGAGCGCAATGTCACTGCCTTCTTGGAACAGCAGCGGGCACTGATGTCCTGCATGTCTGGTTCCTCCGCCCCAACCACCGGATATTCGACGTTGAAGACGTCCCCGGAGGCCGAGCTGATCCTCGGCCATGCGAGCCCAGGTGGATCCTTGGCCGAGGTTGCACTCAGCCTCCCGCTCGTCGGGAGACCAAGGATGAGGAGTCCTGGACACCTGTCGTCATCGCGATGTCCCATCCGATTCCCCGGTGTTTGAACCTCGGAGAAGGTCCCCACCAGAGGATATGGGTTTTTTTGGACTTCGTCCAGGATATGTCCAAGGCCTTGGCTTTCCTGACGGAGTTTGAGGAGGATCCTCGAGCTGACGGGTTTGAGATCCTCTAGTATGAGGTTCCACCTCGGGAAACCCTCACAGTGCCCATTCTTCCTTTCCTGGAACAATTTATGCTCCACATGTGGGAGACGCCGGTTATCAGCAAATGCTCAACTCTATGTACCGAGTCCATCAGAGCCCTGGGTTTCAAGTCACAACTGCCGCATAACTCCATGGCTGTGGAGTCGGCCATACGTTGACTGAAAAGTCAGAAGACGCACTCCTCAGTGCCCCCAGGCAGGGAGGCCCACACCTTGGATGCCCTTGGCAGGAAGTGTTTCCAGGGCGTTATGTTGAATTGTCGGATCCAGGCCTACCAGCTGTACATGTGCATGTACCTGAGAGACCTGATGAAGGAGCTAGCTGGGTTCTCGGCTGGTCTTTCCAATGAGCCTTTGCAGCGCTTCAAGGGCCTGTCCAAAGCTGTCCGTGAATGCTCCAAATTTATGTCTCGGGTGGCCTACGACGGGCTTGAGTCGGTGACCTGGGTAGTCACAGCAGGCATCCGTGCATGCCGCCAAGCTTGGCTACAGTCGTCTGACCTTGAGCAATGGGTACAGGACAAGTTGGTCTACGTCCCGTGTCAAGGGGAAAATCTCTTTGGCAAACCCATGACCGACAAGGCCGCCGAGCTCAAGAAAGAGTTCATGACGAGGACTAGAATCTCTAAGAAGAGCTCGGGTAAAAAGCCCTTTTACCTGAGGAAGTCCACTGCTTACCGAAACTACCCCCCTTACCAGGCCTCTCCAGCTCCCCAGCAAGTGCAGCAGGCCCCACATAAGCAGAAGGCTCCCAAACCCCAGGTTCCTGCTTCGGTCCAGCCTGGAGGGAGCTTTTGACTCCTGCAGCATGGCCCCTCTCCCAACCAGAGCTCAGCAGCCTACAGGAGATAGCTCCCCACCTGTGGGCATAAAAGGTGAGGCAATTACAGGTGATCATGGAGGGATACCTCGTCCATCTAAGCCAGGTTCCTCCACACTACTTCCCAGGAGAGCCCATCAGGTCTCCCCTTCAGCGGGACCACCTTTTGAAGGAGTTGACAGGTCTTCTTGAGGACCAAGCAGTGGAACCGGTGCTCCACCACCTCAAGGGCAGGGGGTTCTACTCCAGGTACTTCCTAGTGCTAAAGAGGACAGGGAGCCTAAGGCCCATCCTCGATCTGCACAACCTCAATAAATTCCTAGTAAGGGAGACGTTCAAGATGCTCTCCCTTGGAACACTTCTGCCTTACCTCTGCCAGGGAGACTGGCTGTGCTCCTTAGACCTAAAGGATGCTTACATGCACATCCTAATCCACCCAAACCACAATACCTATGCTTTGTGGTGGGAGGCAATCATTTCCAATACAGGGTGCTTTCTTTCGGCCTAGCGTGGCCCCCAGGGTATTCACAAAGTGCCTGGCAATGGTCGCCGCCTTTCTCAGGTTTCAGGGGATTTTTGTCTTCCCCTATCTCGATGACTGGCTCATCAGGGGCACTACAGCCCCTGAAATGCAGCAGGCCATGGCACGCATCACCCAGGTCCTGCAACATTTGGGTTTCGTTATCAACTACCCCAAGTCGAACCTTTGCCCATCACAAGAGCTGGAATTCATTGGGGCAAGGATCGACACCCTTCAGTCATAGGCCTGCCTACCCGCGGACAGGGCAGCCAAAGACATACAGCACTGCCCCTCGGTGCCAGCGGGGCATCTGCTGCACCTCCTCAGGCATATGGCCTCTTTGGTGCATGTTACTCCAGATGCCCACCTCCATATGCAATCAGCGCAGTGGTGCCTCAGGGACCAATGATCCCAGGCCACGGGACATCTCCAGGACAGAGTCAGAGTGACCAGGCAGCTGGTACAGTCCCTGACCTAGTGGCTCTCGCCCTGACACTTGAAGGCGGGGATGCCCTTCCAGGCCCCTCACCACTTGAGGGTCCTCACCACAGATGCTTCCCTGCTAGGCTGGGGAGCCCATTTCCAAGGATACTGTACCCAGGCACTTGGTCCCTGAGCGAGAGTGCTCAACAGATCAACCTCTTGGAGCTGTGAGCAATTCATCTCGCCCTGAGGGCATTTTGGCATTGCCTGGCCCACAGGTCTGTCCTAGTGTAGACAGACAACGAGGTGGCCATGTTCTTCGTGAATAAACAGGGGGGGGGGGCACAGGGTCCCATGCCCTCTGTCAGGAGGCCCTGGATCTGTGCTCTTATGCAGTCCGGCAGGGCATTCTCCTCAAGGCAGTATACCTGCCAGGACAGGTCCAACTGCCTGGCCGACAGACTCAGCAGGGTGCTCCAGCTGCACGACTGGCAGCTGGACCCAGGAGTAGCCATCAGGCTTTTCCAAACTTGGGGGAACCAGTGATGGACCTGTTTGCAAGCCCGGACAATCACCAGGTACCCCATTTCTGCTCAAGGCAGCCACTTCCTGCCAGGAGGATGGTCAGAAGGCCTTCTGTATGCTTTTCCCCCCAACACCACTGATCGCCAGGACTCTGTTCAAGATTCTCCACGACAGAGCCTCAGTCATCTTAATAGCCCCATGGTGGTCCAGACAACCGTGGTTTCCACTGCTTCTATAGTTAGCGGTGGAGGCCCCCATCCCCTTGGGGTCAGCTCCATGCCTCCTTTCCCAGGAGGGAGGCTCTCTTCTGCATCCCAACTTCAGCTCCCTCTTGCTGATGGTGTGGCTGCTGAGAGGGTGATTCTAGTCCCGCTCCACCTTCCGAAAGAAGTGGAGGATGTTTTGCTGGCTTCATGCAGAGCGTCTACCAGATAGGCTTACGCTTTTAAGTGGCATAGGTTTGCACTTTGGTGTGCTGCACGGGGGGGTTAACCTTTCCTTGCCCGGTGGTCATGGTGTTGCAATACCTTCTCCACCTCTCCAGGACGGGCCTCAAGTCTAATTCTGTTAGAGTGCATCTCAGTGCCCTGTCAGCGAACCACCATCAGGTGGATGGGAAACCCCTCTCAGTTCATCAAGTGGTGTCCCATTTCCTAAAGGGCCTACTCTTGTCTAAGCCCTCAGTTCGTCCTCCAGCGACCGAATGGGATCTCAATGTAGTGTTGAGGCAGCTCACCCTGCCGCCCTTCGAGCCTCTGGCTGCGTGTCACCTTCGCTATCTCTCCTGGAAGATGGTTTTCCTGGTTGCACTCAGTTCTGCCCGAAGGATGAGTGAGCTCCAGGCCCTCATGGCGGAGAAGCCTTATACCAGGTTTTACAAGAATAAGGTGGTGTTCACATACATCCCAAATTTCTCCCGAACGTGGTGTCCGCTTTCCACCTCAACCAGGAGGTGGTCCTCCCTACCTTTTTTCCCAGCCCGCAGGCCAGTCGGGCAGAGGCAGTCCTCCATACCTTGGACTGTAAGAGGGCTTTGTCCTTCTACATTCAACGTACTCAAGGCCACCAAAAAGCCTCCCAGATTTTTGTTTCCTATGACCCCAGTAAGCTGGGGGAGGCGGTGACCAAACGCACGCCGTCCACATGGGTTGCGGACTGTATTGCCCGGGCTTATGAGGAGGCGAGGCTTCCGCTTGAAGGCTGTGACACCTCACACCGGGTCAGGACTATGGCGACATCAGTTGCTCACCTATGCTCGGTTCCTCTGGCAGACATCTGCTGGGCCACCACCTGGTCTTCAGTTTACCTTCGCAGTTCATTACTGCTTGGACAGGGAGTCCTGACAGGACAGTGCCTTTGGCCAGGCCATGCTTTGTAACCTTTTCGGGGTCTAGGCAACTCCTACCCTCCGACCCTTCTGTGTTCAGGCTACCGGAGTGCTAATTCCTTTGGACGCAGAGGTCCTGTTACTCCATGTTACGGATTTCATTGTGGCTGCCTGCGACTCTCGATGAGGGAGCTTTTTTTTTGGGCTATAGGTTCATGATAGCCTGAAGTTGTGGAGTCCCATATGTGAGGACTGACTTCCTGCTTCTTCCCAGAGAAAGCGTATTTACTCACCTGTAACAGGTGTTCTCCGGGGACAGCAGGAATCAGTCCTCACAATCCTCCTTCCTCCCCTTGGAGTTGCAGTCCTATTATCTTCATTTGTTTTTTCCCGTCCTTTTAGCTATGTCATTTGACTGAGCAGGATGGCACCCTTGTGTGGGAAGGGGACCACCCATGTGTGGTAGCAATTCCCAAAGGCTTTCTTTGAAAGCTGGGGATTTGCTCCATGCGGGCTCCGTCGGTGCCGATGTCACCCATATGCAAGGACTGATTTCTGCTGTCTCCGGAGGACACATGTTACAGGTGAGTAACTATTTATTTATTTAACATTTCTTATATACTGCCTTTCATGATATCAAGGCGGTTTACATTGAACAAACTGAAATTACATTGAACAGGGCATTATAACTTGGAGATAACTATTTTACCGGGAACATGGGCTATGGAGGGTTAAGTGGCTTGCCCAAGACCACAAGGAGCACCTTAATGAACTATACTTAATGTGCAAGGAATATATCTCTACCAACATAGGCTACAGTACTAGATATTCATTATCCAGATCTATAAACAAGTGGGCCACCATAGAGAAGATTATATTTTGAGAGGCATTCTAAACTACCATAAACACCTCAGGACCAGGTTAGTTCTTTTTGTTAGGTTGGGTTTTGGAATCCAGTGCTGTATATTCTGCTGATATTCAGCTTGTGACTGATGTTGATCAGGATCAGCCAGTGGCCGTGAAGCGAGAAGATGACTGCCTGGCTGCTGTTGCAGGGTTTGTTTCTTAATGCATTGAAAACAGTTGTGAGTTAGCTGGATGGAATATGTGTTGCCGTCGGTCTGGGCGTATGCCTTAACTTGTAATCCAACCGTTTGGTTGGGATGAAGAGTTGTCCTTTAGTTTGCAAATATCTGCAATGGTTCACTCCTCTCTTCTTGCGCTGCATTGGATCAGTGGGTGAGCTCATTCCTTTGGCAAGAGGGCTTGGGGACTTTGGACCATGCATTTGTAACTACTTGGCTTAATAATTGTAAAGGCCTGTACACTAGTTTGTCCCAGCATCAGTTGCAGAGGTTGCAATGGTTCAAAATACCACAGCCTGCCTGATCTGGGCTAAGAAGAAGTTTGATCATGTTAACCCTGTTGACCATGCACTGGTTCTGTTTAAAGTGCTATATCTGGTCTTTAGGGGATTGCATTTGGAAAGGGTTAAGTTATTTGAAAGGTTTACTATCCTTGTGGCACTTCTTAATGAACTGCACCGATCCCACGATAGGGGTGATTTCTCCATCGCTGTTTCCTTGAATCTTTCCGCTGCATTTGATGTCGTTGATCACCGCACCCGTCTTATCCGTCTGTCTGATCTTGGTATCCAGGGTACAGTCCACCAGTGGTTCCAATCTTTCCTCTCCTCCCGAACCTTTGCTGTCCAATCGGGCTCCACCTCTTTCCCTCTACATTGTGGTGTACCTCAGGGCTCCATCCTTGCACCGCTCCTTTTCAATGTCTTTCTTGCCTCTCTTGCCTTACTCATACAACAAACTGGTCTATCTGCCTATTTTTTTGCGGACGATATTCTTCTGATTCACCACACATCTCCTTCAGCCCCAGATCTTTCTCACCTCAATAACAGTCTCGCTTCCATCTCTGACTGGTTCCGTAGCAATTTCCTTATCGCTAACCCTTCTAAGTCAGCGGCTATTTGGTTCACCTTTGGTGCCCCCTCCCCTACCTTGACGCCACTTATGTCCAACTCACCAATCCCTTTGGTTCCAATTCTCCGTTATCTTGGCGTTACCTTGGACTCTTCACTCTCATTCCACCAGCACATCTCTGGAGTGGTGCGTAGTTCCTTTTTTCATCTTCGCAGGATCAGGGCTGTTCGATCTTTCCTTCCACTTGCGTCCCTCACCACTCTTGTCCTCTCTTTGGTAATCACTCGGCTTGACTATTGTAATTCACTATTCGCTGGTCTTCCCCAATATCAACTTCGTAGACTGCAACTAATCCAAAACACAGCTGCCCGTCTCCTTACTTTTTCTTCCCACCGAGATCATGTCACCCCCTGCCTTCTCTCCCTTCACTGGCTGCCTATCAAGGTCCGATATCTTTACAAGCTCCTTACCATTACTCACAAGGCCCTCCACACCAACACTCCCCAGTATTTAGCTGATCTTGTCTATCTTCAACCTACTTCCAGTCTGCTCCGTTCTGTACACGGCAATCGCCTTTTCCTGCTATCCCCCACCCAGGCCCACCTTGAATCCACCCATCACGCTGCTTTTTTTTTTTTTGCAAGTCCCACCCTATGGAACTCTCTCCCGCACTCTCTTCGTATCGAAGCATCTTTTCCTCGGTTTAAGGCTCTTAAGACCTATCTTTTCTGTCAGGCTTTTGACCTTCCTCCCCCCCCTTCCAACCACCCATAATCTGTCAAATACACTCTGTCAGCAACCGCCCAACGGCCCAGGTATCCTGTCCATCATAATCCCGCCCTCCCTCCTTGGCCCACCCATTCCCTTCCTGTGTTTTTTACTCCCAGTGTTTTCGCTTTGTCGTCATCTGTCCTTTACTGTCTTTCTTCCTTGTCTCTCTAATTACTTTCCTATCAATTCAATGGCGTTCCCTTCTTTCTATATTTTTCCTGCAGCCCTAACCTTTGTTGTACACCGCCTTAACACTTCGGTAATAGGCGGTATATCAAATGTTACTAATAAAGATAAAGACTAAGCCCATACACACTGGCCAGAGTCTTGGTGTCCTCTCAGCAGTAATTGTTAGACAGTTGCATTTGCATATGTAGGGCCGAGCTTGTGGAATTGAATTCCTATAGAGCTTCAGGTGGAGAAGGATTATCTTCTCTTCTTAGGAAGGCAAAAGCCAGGATGTTTGGTGCAGGTTTTTGGTTCGGGCATTTCGAATGGATGTAGTCTGGATAGGCATAGTGCAGATTCTAATTTGTGCTAATTTTAAGTGGAGCAGATGGAGTGGGAGAGTGTGTTATGTACAGGTTAGCCATGTTCATTGTAAAGGGGGTTTTGGGGTTCAAATTTATTTTATTGTACCATGCCTCAAACTTATTTTGAGCAGACGTGTTATTAAATGTTAATTAAATGAGTCAAATAGTAACTGGTGGAGATGTAGAGACTAAGGCACCAATCCGTACGTAACTGGGGTGGCCAATGGAGTAATACTGCTGAACACTTCTCAGTGAGATCAAATTAGGAACCTAAATTGGACCCTTTGAAAATTGACTCTAGCTGTGTGCCAAAATTTAAGAGTATTTTCACTAGGAATCTATATTTTTGGTGCCCAAAAAAGTTGACCACTTCAAGGCTGGCATTAGTATGGGGAAGAAGGAGTTAAGAGGCTTAGTACTGATTTCCAACAAGCACCTATTTTAGTTGCTGAAGGAGGTTGTTTAGAAACCTTCTGTGAGTTCTACATGTGGAAATAACAGCACTTACATCTGTAGACTGACTTAATGTGTAAACTATTTCAGAATATCACTGACACGTGTTGAAGTTTCTGACACACAGGGCATGCCATGACAAGCTAAAAAAAATCATACATGTAGTTCCTATTTTACCACATTCTACATGCATAATCAAACTAAGCTCTCTGTCTGCTTTTGGCCATCTCCAAGCCATGAATCACATTTATAAGAGTGTTTGTTTTGATCAGGGATTAAAATGAGGAACTGAGGCTTCGCTGCTGAATTGGCTGCGATTATACATATAATTATTTGTAAAGCGGCCACTATGGAAGTAATTTTATAAAACTTTTATGCATGTAAAACACTTCTTATAAAATTAGGTTATGCTTAAAAAGTATTCATGGTGCAATTATGTACTTGTATGTGACTTTAGCGTAGGTATGTTCATGGGAGGAGTTGGAGAGGGCCTGTGATGCGACTGCATGTACTTTACATGCTATCATTTAGTCCTACCTCCGAATGGGCGCACATGCCAGTACGCTCTGTCTAAGCACTATTTCTGCAGAAGTTGTGCTAGTATTTTGTAAAGATCCATAGGTGCCTATGGGGTTATTTTAGAAGCATCCCCACTTGTAAAACAGCAGCATTTGCTCGTAGACTGGAATATCCATGCAAATGCGATTTCAGAAAGCCACTATTTACAAGTGGAGAATCGCACTACCCAGAAATTTCAAGGGGGAATGGTTTGGATGTGGCCTGGGCAGGTCAAAAATCTGCACATGCATTTCCTATATTAGAAAGAGAATCCATTTGTATGGCAATGATTTTCCACAGTGGGTTTCACACTAGTTCAGAGGCATGTGTAGGTTTTAAAAAATGCTTGTTTCGGTTAGGGTGTTATATGAAGGATCAAGGGAGTAATTCACCTTAATCCTTTATTTCCTCTTTGAAAATGCAGAGAACATTGCAGGCTCTCTTAATTGGCAAGACTTTTATGTATAGTTTTCTAAAATGGCCCAGCTACATGTGGAAATTGCAAAATTGGCATTTCCATGTATAAGCTGCTTCTATTGTGCCACAGTTTTCCCATATGTAGGTTTGTAAACTGGCCTCTCCTGTGTATAGAGGCATATTCACAGATGCTCCTACTCGCCCTTATGCAGATTTTACAAAAGGCACTTGCCAGAGCCTTTATAAAATATAGCAGCAGTCATGTGATGTAGTGAGGGCAAGCAGACATGAGTGACTTGCTCTCTGGTTTCCTCCCCATTTCTCTTACAATTAACAGCAAAGTTAGACCCCACTTTATAGCAGCAAGGTCACGCACAATATTGTGGAATGATTGACAGTTGAAAGAATGGCATCAGGGTTCGAATGGCTACAAAATCGATGCGGAAAGACTGAGAGAAACCCCTGGCATCCTGATAAAATGGCTGACGAACCAGATGCTGGCTCCTGTTCTGCAAAAGAGGCATTAGCTGAAGAAGTAACTGACAGTTCAGGCACTGTCTGGCAAATTTGATCCATCTTTGAAAAACTAGGCTCAATATTGCAAGCAGTGATTTCATGAAGCTACACAGAGACACAAAGTAGCTTTAGTCAGCAGCTTGCACATATAAGTGCTGGCATTTATGCATCACCTATGTATGAAGAGCAAAGAAGCGCCTAGTTGCAGGCTGCTATTTTATAAAGACATGTGAAGGCAAATTTTAGATAGACAATGGTTTTAATAAAAGGATGTCTGAGGCGGAGCAGCGGATCTTGCAGATTGAGGAGGAAAGCACAGAGATGGTCTTAGTGTTAAAGCCTCTACAGAAGATGGCAGGGCGGCAAGATGGAGAGATGATATTGAACACTAAAGCTGCTACAACAATCTTCACTTTGTGGGAGTCCCAGAATCTGTAAAAGAAGTGGAACTAAGGGGAATCCTAGAAACCTGGCCACTCTTAGTTTGTGAGAAGACTGTGGGTTTATTATTGAGGGGGCTCATCGCCTGGGCCCACCACATAAGTGCGACAGCCGACCTCGGATACTTTGAACTTCCAGCAGAAGGATAAAATGCTGCTTGCAGCGAGACAACGTATCTTAAGTTTTCAAGATTACTCCGTACAGCTGGCGCAATGCCGAAAGGAATTCTCGGGTCTTTGCCATTGCCTCTATGCGGCGAAGGTGCATTTTGCTCAATACCCCCCGCCAGATTAAGGATTGAACACAATAGAGTGAGCAAAACATTTGCAGAGGTTCAGAAAGCCATGAAGTTCAGTCCTTCAAGTATGTAATGATTGGGGGGGGGGGGGGGGTAATAGGATGGGGGAAGATTAGAGGAGAGAAGAGGCTTGGGTTAATTGACTGGGGGGGCAAAAGTGGGGGGGGAAATTAAAATGTAAAGGTGGATGATGTGCTCTGGTGTGCTACTCATCTATCAAGAGTCTCAGCATGGCTGGCCCTTTGAAGTTGCTTTTGCTAATAAAGAAGATTTGAGAGTATGGGGAGGGGGAAAATTATTCTTAAAGTGTTGTGTGCCCACAAGCTGGGCGTGGTGGTGTTATTTTTGTTAATAGAAATGACTTTAAGAGCTAAAATAGAGTGGAAATTTTCTATGTCCCGAGCTGGAGGTCTTAATTCCCCTCTCCACGACCTATCTAAAACTGGCCTTCGCATGTCTTTATAAAATAATAGCCTGTAACTAAGCATCACTTTGCTCTTCATACATAGGTGACGTATAAATGCCGGCACTTAAATGTGCAAGCTGCCGACTATTGCACTTGTGTCTCTGTGTAGCTTCGTGAAATCACTGCTGCTGTTTTACAAGCCAGCAAATAAATGCACATTCCTTATCGTCCCTCCAGTCTAGTCCCGAACCTCTGGGGTTGTGCTCCTCTTCCAGTAGCTTGGAGACTGAGAAATGTCATCCTTTTGATGACACTGCTATAAATACCGAGGAACCACCTCCTCAGTTCAGTTCTCTCAGTCTCCAAGCAGCTGGAGGGTGGTGAGCCTGGAGCTTTGGGGCTCACTAGAGGAGCAATTAAGGAAATTTTAGAGAGTTTAGGAGTTGTATGGGGAGATTTAGTGGAAAGATGGCTATAGATTTCATATAGCTTCAGTTTATTATTTTGGCAGGTTCTGTGACTTTAAATTTTGTTGGAGCGGTAAGGCCCCCTCCCTCCCCTCCCGGTTTGCTTTCGGAGCTCAGCTGGGGCAGTGCCAAAGAGACAGCCGGTAGAGGGGAAAAGGCTCCGGTTCCTGATAGATGGATAAGGAACCGGTGCCTTAGGCTCTGCAGCGCGCCAGAAGTTGTTCCCTGTGAGTGCTCAGAGCCGCTGTCGGTGACTCTGGCGGTTAGTGGCAGCACTTCAAAGAAGCGGCGTTTTCCCTTTATTAGACCCGACCAGGCATCGGTGGAGGACCGGGAGAGTCCAGATCAGTGGGGTAGAGTTCAAGAGGCCCCATTGAGGTAAGCCGCCAGGGAGTGGCGCGCTGTGCCGCTGAGCAAGTGTGCCGGAGTAGGCCCGACTGTGTGGTCTCAGTGCGGGAAGCGCTGTGTCCATCGGGCAAACGTAAACAGCCCTGTTTTTGGCGCTAGAGCTTCATTTGGTTAAAATTTCTTCAGAAACCACCAAGGAGGGGGGGGGGGGGGTTCAGAGAGTTGATATTGAAACTTATTTTTAAAAAAAAGTTTTTAAAGGGGGTGGCTTACGGTTGGGAGCAGAGTCTGTAGAAGGGTCCTCAGCCTGTAGGTCAAAGGGTGTGCTGCAGGGCTTATTGTTCAGCTCCATTCTACAGAGATGCCCTCTAAACCGCAATGTGTGCTCTGTGGTGCTAGGCGGGGGGCGGTCTCGGACACAGGAGTGTGCAGGGGGTGTATGCTGGAGGCATCCACGATGAAGCAAACCGGAGAAGTGGTTTCAGAGGGTCCCAAAGTGGTGGTAGAGCCTTTACTGGAGCTAGTTTCCCCTGCTGAGCCACTGCTGGAACCTGTGGCAGGGCCTTCCTCAGCTCTGGATTTTCCTATTCCTCCAGCACTGTTGCCGCGGGGCCTGGAGGCAATTTTTTCCCAGAAGTTTGTTATGCTAATTCAGCAGGCGTTTGGAGGTGTTAGGAGAGATGTCCCATCTACAACCTCGAATGCGGAGCTAGGGGAAAGAGGCCAGGGACGCCTATGGCTGCAGGATCAGTAAGGCGCCAGGCTAAGAAAGCTAGAATAGACAAGGACACAGATCAGTCAGTGGCCTCTGTGATGGTTCTATCCAAAGAGGGAGATGAAGACCTAAAACTCGAGGAAGAGTTAGAGGAAGGAGAAATTGCAGAGCAGGAAGATCAAGCGCAGGTTGTTCAAATTTTCCGCAGAGAGGAGTTACCAGCCCTCATTTCAGAAATGCTCAAGGCGCTTAATATGCCACAGACGGGGACGGCTGAAGGGGCGATCTTGGAGGACCCATTGTTACAGACGTTTCGAAAGACTCCGAGGGTGTTTCTGATACACAAGGTAGTCAAGGAGATGATTCAAGGAGAATGGGATTTGCCCGAAGCTGGACTCAAGGGGTCCAGGGTTATGTGCCGGCTTTACCCGCTGGTGGAGCAGGATAAGGAATTGTTTCAGGCGCCAAGAGTGGATACGGCCGTCGCAGCTGTTACCAAAAAGACTACCATCCCAGTGGAGGGTAGCGCAGCGCTTACGGATACTCAGGATAGGAAGTTGGACGCCTTGTTGAGGCAGGTTTTTGACGTGAGCGTGCTGTCGATTCAAGCTTCGATTTGTGGAGCATGGGTAGCTAGAGCCTGTCTGCATTGGTCTCAGCGCCTCCAAGGAGAGCAGATGGGGGTAGAGACTGCAAATTCGTCCAGACTAGAGTTGGGGATGGCTTATCTGGCTGATATCCATTACGACCTTATCCGTGGATTAGCGAACAGTATGGCTTCGGTAGTAGCGGCAAGGCGGTATTTGTGTCTGTGCAACTGGGCAGCGGATAGTTTGTCTAAGGCTAGGTTGAGTAAGCTACCCTTCAGAGGCAAGCTTATTTTTGGAGAGGATTTGGATAAACTGGTGAAGGACTTCGGCAAATCCAAAGGGGGATGGCTGCTGGAGGATAAACAGAAGCAGGGACGTTCTAATGTACCTCCGAAGACTCCTCAGAGGGAGTTTCGCCATTTTCGTTCCCCTAAGTTCATCCAAGGTCAAAGGGGGCATTTTCCCTATAGAAACCAGGGGTTTCGGGGCTTTAGGGGAGCAGGCAGAGGTTTTGGGGCCGCCTCCTCAAATCTTAGAAACACAATGAAGCGAGGGGGGCCCAGGCAGGCTTGGTGCCTGTAGGGGTTCGGCTTGGTGCCTGTAGGGGTTCGGCTACGGGAGTTTTACTTCAGACCAGTGGATACTGGAGGTGATTCGAGAAGGTTATGCTTTGGAATTTTGCCGGATGGTCACCGACTCGTTCATTCAGTCCCCCTGCAGGGCAAGACTCAAGTTTGACGCAGTCAAACAGACAGTAGAGCGACTGGTAGCTCTAGAGGCGATAGTGCCAGTTCCGCAAGTCGAATGCATTTCGGGTCGGTACTGCATTTATTTCGTAGTTCCGAAGGAGAAGGGAACTTATCGGCCAATTCTGGATCTCAAAAGAGTAAATCGCTGTCTCCGAGTGTCTCATTTTCTCATGGAAACATTGAGGTCAGTCATAGTAGCCGTATGAAAAGGGGAGTTTCTTACTTCCTTGGACTTGTCGGAAGTGTACCTGCACATTCCCATTTGGCAGGAACACCAAAGATTTCTCAGGTTTGCAGTTCCTATGGGACCTTTTCAGTTCCGGGCATTACCGTTCGGGCTAGCTATGGCACCACGGATGTTCACCAAGGTGATGGTGGTGGTAGCTGTATCACTAAGGACGGCATTCTAGTACATCCTTATCTGGACAATTGACTAATTTGAGCAAAGTCAAGAGCCGAAAGTGAGGTGGCCACGACCAGAGTGGTTGCGTGCCTGCAAAGCCTAGGATGGGTAGTCAATATGTCAAAAAGCACGTTGACTTTGTCGCAGAGTCTGGAATACCTGGGAGCGAGGTTCGATATGGAGGTTGGCGGGGTTTTCCTGCCTCGGCATCGAGCGAAAAGTTTGAGGAAGTTGGTACGTGAATTTCTGAGCAGGTCGTATCCCACGGCGTGGCATTATCTACAGTTGCTTGGTACTATGGCAGCAATGATCAAGCTGGTGCCATGGGCGAGAGCCCATATGAGACCACTGCAGACAACTCTGCTCAGGTGATGGTCTCACCAGAGCGACACTCTATCCCGGAGACTACCCTGTCCGATAGAGATGCAGCAGGCGCTGCGGTGGTGGTTGCGTCCAGGGAGTCTGGAGAAGGGGATGCCCTTGGAATCGCCCTAACAACGGATGCCAGCCAGTTAGGCAGGGGAGCTCACTTCCAAGGCCAATTCGCACAGGGGCAGTGGTCCATCTGGGAGAAGCTCTGGTCGATCAACAGGTTGGAACTCAGAGTAGTAGCATTGGCCTTCCGGGTGTTTCAGCCCTATTTGCAAAGGAAAGCAATTTGAGTGTTTTCCAACAACGCGACAGCGGTGGCCTACATCAATCGGCAAGGAGGCACCGGCAGTGTGGCTCTGGAGACCGAGACCGAGCAGTTGTTCGATTGGTTCGAACTGCACCTGGAGGCTCTGTTGGCAGCGCATGTGGCAGGGGTAGACAATGTCGAAGCCGACTTGAGTTGGGTGAAGATAGATCCAGGAGAGTGGATTCTTCATCCGGAAGCGTTTGAAATGATCGTATGTCGCTGGGGGACACCAGTAATGGATCTCATGGCGACTTTCCACTTGGCAAAGGTCAGTTGGTTTTTCATCAGAAGACGAGAATGAATGTCAGAGGGCCTAGATGCTCTCATTCAGGACTGGCCAGTGGAGCAGCTAGTGTATGTATTTCCACCTTGGGTGCTCATACGCCGCGTACTACAACGTATTGAATGGCACAAAGGATTGGTGATATTGATAGCACTGGATTGGCTGAGGAGACCTTGGTATGCGGATCTCAGGAGACTGTTGGTGGAGCGGTCTTGGCGTCTTCCAGTCAGGAAAGACCTGTTGTCTCAGGGTCCGCTACATATGCCTCAGGTGGATCGATTCTCGCTTACGGCTTGGCTCTTGAAAGGGCAAGGCTAAGAGCAAAGGGTTATTCCGCAGCAGTAATTGCTACATTGCTGAAGGCGTGAAGGAAGTCTACATCATTGGCGTACGTTCAAGTATGGCATATATTTGAAGCTTGGTGTGCGGACAGGAATTTGGAAGCCTTAAGAGCATCTATTCCTCAAATTCTGGCGTTCCTACAGGATGGATTTCAGAAAGGTTTAGCGGCCTCATCCTTGGGGGTACAGTTAGCAGCGCTGTCCTGTTATAGAGCTAAGATAAAAGGGAAAGCCATGGGGACTCACCCAGATGTAAAGCGTTTTTTAAGGGCGGTGTTGCTTTTGAGACGTCCATGTCATCAGGTAGTTCCGATGTGGGATCTTGCTTTAGTTTTGGAAGTGTTGGTGCGCAAACCGTTTAAGCCATTGTCTAGATCGTCTGTGAAGGATCTTACGCTCAAGGTTGTCTTCCTGGTAGCGATATGTTTGGCCAGGAGAATTTCAGAATTGCAGGCTTTGTCCTGTAGAAAGCCTTTTCTGGCTTTTTATGATTCAAAGGTGGTCTTGAGGCCCGTACCGTCCTTTTTACCAAAAGTGGTATCTTTGTTTCATATGAATCAGGTAGTTTCTTTGCCGGTTTTCGGGGGAGGTCCTGAGACTTCGTCTACTGAGCGGTCGCATCTCTTGGATGTTCGGGCATTAAAGAAATATATTCGGCGGATGGCAGACTTCCGAAAGTCTGATAGGCTATTTGTCCTTTTTGGGGGTACAAAGAAGGGAGAAGCAGCATCAAAGGCTTCCATTGCCAGATGGATTAAGGAGACTATAGTGTCAGCGTATCGGTTGAAGGGCAAGCTGGTTCCAGAGGGACTGAAGGGTCATTCGACATGGGCTGAGTACAAGTTAGTATCAGTGGTTGAAATTTGTAAGGCAGCGACCTGGCCGTCCTTAAATTCTTTTTTAAGACACTACCATCTGGACGTTCAGGCGGAAAGTGATACTTTGTTTTGGTGCATCAGTGCTTCAGGCGGGGATAGCAGACCCCTCCCGTTGATTTGTTTCACTGCTCTGTTACATCCCTAGAGGTTCGGGACGATAAGGAAGATGAAATTAGACTTACCTGCTAATTGTTCCTTGAGGAACTCCTGTCTAGTCCTGTATCCCGCCCGAGTATTCATTTTTGGACAAGAGCCTGAAGCAAGCAATTTATCACAGGTAAGAAGAAGATAAACCTGTATGAGTTCTGGTCCCTAAGGGAGGGGGGGGGGTGTCTGATCAGGAGATATAGAAAGGGGTCACTTTGCTCCATAAGGGGAGGGAGCGGGCCTAAGGAGTTTGAACCAGAGTTAGTATGGGGCAAGGGGGATCAGGAAGAGAAAAGTCCCCCTTAATAGTCCTATAGTTCTTAGTTCAGTTAGCTCACCGTTTTTTCAATAATGTTTATTACTTAATTGTTGCTCCGGTGAGTTTGCTTTGTCAATAGGTTACTGAAGCGAGGAGGCGGTTCCTCAATGTCATCAAAAGGATGATGTTTCTCAGTCTGAAAGCTGCTGGAAGAGGAGCACAACCCCAGAGGTTCGGGACTAGACTGGAGTTCCTCAAGGAACAAAAATTAGCAGGTAAGTCTAATTTCATCTTTGCCAGCACCCTTAAATGCATTTTACAAAAAGCTCTGAATTTGGCAGAATCATTTCTTGAATTCTTGGACACGTGAACATCCTGACCTAGCTGTCCCATTTCCCACATAAAACCCAATTTTGCATAGGGGCTCTAAATCTAGGCCTAACTTCAAGTTCTGGGATTTAAAATTAAGGAATGTTTTCAGCCCAAAATTAAGGATCCTAAATTTTAGTGGAATGTCAGCCAAATTTAGACACCTAAGTGAAGCACGGGGCAGTGTGATGCGTTTTGTTAAATTTTGGCATCTGTATCGCTACACAAGCTGCCATGTCTCGGTGCATCCTTCCATAAGGTGCTGTATCATATTCATGCCTTGTTTGGAACACCCCTTTATGAATCTTGCACCTCTCACTATCCCTTTTACTTCCTTCCAGGGTTTGGAGTCACCAGCAAACTGTGGGATCGCTCATTTCACACATTGATCCCCGAAGAGATGCAACAAGTGCATTAATAGCGCACCTACCAGCTTAAGATTTCCAAAAGCACTGCATGGGTGCAGAACTGCGAAAATCAGAGGAGAGGAAAAAAAAACGCATTCAACCAGCAAAGAGCAAAATCAGCTATTTTATATTCAAATCTTTCTATTGTATGTTTTTATTTGTTCTACTAAGTGCCTGATTGCAGGGGAGTACTAATGGCTGTGACTAAATGCATATTTATTAAAATGAAAAAAATTGCTAAATCTATTTTTTGGCAAGATAAACAACTTTTATATGTATACTGTATCTGGTAAAAAGGTCAGGTAATCGTGTCCAGCCTGAGCTCAGAATATATATATTTCCTTATATCATTTTGGTATAGTTTTAATATATTTGAAAATTTTTAGTGCTGAGAAAGTAAGGGACAAATTGCCCTGAGTAGAGCTAGGAACACGCCAGGTATATTGTACAAGCTTGTCTCTCAAAGCTCTGCCAGTGCATTCCCAGTGTTGCCCTTCAACCTCATCTTTGGTTTTCCTAGAGCAGACACTGACAACTTGTGCCAAACTGCATGGTGGATTTGTGATAACATACTATAGACATTGAAGGCCACGTTATTGCATTCATTTTTGAGCCCTGATATGAGCAGGACTGCACGCTAACCATCTTCCAGCCTTTTTATATAGCTTTGTTTTAATTATCCCAGACAAACCTGATTTCTTAATTACCAGATCTCCGTAGACATATGTCGCATGAAAAAAAAAAAAACAGTTCTCCATAGACTTAGTCTAAATCTTGAAATTTGTGATAAAGAAGCTTATCATGGCTCAGGAAGGAGCTATAGAAAAGGTGATGTGACTCTGAATAAGCAACCTGTCAGTTCTGGTAGAAATAAGAAAACAGAATTTTCCCATAAAAGACTACCAGTCCCAGAATGCACCAGGTTTCCAGCAGCCATTAGAGGAGCTGAAGTGGGGAAACGTGTGTTCAATCAGGAGGGCTATGAGGTAATCCCTAAGCACTCATCTCAAAGGGCAGGGCCTGATTCAGCACAGCTGCGCTGTGTTAGGGAGGAGCACTCATCTAAGCAGAATAAGGGTAGAGTTTATTCTACAGAGAATTATCCTCATTATCCTGAGAATCAGCTTGAGCTTGATCATCAGTTTCATCTGAAGGATCATCAGAAGCCAAACCGGACGGACAGAGAGGGAAAGAAACCCTTTGGAGGAAGGAAGAGGAAAGCCTTTGAGAGGTCTAGAAGAGTCCAGAGCAGTACGTATACTGGGAGGCATTTCAAGGGCCAGCATACACCATTGGACTGGGGAAAGCCAGAGGAATGGTGCTACAGAGCTAGGAATCTCCAGACGCTACCTGTGAGGGAGACGGCTGCACGTGGAAGGGACCCTAAGACCTGTGCCAGAAGGTATGTGAAGAGAGATCCAGTGTCCAGGGATCTGGATTGGAAGACTGGACATAAGAACTGGACTACATACTGGCCAGGTTATATAGAGAGGAACTCTAACAGCAATGGAAGCTCAGGTATGAACACTGATCTATGCCCTAGCTATAACCTTGAAAGAGAGCAGGGAAACAAGTATTCTCCTGAAAGTGCTCCATTGAGAGATTCATCTGTGCCAATCCATGATATTGAACCCATGCTTGTTGAAGAAGGGGGAATGATTGCAGATGAAGAATGTGTTTATATGGACTGCTCTCTGTTTAAACTCCTTTGGTGATTTTCTGTTATAAAGTACAGCAACCATCACAAAGAAATACAAACTTGTTCTTTAATCTACTCAGAAAAGCTCCTGAAGCAGGATTTGACCCACACAGTAGAAAGCAAGCCAGCTAAGGGGTTTCAGCTGGATAACTGCTAGCAATTGAGCCTTACCTAATTACTTGTGAGCTAGGAGAGAATCACTTCTGAATCTATGTGGGAAGTTATCAGAAGTTAACCTGAAAAGAACAGTTTTTTTCTTTCTTTGTGGCTTTTCGTTTGTTTGATGTATGCTAAGAAAAGACCAGTTTGTTCCAACCAGGTCTTATTTCTTTTGCTTTAATTGCCTGACAAGTTTAAAGGTTGTTTTCCTGATTTTGTTTTTTTTCAAGTTTAACACTGAAGGCAAGTAACCTGATTTATGTGCTACCAAGCATATCTGTGTTGGGAGAAATAACCCCATAAATAAATATCTTATTGGCTTTACCCAAGAGCACAACTAAATTATTGTCAGCAGCTGTGTCTGGTGTGAATGAACTACATTGCCCACAATCTCTTGCAAATCATATAGATATATGCACTTGCCAAGACTGTGAAGATTCTCACCCAGGCAGCCGTCTGACAAATTGTATTAAAGTGACACTGTCATGGTGGTTACTGGAGAATGGGAGCTGAGGGTTAGGTTGGGGCACAGATTAGTGCTGAAAAGTGGCATTGCTTCCTTTAGCAATGCGTGGGATCATGGGATCGACGCTTGGCTAGAGAGGAAATATGGCCAGTTTAAGGCTAAGATCGTTGTCGCTTGTTTCTTTGCTCTTATTTTTCCAGGGCCACATGAATTGCATTACTACTTATGACTTTTGAGATTTGCTTTTGGACAGCAGGCTTATGCCAAGTCATTGCCAAGTTTGGGTCTTCTATCCCCTACCCCAGAACATAACTTTAGCTGGCAACAGCATGCGCTATATGGGGTTAGAAAGCTAGATCTAGGCTTGGCGTTTAGTGGAGATAAGGAGTTGGGATGGATTGTGCTTGCTCTTATGTATACCAATAACTTTGTTTTACGGAGTATAATGAAAGTGCCTTGCAAGGGCAAAATTGCCCTTTCATGTGCTCGTCTTAGGCAGACAGCCACCAAGGGACCTTGATGCAATGTTTAATGGGGAACAGAGATAGTTAAGCCATAGCAGAACCTTATAGTGAGAGAGGAGTGATTAGAGCAGAGCGTGGCAACGCCTATGACCTGGCACCACGGATTGTTCTGGTGCCCTGAGAATGGCCTTTTAAACCACCTCGCTGTACATTTGATTGACTGACTGATCTGGTTCTGAGATCAATGCTCATGTCTTTTCTCTGAGTCCTTATGGGAATGAGACCTTGAGGCAGGGAGGGTGCAACTGCTTTGCAACTTTGTGCCTGCTCCACTTTAGTTATTACAATCAGATCTTTACAGAATTGAAAAATATTTTAAGTTTTTGTGCCAACCCTGAATTTTAAGAAACCAGGGACATTTTTGTTTTCCTAACTTTTCTTTTCTTTCCCCCTTTATTTTGCTCTTCGTCTTTTTTTTTTTTTTTGATAGAAGTGTGTGTATGTGTTGGGGGTTTGGGGGCTGCTTACTTTACTTTCATCATGTTTTTGACTCTGCTCTGCTTTCTAGCCCCTCACCTCCAGTTGCTACTGTGTATTTCCTCAGACCCAGTCCTAGTAATTGGTGGTGACACTCCCTGAACAGGTGTTAAGTGCTGGGAGAACACAGTGCCTGGGGGTTTTCTAGCTTTGCTTCTTTGTTGTTGTTGTTAAGTGCATTTGAGTCTGGCGACCTTTTGGATAGTTGTCCTAAACTGTGGTTGGTCTTCAGTCAGGCGGCTCATTATTGACAGAGTAGCACCCATTGCTGCTGTTTTTGTATTGATACATCTCATTGCTGGCCTTCCTGTTTTGCGTTGACCTTCTACGTGTCTTGCCAAACATGTCTTTCTCTAATGAGCTCTCTCTTCGCATCATGTGTCCAAAGTATGAAAACCGAAGTCTTGTCATCTGAACTTCTAAAGAAAGCTTAGGTTTGATCTCCTCTAGTACTGACTGGTTTGTTCTTCGGGCAGTCCATGGTATACACAGTATTTGTTGCCAGCACCATAATTAAAAGGCATCAATTTTCTTCCTGTATCTTTTTCATTGTCCAACTTTTGCATCCATATGACATTACTGAAAATAGCATGGCTTGAACAAGTCCAATCTTTGTATGGAGACAGACATCTCTGCTCTTGAGAATCTTGTCTTCCAAGAGCAATGCATCATCAGATTTCTTGACTGCTTGTTTGTTTATTGATGGTTGATCCAAGAAGGTTAAAGTTATCTACTATTTCATAGTAACACAGTATATGACAGCAGATAAAGACCAGCATGGTCCATATAGTCAGCCCTGCAAGGCGGCAAGAGTAGGTGCACGTGCCGCTCCGTGCAGGTCACCCTTCCCTCTCTTTGTTTAGAGGTGTACCCACCGCTCAGTGTAGGTCACCTCCATTTGTTCAGATATGAGATAGTTATGCTTATTTTGATTTTATCCTGTTGCTATAAAGGGATCCACTGTGTCTGTCCCATGCCATTTTGAATTCTGTCACTGTTTGCCTCCACCACTTCCATCGGGAGGGCATTCCAAGCATCCACCACCCTTTCAGTGAAAAAGTATTTCCCGACATTGCCTTTCAGTTTACCCCCTTGCAGTTTCATGTTATGCCCTCTAGTTTTACAGCTTCCCCATCTTTGGAAGAGGTTTGTTTGTCCATTACTATAAGTATTTAAAGATCTGAATCCTATCTCCCCTGTCCCTCCTCTCCTCCAGAGTGTACATTTTTAGGTCTTCAAGTCTCTTCTCATAAGTCTTCTGATGCAGGCTCCAAATCATTTTGATCGCCTTCCTCTGAACCGCTTCCAGCCTTTTAATATCCTTTGTGAGATCCAAAATTGAACACAATATTCCAAGCGAGGCCTCACCAGCGACCTATACAGTGGCATTAGTACTTCTTCTGGTAATTCCTCTCTATATACAAACCAGCATCCTTCTGGCTTTTGCATCTGCCTTGTCACACCATTTTGCCACCTTGAGATAGTCAGAAACAATCACTCCGAGGTCGTCGTCCTGGTCTGTGCACCCCAATCTCTCACCCTCTATCGCATACAGTTCCATTGGATTTCTGCTTCCCAAGTGCAAGACACTGCACTTCTTCACATTAAATCTTAACTGCCAAGTATTAGACCATTCTTCCAGCTTTTGTAGATCTTTCCTCATGTTCCCCACTCCCTCAGGGGAGTCCACTCTGTTGCAAATTTTGATGTCATCTGCAAAACGACAGACTTTTCCATTCAGCCTTTCGGCAATATCACTCACGAATATATTAAACAGTACCGGCCCCAGGACTGAACCCTGGGGCACACCGCTAATCACCTTCCTTTCATCCAAGTGAGTTCCGTTTACTGTCACCTTCTGTCGTCTGTCAGTCAACCAATTTCTGATCCAGTTCACCATCTTGGGACCCATCACCCAGCTGTTGAGTTTACTGATAAGCCTCCTATGAGGAACAGTATCAACGACTTTGCTGAAATCTAGGTAGATCACATTCATCGCATGCCCTTGATCTAATTCTTTGGTGACCCAGTCAAAGAACTCAATCAGATTTGTTTGGCAAGACTGTCCTTTGGTAAAACCATGTTGCCTTGGATCATGCAACCTGTTGGTTTTGAGGAAGTCCACTATTTGCTCTTTCAGAAACACCTCCATTACTTTTCCCGCCATCGAGATAAGGCTTACTGGCCTATAGTTTGTCACTTCTTCCCTATTACTACTTTTGTGGAGAGGTACCACCAGCCCTTCTCTAGTCCTGTGGAACGTCTCCTGTCTGCAAGGATCTATTAAAAACATCCTTTAAAAGGTCCTGCAAGAATCTCTCTGAACTCTTTCAGAATCCTGGGGTGTATCCCATCTGGTCCCATAGACTTGTCCACTTTCAGTTTTGCAAGCTGTTCTAATACATCATATTTTGTGAATGGTGTAATATCTACTCCATTCCCATCTGTATATTTTGAAAATCACAGGTGGTCCTTCTCCAGGATTTTCTGTAGTGAAAACAGAGCAGAAGTATTCGTTTAGCATTTTCACTTTTTCAATGTCACTTTCCACTAATCCATTCCCAGCACTTTTTGAGTCCTGCAATTCCACCTCTGACTTTCTTCCTCTCCCGAATATACCTGAAAAAAGTCTTGTTTCCACACGTCACATCTTTAGCCATCTTTTCTTCTGTCTTTGATTTTGCTTCCTTATTTCTCTTTTTTTCTCTTTAGTTTGATCTTATATTCCTTTCTGTGTTCCTCTGTTTGAGAGCTTCTGAATTTTGTGAAAGCTGTGTTTTTTGCCTTTATTTGTGCAGACACTTCTTTGGAGAACAAAATAAGTTTCTTTTTCCTCTTGTTTTTATTAACTTTCCTTACGTATGTATCTGTTGTACCTTTTATTGCATTCTTTAGTTTAGCCCATTGCAATTCCACTTCCCTTATCCCCTCCCACCCTACCAATTTCTCTTTCAGATACTTGGCCATTTTACTGACATCAGCGTTTTTGAAGTCTAAGACTTTGAGTTTGCTGTGAATGGATTCCACCTTTGCTTTTACCTCAGACCACACTGTGTGATGATCGCTGCTGCTCACATGGGCACCCACCTGGATATTTGATACCCTATCTCCATTGGTGAGCACTAAATCCAACACATAGCTCTCCCTGGTTGGTTCCATCACCATTTGTTTAAGTAACGCATCTTGGAAGGCATCCACAATTCTTTTACTTCTTTCCAGATTTGCAGAAGGAACAATCCAATCCACATCGGGTAGATTAAAGTCACCCAGTATGATCACTTCCTCCTTTATGGCTGTCTTTGCAATGTCAACAATCAATTCACTATCCATTTCTTTGGTTAGTGTTGGAGGCCTGTAGACTACACCAGTATGGATGACAGTGCCATTTCCTCTTCCAACACAATCCAGAGGGCTTCTTCTTTTTCCCAAGTCCCCTGCATTTCAGCAGCTTTAAAACCCACTTGTTCCTCCAACACTTACCTGACAGCAATTGATCCTAGACATACCCTCCAGGAATTGACCCAATTTAGTTAGAAAAGACCTACATGCATTATCTGACTTTTATCTATCCTTCCAATGTAAATAGATTATGTATATAGTTAGCCCTGTTTTCCAAGTTTATACTCCTGTTCGATGTAAACCTGACAGCTTGTTGTTATGGTCGTTAATGTTATAATGTAAACCGCACTGATGCTAAATAGCGCGGTATATAAGAAATTGTAATAAATAATAATAAAATAAATACTCCTCCTCCTTTTTTCTACCCTCTATCTCTTCTAAATAGATTATAGACAGCTATGGCTATATCCCATTCATGCAACTCATTAAAACATGTTTCTATAATGGCCACAATGTTCAAGTCCATTTCCACTATTAGGAACTTCGTTGGCTAGGTTTCGAGCATTTGTACGCATTGCTTTCCAGCATTTGTTGAATGGCTTGCCTGCCTTTTGCATGGATTTTGTTCTACATGCCTCTTCCTGCTTGCCATTGATGTGTTCAAAAGTGTGGCTGTTCCCAATGTTTTGCTTTTGCTGGGAATGACGTACTGAACTTGTCCTTCTCCAACCGTCACCCCCTTTGCCTAGTTTAAATGCCTGTCCACATACAGTACTGCCTGAATTTTTCACTTAGGATCCTTTGCCCTGCGGTGGAGTGATGTAGTTTATCAATACAGTATAGTCTCTTGTTGATCCATGTGTTTCCCCGGTCACCTATATATATCTAAATCCTTCTTGTATGCACCAGGTTTGGAGCCATGTATTAAATTTGTTTATGCGATGCAGCCTTTCTGCCCCCTGATCATGAACAGGTAGAACTTTTGAGAATGCTATAGTTTTAGCAATGGGCTTGAGTTACACTCCCAGAGTCTGGAAGTCCCTTTGAACTGCAGAGGCACGGTTTCTAGCCAGGTTATTTGTACCCAAGTGGGTGACAATATCAATTTTGGAGTGCTCACTTTCTTCTCCATCAACAATGAACTTATTGATTTGGCCAGTTGTCATGATCTTTGTCTCCTTTACATAAAGGTGCAGACTCACTTTAAGATTATGTTCCTTGATCTTGAGAAGCAAATGTTTCAGATCATCTTTAGTTTCAGCCAGTAATGTGGTATCATCAGCTTAGGAAAGGTTGTTGAGTCTTCACCAATCTTCATGCCTCAGTTGACTTCATATAGTCCTGCTTCTCTGATGATTTGTTGTGCATATAAATTAAACATGTAGGGAGTAAGTATGCAGCTTTGTTGTACACCTTTGCTGATTTTAAACCATTCTTTTTCTCCTTGTTCTATTGGAACTGTTGCTTCTTAATCAATGTAAAGGTTGTGCAAGAGAACGATCAGGTGTTCTGGTATGCCATGCTTTTTAATGTGGCCCAGAGTTTCTCATGGTTTACACAGTCAAAAGCCTTGCTGAAGACAAAACACATATAGATATCCTTTTAGTATTCTTTAGTCTTTTCAAGGATTCATCTCACATCGACAATGATGTCTCTCGTTTCTCATTCCTTGCCCTTTCTTGAACCCTGCTTGCACTTCAGGCAGTTCTCATTCCAGGTATGGTTGTAGTCTCTGCTGAATAATCTTCAGTAGAATCTTGCTGGCATGTGGGATCAGAGTGATTGTATGATAATTTACACAGTCCGTTGGATCACCTTTCTATAGTATTGGTATAAACACAGATCTTTTGCAGTCAGTTGACCATGATATTGTCTTCCAAATTTCCTGGCAGAGCCTTGTAATTATGGTAACACCTGTATCAGATTGCTGTAATACTTCAGTGGGAATGCCATTAATGCCTGGTGCTGCTTTGTTTGATAAGGCTTTCAATGCAGCTTCGACTTCTTCTTTCATCACCAATGGTTCCTGATCATAAGGTACAGGTTGAAATGGCTATTGGTCCACTTGATCTTTATCATATAATAACTCTGTATATTCTTTCCACTTTTTCTTAATCTTCTCAGCATCATTCAACATGGATCCTTGAGCATCTTGTAATATTCCAGTTTGAGGCTGAAATTTTTTCTTTGGCTTTCCTAAAGCTATGAGAGTTAATCTTGTTCTTCCTCTAATAGTTTCTGCTTCTATTTATTTGCATGCATCATTATAATACTTCTCCTTGTCTTGTTGCACGTTGGAAATCTCTGAGTTCTGCTATTTCCTCTTTCTCCTCTGGCTTTAGCTTCTCTGTATTTCTGGGCAATTTTCAGAGTTTCTTTGGTCATCCATTTTGGCCGTTTTTGCTTTTTCATCTTTTGTAGAGACTTTATTCCAACACAACCTTCTTGATGTCATCCCATAACTCTTCTGGAGTTATGTCATTTGTATCTAAAACAGCAAATCGATTTTGCAGGCAGTCTTTAAATTCCGTTAGTATATTCTCAAGGTCATATTTTGCTACATTCATGAGTGGCTTGCTCTTTTTCAACTTTAGCTTGAGTTTGCATACTAGTAGTTGGTGATCTGTACCATAGTCAGCTCCAGGTTTTGTCTTTGTTTTTGTTATGCAGCTTTTCTATCGTTGACTTCCACAGAGGTAGTCAATTTGATGTTGGTACAATCCATTGGGTGATGTCCATGTGTACAGTCGCCGTTTGTGTTGCTGGAAGAAGGTGTTAGAATTCTGCAAGACCAATGATCTATTCATTTCAATCAGTCTTTTCCAGCCACTTTGCTGCCAATGTTTGCATTCCAGTCGCCCATGCCTTCAGGATATCCTGTTTGCATGTTCTGTCAATTTCAGCTTGTACTTGTTCATAGAATTCATCAACTTCATCCTCTTCTGCAGCTGTTGGAGCATATACTTGAATTATAGTTGTGTTGATGGGCATTCCTCGTGGATGAATAGAAATTAAGCATTCATTGATTGCATTGTATTTCATTACAGTTCTTGCAAGCTTCTTCTTAATTATAAATGCAACACCATTTCTTTGTCTTTCATTTCCAGCATAGTAGACCATGTGATCATCAGATGCAACATGCCTGTGCCAATCCATTTCAATTTACTGACACCCAACAGATGAAGCTGTACACGTTCCATTTCATTCTTGATCACCTCCAGCTTCCCTTGGTTCATGCTTCATACATTCTATGTCCCAATATCTAAGACATCTTTGCAGCTTCTGACTCTCATTTCATGTGCAGCTACATCAGTAGTCAGACATCCTGAGGACTTTGATCCAACCACATCATAAATGCTGGCTTTATTCTGAAAAGTCTTCAGCTCCTCCCCAGTTGCCAGTTGAGTGCCTTCCGACCTGGGGGGGTCTCATCTTCCAGCACTATAGTGCAATTTGTTTTGTTGTGACTATCCTTTGGGTTTTTGTGGCAAGATACGGAAATAAACTGCATGGAAGAAAGGCCTGGCAATCTAATGCTAGTGTTTTTGCTGTTGTCACAGAAATGTGATCCTCCACTGCCAACACCATCCCATTCTGCTGCTTCCCAGATGAGTGTTTTTTTTTGGACTGGCACTTCAGCTGAGATCTGTCCATCTTGAGAGACCCTGCCAGAAGTTAAGCTACCAATAGCTTAGCCCTCAGCATTACTGATGCACATAAGCCCTCTCAGCACAAGCTGCAAACTTCTTTACACATGCAAAAAGTAGGCTGTGTTCTTTCTAGATTGGATGTCCTTGGCAAGCTAGTACTTATCCAGTGACATGAGATCATAGTCTGAGGAAAGCATGTTTAGAAGGGAAAAAAACCCCCACCAGCCTGAGCTGTTTGGTGGTAATCTTATAAGGGAGCATCTACTATATGTGAACATAGGAATCTAAGAGGAGTAGTTTAGTCATTTAGGGGCATAAATGGCTTCTAAGAAAATCATGTCCAATGTAAAAATGCATGGTTTATTTCATGGTGTGAATTTTCACTGTGGGTGTGCAAATGGGACAGAATGTAGGCAGGGCATTCAAGTAGATTATAAACTATGGTAATTTACATACATATTTGCAAAATGTAGGCAATGTAATTTACACCAGCTGTAGGATTAGTGTAAATTATTGTATCTTAAGTGCCAAAAATGCATCTTAAATTTATGTTTATATTTTGTAAAGTCAAGCATGTGCGTACATAACATTAACACACATTTTTAGGGGCCTATTCTACACCTGCTTTATAATTAGGTGCAACTTCATAAAATTACCCTCTTAATGTATAAGTGAAGGGGTGCTATCAGGAGAGAACCAAACCCCTAACAAAGAAAATGAAAAGCTACAATCTGCAAATGCTGAAATACAAGGCCAGTGATTTTTGTTTCACTGGAAGAACCTGCCCAAGAAGAGCTCTAGAATCACTACTTTTGGCTCCTGTAGCCATCCTGGGACATGTTGCCATTGGGCAGGGAGAGAGGGCATCATTGGTGCCACTCTTTTCTTGAGGTCCCTTTCCCCCTCCCTCTTGTCCGTAAATGAGACAAATATGCTTACCTCCCATGTTTGGTCCACATCAGTCTAGAGATTTGAATCATGCAGTGTCTATAGCTTTGTAAGACCTATTGGTACCATGGTTTAAACCATCAGAGTGAAAATGGCTGGTGGAGAAGCCAGACACAGCTGCTCTGCTGCTGATGGGGAATGGTAGAAGAGATGCCTGGTATAGGAAAAGCTATAGGATGATGATCCAGTTGGATTAATGCTACCTCTGTCTTTCTGCATTTGATGTGCCTATTGGAATTAACTTTCTGAATCGAAAGTTTTTATGACCACACTTGGAGGATCTGACCAATGTTCCATTCCTTATGCATTTCCAGACAAATGACACCGATCTATAGTCAAAACCGTTTTCACTGTGATTAATGACTTAACTAAGCTCTTTATAGCCTGCAGCGAATTAACACAGCATTTCATGGGGACTGTGCATTGCCATATGGCAGGCCAAATTGGGATACTACAGCTGCAGGAATGCTCACAGCTGCTGTGAAGGATGCTCAGCCACTGTGAAGTGGTGGCACCTACAAATTTTGGGCCCATGCTAGCTGAGATCACAAGAGAGGAGCAGTGTATGGTCCCCTGATTGAGGAATGTCAGTAGGTGGCACTAAGCTAGGAGCAGGGATCTAAAATTCAGTAAGAAAACTCTGGGTAGGTGCTAGTATGCCAAAGTGAGGCTTTTTGGCATAATGAAAGTACTACATAACACTCACTGTAGTACTTTCATTATGCCAAAAAAGCCTCACTTTGGCATACTAGCATCTACGCAGAGTTTTCTTACTGAATTTTAGATCCCTGCTCCTAGCTTAGTGCCACCTACTGACATTCCTCAATCAGGGGACCATAGTACCACAACCCAACAGAAGCTTATTCCAACAGGAGAAAATTGCTGGGCAAAAGTATTCCCTTCTCCAACATGTCATTTTTGTAATTAGTTGGACTCAGGTTACAACTACTGCTATCTTTTGCCTAGCTTCTTCTGTATTTTGCCTCATCTGTTTTCCTTTTCTTCTCTCCTGTTTTATCTGGTGTTTATCCCTCCTTTCAAGCTCACTTGGAGCCTCCATTACCAGGTGTAACTTACCTGTAAGGACTGTGGAGTTATGTTGCTAAAAGCGCAATACCCATATTGCCTATTGTAAAACTAGCAATATTCAAAATAAAATACTACCCTGGTTTTAAATTCTCTTTCACTTGTATTTATACACTTAAAAAGTCATGGTCTCAACTCTTTCAGGGAAATCAAAACCACAGTATATGTGTAGTAAAATTCTAGGACTGTCTGTCCCTAGCAAACAGTGCTGGTGCTGGTGCTGACCACTCCGGTCAATGCAGTGATACAATCCCTTGTAAAAATACATGACATGTTCTACTGGCTAAAACAGACAGTTGAACATGCACAAAAGTAAGAATTTCATCAATCTATGTAACACTCTACACGTTCAAATAATAGAAATAACGAAAAAAGTAATTAAGAATAAGAAACAAAAACATATTGATTGAACATAGGAAAGTTTTGGAAATGGAGCTGATTTGGGTTTGCAGCAACAAAGCATGTGAAGACCTTTACAGTCAGTGTCTATGAATATCTCAGATTACATCAATTTAACAAATGCACTAAAATTCAACATGGGCACTTCTGAGGATAATATAAGCATGCAAAAGGTTGGGATATGCTTAAAAACAATAAAAAAGAAAAGATGATATTTCAAAAACAAGAAATCAGAAAAATAAAGGGGAGTATCTGCACACCACACTATGAAGGGGGTAAACCATGTGATATCATTCCATCCCCCACTAAAGGAAAACGAACACATCTGCACCTCAAATGCAAAAATATTTTGTTTTTGAATTATTAAATCCTGTTTCAGAAACAAATGGCATGCCCATTCCTAAAAACGGACACCAGGCCAATAACTATAAATAAATAACTTTTTGAAAAGAACAATGACCCATTTGCATACAAAGACCAAAAATATCCTCATGACACCCATAACAGCATATAAGTCACCATAGTGGGTCAGACCAAGGGTTCATCAAGCCTAGTATCCTGTTTCCAATAGCGGCCAGCCAGGTCACAAGCACCTAACAGGTTCCCAAAAGGTAGACAGCTTCTATGCTGCTTATTCCATGGGTAAGCAGTAGATTTCCCTGGTCCATTTTAAGAATGATTTATGGACTTTTCTTCCAGGAACTTGTCTAAACCCATCTACACTCTCAGCTTTTACTACATCCTCTGGCAACAAATTCCAGAGTTTGATTACACTGAGTGAAAAATATTGTCTGATTTAGTTTTAAATGTACTACTTTGTAGTTTCATTGCATTTCCCCTAGTCTTTATACTTTTTGAAGGAATAAACACCTGATTCACATTTATTTGTTCTACTCTTCTCATTATTTTATAGACCTCTATCATATATTTTTTTCAGCTAGCTCTTCTCCAAGATGTAGAGCCCCAACCTTCTAAGCCTTTCTTCATAGGGATATCCTTCCATCCCCTTTATCATTTTGGTCACCCTTCTCTGTCAAAAGGCTCTAGTCTAAGAGAATACAACTATAAAAACATAAGAAGGGGTATTAAACTATAAACACACTTCTTAAAAACACTACAATTCCAGTTAAAAACCTGCAAAGAACTCTGAAAAAAACACTTCATGGAAGACTTGCCTGTCTCTTGTCTGCATGGTGCTGAATTCAAACTCAAATATCAAATGGCAGCATAGACCATGGGTTGCCCTTTTAAAAGCAGTTTTCCTGCCACAACAGTTTCCAACAGACCCTAAATGGTAAACCACTAAAATCATGCCAAGAATTTAAAAACTCTAATTTTGAAAAAAAGGAGTGATACCAAGGTTTATTGATATACTCTTGAGCACAATAACATGCAAAAAGTAAAATATGAGAAAATACTTAGGGGTCTGTTTACTAAAGGCCGGTGTTATGCGGTCCGCGGTACCGAGCGGGTGCCGTATAAGGAGTGGGCGTTCCGTCGTGAAGAACAGAAGCTGTGATTGACAGATGCGCTAAGGTGCGCGGCGCCCGTGTGGTTAGTGCCCTGTGACATTACGGCGTTTGATCTGTGCACATAGATCACACTGCTCACGGTTTTTGGGCTTCCACTATTGTGCTGCACATTGCTGACGGAAACGGTTTCTTTTCCCTGCACAGCACCTCTAACGCGAGTGTTTCACTGGCGGTAAATTTCTTTGCAGATTCGGGCACGCTCCTGTGCGGCGAGTCTCTCCCCTCCCACATTCCGCCCACTGACCCCGTCTCTCCGCCCCTAGGGGGCCTTCCTCCGCCCTCATTTCGCCTTGGCACGCCTCTTTCGCACATTACCGCCCCGCAAATGTGCGCGTTGTCGGCGCACGCTTGCGGGACCCGTTACTGTGCCGCGCACTCGTACGGGGCGCTTAAGAGCACTTAAATACATCTTTTAGAGCGCTCATGTGCGCCCCGTACAAGTGCGCCGTTTAGTAAACAGACCCCTTAAAATATAGCAAGCTAAGCAGCAGATAACACTGTCTTCAAACATTTTTGATGTGTATCTCTCCCAATGACATACAATCAGTAAAAAATTTAAAAAAAGCAAAAGTAATGAAAAATACAAAACCAAAACTTTGAGATGAAAAAAATAAAAAAAATAAAACAAACAGTAAAGTAGATGGAACAAAGTAATTTCAAAGGTACAGATTGAAGGAAAGTCCTAAGACTTTCCATGTGTTTAAATATCCCTTGGGACACTGTCAATTCCCCAAGTAGATATAGTTTGGCACCAGCAAGACAACCTGGATAAGGCCACCTCTCTAGTCAGTTTTTGTAGTTAAGGAATCTGCTGAGTTAATTCACACTAAGGCCTAAGATTACTTTAAAACTACAACATAATGGGAATGACATCAGTGCTCTGTCTGGATGGCAGTCTTAGCTGAGAGCTGCTCCTCTTCTTGTCATAAAAATAATAAAATCATCATCCATAGCTATTAATTTCAACTGGAACTAAAAACAGTGCATTTAGTGGCGCAAGACTAAAATTCAGCAAACATTTGGAAGACAGTGAATACTACAGGAGATCAAACCTAAGCTTTCCTTAGAAGCTCAGAAGACAAGACTTCAACTTTCATACTTTGGACACATCATGCAAAGAGAGAGATAGAAAGACACAATGCGACAAGGTCGACGCAAAAGAGGAAGGCCGGCAATGAGATGGATCGATAAAATAACAGCAGCTATGGGTGCCACTCTATCAATAATGAGCCACCTGACTGAAGACCGAACACAGTTTAGGTCAGCTATCCAGAGGGTCGCCATGAGTCAACAGCACTTAACAACAACAAAGACTTGCAAAAGATGCAGCAAACAAATACCAAGGCCACACTGTGCTTGACGTCACCTGGAAGCATGTCAGTCTCTGACTTAGAAAATGAGGCATTACAAGAAGAGGTGTGTGGTGTTGGAAGTCCAAGCTCTTCAGCAGCAGAATTTCAAAAAAAATTCTTTGCTGATATGCAATGTGAACTGCAGCCCATGAGAGATGAGGGAATAAAATAGAGGACATTCATAGCACTCGGCATTAGTTGGGCGCAAGGGTGGAGAAAATAAAAACTAAAGGAGCATGGGGAGACCCTTGCAGAACTTGGCAGAAGATGGGCAAATTACACCCTGAATATGAAGATCTGCTGTATAAAATAAATGATAATGAAACCGTGGGAGGAGGTCCCCAAAACCAAAGGATAGAAAGATGTGTGGCCAACATTTTATAAATTACACAGGTACACTAAAAAAAATTTTTTTTAAACTGCCTCTAATGTTTCGATTGATTTTTACGTTTTTTGGTGCGCTGAATCCAAATCTGGTAACCAATTTGCTCCATCATGTACAGATTTTTTGCTACATTGGGTTAGCAGTTTGAGGTGAACGTTTCAGATTGAGTGCGATCGAGATAAAAGTTTCTTGGATGAATTCTTTATACTAATTGTTTAGTAGTTATTCAAATAAGAATAAAGAAAATTGTAACAAGGCAGCACATAAGAATAGAGTAATGTCAACAAAACACACTGTGATGGTAGCAAAATTGTCTGCACTTAAAACAGCCACATACATGTGCACAAACATTGAGCATATAAGAGCGAGGTTAGACACAAAGCAAAGCAAAGCAAAGAAATGTGCAAAAAATGTTGTACAGGTATGTATGTAAGAATAGAAAACGCAAACCGCACCATTGCAATACATGAAGACAAACACCCGATGGTGTGAAAATAAAATTCTAATAAATGAGATCCGACACTGTGGTAATAACTAGCAAATTTTTATTTCAAAGTTTAGTAAAAACACGATATTTGTCAACACAGTTTAGATTTTAAAGTCATTCTTGGGTCAATCAATCTCCTGGTGGGCCCGTTTCTTCTTCCCCCGAATGCTTCTCTTGGTGCGCTGCTTGGCGTATTTTTCATCTGGGGTTTCCCGCAGCAGCAACCAGCAGAAATCAGCCATCATAGTGGTGTTCCATCTTCCTTGGTACCTTCTCTCTGCGTCCTTGATGTCCTGGTGAAACCTTTCACCTTGTTCTTCACTGTACGCCCCCAAGTTTTCGGGAAAGTAGTTCACATGGGAGTGCAAGAAATGGACTTTCAGGCTCATGTTACAGCCTTGTTCTTTGAAGGCATTGAGCATCCTGGCAACAATATCCTTATAGTTCTCATCCCGCCTGTTCCCCAAGAATTTGAGAACAACATCCTTGAAGGAATCCCAGGCTTCTTTTTCCTTCTCAGACATCGTTTCAGCGAATGCTCCATCTGAAATGAGTTTCCTTATATCAGGGCCAACAAACACTCCTTCCTTTAGCTTTGCTTCAGAAAGTCGGGGGAACTTTGAGCAAAGGTACCGAAAGCACTCACCATCTTTTGGAAGGGACTTGATGAATTGCTTAATGAGACCCAACTTAATGTGGAGAGGTGGTAATAGAATTTTATCACGAGGTACCAAGCTCTCATGAAGAACATTTTTCTCACCGGGTCTCAAATACTCCCGAATTGGCCAGTCTTTTTTGCCCCAGTGTAGGTCGCGGGCCCGGCTATCCCACAAGCAAAGGAAGCAAGGATATTTGGTGAAACCGGATTGCTGCCCTAATAGCATGGATAGAATTTTAAAGTCTCCACAAATCATCCACTTATGCTCATCATAACGAATCTTCTGAAGAATCAGGGCCAAATTCTCGTATTTTTCTTGGAGAATAACAGAGTGAGCAATAGGAACTGAAGCGAATGTGTTGCCATTATGAAGAAGAACACCTTTTATGCTGTCTTTTGACGAATCAATGAACAGCCGCCATTCAGCAGGATCATACTTGAGTTTAAACTTTTCCATCACTCCTTATATATCGTTGCAAAATACCAAATCTTCCTCTTTGCTGAAATACTTCAAAAATTGTGTCTCGCGGTTGCGGTACCAATAAAAAGTTGTTCCTGGTGACAATACATTTTTCTGTTTAAGCCAAGAACCTAGCAGTTGGGCAGCATCTTTTGGGAGTCCTAAATCCCGGACTAAATCATTCAATTCAGCTTGAGAGAAAAGTTCAGGTTTCGGATCTGGTTCAGTTTCAAACTCTGAAGTACTGGACTCATCGGGAAAAGCCATCTGATGAGTCTCATCATGATCAGAACCGTCCACACAAATATGATCCAAAGATTTTGGTGGTTCAGGCACAGGTACTTCGTTGCTATGAGGCATAGGCCTAATTGCTGAGGGAAGGTTGGGGTAACTTATTATGTTCTTATTTTTTAAGTTGTATCCCTTCACAATGCAAGAGCAAAAATAGCAGTCACTGCTGTAGTCTCTTTGTTCACGCCACATCATAGGTATTCCGAAACGAAATGCTTGTTTTTTACCTTTCATCCATAAGCGTAGATCTTCCTCACGTGTCTTGCACACTTTGTGAGGAGCCCACGGTTTGTCTTGATCGCCTAACTTCAAACCGAAATAGGCGAAATATACTTTTTTAATAAATGCAGAAATGTTCCTCTGCCGCTTTTTCACGGTATATTCCCCACAAATAAAACAAAAACTGTCCGGAGAGTTGACGCAACCTCTGGCTCTGTGAGCCATCACAAATACACAGCACTGCAAACTACAACTGTAGTGAACCACTTCGGAAGAAAGCTGGATTACGACTGAGCAAACAAAAGGTAATAATGAACTTGCAAGAAACTGAAATTTGACAGGAACGTTCATGTCGCAACCACCGTGTTTGAGCGAGCGAGCGAAGGAGGCGAGGCGAGGCGAACAGGAAAGAACATGCGCCAGCGCGAGTACTGGATTTAGCCCCCCGCCTCCCAATTGTCCTGTTAATGTATAAAATGAATACAAAACACTCTAAAATATCATGAGGGAGTGTTTCTAGTTAGTTAACCATTACAACCTCTATTTTGGGCCAAGAAAATAAACTGCAGTCGGCTAAAAAGAAATTATGTGAACATTCCTTATATGGTTAAGAAATCTAATTTTGCAAGAAAACGTGACGTGATGGAACATTTTGGCTATTTTTCCTGGATTCAGCACCCCAAAATCTATAGGAATCAGTTGCAAAACTGGAGGCAGTTTTTTGGTAGTGTACCTGTGTTATATAAGTCTAGAGGCCCAGGTTGATTCCCTTTTGACTGAGCTGGAGAGAGAGCACAGAGTTTTGGCTCTAACTGAATAAAAGGCCCAGAGATGATAGTGCAGTTTATTTGTTGTTAAAAAAAATTATACCACTTTACTGAAAAAGTCAAAATTATGTATAAATATAATTATTTAAAACACTCAAAACATGTTTATGTTTATTAAAACTTTATATACCGCCCAATACAAATAGCATCTGGGCGGTTCACAATACATAAGAACAATTAAAAAGAGTGAAGGCTGCGGAAAAAGAAACAGAAAAAGGAACGCCATAAAATCATAAGAACAGGGATAGAAACAGATAGCAGTCAGGGGATACAGAAAGCAGACATGAGGGGAGAGAAGGGAACACATTGACAAAACAGAAAGGCACAGGAAAGAGGAATTAGGAACTAACATAATTTATACTATGTAGGAGAAGAGGGTGGAGCTGGAAGGGGGAGGTTGAGGCAGACATGAGGGCGAGAGGGAACACATTGACAACACACAAGGCACAGGAAGGAGGAATTGAGGAACTAACATGATTAGTGCTATGACGGGGAAGGGGACGGAGCTGGAAGAGGGAGGTTGAAGGCAGAACAAAAACTGAGTTTTCAGCTTAACTTTAAAGGATTGGTAGGAGGTCTCTAAACGTAAGGAGTGGGGAAGTGAATTCCAAAGCCTTGGACCGAGAAAAAAGAAAGCGGAAGACCGAGTTGATTCTAAGTGTGCTTGGGAGGGAGGGGGAAGAAACATACGGTTAGCGTGGATGGAACGTAGGGAGCGGTGGGGGGTATGGAGGCGGACTTGATCTGCAAGATACAGGGGGACACCTGAGTGGTTCACCCTGTGGACAAAAATAAGAACTTTAAACTGGACACGAAAAGAAACAGGAAGCCAGTGATAATGTATTAACAAGGGGGTGACGTGATCAAAACGAGAAGCGTGAGAGAGAATACGGACGGCAGTGTTTTGGACCCATTGAAGACGACAAATTTGTGATTGGGGAAGCCCAGCAAGACAGACATTACAATAGTCGAGACGAGATATGACAAGAGAGATAAGCAGGGTGGCCAAAGAGGAAGGGGTAAGGAAAGGACGTACAGCACGAAGTTGTCTTAAAGTAAAGAAAGAACGCTGGACAACAGAAGAGATATCCACATATAAACCACATCCCTCACCCACCCTTATTACTCACAATACCCACCTACCTATGAGATGCTCTGATAAAGACAGTGTTCCAGAAAAACAGACAGATGAACTAACTGAAGTACTGGGATTGCAATTCAGGTGCTGACATTGTCAAAATACAAACAGATGAAGTCTGTGAGAGGTACTGTACATACACAAAGGAAATATCCATTTGTATTTTTTTCTCCTTATTATCAACTTTGCTATCGAGGGGGGAAAGCTTTTAAGGCCAAAGACCAGAAAGAGGCATGGACTGCTTCCAGACAGATTGGATTTGGTACCATGCTACCTCCCTGCTACACCAACTCCAAAAATTTGGAACAAATTTCACCACTGGCAGAAATCTCCAGACAACAGCAAATGGCTGAAGAGGAGCTCCTTGAACCATATGCAAAGGGACAAGAAGCAGTGCTGCAGATTTATAACTCGGACACCAATATGTACTTATTTATTTAGCTGAGTTTATATACCACCTTTCAAAAATGCTAAAGTGGTTTACATGGAACAATATACAAGAAACCAAACAATAGATGAACTTAAGTTCAAACTGTTCACAAGCCTGCTTAGTGTACCCTATGGTATTAAGTTACAAATATGGTGGGAATCCACTGTGTCTGAACTACACTATTGCATTAGAAAATAAGTTACTTAAAGTCCAACCTGTATATAGTTATGTTTGGGGACTTGGGAATATATTGGGGGAAAGAAGGGAAAAGGAAGGGACAGCGTAGTTACTCACCTGTAACAGGTGTTCTCCAGGGACAGCAGGAATTAGTCCTCACATATGGGTGATGTCATTGCCAACAGAGCCCTCACGGAAGCATCTTCCCCAGCTTTCAAAGAAAGTCTTTGGGAGATGCCACCACACATGCACGGTCTCCTTCCCGCCCAAAGGTCCCATTTTGCTCAGTCAGATGACATAGCTAGAGCTGACAAAGAAATGGAAAAAATAATATAGCAACTACAAGGGGAGGAGGGAGGGTTGTAAGGACTGATTCCTGCTGTCCCTGGAGAACACCTGTTAGAGGTGAGTAACTGCACTTTCTCCAGGAACAAGCAGGAAGTTTGTCTGTGCATATAGGACTCCCTAGCTACAGGCTACCGAGGACCTGTAGAAAAGGCAAAACATGGCCCAGTGATGAGCAGCTGCAAACGAATCTGAGGACCCCAGTGTCCAGGGAGAACCATGGCTCCAGTAGCCTGAACAAGAAGGGTCGGAGGGCAGGAATTACCTAAACCCCAAGCAGATTACAGAGTACAGCCTGACAGAAGGCAGTAATGAGCTGCAAAAGTATGAACAGAGGACCAGATGGTGGCCCAGCAGATGGCTGCCATAGAGACAGCATAGGCTTGTTTGTTCTATGGCGGGAGGGAAGCCATAGAACAAACTCACCGATCACGAGATAAGGAAAGCATCTGCTGCCATCCAGGCCGGGTGCGATTGGGGACAGCAAAAACACGGTAGCTGAATGCTGGTCGGGCTGGCAAAAAGATCCAGGTGTAGGGTGCCCCACAACCGGAATAGCCGTTGCACCACCCTGTGGTGCAGGTGCCACTCGTGTGGCTGGAGGACCCTGCTCAGTCTGTCCGCCAGGGCATTGCCCTGACCCAGGAGTTATACTGCCTGGAGGAGCATACCTTGCCTGGTCACATACAAGCTGAGGGCTACTGCTTCCTGGCATAAATTGGAAGACTGGGCATCAAAATGGCAGATGAAATTTAATGTGGAGAAGTGCAAGGTTATGCACCTAGGGAAGAACAACCCAAACTATGGTTACACGATGCAAGGTTCCACATTAGGAACCACCACCCAGGAAAAAGATTTAGGCGTCATTGTGGATACCTTGTTAAAACCCTCGGCCCAGTGTGCAGCGGCGGCCAAGAGAGCAAATAGAATGCTAGGTATGATAAGGAAAGGAATGGAAAATAAAACAAAAGATATTATAATGCCTCTATATCGTTCCATGGTGAGACCGCACCTTGAATATTGTGTGCAATTCTGGTCGCCGTATCTTAAAAAGGATATAGCGATTTTAGAAAAGGTTCAGAGAAGAGCCACCAAAATGGTAAAGGGGATGGAAGGCTACTCCTATGAAGAAAGGCTAAAAAGGTTAGGGCTCTTTAACCTGGAAAAGAGACGGCTGAGGGGAGATATGATAGAAGTCTATAAATTAATGAACGGAGTGGAACGGGTAAACGTAGATCGATTGTTTACCTTATCAGAATATGGAAAGACTAGGGGACATGCAATGAAGCTACAGGGTAAACTATTTAAGACTAATAAAAGAAAATATTTTTTCACTCAACGTGTAATCAAACTCTGGAATTTGTTGCCGGAGGATGTAGTAAAGGCCGTTAGTGTAGCTGGGTTTAAAAAAGGTTTGGACAAGTTCCTGGAGGAAAGGTCCATAAACCATTATTAAGAAGGGACCCAGGATATCAATGCTTGAACCAGTACAAGCATTGTGGAACCTGTGTCCCTTGGGGAAACTGATAGGTACGTATGACCTAGATTGGCCACTGTTGGAAACAGAATGCTGGGCTTGATGGACCTTGGTCTGACCCAGTATGGCATATCTTATGTTCTTATGTTATGTTCTTAGGCAGTAGGATAGGAGCCTGTGCCTCCTTGCTTGTTTAAGTAGAACACTGTGACCTGATTGTCTGTCTGGACAAGCACTGACTGGTGCTGCAGGCGATGCTGGAAAGCCTTTAGCGCAAGGAAGATGGCCCTGAGTTCCAGCAGATTGATCTGCTGCTGGCTTTCTTAGAGTGACCAGACCCCCTGGGTGCGCAGTTCCTCATAATGGGCAGCCCAGCCCAGCAAGGAAGCATCCGTTGTGAAGATCCTATGGGGATTTGGGAGCTGGAAGGGCATGCCCTTTTGTAAGTGCTGTGTAAGTGCCACCAACTGAGTAACTCTGCCAACTGATGAGACACCAAGACTCTGTCCCTGAGCTGGCTGTGGCCTGGGTCCACTGTGAGCGGTGACACCACTGAGCCACCCACATGTGGAGGCAAGCGTTGGGGACCACATGGACCATAGAGGCCATGTGGCTGAGGAGACAAAGCATGGATAGCACTGACCCAATGCAGCAGCATTGCACCCCGGCTGCTAGGGCCATGAGGCGATCTGCCCTGTCGGGGGGAGGAAAGCCCTGGCCTGGAGGGTGTCCAAGAGAGTCCCTATGAACGCCAAGTCTTGTGTTGGAGTGAGGTAAGATTTTGGGTGATTTATCATGAACCCCAGATATTGTAGGATCTTGATGGTGTGGCCAGTGTCCTCTTTTACTAGCCAGTTGTCTAGGTAAGGAAAGACGAAGCCCCTTGGAGGCAAAGATAGGTGGCCACCACTGCTAGGCATTTGGTGAAGACCCTTGCTGTGGAGGCTAGGCCAAAAGGAAGTACCCTGTACTGGTCCCTTTAAAGAAACCATAAGTATTGGGTACTTCTTTAAAGGAAAGCTGCAAACACTGAAGGCAGCGCGCAGTAACATGATGACATCATTACTACAGCAATAGACATCAGAAACAATACAATTATAAAACTGAACACCACTGGATCTCTTCATTTAAGCCCATAGGTACCAAACCTTTGGTGCTCAAAAAACACTGTTGCTCAGTCCATGCTAAAATCATTCCTGTGTGTCATCTGTTGCTCATACTATCCTGAACTGAAGAAGTTACCTTTGAAAACTAGTGCTGGAATGTATTAAGTTAGTCCAATAAAAAGTATCACCTTATTTTACCTTTTTGTTTCTCTTTTCTGTCTCCAATACCATCTGTGGGAATGAGATCAAGTATAGTCCACTGGCTATCACTCCATGAATGGGACACTAATTGAGCACTTATAGCACCAGTAATGATCCTAGATTTATTTTCTGTCAGATGAGTTTTTATCCTCCAAGTGGTCCTACCCACAAACTAAGGTTAAATTAGACTTACCTGCTAATTGTAGTTCCTGGAGTAGATCCAGTCTAGTCCCGTACTATTAGAGTTGTGTACGTCCTCCTGCAGCTAGGAGACTGAGCATGTCCATTTTTCAGTGAAACCAGTATAAGTAGCTCAGGGACCACCCCCAGCCCCAGTTTACTACTGTCAAAGCCGACTCACCAGAGCAAAGAAAAACCAAACCCTTCCCTACTGGGAAGCAAAACTGAACCATAAATGAGAATTCCAAAAACCCAAGAATTATGGCTGGATAGAGGAGCCACCCCTCAGCTCACGCCCCCACAAGAAGGCAGTTCACTCTTTCGAGAAGATAGCGGCCCCACACCTAGATATCCAGACGCGCCGTGCACTGCCCCTACTCGCAACCAGTGCCAAATCCTCCCCAGTGCTCAGGCTACCTCTCGACAATGATGTTCCGGGTGGGAAGCAGGACTAGACTGGATCTACTCCAGGAACTACAATTAGCAGGTAAGTCTAATTTAACCTTCCTTATCGTAGCTCCAGTCTAGTCCCGTACTATTAGAGATGTAGCAGAGCAGTGAACAATCTCAACGGGAGGGACCTGCCAGACCAGCCTGAAGCACTGCTGATCCAAACCTCGCGTCCCCCTCCACCTGTACACCAATTCTATAATGTTTGACAAAGGAGTGCAACGACGACCAAGTCGCAGCCTTGCAAGTCTCCGTCGCCGGCACCAAGCCATACTCCGCCCAGGATGCTGCCTGCGACCTCGTAGAATGAGCTCTCAAGCCACGAGGCACTACTCTGCCCTTCAGCATATAGGCCGACGCAATCGCCTCTTTAATTCACCTGGCAATGGACGCCTTAGACGCAGGCTCTCCCCATCGAGAGCCCCCAAACAGAACAAACAGCTTGTCAGACCTACGCCACTCCGCTGTCCGCTGCAAATATACCTTCAGAACCCTGCCGATGTCCAACCTATGCAACCTACTCGCCGTCTCCGTATCACCCGATCTTTTAAAAACCGGAAGAGCCACCACCTGATTAACATGGAAGGTGGAGACCACCTTAGGCAAAAAGGACGGCACCGTCTGCAGCACGACTTTCTCCCTAGAAAAGGACAAAAAGGGCTCCCTACAAGACAGGGCCTGTAACTCCGAGATCCTTCTCGCTGACGTGATCGCCACCAAAAACACCACCTTCAGCGTGAGATCTTTCAAGGTCACCGTAGACAACGGCTCAAAGGGCTCTTTCACCAATGCCTTCAACACAACGTTGAGATCCCACCCAGGGACCCCTTTCCTGCAGGGGAGCCGCAACAACGAGGCTGCTCGCAATAATCTCTTGACATCTCGATGAGCTCCCAGCGTCTGCTCTTGCACCTTTCCCCGGTAACAGGCTATCGCCGCCACCTGTACCTGGAGCGAAGACGCCGCTAAGCCCTTATCTAACCCTTCCTGCAAGAAGGCCAACACCTGCGCTACCGTGGACCGCAAAGCTCGCAGATGTCTCTCCTCGCACCAAGCCTCAAACACTCGCCACACTCTCACATAAGTTAAGGACGTGGAACGCCGCCTCGACTTCAGCAACGTAGCAATCACTGCCGGCGAATAGCCTTTACTCCTTAGCCTTGCCCTTTCAAGAGCCAAGCCGTAAGTGAGAACCGATGCACCTGAGGCATGCTTAATGGACCCTGCACTAACAGATCCTCCCTGTCCGGTAGCCTCCACGGAGGCTCCACCAGCAGACGCCTCAAGTCGGCATACAACGGCCTTCTTGGCCAATCCAGCGCTATCAGCAGAACCGTCCCCTTGTGCCTCTCTATGCGTTGGAGAACCCTGCCGATCAGCACCCACGGCAGAAACACATATAGAAGCCCTTCTGCCGGCCAACTTTGAATCAAAGCATCCAGGCCTTCCGACATCCACTCTCTCCTTCTGCTGAAAAACCTGCTGACCTGTGCTGACTCGAATGTAGCCATCAGATCCATCACGGGCAGACCCCAACGCCGCACCAACTCCGCGAATACGTCTGGATGCAGTGTCCACTCCCCCGGATCTACTCGCACGCGACTTAGGAAATCCGCTGTCACTCCGGCCACATGCGCCGCTGACAACGCCTCCAGATGGCTCTCGGCCCATTCCAGCAGACCTTCCGCTTCGGTTTCCAACTGCGCGCTGCCGGTTCCGCCCTGCCGATTTATGTATGCTACAGCCGTGGCATTGTCCGAGAAAACCCTGACAGCTGTCCCTTGCAGAAACTCTTGCAAGGCCCTCAGCACCAAGAATACCGCCCTCAACTCCAGCCTGTTGATGGACCATTCCTTCTCTTGGAGGGACCACTGACCCTGGGTAAACTGCCCCTCGAAGTGCGCCCCCCATCCGAAGAGACTTGCGTCGGTCGTCAACGCCTTCCACTCCGACGCTTCCAGTGGCATGCCCCTCTCCAGGTTCCCTGGACGCAGCCACCACCGCAGCGACCGTCGAGCCTCCCGCGGACACCAAAGGCTTGGACAACGGATCTGCCTGATGAGACCACCTGTGAAGCAACGATCTCTGCAAGGGCCGCATATGAGCCCTGGCCCACGGCACTACCTCTATCGTGGCCGCCATCATCCCCAGCAGCTGCAGATACCGCCATGCCGAAGGCATTCGAGTCACCCGAAAATCCCGAATGAGCCTTCTCAACTTTTGAACCCGTCCTACCGGCAGGAACACTCTTCCCCTGCGCGTATCGAACCGAGCTCCCAAATATTCGAGATCCTGAGTCGGAGTCAACTTGCTCTTTGCCACGTTGATCACCCAACCTAAACTCTGCAAAAAGGCTACCACCCGACTGGTCGCCTGCTGACTTTCCTCCATTGATTTCGCCCGAATTAACCAGTCGTCCAAATATGGGTGCACCAACACCCCTTCGCTTCTCAATGCCGCCGCCACCACCACTACCATAATCTTGGTGAACGTTCTTGGCGCCATCGCAAGCCCGAAGGGCATCGCTTGGAACTGAAAATGCCCCATCGGCACCACGAAGCGAAGGAACCGCTGGTGCTCCCTCCTTATCGGAATGTGCAGGTAAGCCTCCAACAGATCCAAGGAAGTGAGATACTCCCCCTTTCGCACCGCTACTATAACCGACCGCAAGGTCTCCATCCGAAAATGGGACACCCGGAGACACCTGTTTACTCGCTTTAGATCTAGGATAGGGTGCATGGTACCTTCCCTTTTTGGTACCACAAAATAAATTGAGTACCGACCGCAGCCTCGTTCTGCCGGCGGCACCGGTACCACCACCTCTAGAGCTAGCAACCTCTCCAGCGTCTGGGTTACCGCCACTCTCTTTGAAGACGTCCTGCACGGAGACTGCACAAACGCGTCCTTCACTGGGCGCTGGAACTCTAGGGCATAACCCCTCTGCACGACCTCCAACACCTATTGATCCGAAGTAATGTAGGCCCAGGCAGGAGCGAAATCTCTTAAGCGACCTCCTACAGGCACTGTCCCTGCCTGGACCCCCCTCACTTCATTGCGGCTCTTTGGCTCCAGGGGACCCTGAGGCTGCAAAGCCCCTTCCTGCCCCTTGAAACCCTCGAAAACCTTGAGACCTGTAGGGAAACCTCCCTCTCTGTGCTGGGGCAAACCTGGAAAGCCGAAAACACCGGAACTCTCTCAGCTGACTTCTAGGCGGTAAATCCAAAATTGCTCTCTATATTGCAAGCGTTGTATACGATCACCCCCTACCCCCCCGAATAGAACTTGGAATATAATCTATTATGCACCATCGCAAGTCCTGAAATTCATGGTTGCTATCATGGCAATGTTGAGCCACCGGAGCTGATAGAGCACAGATCTCGGATTAATAATAAAGTACTAACAGTCTCCTCTTCATAGGACGAGATGTACGACCCACATACACCTTCTGACAAGGACAGACTACAATGTACACTACATGAAAGGTGATACAAGAAGTTCGATAATGGCTCAGGATGTTTCGGGGATGTACCTGGTCACTATGGATGTAACTGCTCTATATACGAATGTTGATCAGGATGCAGCCATACAGATGGTGGCTGATTTGGATGTGCCATTACCACCTCGGATCCCTAAGGAATTTGTTTTACAATTATTGAAATGGGTCTTGAAGAATTTCTTTTTGTTTGAGGGTCAATTTTATCTGCAGGTGCATGGCATAGCCATGGGTGCTACTGTGGCACCCTCCTTGGCAGCCCTTTATATGGCAGAATTTGAGAGGGACTTATTGTATACCTCTCCTTGGTTTGTGAAGGTAGTTCAATGGACCCGGTTCCTGGATGATGTTTCTTTCTTGTGGAATGGTGAAGAGGATCAATTGTTACAATTTTTTGATTGGATAAACACTCTGAATAGTAATATACAGTTTGTTCCTCGATATGATGTATCCTCCATTGAATTTTTGGATATCTTACTCTACAAGCAAGGTTCCCGGTTACATTCCACTCTCTACCACAAACCAGTTCAAAGGAACACATTACTCCACTATCGAAGTTACCATCCAGGTTCCCTCCCTCAAGGTCTTCCTATAGGGCAATTCCTCCGTTTGCGGAGGCTATGCTCTACCTTGGATCAATTTAAAGTTCATGCAAAGGGTTTGAAGATGAGGTTGCGGGCTAGGGGTTACCCAATAAAGATAATTAAGAAGGCATATAGAAGGGCCCGATTTAATTATCCTGAATGGTGGTTTGAGAACATGCAGAATCCGCATTGACAGAATCTGGATGAATCCCCTTATGTAAGAATACTTCCTTACATGCCTAATACAATACAGGTGATGAAGATAATTTGCAAGCATTGGGGAATGCTTTCATTACACTCTTGTTTTAGGAAACCCTTAATGTTTGCATTTCAACGTGGCCGAAATCTAGCAGACCTTTTAATCCATTCTCCGATGAGGCCGGTGGAGACTATGAGGGGCCATTTCAGATGTGGTACATGTGATTTCTGTGAATCCACACTTGAGGGTCCAGAGTGGGTGGATAATGTCACGGAAATCAGGATCATGAGCAATTATCGAACTTCTTGTATCACCACTCATGTAGTGTACATTGTAGTCTGTCCTTGTCAGAAGGTGTATGTGGGTCGTACATCTCGTCCTATGAAGAGGAGACTGTTAGAGCACAGATCTCGGATTAATAATAAAGTACTATCAGCTCCGGTGGCTCAACATTGCCATGATAGCAACCATGAATTTCAGGACTTGCGATGGCGCATAATAGATTATATTCCAAGTTCTATTCGGGGGGGGGGGGGTGATCGTATACAACGCTTGCAATATAGAGAGCAATTTTGGATTTACCGCCTAAAATCTGTCTCGCCAGCAGGCTTAAACCTTGCTTTGGATTGGTGGAGTTTGATTGCTTGAATTCCCTTCTTGACCAATGATAGCCCGTTTTCTGTTTAGTGTGGGAACAAGGCTGGGTTCAAAACAGTGGAAGGTAGCGTGAGAAGTTTAGACGTAGGTGCAAGAAGAAGGACCAAGAGCTTCGGAGGTCCGAAACACGGCGTTGTGTACACCAGTACCACACAAGGGTATACACGTCTATAAGAATCGTCACACATTGGAGTGCTTTTGATTTGAGCAGTAAATTAGAGGGTTTGGACCCAGGTTGGACTTGCAGAAATCTTTTTTGAGTCTTGGAATCAACGGCTTTTTCACTGTTTGGATTTCTTGAGTCCTGTGGAAGCGACAACGAAAGCTGGGTTGATGACTCCAGATAAGTGACACCTTCACTGCTGTTGAAGCACTTCTGACAATGGTACTATGATATGCTGAGGAGGGTTTTGTATTCTGCCTCAGGACAGTTCAAAAGAGGTTTATCCTCTTTTTTTAAAAGAGAAAAAAGGAGGGTTTGCCACGAGTGAGATGGAGCATTCCCTACTCGCATGGCAAACGATCCGACAAAAAATAGGGTTAAAGGGTTAGAAACATTATGAGGTATCTCTCTAGGCACTCAAGGATCAGCTCCACCTTCAGGGACTCCCTTGCTGCGGCACGGCCGGTGGTCCGGAGTGATGACCCGGAGGAACCAGGCATCAGAGCCCGCTGTTGGGCTATGAAGGCAGACAAGTTGCATTGCAAGGCCGTCCATCCTGACCCTGAAGCCAGAAGGCTCCAGACACCGGCGCAGGCAACAAGTACCTCGGGCATGGTGCCAGCACCATCAAGGGCGTGTCCTCCACCAGGATGGCCTCAACTGATCCACGGACACCGATGGCTTTTTCTCCCGCCAGAGCAGCTTTCAGGGCTGCCCCCTCCCAGCACCCTTTGCCTCACATTGAAAGCTCCGAGGCCAGGGGCCATGGGACTTCCCCATGGCCCCGGACTCATCATGCGACAAGGCCACCGATGTCATCCGGCTTTTCGAGGGACGTCCCTCCCCGAGGGAGCCCCGGCTCAATGCCCCGTGACCTCAAGGCTCCGAGGCAGTGTGGTCGTCACGCAAGTCCGAGGCCTCCACAGTGGCCCTCAAGGGTGCTGGACTCTGAGGCTGAGTCAGTCTTATGAAAAATCAACTCATGCTACTTCTTATGGCCTCAGAGGCCCTTGGGGTTCATCTACTGGCAGCCCAAGGCATCGAAGGAAATAATCGTGCAGATTCATGCCTGTCAAATGTGCACAGTGGTCACAAGGCTTGAATCCACTGACATAGCGAGGAAAGCATAGTTACTCAGCTCTAACAGGTGTTCTCCAAGGACCGGAGGAATAAGTCCTCACATATGGGTGATGTCAGCGCCAACAGAGCCCATGTGGAGCATTTCCCCAGCTTTCAAAGAAAGCTTTTGGGACATGCTACCATGCATGCGTGGTCTCCTTCCCAAGGGTGCCATCTTGCTCAGTCAGATGACATAGCTAGGGTGGTAGTAAAAAACTAAAACAAGGTAGAGAGGCAACTCCCAGGGGAGGAGGGAGGGTTGTGAAAACCGATTTCTAATGTCCCTGAAGAAAGCACAGTTACTTACCTGTAACAGGTGATCTCTGGGAACAGCAGGAATAAGTCTTCACATATGGGTATCGTCGGTACCAATGGAGCCTGCGCGGGAACGCTCCCCAGCGTCCAATCAGAACGCTTTTGGGAGCATCCCACCACGCCTGCGTGCTGCCTTCCCACCTTTCCCAACTGTCTCTCCTCAGTTGAGTTTTAAAGCTGAGACAAAGAAAGAGAGAGAGAAGGGAAAGAGATAGATAGAGAGATACAACTCCTAGGGGAGATACAACTCCAATTTTTTGAAGATCCATAAAAGTCTTTGTAAGTGATGTCACTTATGATGAAGACTTTACATGTAGAGCTTCAGGTGTGATGTAACCTAAAAGGTAACGGTAAAAGAAGGTATTTGGTAAAATACCATAGAAATTGGTTGTCCACTGAGTTTATGGTATGCTGGGGCAGCATTAATATGGACAGTAGACAAATCTTTCAAAGTCAGATGATGTATAGAGATTGACTCAATAACAAGAAGGATTAAGACCTACTTGAGAATCTTGATGGAGAATCTCTGTCTGGTTAAATATGGAAGAACTATAGAGAAAGTTTCATGGAAACTAGTAATATGTTCTTCACTTACAGGGATAGGATTAGACTTCTTGAAAAGATCTAGCCCCTGAATAACCAGGTCTCGAGACGTACGTGAATGAGTGCAGAGGAGATTCTTAGTCTTAAAACAGCAAGTCTGGATCCTTCTACAATTTCAATTAGTAGCTGGAGAAAAAGACACAATATAAGGGGATACCATGTTTGCCTCTTTATGAGGGCAATATGAATATCATGCGTTCTCCTGTTTAACATAAGCTACCATGAAGTATAGGAAATTAGAAGGAGAGTAGTGAATAAGGACCAACTGCAGTGAAAAAAATGCATCCCTGTTGAGGAAGTTCCAGTGAGATGTGGAACAACCAGGGAATTGTGCAATTTTCTACACTTTCACGTGGTCTAAACCCTGGTTACCTTTTCTTAAAAGGAAATTTTAAGGAATATGTTAAAAGTAGGAAAAAACCAGTCGTGTAGGAACATGACTGGTAGAGTCTACCAGCTGAAGCCCTTATTAACTATCTGGCCAGCTACCTATTAGGAGTAGCTTTGAGGCTCTCTGGCAAAGGCCCACAGTTGCAGAGCTTTGTTGTAGAATTGCAGAGAGCATGTTGTAGGTTGCTTAGATCTGGCTGTTGAATTGCCAGTGTGCAACCTAATCTATTCTGTTGGAGCCAAGAGAACTGAACGTGGCTAAGAATAGTAGACAGGCCTGATGCCTGCAACAATCAATAGTCCAAATGAGTTCTGGATCTCCTTTGGACTTAACTGTTATTAAGGCAGCATAAAAGTTAGGTCCCATAGGTTGGAGAGGACCGACAGACATAATTTGGAGTAGTAATACCCAATTTCTGTCCAAACAGCTGCCTTAAAAAGATATGTGAGAAGGAGATGAACTGCAAAAAAGGGAGAAACCTTTGTATGGAAACTAGTTACTGGAGTAGGTTTTGAAGAAAAACCTATGGCTTAGAGGATAAGCCCTCCCGTTGATTAGTAGTACTCTTAGAGACTGAATGTCTGGACTAAGAGGGATAGAAATTAATACAGAATTGAGAAGCATTACAATTTAGTAAGTCTTTGAAAGGATAGGGTCCCATTGCAGTTAAAAGTATGAGATATCCTCGTACAGGAAAACTGACAAGGTGAAAGATATAGTTCACCTTGTTGTTAGTTCTCCTTTTTGTTTTAAAAGTAGAAACCTGTTATCCCTGGGGTATGATAGTCCTTAATAGCTCTTAGCTAGAAGGATAGATTTCTCTTGTAGCAAGAGATTCATGCCCAGAGCCGAGGACTGAGTCAATGTATGACTGATATCTCAACATGGATGAGATGACTTTTAGATGCTTCTGTTGAAAAGAAGTAGGTTCAAGTTCTAAACCTCACACAGAAAAAGTGAATAAAATATCAGAAACCCTGTGATTGCTGGGTTTGCTGAGCCTGTTGAGGTTTTGATTTTCTTAGTCTGGTGTGGTGTTGCCCATCTTTGGAAACATCTGTAGAATGGGTAGAAGATGGATAAAACTTTTTCCCCTTCGGGGAATAAAGCTTTTTATGAGATTTTTTATTAGCTGGACTAGAGGAGAGTTTGGACAATCCTCTGAAAGTAACAGAATCAGTGCTCAACTGATTAGCTTGAAATAAAGCCTCCTTGTTGAAGAGATTTTCACCAGTACAAGGAGTATTTCCCAGCCTTTCCTGAACCCATCTGTCCAAGTCAGAAACTTGGAGCCAGGCTAAGCGTCGTGCTCCTATGGCTATAGCAGAAGTTCTGCTAATAGACTCAAAACAGTCCAGGGAAGCACGATTAAGAAACCTAGAGATATTTTGAGCATGATTGACTAGTCTGCTCTTTTATGCTCTGGAAGAAAAGGGTTCAAAAACTAAGTTCTTTGTGACCTCTTCAAGAGATAATCCCATATAGAAAATATGAGATAATTTTTGCTGAAAGCATGGATACCTGGAAACATCGACGTCCAAAGACATCTAAAGTCCTAGACTCACGACCTGGCGGATAAGTAGAGTGCTTCTTTGCCCTCTTAATATGCCTCATTGCTGATTCTACAACAATAGAATGATGAGGATGTTGAATCTTTTGAAAACCTGGAGAAGGTGGCACCTTGTACATAGTGTCAAGTGTCTTGGAATGTGGGGATACCGTTAAAGGAGTTTCCCACATTCTTAACAGTAGATCTTGTAAGATCTGATGCACAGGAAGCATGATCATCTCATTTGGAATCCAGGGATATTGCAGTGTCTCTGAATTCCCCGGTAAGGATTCTTTACCAGGTATAGAAATGGCAAGTAGCTTTGCCATATCAAGCAGAAAAGCTTGAAAAGAAATCTCCCCCGAAGAGGATTCTTTAAAATGAGGGGTAAAGGCTAGACTTGTAGAAAAATCAGCCTTGGTACCGATGGATTCATCCCAGTCATCGGGATCGGAAGACTGAAAAGGATGAAGCATCGGATTTTCTTTAAAGCGATGTCTTTGGTACCGCCCGAGGTCGGTACCGAGACGAGTTGGTACCATATCTTCCATGCTAGACAACGATTCCAGGCTCGGCATCGAGGGAAGCGATTCTGTTGAAGTAAGCATGGACGGTACTGACACCGATGCTGATGTTGATACCGGTACCGAAGGCGATACCGATACTCGAGGAACGGTCTGCAGCAACTCTAACGGTACCGAAGTAGCCGAGAGTGCTAGACTACGTTCATCGGTGAGGAGTGTTTCATCCATCACCATAGCCGATGCCGGGGTGTCGGTACCGCCCGAAGCAGCCACGACCACCGAGCATGGCCCAGATATGTTCATAGAGGTAAGAACCTCGGGAACAACCCGGAGCCCCGTTAATGCTTTGGAGCCTGAAAACTCCCGCCGGGGCTTTATTGCCCAGATGTCCTCGAGGGCAAGGTCGAAGCCATCTCGATGCTGGGAAGGAGATCTACCACTCGAGGACTGGCTAATCTTTACAGACTTTTGTTTGGTTACCTGATCCTGGGAAGAAGAAGATTTTCTAGCTGGTAACATCAAAGGGGATGTGAACCGGGTATCGAGTTCTGCTCGATTCTGAAGACTTCTTCTGTTTGAGCTCCAGCAGGAGAGACACTCCAGAGGGCAATGGTCAGGACCTAAACATTTTAGACACCAAGTATGAGTGTCTGAAAAAATATCTGTACCACCACACTTTGAGCATTTCTTAAGGATAGTGGCTGGCTTTTCCATAACGGAAGGGTAGAGGCCTAGTGGCCTAGAAACCGTCAGGCACTAAACAGGAAAAAATTTCTAAGGAAAGAAGAAATTCTTCAGGAAAAAGAAAGAAAAGTACCGGCAGCGTCGAGGGAAGGCAGACGCGACCACAAAAAAGTAAAAAATAAAAAGAAGAATTTTCTGCAGTGACAGGAATACGTCCTGCCAGCTCCGCGGAAAACTGAGGACAGTTGGGAAAGGCGGGAAGGCAGCATGCAGGCGTGGTGGGATGCTCCCAAAAGCGTTCTGATTGGACGCTGGGGAGCGTTCCCGCGCAGGCTCCGTCAGTACCGACGATACCCATATGTGAAGACTCATTCCTCCTTGTTCCTGGAGATTACTTGTTATAGGTGAGTATGCTTTCTCCAGAAATAAGCAGCAAGTCAGTCCTCACATATGGGACTCCCTAGCTCCAGGCTGCCGAAGACCAATCAGGTAGCTGTGAGTTTCAGAAGGTGAGTCCCCACTGAGAGACTCTGCAAGACCCTAGTGTCCAGTGACACTATCACTCTGGTAGCCTGAACACGGAAGGGTCGGAGGGCAAGAGTTGTCTACATTCCGAGAATATTACAGAGTATTGCCTGATCAAATGCACTGAAGGTTGGCCATGGACATCATCCTCCAGCGATGCGCTGTGATCCGGTGCTCAAAGAAGAGGTCAGCTCGCTTATAAGCGAGGGCAATACAGTCCGTCACCCAAGTGGACAGAGTTCGCTTAGTCACAGGGAGCCCCAGTCTGCTCGGGTCATAAGACATGAAAAGCTGAGGAGCTTTGTAATGGTCCTGGGTCCACTGTAAGAAGGAGGACAGGGCCCGTTTGCAGTCCAGTGTATGAAGTACGAGTTCATCTATGCTGGCGTGAGGCTGTGGAAAGAAGGTAGGGAGGACCATCTTTGGTTGAGGTGGAAAGGAGATACCACCTTTGAGAGGAATTTGGTGTGTATGCGGAGCACTACCCTGTTCTTGTAGAACCTCATATATGGTAGATTTATTTATTTTATTTAACCAGTTTTGTATACTACCTTATCCTTCAATCAAAGTGGTTATAAACACAACATGGGGATCTATATTCAACAGGAGGGGGGATGACAGGACATACACATAGACTATCGGGAGTTGGTTCTCAGTTCTCATTCTGGCATGCAGGCTGTTTGAAAGTTATGTTACTTGTCCATAGGAATCCATGAGCATGTGGGATTTGAAGGATTTGCAGAAGTCCTTGAGGTCATTTTAGGCTCTTAATTCTTTGGGGAGGGAGTTCCATAGATCCGGAGCCGAGAATGAAATAGCCCTTTCGGACGTTGCTTGTTTTGTCTTGTGGTATACTGCGGGAGTGCGGAGTCTGTTGTTGCCTTGGGTTCACCTAGGGCCTGCTGCTTGTGTCTTTGGATATTATGGCCTGTAATACGTCTGCTGAGCAATGATGTATGACTTTGAATATGATTAGTATTGTTTTGAATCTCACCCATGCAATTATAGGTAGCCAGTGCAGCTGTTAGAGTATGGGTGTGATGTGTTTGTATTTGACAGTGCCTGTGATAATGCGTGCTGCAGTATTCTGAACCAGCTGAAGTGGATGGACAGTATGCTTGGGTAGACCCTGGTATGAGTTTCCATAGTCCAGTATCAGGGTGATGACTGTTTGGCATACTGTGCGGAAATGTTCCTAGCTGAGGATTGGTTTAAGTCTCCTGATGAGTTTTAGTTAGCCATTGTTAAATGTATCTAATACCGCATATACTCCTCCAAGTTTCTATTCCCTGTTCTATGTAAAAGCTTAGTGCTATATTTGTTCCATATGAACCGCCTTGAATTGATGATAAGGCAGTATATAAAACCTGTTAAATAAATAAATAAATAAATAAACAGTTGTATGCTTTCACTGCAGTCTTACTTATGTGTGATTGTAGATTCAGGTTCTTGTCTAAGGTGATGCCTAGATACTTTACCTCATCCTCTATTGCTATTGTCCTATTTAGGATGTTGATTTCTTGGGGTGGGTTGAATGCCTGGCTTCTGGAAATGAACACTGCTTCTGTCTTATCAAAGTTCACCTTCAGGTTATTGTTGGCGAGCCAGGCGTTCATATTGTCGAGGCACTTGGTCATTGAGGTTATATCAGGTGCGCTCAGGTCAATTGGGGTATACACCATATCATCATCTGCTTAGAGGTGATATTGTATTCCGTGTTGTTTGATGATGCTGCATATGGGTTGATACATCACAAACTTAATTGACTGAAGATCCTGACCTAAAACCACAATTGCCAGCAGGAAAACAATTCTCCTTCCAAAGGAGACCCAAGAAATATTCCAAAAAATTATAGACTAATATCTTGTCTATTTAGAATACATAAATTGTTCACTGCAATAAATGCCATCAGAATATATAATCATAAAGATTCTAACAGCCTTAAGGCAGTAGAATACAAGGAAATAAAATTAAAAGATCTCTCTGACTAAAGATCGTGACAAAGGAACTTTAGAAGAAAAGCGTAAATGCATATAGTATCTAGGAGTAAAGGGAAAAAGCATAATTACTCACATTTAGCAGGTGTTCTTCGGAAACAGTAGGAATCAGTCCTCACATATGGGTGACATTTGCACCAATGGAGCCCGCACAGTAACCTCTCCCCAGCTTTCAAAGAAAGCCTTTGGGAAATCCACCATGCATGCGTGGCTGCCTTCCCACCCAAGGGTGCATCTTGCCTCAGTCTCTTTTTTCTGCGGAGCCCACTGGATAATTGTCTGCACCCCCAGAAAAGAATGATTGCTCTTTTCCTCTTTCTTATTTTTCCTTCTCCGTTACACATACCGTTGCCTTTTTGTCTTCCTGGGACTGCTGCTGCCTTGGCACTGTATTTTTCTTCGGTCTTTTTTCCTTTTGGGTATTTTTCTTTGGTGTGCAAGAAACCTCTCGCTCTCCCTGGCCAGGACTCTTGTTTGATCTCACTGGCGTCATCTTCCCCGCTATGTCCTCGGCCATACTGTGCAACCACTGCAGGCATACCATATTCCGCAACGATCTACATGACTGCTGCCTCCAGTGCCTCAATGCGGACCACGATGACTCCTGTGGACTCTGTCAACAAATGATGAGCAAGGAACAGAGGAACCATGAGAAGCAGTGAGAGTCAATGTTCGGCAAGACGCCATTTCAGCCGCAGCGCCGCTGGCACCCTTGTGGGCTGCTGCAGTGGCCTCAGCTTTGCATGATGGCCATGCCCATTCTGAGTACCAAGGTTGGACTGGGGATCTTCTGAAGACTGTCCCCCAAAGAGCTGGATGTCATTGGTGGCATCATTGGGTGATGATGCTGGAGCTGTGGGTAAGTCCCACAGTCACTGACATTGGAGCTCTGGTGTGATGCTGAAGGCGATGGCTGGGAGTGGCCCTCCAAGCTGCCCCAGTGGGAGAAAACACCATCAGCATCAGGAGATCGACCCTGGTCTCCTGAGCTCATCCTCATTGAGGACACCCCCCTCGATGGAACTGGCGTTGGGCTCAAAGTCTTTTGTACCCATGCCTGTGGCTGCAGAGCCATCTAGCCTTGAGGTCAGAATGAAAGCCCTCGAGAACAGCATCGCAGTCTTCTTGGCCCAGTAGATGGACCAATGGCTGGTTTCTCAGTGTGTCATCGGTCCCGATCACCGGCCTCTCCATCACAAGGGTGTTGCCGGAGGCCATGGAACCGGTCCTCAAGCGCCATTGGTGCTCAAGACTCCTGGCACTGATCTTGGTCCCATTTGGGACAGAGGACTTCCCCTGCCAGCACCTCTGGATCAGAGTGCATGGGCTCTGCGGGCCTCGCGGCACCAGTGACCTGTGCGGTCCCAAGGGCTGGAGGGGTTCTTGAGGTCTCCTCCAACTCCAAGTCAGAATGGGAGACCAATGAGTCCCCTACCTGCTTCCATCGGGATGTCCCTTCGGACCTCTCCCCTCTGGAGGACTGATGCAGGTACCCTGCTGAGAACCTCTTGGAGTTCATCAGCGACATGGTGAAGGCCTTGGCCTTCATCACGGGAGTCCGAGGAGCCGACTTGGGCAGAGGACCTTGAGATCCTCCAGTACGAGGTCCCTTGGAAGGAGGCACTTATGGTGCCTGTTCCCCCCATCCTGGAACAGCTTCTCTTCTGCATGAGGGAGTCTCCGACCTTGATGCCGATTGTGAGCAGACGGCTCGATTCCATGTATTGAGTCTGCAAGAGCCCTGGGTTCCAGAAAGTGCAGCTGCCTCATAATGCCATGGTGATGGAGTTGGCCATGTGCAAGATCAAGAGCCAGAAGGCACACTCCTCTGTGCCTCCCGGCAGGAAGGCCTGCACCATGGATGCTTTAGGCAGAAAGTGCTACCAGGGCTCGATGCTCGTTGGCAGGATCCAGGCCTACCATTTGTACATGGGCATTGGGCATGTATATGTGGGAGATGGCGAGGGAGCTCACCAGGTTCTCAGCTGGGCTGGCAGAAGAATCTCTTCATCTGTTCCGGATCCTGACCTCGACGGTCAAGGAGTGCTACAAGTTCATCACTTGTGCAGCCTATGACAGCTTTGAGTCAGTGGCCAGATTAGCTGCGGTGGGTATTAGTGCCCGCTGCTAGGCCTGACTTCAGTCCTCTGACCTGGAGCAAGGGGTTCAGGACATGTTGGTCGATGTCCCCTGCTGGGGGGAGAATCTCTTCAACAAGTCCATGATGGAGAAAGCCACTGAGCTGGAGTCCAAGTTCCTGACCAGGACCAGACTTTCCAAGAAAACTGCTGACCCTTCCCAGTGAGGTAAAAAGCCCCTTTACCTGAAGAAGAGGAAGGCTTATGGAAACTACTCTCAGTACTCGGCCTTCCCAACAGGGCCAGCAGATCAAGGGACAGGGGCAAGGCCTGTGTAAGCCTAAGGCCCCCAAGTGGCTTTTGACTCCTTGGGCATAGCCTCTCCTCCCCCGGGAGTCCTAGCCCTGCAGCACACAGGGGGCATCTGATGTTCTATGCCAGCCAGTGGTCCAGCATCACCACCGACACCTGGGCATTCCAGGCAGCGGGGGAGGGCCACCTCCTCTATTTTGAACAAATGCCACTCCTGTTCTTTCCAAGGGAACTCCTGATGACCCCCCTTCACCAAGACCTGCTCCAGCAAGAGCTCGCTGGGCTTCTGACCAACAAGGCGGTGAAACTAGTCCCACCCCACCTCAGGGGCAAGAAGTTCTACTCCTGGTACTTCCTGGTTCCGAAGAGGAACGGCAGCTTTCATCCTATTCTGGATCTTTGAGATCTCAACAGGTTTCTGGTTCAAAATGCTCTTCCTTGGAACGCCGCTGCCTTACCTCTGCCAGTGAGACTGACTATGCTCCTTAGATCTCAAAGACAAACATGCGCAGTCCCATCTATCTGCGCCACTGGCAGTACCTCCAGTTTGTCATCAGAGGATACCATTACTAATACAGGGTCCTGCCCTTCGGCCTGGCTTCGGCCCCAAGGGTGTTCACCAAGTTCTTGGAGAGAGTAGCCATCCATCTGCGGCTGCAGGGGGTATTTGTCTTCTCCTACTTGGATGACTGGCTTGTCAGAGGTGGCACAATTGCCACAGTGCAGCAAGCAGCACATCACACCATTCTCACTCTGGAGCACCTGGGGTTTGTCCTCAACTACCCCAAGTCCCACTTGCAGCTGACCCAACACATGGAGTTCATAGGGGCGTAGCCTGGGTGTTCGGCTAGAGTGTCTCCTGTGTACCCCTGGTGTACAAATCCTTTAATAAAATAATTTCTATACCATGTACAGACTGGTTCCTTGGGTAGTTACGTGGTATTTGCCTTTTTGGTTGAACCTAGACATGGTCCAGGCCAGAGCCTTCCTCCGCCTCGACAGGGCCTAGCGCCTAGCAGCCCTCACAAGGGAGGTTCAGGGCTGAAACTCAGCCTCTGCCCAGCTCATGCTGCGCTTCCTGGGATACATAGCCTAGATGGTGTATATGACGACTGACACCCGTCTCCACATGCATCAGGTCCAATGGGCCCTCTGCTCCCAGTGGTCCCAGGTGACGGGGTGCCTGCAAGTCAAGGTGACCACCACCCATCCTCTCACTGAGTCCCTCGTCTAGTGGAAACAGCCACAGAACCTGCTGGCAGGGATGCCCTTCCAGGTCCTGATTCTTCAGAGGGTCCTCACCACAGATGCCTCCAAGTTGGGTTGGGGAGCCTACTGTAGTGACCTCCGCACTCAGGGCAGCTTTGGAGAGCCTCCAGCAGATCAACTCCCTAGAGCTCTGATCCACTGCCTGCACTCTCCGAGCTTTTCAGCAACACCTGCAGAACCAATTCATTCTGATTCAGACAGACCACCAGGTGGCAATATTCTAAATCAACAAGCAAGGGAGCATGGGGTTGTCCCTCCTGTGCTGGGAAGCAGTCTGTCTCTGCACCTTTGCCAGCGAGAGTGGGAAGCAACTGAAGATGCATCTCTTTATGCAACACTTCGGCCTCCCTGAAAGCTCATGAGACAAAGTACTAGACTACACCTCAAATTATATGTCTGCCTATACTGTAAATATGTAAATAAGCTGAACATTTCTCTCTCCCCAATAACTACCTCACTCAATTGTAAATAAGCCAACGCTGTGTTTAATGTAACTGCTTGTCAATGTTGTTTGTTGTAAACCACTTTGACTGGAGAAAAGTGGTATATAAACCCAGCTAAATAAATACTCTGAATTGACCACATTAATCTTACTCCCAATGCAATAAGAGTTTTAGTGCAGAATAATCTAGAATAAAACCATTGTGCTAAAAGATAGCATGGTTGGCATACATAATGCATGCAAACTAGCACAATCAGAAACTGATCTTGGTGTAAACAAAACGTTAAATTTTAGCATGGATTTTTACTTTACTTTTGATACGAACTGAGCTGTAGTCAAATTCTAGCGTGGCAATAGAAGAGGCAATTGAGGCAAAGTGCAGCACTTCAATTGAGATTACCATGATCAAAAACGGTCCCTGGTGGCTCAAGTGGGCCCAGATGCCTTCCTCCACCCTTTCCAAAACAATCCCTGGTGACTTAAGTAGGCCTCAAACAGCTCCTTTCCTCCTTTTAATCAGAGGTAAGTGCAATACCCATTTGCTCCTGCCTCTGGTGTTGCCGTCTTTGAAAATGGCGGTGCCTGAACCCCAGTAGTGCAGAGATCAGCCAGCCAAATAAGGAAGCGCTTTGATTTGGCAGACTGCTCCTAACGGTAAATTCACATGTACCACCACCAAGGTCAGGCACCACCATTTTTCAAGATTGCAGTGTAAGAAGAGGATGCCACTAGATGCTTTTCTGGGATTGCTAAGAACATTAGAAAAGCCAGGCTGTGTCACACCCAAATCCATCAAGCCCAGCACCCTGTCTGGGTTATAATTACTCAGCTAACACCAAAAGATAGATCTATTTCTTATAGCTGATTTCCAAGGATTAGAAATGGCTCTTCCAAGATTACCTGGTTAATAATTTAAGGATTTTTCATCCAGGAACTTGTCCAAACATCTTTAGAACCCCACTATGTTAGTCACTTGACCACATCCTCAGATTCCACAGCTTAATTATGGGCTGTCTGGAAAAAAGAACTATTTGTTTTCAATCTGTTGCTCAATGTCCTCTTCTTGTTGTTATATGATAGGTTAAACAAACTTTTCTATTTAGCCATTCTACCCCACTCATGATTTTATAAACTTCTATCTTATCCCCAACTAGGCTGTCTTTTCTCCATGCTGAAAAGCCGAAATCTGTTCACCTGTCTTCATACGGGAGGTGTTCTATCCTCTTTATCATTTTTATTCTTCTTCTCTTAACCTTTCTAATTCCAACCAGAACTGCATACAACATTCAAGATGTCACAAAAGGACTTATACAAAGGCCTAATTAGTTTGTTTATTCATATATTTTTGCTAGAATACAACAAAGCAATTCACAATAATAAAATAAAAAATAAGGGTGTGACATTTTTTTTTACACCAAAGAGCTACACACATACACGCAAATATACCTATAAATGCGCAAGATGGGGTTCACTAAGGCATAAAGACCCTACTGGGCTGGCCACTGACTGCCTACAGAAATCTTGCATCAGGTAAAGCTTTCACAGAGAAGTGCAGGGGAACTGTAATCGCAGAGATCACCAGCCCAGAGAGAAACCGAAAGAAGCAAAATAGGAGAGCATTCAAAGAGGTACAAGAGGTAGCAACAGTTATATGCTCAGTCTCCTCCAAGATCCTTCTGCAACTGATCACAATCCACTGCTATTTTAATTCTCATAATCTTCTGTTGTTTTAACAACTCTGAATAATTCTGTGTCATCTTCAAATTTGATTACCCCCTTCTCCAGATCATGTATGAATATATTAAAAAGCACAGTACACATACTTAGGGCACTCCATTCCATGTGAATACATATAGACCTACTCTCTGTTTCCTATCTTTTAATCAATCTACAATTGGGTACAGTTTCCTACCCACAGAAAACTTATGGCAGATAAAGACCATACAATCCAACAGTCTGCCCATTCACACCAAAAGCTATAATCCCCTCTTCCCCCTTAGAGATCCTCTGTGCTTGTCCCATGCTTTCTTGAATTTATATACAGTCCTTGTCTCTATGACAAAATTCTTAATGAAAATCTTCTAAAGAATTTAATGACAAATGCCTTTTAAAATCCAAATACACTATCAATTGGCTCACCATTATCCACTTATCTGTTAATCCTGTCAAAAAAATCTAATAAATTGGTAAGGCAAGACTTGCCTTTGCAGAATCCATGTTGACTCATTTCCTTAAGCCATGTCTATCTTATGGTCAGTAATTTTTTTTTAGCACAGCTTCGACCATTTTGCCCAGCACTATAACATCAGGCTCACCTGCCTATGTTTCCAGAATCTAGTCCTGGAGTCCTTTTTAAAAACTGGATTATATTGACTACCCTCCACTCCTCGGCTATTTCAAATTACTAGTAACAGATTAGCAATTTCATGAACTCCTTCAGGACTCTTTAGTAAATATCATCTAGTCCTGGTGATTTGCTGCTCTTCAGTTTGTTAATTTGATCTATTACATCTTCTAAACTTTCAGTAATATGTTTTAACTGCAACAAATCATAGCCATCAAATAAGTTTTCAGATGTGGGTATGACTCCCAAAATCATTCTCAGTAAAGACCATAGCACAGAAATTAGTTTTTCTGATTATTACCTTATCCTTCCAGAGCACTCCTTTACCCTTTCATTATTCAGCAATTATGGGCTTTTTGCTTTACATGTAATTGAAAAAATAAAGCGTAGTTACTCAATTGTAACAGCTGTACTCCAGGGACAGCAGGAAACAGTCATCACTTATGGATGATGTCGGCACAGACAGAGCCCGCACGGAGCAATTCCCCAGCTTTCAAAGAAAGCCTTTGGGATTGCTGCCACTCATGCATGGTCCTCTTCCCGCCCAAGGGTGCCATCTTGCTCAGTCAGGTCCCTTAGCTTGAGCCCTACCAAGCAGATGGCAAAGGAAGGACAAAAATTCAGCAACTCATCAGGGGAGGCAGGAGGGTAGTGAGGACTGATTCCTGCTGTCCCTGGAGAACACCTGTTACAGGTGAGTAACTACGCTTTCTCCAGGAACAAGCAGGAAGTCAGTCCTCACTTATGAGACTCCCCAGCTACAAGACACCGAATCTGTAACCAAAAAATGCCTCCGCGAGGCCGTGAGCAGAAGCTGAAGCCCGAAGGAGCCCAAGTCCTCGGGGCGAAGCCCTCGGTAGCCGTGAAGAAGGGACGGAGGGCAGGAGTTGCTAATACCCCAAACATATTACGGAGTACAGGCTGGTCGAAGGTGCTGTCCAGGCGGGACTCCCTCTCCAGGCAGTAGTGAGCAGTGAAGGTATTCGTGGAAGACCAGGTCGCCACCCGGCAGATGTCCATCAGGGGCACGGAGAGTAGCGAGGCCACCGAGGCCGCTTTGGCCCGAACCCCGTGTGCGGTGACTCGACGATCCAGTGGGGTGTCCACCTTCTCATGGGCGAAAGCGATGCAGTCTGCCACCCAAACAGAGGGGGTACATTTGGTAACTGCCTGCCCCAGCCTATTGGGATCGTAGGTCACGAACAGCCGGCCAGACTTGCGATGAGTCTGGGTACACTGCAAGTAAAAGGCGAGAGCCCGTCTGCAGTCAAGGGTATGGAGAGCCGTCAACGCCTGGTTGGTGTGGGGTCTTGGAAAGAAAGTTGGCAGGACTATCTCCTGGTTAAGATGGAAGTCCGAGATGACTTATTTATTTATTTAGCTGCATTTATATCCCACTTTTCACCGGATCAAAGCTTTAGGCAGGAATTTGGGGTGGGTACTGAGGACCACCCTGTTTCGATAAAACCTGGTGTAAGGCGCGTCAGCCATGAGATCCTGGAGCTCACAAACTCAGCACCACAAGGAAGGCCACTTTTCAGGTCAGGTGTCGGAGCGAGCACGTCACCATTGGCTCGAAAGGTGAACAGGTGAGTTGCATGAGCACCACATTCAGGTCCCATTCCACCAGGGGAGGGCGAATGGGTGGCTTGGAAAACAAAAGACCCCGCATAAAGCAGGAGACTAATGGCTGCCCTGCGAAGAGTTTTCCCTTGATGGGGAGGTGATTCGCTGAGATGGTGCGCAGGTGTACCCTGACAGAGTTCGACTTCAGCCCTTCCCTTGAGAGATGGAGGAGGTACTGGAGGACCCATCAAACGGGGCACGAGAAGTGGTCGATCTGGTGCTCCGAGCACCAGACGGAGAAGCGTCTCCACTTAAAGGCGTAGGCTCGTTTAGTGGAGTCCTTCCTTGAGGCAAGGAGGACTTCCTCGACCTCCTCTGGAATGGCCAGAGAGGCTAGGGAGACCCGTTCAGCCACCAAACCACGAGGGATAGGGAGGTTAGGTTAAAGTGCAGCACCCGACCCTCTTCCTATGTCAGCAGACCCAGGGCAGAGCCCAGGGGAACAGGAGGCTCCGTCAACAGCCGGAGCAGAAGAGGAAACCAAGGCTGCAGAGGCTACGAGGGGGGCACGAGAATCAATGATGCCTTGTTCTGCTGAGCCTTGAGAAGGGTCCTCGCAATGAGGGGGAAGGGAGGGAATGCATAGAGTAGGCTGGATGACCAGTCCAGGAGAAATGCATCGGGGCTCTCCCTGCTCGGATGCGGCACGACCTGAAAAAGCGGGGGAGCTGCGCATTCTGGGGGCTGGCAAAGAGGTCTATCTCCAGCATCCCCCAGCAGAGAAACAGACAGTCTGCCACTCTGGAATCCAGCCGCCATTCATGGGGGTGGAGGATTCTGCTGAGTCTGTCTGCCAGGCCATTCTCCTGACCAGGGAGGTAGGTCGCCTTGAGGGATATCCTCCATTTGACAGTGAAAGAGCAGATAAGGACTGCTTCCCGGCAGAGGGAGCGCGATCCCATGCCTTCCTCCTTGTTGATGTAGAACATCGCCACACGGTTGTCAGTCTGCATGACAACCAACCTCCCGCTGAAGTGTTCCTGGAAGGCCCTCAGGGCCCACTGAATCACCTGGAGTTCAAGCAAGTTTATTTGCTGCTGAGACTCCTCGGGTGACCATTGCCCCTGCGTGCATAGTGGCCCGCAGTGGGCTCCACACCCTAACAGGGAAGCATCTGTCATTAGCACCGCATTGTGCTGCGGAGTCTGAAAGGGCAATCCCCGCAGGTTTCGAGGGTTTTGCCACCAGCTCTGGGACAAGCAGAGGTCGGGGAGGACCTTGACGGGGTCCCTGAGGTGTCCAAGGGACTGGCTCCATTGGGCACTGAGACACCACTGAGCTGTCCAAATGTGCAGGCAGGTGTGGGGGACCACATACACGGTTGAGGCCATGTGGCCCAGGAGTCGTAGCATGCTCTGAGCAGTGACCTGGGGAGTGCTTTGGACGTGAGCTGCCAGAGCTCAGAGGCAGGTGGCGCAAAAGACTGGTAAGAAGGTGGTCGCCTGCTGAGTATCGAGACGCGACCCGATAAACCTGAGAGCCTGCACCAGCTCGAGGTGAGACTTTGGGTAGTTGACCAAGAACCACAAGCTCTCCAAGAAAAGGATAATGCGTGACATTGCTCGTCGAGCCTCCTCGACCAAGGATCCCGTAACGAGCCAGTCATCGAGGTAAGGAAAGATCGGCATGCCCTGATGCCGAAGGTGAGCAGCGACCACGACGAGGCACTTTGTGAAGACTCGTGGGGCAGACACGAAGTCGAAGGGGAGCACCTTGTAGAAGTGCTCTCCCTGCACACTGAAGCGCAGATACTGCCTGTGCTGGGGATTGATTAAGATGTGGGTGTAAGCATCCTTTAGATTCAAGGAGCATAGCCAGTTGCCCTGCCGGAAGAAGGGCAGCAGAACACCAAGAGATAACATCTTGAATTTCTTCTGCACCAGGAACTTGTTTAGCCTGCGGAGGTCGAGGATGAGCCGAAGACCCCCCATCTTTTTTGGAACGAGGAAGTACCAGGAATAGAAGCCCCGACCTTAAAGGTGCCGAGGGACCTTCTCGACTGCCTGTTGGGCAAGGAGAGAAGGCAATTCCCGCTGCAGCAGAAGCTGGTGCGCGGGGAGTCGAGGAGGTTCCGCCAGGGAGAAAGAAGGTGGAAGCCTGTCGAAGCGAAGGCGATAGCCATCTTGGATGACTTGGAGAACCCAGGTGTCGGAGATGATGGAGGCCCATGACGGGGCGAAGTGGGACAGGCGTCCTCCCACTGGCTGCTGCGTCGCCGGAGGGCGAGAGGCTATGCCGATGGTATCGAAACCCCTGAGTGGGTGGATTGTGGGGGAGCCGATGTCTGGGCCCTCGGCCCCTCTGGCTTACGGTGCCCTTGGCCAGATTTTCCCTGTGCTGGAGTGGTCGGCGTGGGGGTAGCCGGATATGGTGGATAGCCCCGGTATTGGAGGCCCTTTCTAGGGAAGAAGGGCTTATTGGCTGGCTGCTTCTTTCGAGGCAGAGTGGAGATCTTACGTGAGAGATGGGTTCTGGTGACAAACTCTGTCTCTATTTCCATGGTTTATCCTCCATCGGCTTGCTGAAGAGGTGCTCGCCGAGGCAGGGCACATCTCCTGCACCCACTGCTCCGTCCGAGGATTGGAGCCATGCCTGGCGGCGGGCCCCAATGCCCGCGGCCGCCACCCGAGCCGATGTCTTGAACCCATCGTAGGAGGCTCGGGAGAGATACTTAGAGCAGTCTGCGATGGACTTCAATACAGTGCCAAATCTATTGAGAGGCTCTCCCTCAAGGCCCACAGAGAAACCTCCGAGCTCCTTAGCCAAATCGTGCAAGAACATACCAATGTACAGTTGGTATGCCTGGATGCGACAAGAGAGCATGGAGCCTTGGTAGGCCTTGTGGCCCAGGGCATTAAGGGCTCACGACTCTCGGCCGTGTGGTACCGACAAGTGCGATTTCGGGCTCTTTTGTTTCCTCATGGCTGATTCCACCACCATCAGGGTGTGCGGGAGTTGGGTCTTTCGGAAGCCTGGCCCACGTTGTACCTTGTACATCTTGTCAATGTGCTTGCTCATGATGGGGACCGAGGCAGGGGCCTCCCACATGCGGAGCAGAAGCCTAGAAAGAAGAGGAGGTACAGGCACAGTGAGGGATTCCCTGGGCGGGGACTCATACTGAAGAATGTCGAGTTCTTCAGCACGAGGGTCATCCTTGGCCTGGGTGGTCAGGTTAAGGGCCCATGCCGTGTCCCGAATGAATACCAGGAAGGAGGTATCCTTGGAAGGCAAGCGCTGCTGGAATGTGGGTGGTGAGGGGTCCGACGGAAGATCCCAGTGGGTACAGGTTTCCGGTGAGGTGTCCCCATCGGACTCCCACTCTGAGAAATTGGTCGAGGAGTCCGAACCGGGCAGATTGCCCTGTCCGATGGCCGGTGCCCGCTTGGAGCCGTAGGCCCTGGATGACCTCGCCTCCGATGAATGGGAAGACGAGCGAGACCGACATCGAGGACCCTCATGAGGCCCGCAGCTCTCGGGTTTTCCTGGATGGATTTCGGTGTCCCACACAAGGGACCCACGGTCTCTGGGTGCAAGTCAGCAAAGCTGGCCATGAGCGCCTGCTGGGAAGCAATGAACGCAGAAATGCTGCATTCCAGCGCCAGCATGCGGGACTCCCACGCTGGTGTGGGGCTTGCGACACTGACCCCGGGGTCACCGGGTCGGGCATCGAGGAGGAGAGGGGGTCCTCACCCGGACAGCCCTCAGGAGACCGGGTGCCTTTGCCAGAGGGCTCCACTTCCATGTGGGGTACCTTGCGGGGCTGCTCCCTGTCCAACTCTCGGGAACGCTGAAGGGTCTACGCGACTGAGCACGGGAGTGCTCACGCTTGTTGGGAGCCAACAGCGAATTCGAGGCCGCCTTCTTTTTGCGCCGCTCCACCTCAGGGGACCCCTGGTCAGAGTGCCGCCGAGAGCGCGGGGCTGCAGGGGGGACCCCACTGGGGGAGAGACAACCAAGGGTGCCACCGTGGATTCCGAAGCGGCCTTTCGGAAAATGTCTTCGGACCTCTGCTTAAGGCTGAGCAGGGCCTTAGAGGACATTTTCTTGCAGAGCGAACAGAGTTCCGGATCATGGTCGGCTCCGAGGCACCACAGACAACAGTCGTGAGTGTCCGTAAGCGACATGTTCCTAGAGCATCTATCGCATTTTTTGAAACCAGTGGCTATGGGGGCAAAAATGGCCGCTGCGAGATCAAAGACCCACGCGGCCAGCGGTTAGAGGAAGAAAAAGGGCGCGAAGCCCGTAACGAAAAAATGAGAAGAAAAAAGTATCCCCGATAGTTCTAGAAAAGTAAAGCAGGGGAAGGACGGGTAGAGGACTGGTGCAACCGGAAAATAGAGAGGCCTGTTAAGGCGAAAAAATGAAACTTTTTCTGAGGGATGAGGACGTGCGTCCGATGGGCTCCACAAAAAAAGGGAGATTGAGCAAGATGGCAACCTTGGGCGGGAAGAGGACCACGCATGCATGGCAGCAATCCCAAAGGCTTTCTTTGAAAGTTGGGGAATTGCTCCGCACAGGCTCTATCGGTGCCAACGTCACCCATAAGTGAGGACTGATTCCTGCTTGTTCCTGGAGAAACTTCTTTTCTATCTCTCTCTTGGCCTGCCTTATTATTTTTTCATATCTAACTTGCCAGTATTTGTACCCATCCATATTTTTGTCATTAGGGTCTCCTTTCCATTTTCTGCAGGATGTTCTTTTGGCTTTCACCAACTCATCCAATGATGCACCATTAAACCATGCCAGCCCTTGTTTGGTCTTTTGATCTATTTAATGTGTGGAATATATTTTATCCAGGCTTCCAAAATGATCTTTTTAAATGATGTCCATGCCTCATGTAAAATTTTGACACTGGCAACCACTCTTTTTAGATTATTTCTAATTTCCTCATTTTGTCTTAGTTTCCCTTTTTGAAATTAACTGCTACAGAAGTAACTTTTTTAGCGTCTTCCTTCCAATAATGATAAATTGGATCACCTTGTGATCACTACTGCCTAGTGGCCCCACCACCAAGTCCTGTGTACCAGTAAGGACTAGATCTGAAACAGTTTCCCCTCTGGTTAGTTCTTAGAGCTACCTCTCCATGAAGCAGTCATTTATGCCAACTAGAAATTGTACCTCTCTAGCATGTACCAATGAGACATTTACCCAATCAATACTAAAGTAGTGAAATCTCCCATTTATCACAGAGGTCTGTCTACTCTCCCAATGCCCTGTGCACTGTCTTCTAGTCAGCAGGAGGGGTCAGCAAACAGTACTTCTTACCTGCTGCTTCCTTCTCCTCTGTCAGTTTTCTCTGCAATTAGCAATTATGAGAGTTTTTAAAATGTATTTATATTATGATGGGGATCCCAATGAACGTTTATGCCTAGAGTCCACCCAATGGTTAATCCTGCTCTGAATGCAGAGCTCCTGGCTTGTACCATCTTTTTGCTCTGATAGAACACATGCACTTCAATCCTTTAAAAAAAATACAACACAAAAGGAGAAGGGGTATGCAAAAAGGGAAGATGAAGAACTGGAGAAGAGGAGGGACCGAAGGTAATTGGCACAGAAGACAGGGCAATAGGGAAAAAGGGCACATGAGAAAATAAATTTATTTGATAAGAAATTTTATATTAAAAACAATTAAATCCACAAGAAGATATCAAATATCATAGAATTTCAGGATTCTTCATTTGACACATGTGAGGTATTTAAGACACAGCTGGACAAACAGCAGCCTAGCTCAGAAGCCCTGTGGAAAATAGAAAAACGATTGCAGACTCCTGAGGAATGGCGTGAGCAGAAATAGTACTGTTGATAAAAAGCCGTTGCACTTAGCACCTTTGTGATTCAAGAAGGTCAGACAATGAGAGCGCTAATCCTATCAGAATGCTGCTCAGACTGGAGGCTGGTATCCTGCTTGTGGGTACCCACCACAAGCAAAGAACCTCAAAGCAGGTCTACTGTGAACAGCAAGCCAACATCTGACCTTCTTGTGTGATGATCTGATCTGTAAGTTGTGCCATCATCAGGTTGTATATCACACTACAAGGAACAGTATGAGGCATCAGCCATTTCACTCACCAACGGTACTACAGTAGCCCAAGTTCTCTGCACAGTCTCCATAGACCCAGCTGCTATGCGGACATGTGATCCTTGGATTTTCCTTCCCATCCCATGTTTATTTTCTTTATTATCTTAAGAAAACCAGCCAAAATCAACAGAAAGTCTCTTCATGCCACATTTTTTGAAAAATTACTTAACCCAGTTGTTGTTGCATGATAGTAACCAAGTCACAAAATGCCACATCCACAGGTCTAAACAACACAATAAAATGTCTTTACACAGTCTGTTCCTCAATGGCTAAGCTATTCCTTTCTGAAATAAATATCTCTTGTGATCTTTAATACTTTTGTTTCTTGTTAGCCAGCAAGACAGCTTCACTTTCTTCTCGGATAGCTATGCTACTTCTTCTGGGCTGATGACGACTACCGGTTTGCTTTTGAAAGCAGCGCTAGTAACCAAGACAAGCTTCCCCTAACAAATATTCCACCAGTCCGGGTATAGTTAAGACTGTGTACTCTTTCTACAGCACAGCTCCTGAATTGACACACAGTGCCAGGAGCCTATGAAACTTCCACAGGAAAAGCTTACTCCTCCTATCCCAGCAGTGCAGTTCTTCCTGAATATACAGGTAGGCTGAGACTGGTAGCATGTAATATTACATCTGGATTTGTCATTGCCATTGCCTGTTCCTGATGCTAGAAGGTGCTCTCAAGTAGACAGTGGCATCCACAGCCAGTGGGGCACACTTCCTGGTTGCAGAACCATTCCATCATGTGGCTGGTGTGGCCCCCATGCCCGCAAGTCAGACAGAAGTTAGAGGAGCCCCTCACTGCCACATGGCAAATTGCACATTGGAAGGTGAATCCTTTGCAGATAGCACATTGAGTACCACGGACTTCACTTCGACAGTGGGTGCAGTACACACCAAATTCTGGCAAAAGGGAGAAAAAAGAAAGAAAGGTGAATTATGTATTGTTGCAAAAGGTAATGGGACTTAGTTTGCTCTCCTTGCACCCCGCAAGCCGAAACAGCAATGTACTGAATAGTAGGGTGAGCTAGTAGTTCAGAATCACTCTCTACATCATCTGCATCTTCCTGGTCCCAGTGTGCCACGGCATAAGGAATTCTACAGCCTTTCAGATATAAGCGCAGGATCTTTTCGGCTCAACACAATTATAATGCAGCTTATTCATTATACATCACACAGATTCTGAAGCATGTTATTTAAGTGCCAGTTCCATTTTGCTTGCATTGTAATTGCTGCAAATGTACTGTTTGGTTAAGTGTAGTTACTCACCTGTAACAGGTGTTCTCCAGGAACAGCAGGAATCAGTCCTCATATGGGTGATGTCGGCGCCGATGGAGTCCTCGCGGAGCATTTCCCTAGTTTTCAAAGAAAGCCTTTGCTACCACGCATGCATGGTCCCCTTCCCGCCCAAGGGTGCCATCTTGTTCTGTCAGATGACATAGCTTAGGCAAAAAGATAAAAACAGACCGAGGAGGCAACTCCCAGGGGAGGAGGGAGGGTTGTGAGGACTGATTCCTGCTGTTCCTGGAGAACACCTGTTACAGGTGAATAACTATGCTTTCTCCAGGAACAAGCAGGAAGTTAGTCCTCACATATAGAACTCCCTAGCTCCAAGCTGCCAGGACCTGAACCACGACAGCACCAATGGTGACCCCCAGGGAAGGCCACCAGGTGCAGAAGACGAGTCCCTATCCAAAGATTCCGCAATGCCCAGCTACCCTCGTCGCTATTAGTCCGGTAGCCTGACCATTGACAGGCTGGAGGGCAGGAATTGCCTATACAGAGAGTATGCTACACTGCCAAAGGCACTGCGGGACTCACTCTCTAGGCAGTAATATGCTGCAAAGATATGCATTGAAGACCACGTGGCAGCCTTGCAAATTTCCGTCACTGGTATTGAGCGCAGATTGGCCATTGACATGGCATGGCCCTGATGCGATAAGCAATGATCAGATCACCAGGGAAAGGCCAGCCTGCTCATAAGTGAAGGTGATGCAGTCTGCCACCCAAGAGGCTAGAGTCCTTTTGGTTATTGGCAACCCAAGCTTACTGGGGTCGAACGAGACAAAGAGTTGGGGTGCTTTGCGATGGTCCTTGGTCCTATGAAGACAGAAGGACAGGGCCCGCTTGCAATCCAAGGTATGCAAAACCGACTCTACCTTGCCAGCATGAGGCTGTGGGAAGAAGGGAGAGAGAACCACCTCCTGATTGAGGTGGAAAGCAGACACCACCTTAGGCAGGTACTTGGGATGCATACGCAGCACCATTCTGTTCGTGTAGAACCGGGTATAGAGAGGATCCGCCACCAGGGCCTGCAGCTCAGAGCAGAGGTCATGGCCACCAAGCTGGCCACTTTCCAGGAGAGATACCTCAGGTGACAGGTGGCCATAGGCTCAAATGGTGGTCTGGGAGCTGGGACAGCACCACATTAAGGTCCCATTCCGTAGCCAGAGGGGGGCTTAGACAACAGAAGGCCCCTGAAGAATCTGGAGACCAGGAGCAGGGTCGAGAGGGGCTTTCCCTCTACAGGGTGGTGGTTCACAGCTATAGCACTGAGATGCACCCTGACTGAATTAGATTTCAAGCCTGAGTGTGAGAGATGCAAAGGTATAGCAACTCGAGCTGTACCTGGCAGGAAAACGGATTCACTTTCCTGTCCACGCACCAGATGGAGAACCTCCTCCATTTGAAGGCGTAAGCCCTTCTAGTGGAGGGCTTCCTGGAGGCCAGGACCACCTCCTCGACCTCCCTTGTAAGGTGTAAAGGGGCCAACGCTACCCTTTCAGCAGCTACGTTGTCAGTGCTAGGGTCCTCAGGTTGGGGTGCAGGAGGGAGCCCTCCTCCTGTGAGAGGAGGCCTGGGGCCTGGCCCAGGGGTACCGGGGCTGTCACTGACAGAGACAGCAGCAGGGGGAACCAGGGCTGCCTGGGCTACCTGGGGGCCACCAGGATCACTGAGGCATGCTCGCTCTGGATTTTGAATAGACACGGGTATCAGGGAGGTTGGTGGGAATGCGTAAAACAGGCCCTGTGACCATGATATCAGAAACGCATCTGCTGCCACCCTCCCATGATGTGGTTGAGGGGAGCAGAACCGCGAAAGCTGTGTGTTGTCTGGAGAGGCGAACAGGTCCAGGCAGGGCCTGCCCCAGAGTCAGAAGAGCCTCTGGGCCACCTCAAGGTCCAGGCGCCACTTGTGTGGCTGGAGGACCCTGCTGAGCTTGTCCTCCAGGAAGTTATCCTGGTCTGGTAAGTGCACAGCCCTTAGGATCATGCGGTTGTGTACCACAAAGGAATAAAGTGCTATGGCCTCCTGACAGAGGGAGTGGGAGTCCGTTCTGCCCTGCTTGTTCATATAGTACTTTGCCAACTGGTTGTCCGTCTGTATGAGGATCGGAAGATCTCAGAGCAGGTGGCAGAAAGTCCACAGGGCCAGAAAAATGGCCCGGAATTCAAGGAGGCTGATCTGCAGGAGAGACTCCTCAGGAGACCAGTAGCCCTGAGCGTTTTCCTTCGCAATGTACACCCCAGCCTGCCATTGAGGCATCCGTAGTCAGAACCCTCTGATGTGCTGGTGCCTGGAAAGGCATCCCTGCCCTCAGGTGATATGGGGACTTCCACCATGCAAGGGAGATCGCCAGCTGTCAGGTGACCCACACCCTGTCCCCCAGTCCACCTGTGGCTTGAGACCACTGAGACCGGAGGCACCACTGGGCTGCTCGCATGTGTAGGTGGGCTAGGGGCGTAACGTGCACCGTTGAGGTCACGTGGCCCAACAAGCGGAGGAGCCACTGGGCCAGCACTGACCTGCAGGTTTGCACCTCCTCAGCCAACTGCACCAGGCGGTGGGCTCTGTCTTCTGGGAGGAAAGCCTTGGCCTGCAGAGTGTTCAGCTGGGCCTCTATGAATTCCAGGGTCTGAGATGGGGAGAGCCTGGACTTGGGATAGTTGATGACGAAGCCCAACCGATGGAAGGCGTGAATGGTTAGCCTTGTGGCCCAGTCCGCCTCCCGGACGATGCTGCTCCTGATGTCGTCTAGATAGGGAAAGATGTGAACCCCTTGAAGGCGCACGTGTGCGGCTACTGCGGCCAGGAACTTTGTGAAGACCCTTGGGGAAGAGGCAAGGCCGAATGGGAGCACCCTGTACTGGAAGTGCAGACCTCCCACCACAAACGTCAGGTATCGTCTGTGGGAGGGATGAATCAGGATGTGGGCATAAGCGTCCTTGAGATCCAAGGAGCAAAGTCAGTCGCCCTGGCGAAGGTAGGGCAGTAATGTTCCAAGGGACAGCGTTTTGAACATCTCCCTCACCAGGAACTTGTTGAGGTTGCACAGATCCAGGATAGGCTGGAGGTCTCCTATTCTTTTGGGGACAATGAAATACCCTGAGTAGAAACCCCTGCCCCAAAGGTGGTGGGGCACAGGTTCCACCGCCTTGTCCCTGAACAGGTTTGCAAGTTCTGTGATGAGCAAGGCCTGGTGAAGGGGAAGATGGGATGGCTCCCCTGGAAAGTAAATCTGGAGGGTTCTGCTGTAAGTGGAGGGAATAACCCTTTCTCACCACTCGCAGGACGCACTGGTCTGTAGTGATGGTGGCCCAGCTGTCGGTGAAGGAGGCCAGTCGACCCCCTATGGGCTGAGGTGGGTCTCCTGGGGGAGAGGAGACCCTCCCCACTGAGTCAAAAACTCCCCCCCCGGCTGAGCGGGGGATGGCGCCTGGGGCTTTGGGTTTCCTGGACCCATGCCCCTGGCCTTTTGGCTGTGTGGGTTGGTGAGGCTGACCCTGGTAAGGCTGGTATTGGCTAGCCAAGGGGTAACCCTTTTTCCTCAGGAAAAAGGTCTTTTTTCCCTGAGAGCTTCTTCCTGGGGAGAGCTGACCGAGGTCTTTTTGGAAAGTCTCTGCTGGGTAACTACCTCGGCCTCGATCTCAGCAGCCTTATCGGACATAGGCTTTCCAAAAAGATTCTCCACATTGCAGGGCATGTCCAGAAGCTTCTCCTGGACCCACTGCTCCAGGTCCGAGGTCTGCAGCCACGCCTGGCACCGATGCCCCTGGCCGCCACCCGGGCTGAGGCCTCGAACCCTTCATAGGCAACTCTAGAGAGAAACTTACAGCAGTCCTGGATAGCCCCGGTTAAGGACCAGAAGCGCTGGAGGGGTTACCCGGTGAGGCCCGCCGAGAACCCAGAAAGCTCCTGGACCAAACCCTCAGCTCATAGGCTTGTATACAGCACCCGAGCATGGTGCCATGGTAGCAACTTACAGCACAGGGCATTGAGGACCCGGGCCTCCTTGCCCGAGGGCACGGATGAGTACGTCTTTTGATTCTTCAGCCTCTGCATCGACGACTTCACCACCATTGAGTTGTGGGGGAGTTGAGGCTTATGGAACCCCGCACCCTTCCAGACTCTGTAAATGGCGTTGACATGCTGACCAACCACCAGCACTGAGTCTGGCATCTCCCATGTCCGGAGCAGGAGCCTCTTGAGGATGGGTGGGATCAGGACTGTGAGAGTCTCCTTGGGCGGAGACTTGTACTGCAAAATTTCCAGCTCCTCGGTGTGCGGGTCTTCCTTGGGCTCCGTCTGCACCGAGAGAGCCTGGGCCATGTCTCGAACGAAATCATGGAATGCTACATCCTTGGGTGGGGAGTGGCATTGAGGCTGAGGAGGTGAAGGCTCCGAGGGAACATCCCAATGCTAGGAGGTCTCGGGAGAAGCCTCGTCATCGGTCTCACATTTGCATCCCGAGGTAGTTGAGGACTCGGCCTCGGGGATAGCTCCGAGGAACCGGGGGCCACCTGAGGACTGGCTTGCGTCCACTGGTCTCTGAGACTCCTTTGAGCTGTGCGCATGTGGAATTGAGCATATGGAGTCACATGCACCGTGGAGGCCATATGGCCCAGGAGGCAGAGGAAGACCCTTGCGGAGACTTGAGGTTTGTGCTGGACCTGCTGCACCAAGTCCAGCAACCGCCTCGCCCTGTCCAGCGGTAAGTACGTCTGTGCCTGAAGTGTGTCCAGTCTTGCCCCTATGAACTCCAAGTTCTGAGTGGGGAGTAAAGTGGACTTTTCGTGATTTATAAAACCCTAGGTGCTGGAGCAGGGTGACTGTGCGAGCAGTGGCCTGCTGTGCCTCCTGTGCCAACTGGCCCCTGATGAGCCAGTCGTCCAGGTATGGAAAGACGAAGACTCCCTGGCTTCTGAGGAAGGCCACCACCACTGCTAGGCATTTGGTAAATACTCTGGGAGCGGAAGCTAGGCCAAAGGGAAGCACCTTGTACTGGAAGTGGTTTCCTCTGACCACAAACCTGAGGTACTGTCTGTGGTCTGGGTGTATGAGGATGTGAGTATAAGCATCCTTTAAATCTAAGGAGCATAGCCAGCCTCCCTGGTGGAGGTAAGGCAGTAGGATCCCAAGGGAAAGCATCTTGAACCTTTCCCTCACCAGGAACTTGTTTAGATTTCGCAAGTCCAGGATGGGGTGAAGGCCTCCTTTTCTTTTTGGTATGAGGAAATACCTGGAGTAGAAGCCTTGCCCCTGCAGGTGGTGGGGCACCGGTTCCACCGCCTGATCCTGGAACAGACCTGCCAACTCCTGCAGGAGGAGGTTCCTGTGAAGAGGGGGCCTGAGAGGCTCTCCTGGGAAAAAGGAGGTGGGCACCTGGTGGAAGTGAGGTAAGTAGCCCTGCTGGACTACTTGCCGAACCCAGGCGTCGGTAGTAATGGCTGGCCACCTGTGAGCGTACAGGGCCAGCCTCCCTCCTGTGCAGGGCCAAACCACTGGTGGGAGAGGAGCTATGCACTAGGAGTCAAAAAACCCCTCCCAGCTGGGTAGGAGCCGGAGCTGGAGGCTTGGGGGTCTTCGGCTTACATGGGCCATGCCCCGGTCCCCTGGCCTGCTGCCCCTGCTGGGGAGCTGGGGCGGCCTGGTAAGTGGGGTAGTTTCTGTAAGCCGCACCCTTCCTCGGGAAAAAGGGCTTTTTCCCCGAGGCCTTCTTCTTGTGAGAAGGTGCAGATGTTTTCTTCGACAACCTTGTCCGGGTCAAGTACTCGGACTCGAGTTCTGCAGCTTTCTCAGTCATGGGTTTGCCGAAGAGGTTGTCTCCTCGGCATGAGACATCGACCAACTTGTCCTGAACCCATGGCTCTAGGTCCGACGACATGAGCCAGGCCTGACGGCGTGCACCGATGCCGGCCGCGGCTATTCGGGCCGAAGCCTCAAAGCCGTCATAAGCTGCTCTAGACATGAACTTCGAGCACTCTCTGATCCCCGTGGACAAGGCCTTGAAACGCTGCAAGGGTTCCTCGGACAGGCCAGCTGAGAACCTGGCAATCTCCTTTGCCAGGTTTCGCAAGTACATGCCCATGTACAGCTGGTAGGTTTGGACACGGCATGACAGCATCGAGCCCTAATAGCACTTTCTGCTGCGGGCGTCCAGGTTCTGGGCCTCCCGGCAGGGAGGCACCAAGGAGTGCATTTTTTGGCTTTTCAGCCGGTGCATGGCTGATTCCACAACCATGGAGTTGTGCGGCAGCTACGCTTTCTGGAACCCAGGACTCTTGTGGACTCGATAGATGGAATCGACCCACTTGCTGAGTACCAGCATTGAGGCCGGGGACTCCCATATGCGGAGCATCAGCTGTTCCAATATCAGAGGCACTGGAACAGTAAGGACCTCCTTCGGGGGAGACTCATACTGGAGGCATCGAGCTCTTCGGCTCGAGGCTCCTCCTCAGCATCCGCAGGGAATGCAAAAGCCTTGGCCATGTCCCTGATGAAGTCCGAGAACTGAGTGTCCTCGGGGGGGGGGGGGGGGACCTAGTCCGAGGCTCCAAATCCGGTGAGTCCGATGGGATACACCGGGTCCGGAAAGTGTCTGGGGAGTCTTCCTCCTCCGTCTCCCACGCCGAGTCCTCCGAGGAGGACTCGATGAGCTGCAGCCTCGAGGGCTTTGGGCCAAATCGCCCCGACGCCGAGGGCACCGCGTCGACAACCTCAGTCTCGAACGGGAGGTTGAGGGGGACCTTGGCCGAGGATCGACTCAAGACCTGATCGACTCGAGGATCGGCTCGGCCTCCGGCATCAACTTAGATGTCGACGTCCCGGTGGTCGGGGCGGATGAACCGGCGAGACCAGCCATCAGTGCCCGCTGCTGCTCCATGAAGGCAGCCATGCTGCTCTCCAGTGCTGCCAACCTGAGACCAAGCTCAGAAGGTTCTGCATCTCCCGGCTCGGGGCCCACAACGCCGGCTCTCCCGGAGGAGAGTCCACGAGGACAACAGAAGTTACCTTGTCCGACGCCTCCAGCTCCCTGCGAGGTTGTTTAGCCGGCCGCTCCGACTCCGATGACCCAGGGCGGCGGTCCGGGGTCTGCGGCCTGGAACCCAAGGGCCCAACTAAACAGAGGCGTCCAGCGACGCCGCCCTCACGAGTTTCTTTTTCCTCCGGTGTTCCCTGGTGGGAGACCCCCGCTCAGAGGACCCACGACGGTGCTCGGGCTCCAATTCCCGAGATGTCAAGGCCTCTGATGAAGTCTGGGCCCGGCCGGAGGCGGACTCGGAAAAAATCCTGTCACACTGCTGCTGCCTGCTCCTCAAAGACTTCAAAGACATCTTACCACATGGCCCACAGACCACCGGGTCATGGTCGGGGCCGAGGCAACAGAGGCAGCAGTCATGTGTGTCGGTGAGAGACATCAACTTCTTACACCGATCACATTTCTTAAACCCGCTGGCAGCCATCGGGGGAAAAAGGGCCCCTGCGAGGTCAAACAACCGGGCTGCCAGTGAAAACTAAAAAGAGCGCAAACGCTAGTCACGAAGGACAAAAACGAAAAATAGGACTGGACTCGATACCGGTGTAACGAGCCGAGGGCAGGAAGGGGAACCGGTGTCGAACCGGGAAGCTGAAAAATCTAATCAACTTTTCTACTTTTTCCACGGTGGAAACAGGACCATGTCCGTTGGGCTCTGCAGAAAAAAGAAGACTGAGCAAGATGGCACCCTTGGGCAGGAAGTGGACCATGCATGCGCAATGCAATCCCAAGGGCTTTCTTTGAAAGCTGGGGAATTGCTCCGCACGAGGGCTCCGTCGGCGCCGACGTCACACATATGTGAGAACTGACTTCCTGCTTGTTCCTGGAGAATCACTTTGTTCAGGAGAGATGAGGACCATGTCCGTTGGGCTCCGCGGACAAAAGGGAGACTGAACAAGATGGCACCCTTGGGCAGAAAGGGGACCAGGCATGCGTGGTTGCATTCCCAAAGGCTTTCTTTTAAAGCTGGGGAAATGCTCCGCGCGGGCTCCGTTGGCACTGACGTCACCCATATGTGAGGACTGACTTCCTGCTTGTTCCTGGAGAAATGCCTTTATAGCAACAGGATAAAATCAAAATAAACATAACGTCTCTTATATCTCAACAAATAGGGGTGACCTACATGGAGCAGTGGGTACACCCCTAAACAAAGGCATGGGGAGGGGTGACCTGCACAGAGCGGCAGGTGCACCTAACTCTTGCCGCCTTGCTGGGCAGACTAGATGGACCATACTGGTCTTTCTCTGCCGTCATATATTAAGTTACTATACTATGTCATTTACCAACAGAGAAAGGAAAATCAACAGATCATCCCATTAAAAACTGGAATACTGCCGTATGTACTTAGCAGTGTGTCTTCCCTGTTTATATTATGTTGCATGGCCTTTCCTCTTCTCACTCTCATCAGGGGGTCATCAGGCAACCCTCTCCCATAATATTACTGAATGAAATTATGAAGGTGGCTGTAATAGTGGGGCACTCTTAGCAGTGACACTCACCAATTCCCCTGTGAGGCTCTGGAGGGCAGGAGACAAACTTTAAAACTTCAGCCCTTTTTTCCCGCAGGCCCCAACGGTACAGGATTTCACCATAGCATTTCTTGAAGTCATCGAATTGCTGAATATTGGCAGGATCTAGCAGTCTGTGGAAATAAATCCCAGAATACATCATGGGTATTGCACATTTTAGGGCTATTAATGTGGGAACAGTGATACTTCTCAGCACACTCACCATGCTGTCGACAATCCCCTACTGTTTCTCCTAACTATAACACTTGCCATCAAACCCCTTCTTCTCCCAGTAACAATTGTTCCACCTCATTGTGAAGATGTTCCTTGCATTCCTCCGACCCTCCGCTACCTGTGATCCTTCTCTTTGCCCATTCCTTGAGGTGATACTCCTCCTTACCCTTCACTCTCCTGTGACATTTGTCCTCACATCGGTCTCTGTCCCACAGCTGATGTTCCTTCACACTCCTACTTTCAGGAGCCCTATGTTAGAACAACGAGGCACTAGGAGGTGGTCAGGTGAGAAAGACAAGAATCAGCGAAGGTGTGTGTGTCTGTGTGTGTGTGTGTCTGTGTCGAGTGCCAATGGGAAAGAATCATCATCAAAACAAATGGATTATGAGGAAGGTAGGGTAGGAGTGCATAAGTTCAGTCCAAGGGCTGCAAACTGGTTTTTAGGATATTCTGAATGACTATGCATGAGATTGATTTGCATACGAATGGGGTAGTATTTATTTTATTTTATTTTATTTATTTATTTATTTAATTCTCTTATATACCGTGCTATTCTGCATCAGTGCGGTTTACATTGAACAAACTGAAATTACATTGAACAGGGCATTATAACTTGGAGATAACTATTTTACAGGGAACATGGGCTATGGAGGGTTAAGTGGCCTGCCCAAGACCACAAGGAGCACCTGTGGGACTAGAAACCCCAGTCCTTCCGGCCCAAGGTTGCTGTCCTCTAGTGGGATTTGAACCCCTGACCTTCCGGCCTGAAGTACCTTGCCCCAACCACTAGGCCACTCCTCCAACTCCTGGTGAAATTAGACCTTATCTGCTAATTTTCTTTCCATGAGTCACTCTGGTCCAGGCTAGACTCCTGGGTTGTGCTCCTATTTCAGCAGATGGAGAATGAGTTTTTAACATTTTTAAAAGGAAATTAAGAAATTAGCTTCAAAGAAAGCACAGTTACTTACCTGTAACAGGTGATCTCTGGGAACAGCAGGAATTAGTCCTCACATATGGGTACGTCGGAACCGACGGAGCCTGCGCAGGAAAGCTCCCCAGCTTCCCAGAAAGGAAAGCTTTTGGGGCCTCCCACAGCGCATGCGCGCTGCCTTCCCGCCTTCCTGACCAACTCTCCTCAGTTCGAGTTTAAAGCTGAGACAATAGAGAGAGGAAAGGAAAGAGAGAGAGAGATACAACTCCCAGGGGAGGTGGGTGGGTTGTGAGGACTAATTCCTGCTGTTCCCAGAGATCCCTGTTACAGGTAAGTAACTGTGCTATCTCCAGGAACAAGCAGGAATGAGTCCTCACATATGGGGACTCCCTAGCTAAGATGCCGGGGAGATCCCCCTCCAAGGGTTCCTCATCTTCCTATGGATCTCAGGCATCCATTCAGGGAAGGTGGGCAGGAGTTGTTTAAGAATGGAACAGGTGTCTGAGGACAGCCTGACCAAACAAGGCATCCCGGCGGGAGTCCTTGTCCAAGCAGTAATGGGCTGTGAAGGTATTTATTTATTTAATTTATTTATTTATTTATTTAAAGTTTCTTTTATACCGCGCTATTCGACATCAGCGCGGTTTACAGTGAACAGAAATTACACTTCACAAAATTGATCAGTGCTTACAATGAACAGGGCAATACATTAAACAGGTTACATTAAACAGGTTTCTTAAACATTAAACAGGTTACATTAAACAGGTTTCTTAAACAGAGAACATAATAAACTATGTACAGAAGGCAACTATATACAAAGCCGCTAAGTGCAGCTATATGATTCCTGATGAGAGGTATGAACCGAGGCCCAGGTGGCTGCTCGACAGATCTGATCGATGGATACAGAATGAAGATGAGCCATAGATGTGGCCATGGCTCTCACATTGTGAGCTGTGGCATGGCCTTCCAGAGAAAGGTTCTTACTCTGGTAAGCAAAAGAAATACACTGAGCAATCCAATTGGATAGTGTTCTTTTTGAGACTGGAAGTCCTAAATGAGAAGGATCAAAAGCAACAAAAAGTTGAGAAGACTTTCGATGTTGCTGTGTCCTGTGGATGTAAAAGGCAAGAGCTCTTTTACAATCTAATGTATGTAGGTTCCTCTCTGCACTGGATGCATGAGGAGCTGGAAAAAAGACAGGTAGATATACCTCTTGATTAAGATGAAAAGGTGAGACCACTTTAGGCATAAAGTGAGGATTTGTCCTAAGGACTACCTTATCATGATGCAACCTTGTATAAGGTGAATTAGCCACTAAAGCCTGCAGTTCACTGATGCGGCGAGCAGAAGTGATTGCAATAAGGAAAATGACTTTCCAGGAAAGAAATTTCAAAGAGGTAGTGGCTAAGGGTTCAAAGGGTGGCTTCATAAGCTGACCAAGAACCACGTTTAAGTCCCATGCCACCGGAGGAGGCCGAATGGGAGGTTTAGTTAAAGTTAGACCTCTCATAAATCTTGCAATAAGAGGATGAGAGGAAACAGGTTGTCCATTGATAGGCTGAAGAGATGCTGCAATAGCACTCAAATGGACCCTTACAGAATTTGTTTTAAGTCCTGCATTGGAAAGATGCAGGAGATATTCGAGTAAAGAATTCAAAGGTAGTGCTAGAGGGTTAAGACCCTTTTCAGCACACCAAATGGAAAATCTTTTCCATTTAAAAGCATAAGAACGCCTGGTGGAAGGTTTCCTAGAGGCATGGAGGATATCCTTCACCTGTTGAGAAAGATTGAAGTCTTGAAGGTCTAGGCCTTCAGTAACCAAGCTCTGAGGTGAAGGGACTTGGGGTTTGGGTGCCACAAAGTCCCCTCCTCTTGAGACAGAAGGTCTGGAGCAGCTCCCAGATCCAGGGAGGGTGCCTGGGAGAGATGCAGAAGTAGAGGGTACCACACTTGGCGTGGCCAGCGTGGAGCTATGAGGATCATAGATCCTTGATCCCTCTGAAGTTTGAATAGAGTCTTGGGAATCAAAGGAATGGGTGGAAAGGCATACAGGAAGGCCTGACCCCAATGAAGGAGGAAGGCATCCTTGGCCTGAGCTCCCTGACACGGAATTCTGGAACAGAACCGGGGAAGTTTGGCATTGCATGGACTTGCAAACAGGTCTATGTCCGGGGTTCCCCATTTCTGAAAGATTCTGAGTACCTGATCCATGTGCAGGGACCATTCGTGTGGAAGCAGAACTCGACTGAGTCTGTCTGCCCAAGAGTTTTGGATTCCTGGAGGTATACTGCCAGGAGATGGATTTGATGCTCTCTGGCGAAGGCCCACAATTTTAGAGCTTCGTTGCAAAGCAACAGAGAGCCAGTCCCTCCTTGTTTGTTTATGTAGAACATGGCTACTTGATTGTCGGTATGAACAAGGACTGTCATGTTGATGAGGAGGGTATGAAAGACCTTGAGAGCAAGGAAAATTGCTCGCAGCTCCAAAAGGTTGATATGAAGGGTGGTCTCCTCTGGAGACCAAGTACCCTGAGTGGAGAGGTCTTGGAGATGAGCTCCCCAACCTGTTTGGGAGGCATCTGTAGTGAGAGTTGCTTGGGGTAACAAAGGTTGGAAGGGGGCCCCCAACAACAGATTTTGAGTGGATATCCACCATTGGAGAGACCAAAAAAGACGTTTTGAGGTTGCTATTTGGTCTGAGAGAGCTCCTGATGCTTGGGTCCACTGGGTGGACAAAGTCCATTGAGCTGCTGTCATATGTAGGCGAGCATAAGGCACCACATGAACTGTGGATGCCATGTGGCCTAGCAGTTGTAGCATCTCCCTGGCAGTCAAGTGGCTTCTGGACTGAATTTGAGAGGCCAAGTGCACTAGACGGTGGCAACGGGCCTGAGGAAGATAGGCCCTTGCAGTGGTGGTATCTAGCCAGGCCCCTATGAATTCTAGGGACTGAGTAGGGGTGAGTTGAGACTTTGGCAGATTGATGACGAGTCCCAGATAGTGCAGTATGCGTCTGGTGTGGTCCAGGGAAGTCTGAGCCTCGGACTGAGATGGAGCTCGGATGAGACAGTCGTCCAGGTATGGGAAGACAAATATTCCCAGAGTGCGTAGAAATGCAGCCACTATTGACATGCATTAGTGAACACTCTTGGAGCAGAGGCTAGACCGAAGGGGAGTACTCTGTATTGGAAATGTTTTCCCTGGAACAGAAATCGTAGAAATTTTCTGTGGGATGGATGGATGAGTATATGTGTGTACGCATCCTTTAGATCTAGAGAACAAAGCCAATCCTGACTCTGTAGGTATGGAAGGAGAGTACCTAAAGAGAGCATCTTGAATTTCTCCTTGTATAGAAATTTGTTCAATTCTCTCAGATCTAGAATGGGTCTGTGCCCTCCTGTTTTCTTGGGGATGAGAAAATAAGGGGAGTAAAACCCTGACCCCTGTTGAAGAAGAGAAACCTCTTCTATTGCCCTTTGGGCAAGAAGGGTGGTCACCTCCTGACCCAACAGGTACAGGAGAGATGGGGGAGAATTGAATTGTCTCACCATGGTATGGGGAGGAAGGCTGGAGAAATGTAGTTTGTAGCCCTCTCTGATGATAGAGAGGGTCCACTGTTCTGATGTGATTTGTTCCCATCTGGGAGCAAAATGAGTTAACCTTCCTGGAATGGTGAGAGGCTCTGGTTGTTGCAGAGCCAGAAAGGTTAAGTTCTCTAGAATCAAGTCAAAAACTCTGAGGGGGTTGGGACTGCTGGACTGTAGCAGCCCCTGTAGACTTTGTTCTGGCCTATTTAGATTGCTGATGCTTAGGAGCAAAGCGAACTTGGGAAGATTGCTGGCCAGTATTTGTGGAAAATCTGGTCTTTTTATAGAAAGGCTTCTTAAAAGGTTTTTTCTTGGCAGGGGTAGAGGTAGACTTAGAAAGTCTATCTAAAGCAGCATTCTCTGCATCCATTTGAGTGGCTTTGATTTGCCACTCCTTGCCAAACAGATTTTCACCTGTACAGGGCAGATTGCCCAAGCCATCTTGTACCCAGGGTTCCAAATCAGAGGCCTGGAGCCAAGCAAGTCTGTGAGCAGCTATGGCAATGCCCGAGGCTCTGCTAGCTCCCTCAAAAGAGTCAAAGGCTGCTCTGTTGGAGAACTTTGAAACATCTTGAGTATGCTTTAGCAAAAGAAGGAACTCCTCCTTTCTATCCTCTGGGATAAAGGGGAGAAAATGACGTATCTTCAGTGCAATCTCTTTCAAAAACATGCCCATATAGAGGCTGTATGAATTGATTCTGGCAATAAGCATGCTAGCTTGGAAGATTTTTCTACCAAAAGCATCCAGAGTCCTACATTCTCTTCCTGGAGGGGTAGAAGAGTGCCTTTTGGTACTCTTTATCTTTTTCATAGCAGACTTCACCACAATAGAGTGGTGAGGGAGCTGAGTTTTTTGCAAACCCGGAGAAGGAGGAACCCGATACATGGTGTCCAAACGTCGAGAATGTGGAGATAGGGTGAGAGGAGCCTCCCACAAGTCCATCATGTGTTCTTGAAGAATTTCATGTATGGGTAAGGTGGCTGCCTCTTTGGGAACCTTAGAGTATCCTAAAATATTTAATTTTTTTGCTCTAGGTTCCTTTTCAGAGGTTACAGAAATGGAGAGTCCTTTAGCTACTTCAATAATGAAGTCTTGAAAGGACAAATCCTCTGGAGGAGACATTCTCCTTTTTGGAGAAGAGGGCTCCTCAGGAAGAGTAAAAGAGACATCAGCAGAATCATCTGAGGTATCAGAATCCTCAGAAGATTCAAAGTACCGCCTATTAGCTTCCAGAGATCGATACGCATACCGACCGGTATCGACATCGGGCGTACCGGGAACCGGATCGGTATCGAGAAAACCTCCGGAACCGGAGACCGGAACCGGCATGCTACTGGAAGTAGATGCTCTGGGTACCGGTATCGGTTGTGGTACCGGAACCGGAGTCCGAACCGATCGTTGTGGTACCGAGGGCGTTGCAGCGTTAATGAAAGCCAGTATGGCTTGCTGCATGGATTGTACAGTAGTACCCATAGATGCCACAACTGCCTGGATGTCGGTACCGGTGTTGGCCGGTACCCCAGAGCAGTCTAACAGGTGATCGGTCGAGGCCGTGCCATTGATGTCAACCTGTAACCCCATAGGAGGAGCTTTGGAAGCCGGAGCTTCCCGCCGGGGTTGCTTGGCTGGGGCAGGGTTCTCAGGGTCAAACCCAAGGGCCTCTCGCTGCTTAGAGGGAGATTTGCCCTTTGAGGACCTGCCTGAAGAATGTTTGGTTACCTGAGATCCATCAGGAGAGGAAGACCTGGAGGATGTTGATGCTGGAGTATCCATAGAAAACAGCATATGAAACTTGGCTGCTCTGTTCTGTAAGCCACGTTTGGACATCAGAGTGCAGGATGGACAATCCGGAATGGAATGGTCAGGCCCCAAACATTTAAGACACCATTCATGGGTATCTGTGACTGAAATAGTACTGGTACACTTGGTGCATTTTTTAAAACCAGAGGCTGGTTTCTCCATGAGGGAGAATCTGAGAAGGCCTAGAGGCCTCACAGAACAAACACACCAAGTGGGGAAAAAGTAATTATTATTATTATTTTTTTAAAGAAATAAAGGAAAAAAGACCGGCGGTACCGGTCCGGAATCGGGGAAGGCAGACACGCGGTCAAAGAAACAAATTAAAATAACAATTTCTTCAGCGGTGACAGGTACACGACCTGCTGGCTCCGCGGAAAAAGAAGAACTGAGGAGAGTTGGTCAGGAAGGCAGGAAGGCAGCGCGCATGCGCTTTGGGAGGCCCCAAAAGCTTTCCTTTCTGGGAAGCTGGGGAGCTTTCCCGCGCAGGCTCCGTCGGTTCTGACATACCCATATGTGAGGACTCATTCTTGCTTGTTCCTGGAGATATACATGAACTGTTTGGTTAAGCAGAACAGTGCCTGAAAAAAAGAAGTGCGGATTGAGGGCCGGCACTGCTCTCCAGCAGCAGCTAAGCCCATCTGGGCAGCACACACCATTCAGTCAGCCAGTTGATCTCAGTAGAACAAGGGGGTATTGGTGTTGGGCAGCGGGTTCCTGTTTAGTCAGACTTCCTGCTCCCGGCGGAGCTGCACAGAAACGGCTGACGGTCCGCAGGTAGGAGTCTTACCGGGGTTTGTTCCTTGTTGTTGAAGTTTCACGGGCTGCAAAGATAGAGTCAAGGAAGGAGCACGTCTCGCCAGAGTTTGTGCTTTTAATGCACAAAGCATTTTGCCTAAAACAGGGCAAAGATAGAGACAGCACAAAAGTTTCTGCTCCCCCCCGGTTGGTGCGGGACGCCTCCGTTGGGTGCTGGGCGAGTGGGCTTGACGGAGGTAGACTAGGACTTGGCTAAGGAGCTGCTGGTTGATGACCGTAGCTTAGGGGAGCCTGGCACAGAGTCAGACTCATTGAAAGCTTAGAGGGCCCCTTGGGGTTATATTCTCCTAGGGGGCCAGTGGAGCCAGAGGAAACGGATGTTCCTCAGGGGGAGGCTCCCTCCATTGTGCAAGTGTTTTGGCAGGAGGAGTTGCCACTCCTCATTATGCAGGCGTTGTCCGTGTTAAATATTTTGTAGACACCCCAGGAACTGGAAGTGCCGCTAGAGGATCCTCTGCTCCAAGGAATCAGGAGGTCAGAAATGGCCTTTCCAGTCCACCAAGCACTCAAACAGATGATGGATCTTAAGTGGTAGGTGCTTGAAGCGGGCTTGAGGGAAGGACGTGCAATGGTGCGCCTTTATCCCGTTCCGGCAGAGGAAAAGGAGCTACTAAAGGTCACCAAGGTAGACACTGTGGTGGCGGCTATGACCAAAAAGACTACTATTCCGGTTGAGGGCGGTGCGGCCCTTAAGGATACACAAGGCAAGAAGTTAGAGACGTTGTTAAAGCAGGCTTTTGAGGTGAATGCCCTGGTGCAGAGTATATGTGGCTCAAGCCTGCATGTGTTGGTCGCAAGGACTCGCGGAGGGGCCAACTCCGCTGGAGGCGGCTTGGTTGGAGTCTGGCTTTGTGTATCTGGCAGATGCCTTTTACAACCTGCTGAGAGCCTCCTCCAAGGGCATGGCGACCGTGGTGGCCTCGTGTCGCTTCTTGTGGCTCTGCAATTGGTCGGCTGACATATCCTCGAAAGCCCGCCTTAGATGACTTCCTTTAAGGAGAAGTTGTCTTCAGGGAGGTATTAGATAAACTTGTTAAAAAACTCGGGGGAGCAAAGCAGACTCGGCTTCCGGAGGATAAGCCCAAGAGCAGTAAGACTTCCCTTCCGGCTAAGGGTCCTCGGAGTTTCCGGAGAGCTAGGGCGAATCGTTTTGCTCCTTATCCTCAGGGACAGTCCTCTCGCGGGGGCTGTGGAGGTGGCTGGGGTTTCTACTCTGGCACATCCAATGGCTCTAAAAAGACCCAATGAGATGCGAGGAACTGAGGCAGAATTGATTCCAGTGGGTAGCTGACTGCATTGCTTTTATTCCGCCAGGGTCCAAATCACATTAGACTAGTGGGTCCTCAAGGTCATCCACAAAGTCTACGAGCTGGAATTTGTGCAACCGTTGCCAGATACCTTCCTAGTTTCGCCTTGCAGAGCTCCAGGCTGGCTGCAGGCTGTCTGGGACACCTTGCAGTATCTCCTCAGTCTCGAGGCGGTGGTTCCGGTGTCCATCAACCAATTAGGTACCGACTGATACTCCATTTATTTTGTAGTTCCCAAGAAGGAAGGTTTGTTCTGGCCCATCCTCGATCTCAAGAAAGTCAACAGAGTGTTATGCATGCTGCACTTCTGGTTAGAAACCCTACGCTCTGTGATTCTCAAGGTGCTGAGGGGAAGAGTATCCTACAGCGTTGGATCTGACGGAGGGGTACTTGCATGTGCCAGTCCAACCAGAGCATCAGTGTTTCATGCGCTTCGCAGTCACATTAGGGCACTTCCAGTTTCAGGCTTGCTACCGCTCCTCGCACGTTCACCAAAATTATGGTGGTTGTGGCAGCGGCATTAAGGCAGGAAGAGGTGTTGGTGCACTCCTACCTGGATGGTTGGTTAATTCGGACGAAGTCAGCCAAGGAGAGTGCTGTCCGAATGGGACATGTACTCAAGCTGCTTCACAGTCTTGGTTGGGTAGTCAACCTCGGCAAGAGCAGGTTGATTCTATCACAGGACCTTCTATACTTGGGAGCACACTTCAACACGGCACAGGGGCGAGTGTATCTTCCCTTAGACCGGGCTCAGAATATTCAGCAACAGATTCAGCATATCTTGAGCCTGGCGGCACCCTCTGCCTGACATTATCTTCAGGTCCTGGGGTCAATGGTGTCAACTCTGAATTTGGTTCCGTGGGCACGAGCGCGCATGCGGCAATTGCAGAGATCTCTCCTTTCTCGCTGGTCTCCTCGGGTTCATCAACTGTCCAAGCAATTACTTTGTCCGCCAGACGTATGAGCCAGCCTTCAGTGGTGGCTAGTTTCTACTAACCCTCTGGGGCAGGGATGCCCTTGGATACACTGGTGTGGACAGTGGTGACAATGGACGCCAGCATGTCAGGCTGGGGGGTGCACTGTCTGTCCCAGGTAGCGCAGGGCTAGTAGACACCCGAGCAGCAGCAGTGGTCCATCAACCAGCTGGAAATGCAGGCAGTGTTTTTGGCGCTCCAAGCCTTTCAGATGCTCATCCAGGGGAAGTCTGTGCGAATGTTCTTGGACAATGCCACAGAGGTGGCTTACATCAACCACCAGGGAGGCATGGGAAATGCAGTGCTGGCAGAGGAGATTGTGCCGCTTCTTCAGTGGGTGGAGCTGAATCTCCTGGCACTGTTGGAAGCGTATAACGCAGGCAAGGACAACGTCTAGGCAGATTTTCTCAGCTGGAAGAGGTTGGATCCCGGGGAGTGGTCCTTGCGGAACTCCATCTTTCAGGCCATCACACAACAATGGGGAATGTCGGTCATGGATCTGATGGCGACCGCAGCAAATGCCAAAAATCCTCGTTTCTTCAGTCAGCACCAGGAAAGGATATCCAAGGATCTTGATGCCCTGACGCAGTCATGGCCGGCGGAGGGGCTTCTCTATGTATTTCCACCATGGCTGTTCTTAAGCCCAGTGATTCAGAAGATAGAGGCACATCACGGCTTCATGATTCTGGTGGCCCCAGATTGGTCACACCAGCCCTGGTATGCCGACTTAACTCGGCTGATGGTAGTGGAGCCTTGGCGTCTGCCAGCGAGTGCCGATCTTCTTACGCAGGGGCCGATCTGCATGCCTCAGGTGGATCGATTCTTGCTTACGGCCTGTCTCTTGAAAGGGCATGCTTCAGGAAGAGAGGTTACTTGGCACGGAGAGGGTACTGTAGGCACGGAAAAGATCTACGTTGCTTTTGTATGTGTGAGTGTGACGAGTCTTCGAAGACTGGTGTTCTGCATGGGGGCTGCATGCTCTTGTGGCATCTCTTCCGCAGATCTTAGCTTTTCTTCAGGCTGGAGTGGACAAGGATCTAGCCCTCAACTCGTGGCGGGTGCAGGTGGCAGCGCTCGCCTGCTTTCGGGGGCACATGCAAGGCGTCTCCCTGGCCGCTCACCCGGATATGGCTCAGATATAAGCACCTGTGGCCTCCGGTGCGAGCAGTGGTGCCAGCTTGGGACCTTAATCTCATGCTGTTTGCACTGGCAGAGGCTCCATTTGAGCCGCTGATGGGTGGTGACCCTTAAGGATCTTACACTAAAGGTAGTGTTTTTGGTGGCAATTCGCGAGGCAAGGTGAGGCGCGTTTCAGAACTTCAAGCGCTGTCTTGTCGGGAGCCGTGTTTGCCAAGAAGAAGGTGACATTGCATATGGTGCCCTCCTTCTTGCCTAAGGTAGTCTCTGCCTTTCATTAACTGCCTTGCCGGCGATTCCAGTTTTGGTGGACAGGTAGTTACGAAAGTTGCATGTTCGCAGAGCTCTCAAGTGTTATCTATGATGTACACAAGATTTCCAAGGTTCCGATCGTCTCTTTGTCTGTCATGGTGGTGCGAGATGGGAAGAGGATGCTTCTGAGGCATCCATTTCTCGCTGGGTTAAAGAGGTCATTGTTTTGGCGTATCTGCTACGTAAGCTTAAGTTGTCGGTTGGTCTACGTGCTCATTCTGCATAGGCGCAGGAAATCCTCCTGGTCAGAGTTCAGTTTCATGCCATCGGTGGAGATTTGCAGAGCGGCTACTTGGTTCTCGTTGCATACCTTTGCTCGCCATTATCGCTTGGACCTACAGGCACGGGAGGATGCAAGGTTTGGGGCGAGTATATTGCAGGCCAGCTTCGCAGGTCCCTCCCTGGCTTGAATACTGCTCTGTTATTTCCCAGGAGTCTGGCCTAGGCTGGAGGGACGATATGGAAGGTGAAATTAGACCTTACCTGCTAATTTTCTTTCCGTGAGTCTAGGCCAGAACCCGTCCTTTTAGCGTGAATAGGCGAGGCTGCCTGTGAGGTGTTAGGTTACCAATGAGGCCAATGGCTCAGGGAAGCATTAGGCAGCACTAACGTTGTAGGGTTCCCTGGTGGGGGAAAGAGTAGTTACTCACCTGTAACAGGTGTTCTCCAGGAGCAGCAGGAATCAGTCCTCACATATGGGTGACGTCGACGCCGACTGAGCCCCCATGCGGAGCATTTCCCCAGCTTTCAAAGAAAGCCTTTGGGAATGCAGGCATGCATGCGCGGTCCCCTTCCCGCCCAAAGGTGCCATCTTGCTCAATCAAATGACATAGCTAAAAGACAGCAAAAAAGAAAATGAACTATATACAACTGCAACTCCAAGGGGAGGAGGGAGGGTCGTGAGGACTGATTCCTGCTGCTCCTGGAGAACACCTGTTACAGGTGAGTAAGTACTCTTTCTCCAGGACCAAGCAGGAAGTCAGTACTCACATATGGGTGACTCCCTAGCTCTGGGCTACCAAGAACCCAGGCTGAAAAATAGAGCTCCCTCTAGAGCCTCAGCAACAGTGAGAGAATCTTCTCTGAGACCACACCTGAACGGTAACCCAACACCAGGGCCGGAGGGTAGGAGTTGCCTAAACCTCAAAGAGATTACGGAGTACCACTTGCCCGAAAGCACTGTCCCTATGGGACTCCCTCTCGAGGCAGTAGTGGCCCACAAAAGTCTGGCTTGAAGACCAAGTAGCGGCCCGGCAGATGTCTGCCAACGGAACAGAACGGAGGTGAGCTACTGATGCGGCCCTCATCCTGACCCAGTGGGCCATTACTCGACCCTCCAGGGAGAGGCCAGCCGCCCTGTACACCCAGGCGATACAGTCTGCCACCCAGATGGACAACGTACGCTTAGTTACAGGCAACCCCAGTCTATTAGGGTCAAAGGAAATGAAGAGCTGAGAAGCCCTTCTATGCCCCTGCGTACGTTCTAGGTAAAAGGACAGCGCCCTTCTACAATCCAGGGTATGCAAGACAGTTTCTGCCCTACTGGCGTGCGGCCTGGGAAAGAACGTCGGAAGTACCACCTCCTGGTTGAGGTGGAAGGAGGACACTACCTTGGGAAGGAACTTAGGATGAGTCCTCAAGACTACCCTGTTCTTATAGAACCTGGTATACGGCCTATCCGAAACCAGGGCCTGAAGTTCACTCACACGCCTGGCTGAGGTGAGTGCCACAAGGAACAACACCTTCCAGGAGAGGAAACGTAAATGGCAGGTTGCCATTGGCTCAAAAGGTGGGCGAGTCAGTTGCTGCAAGACCACACTGAGATCCCACTCAGTGGCTGGTGGACGAATAGGAGGCTTAAGCAGAAGCAGGCCTCTGAGAAAACGAGACACCAGAGGGTGGCCCGAGAGTGTCCATCCACCAGCGAGTGGTGAGCTGAGAGGGCACTGAGGTGAACCCGGACAGAGTTGGACTGAAGTCCCAGGTTGGAAAGGTGGAGCAGATATTGCAAGACCACCTGGACAGAGCAGGAGAAAAGGTCCTCCTGCTGTTGAGAACACCAAGTAGAGAACCTACGCCACTTCAGAGCATAGGCCTTCCTAGTGGAATGCTTTCTGGAGGCCAACACCACCTCTTCAACCTCTCTTGATAATAGCAAGGGAGCAAGGACTAGTCTTTCAGCAGCCAGGCCATCAAATTTGAGGTTGGGATGCAAGAGGGACCCCTGATCCTGAGTCAGAAGGTTGGGTTGCAAACCCAGAGGAAGTGGAGTATCCACTGCCAACTGCAGAAGAAGAGAGAACCATGGCTGCCTGGGCCATCTGGGGGCTATCAGGATCACCGTGGCTCGGTCCTGCTGGATTTTGAACAGAGTCCGGGCCACCAGAGGTGTGGGAGGAAAAGCATACAGCAGGCTCTCTGACCAGGGGATCAGGAATGCATCTGGCGCTGTTCGCGAGGGATGCGGTTGCCTGGAACAGAACCTAGGTAGTTGCCTGTTCAGCGGACTGGCAAAAAGATCCATGGTCGGAAGTCCCCACTTCAGAAAGATCTGTTTAAACACCAGAGGATCCAACTGCCACTCGTGAGGCTGCAGGAGTCTGCTTAGCCTGTCTGCCAGGTAGTTTTCCTGGCCTGGGAGGTAGACCGCCCTGAGGGTCATGCCCTGATTGACAGCCCAGGAGCAGAGAGCTTGTGCTTCCAGGCACAGAAGTCTGGATCCTGTGCCTCCCTGCTTGCTGACGTAGAACATAGCCACCTGGTTGTCCGTCTGAATTAGAACAGACTGGTGAGACAGGATCTGAGAGAAAGTCCATAAGGCCAGTCGAATGGCCCGCAATTCCAACAGGTTGATCTGCTGGGCGGCCTCCCACGGAGACCACAGGCCCTGTGTGCAAGCCCCTTGGCAGTGTGCCCCCCAGCCCTGCAGGGAAGCATCGGTCGTCAGTACCTGAGTGTGTGGGGAGGCCTGGAAAGGAAGACCCCTGACCAGATTTGGGAGATGTCTCCACCAGCGCAAGGAGTCCACCAAGAGTTTGGACACCCTTATTCTGTCTGACAACTTCCCTGTGGCCTGCAACCAGTGTGCCTTGAGGTGCTACTGAGCCGGCCTCATGTGCAGCCGGGCATGCGGAGTGACATGCACTGTGGAAGCCATGTGACCTAAGAGCCAGAGGATGTGTCTGGCCGAGACCAGAGAGTTCGCCTGAAACTAGCCAGCCAACTTTATCAGCCTGTGAGCTCTGTCCGCAGGCAAATAGGCCTTTGCATGGATGGTATCCAATCTTGCCCCTATGAACTCCATGTCCTGTGAGGGGACTAAAGTGGACTTGGGAAAGTTTATGACGAACCCCAGGTGCTGAAGCAAAGATATGGGGTTCTGAAGGTGGCCTGCCTGGCCTCTTGTGGAGACTGGCCCCTGATAAGCCAGTCGTCCAGGTAAGGGACTACAAAGATCCCCTGGTTCCTGAGGTAGGCTGCAACCACCGCCAGGCATTTTGTGAAAACCCTGGGGGCGGAGGTGAGGCCGAAAGGAAGCACTCTGTACTGGAAGTGCTTTCCTCCCACCACAAATCTGAGGAATTGTCTGTGACTTGGATGGATGAGGATGTGAGTATAAGCATCCTTCAGGTCTAAGGAGCATAGCCAATCTCCCTGCTGAAGGTAGGGCAGTAAGATTCCAAGGGTAAGCATCTTGAACTCTTCCCTCTCCAGAAACTTGTTCAGATTTCTCGGGTCCAGGATGGGTCTGAGGCCTCCTGTTCTTTTTGGTACCAGGAAGTATCTTGAATAGAAGCCTTGTCCTTCCAGGTGGTGAGGCACCGGTTCCACCGCCTGGTCCCTTAGCAGACCTTCCAGCTCCTGAAGGAGTAAGTTTCTGTGCAGAGGGGGTCTTGGAGGCTCCCCTGGAAAGTAGGAGGGGGTATCTGGGTGAAGTGGAGCAGATAGCCCCCTTTGATGATGCTTAGCACCCACGTATCCCCTGTGATGGCTGGCCACCTGCCTGCATACAGGGTCAGCCGACCTCCTGTGCCCTGGAGAGGAGGAGAGGCTATGCTGGCATAGTCATAACCCCCTCCCTGCTAAGCAGGAGCCGGAGTAGGAGGCTTGGGGGCCTTCTGCCTACGGGGCCCATGACCCTGCCCCTTGGCCTGCTGTCCCTGTTGGGGAGCTACAGAGGCCTGGTAATGAGGGAAGGTTTTATAGGCAGTGGTCTTCCTCGGGTAAAAGGTCTTTTCCCCCGAGCCCTTCTTCTTCTGAGAAGGGGCAGAGGTTTTCCTAGACAGCCTCGTCCGGGTAAGAGTCTCAGTCTCGAGTTCTGAAGCCTTTTCTGCCATGGCCTTGCCAAAGAGGTTTTCGCCTCGGCAAGGTACATCAACCAACTTGTCCTGAACCCATGGTTCGAGGTCCGAGGATTGTAGCCAGGCCTGGCGGCGTGCTACCCAGGGCGAAGCCTCAAGTCTCGAATACCAGAAGACAAGGCCTTGAACCTCTGCAAAGGTTCCTCGGACAAACCAGCAGAGAACCCGGCAATCTCCTTTGCCAGGTCCCGAAGGTACATGCCCATGTACAGCTGGTAGGTCTGGACACGGCAAGCAAGCATAGAGCCCTGGAAGCACTTTCTACTGAGGGCATCCAGGTTCCGGGCCTCCCTGCCGGGGTCACCGAGAAGTGCATCTTCTGACTCTTCAGTTGATGCATGGCCGATTCCACAACCATGAAATGGTGCGGTAGCTGTGCCTTTTGCAACCTGGGGCTCTTGCGGACTCAATAGATGGAATTGACCCGCTTGCTTAGAACCGGCATTGAGGCCGGCGCTTCCCACATGCGGAAGAGCAACTGCTCCAGCATCGGAGGAAACAGGACAGTAAAGGCCTCCTTGGGAGGAGAGTCATACTGCAGAGCCTCGAGCTCCTCGGCTCGAAGCTCTTCCTCTGGATCCGCCGGGAATGCCAGTGCCTTGGCCATGTCCCGCACGAAATCCGAGAACCTATTATCCTCCGGTGGGGGACCTTGTCCGAGGTTCGGATCTCGGTGCGTCCGAAGGGCCGCACCGAGTCCGGAAGGTGTCAGGGGACTCCTCCTCCGTCTCCCACGCCGATTCCTCTGAGGAGGAATCGAGTGGCTCCGAGTGGGCGGGCACCGACGCCATCCGCCCCAACGCCGAGGGAATCGGCGTCGACGACCTCAGTCCCGAACAGGAGGCCAAGGGTGAACGCGGCCGAGGATCGACTCGAGTTCGCATGGATTGGACGTCGATGTCCCGGTGGTCGGGGCAGATGTGCCGGTGAGACTGGCGATCAGCACCCACTGCTGTTCCATGAAGGCAGACAATCTGCTCTCCAAGGCCGTCAACCTGAGTCCAAGCTCAGGAGACCCAGCAGCCTCCGACTCGGGCCCCAACAGCGTCGGGCCCGACGTCGGCTCCCCCAGAGAAGAGTCCACGAGGACAACAGTACTCACGTGACTCGGGGCCTCCGACTCCCCACGAGGATGCTTTGCAGGCCTCTCCGACTCCGAAGACCCGGGACGGCGATTGGGGCTATGCGACCTGGCCCTAGAGCCAAGAGCGTCCACCGACACCGCCCTCGCGGGTTTCTTCTTTCTTCGGTGCTCCCTCGAGGGGGACTCCCTCTCAGAGGAGCCCCGACAATGCTCGGGGTCAGACTCCCGATACATCGAGGCCTCTGACGAAGTCCGGACCCGTCCAGAGGCAGACTCGGAGAAGATCCTTTCACGCTGGTGCTGACGGCTCCGCAGTGCTTTGGACGACATTTTGCCACAGGGGCTACAGACCATAGAATCATGGTCTGGCCCCAGGCACCGGAGGCAGCAGTCGTGTGTCGGTAAGAGACATCAGTTTCTTACACTGATCACACTTCTTAAAGCCACTGGCAGCCATAGGAGGAAAAAGGGCCCCTGCAAGATCAAAAAATTGGGCTGCCAGGGAAAGAAAAAAGGCACGAACGCAGTCTCTAAGGAGAAAAACCGAAAACAGAGAACCGGGCTCGGCACCGGTGTACCGAGTCCAGGCAGGAAAAGAACAGACGTCGAACCGAAGAAAAATACTCGACCCAACGCAGAAGATCAACTTTTTCCACGGGTGACAAGGACAGGCTTCCCAAGGGCTCCGAGGAAAAAAGGAGACTGAGCAAGATGGCACCTTTGGGCGGGAAGGGGACCGCGCATGCGTGCTTGCATTCCCAAAGGCTTTCTTTGAAATCTGGGGAAATGCTCCGCATGGGGGCTCTGTCGACGTCACTCATATGTGAGGACTGACTTCCTGCTTGGTCCTGGAGAATAGTTGCTAGCTGATTGTTCGTATCCGGTTGGATCTGTTAATGATTAATAGTTCTTGGTTTACACTCTGGCCATTTTGCTTTGCCATATGGTGCTGTTATTGAGAGGGTAGTCCCTCCCTCTTTATGTGGTGACATCACAAAAAGTTTTAAAAGCTCAGTTTCCATCTGCTGGAACAGGAGCACAATCCAGGAGTCTGGCCTAGAGGGACGATATGGAAGAATGCAGATTTTTCCCATGCATATTTATAATGGATATCCTGAAAAACCTAGGCTGTTAACTCTCAAGGACTGAGCTTGTACATCCATGGGGTAGAGGGAGAAAGAGTTTGAGATGTCATGAAGTGGAGAGGGTGGAGTCTGGAGCTTCACTGAAGAGAGACAAATAAATGAAGTTTCACTATGAAAGGAGGAAGAGTTTAAGAAAATGAGTGTCACTGGAGTAAAGCGAGAAGCATGATAAGGGATGAAGAGGTCACTGGTGGAAGGGTAAGGGGGACGAGTTATCAGCAGGAAGTGGGACGGCTGGAGGGCATCTGTCATAGGTAGGGAGGAACAAGAGGGTCAAGAAGCATCATGGAAGGGTGGATGCAGAACTCATCAATTAAGAAGGATGAGGATGGGACCCCTAGGCAGCAGTGGAGTTTCAAGGGAGAGGTGGGGCTTTGCAGCAGCATTAGGGGTTGAAGAGAAAAGGTGAGACTTGGCAGTTTCAGCAAGAAAAAGGAGGGGTGAGATTAGTAAGCATCAAGGGTGGGGAAAGAGGATTCCATCAGGACCAGAGTGACCATTAGGTGAATGAGGTGGCTGCCTAGAGTGCCAGTGGTCCAGAAGAGGCTCACTACTGCCCCTCTCTCCAGGACCTGCAGCAGCAGCAGCAATGGTCTCAAACAGTCATTCAACTCTTACCTTAAACCTCTGGTGCTGCAAGGCTGTTTTACTTCCGCTCCCTCAGATGCCCAATGCCGACTTCCTGTCTGCATGGGGGTGGAAGTGGCTTATACCCGCATACAAAAGGGAGTCAGGATCGCACATCGGAGGGGCGGAGTTCAAACAGCCTTGCAGCATCAGAGATTTAAGGTAAGTGCTGCGGGGCTGTTTGAGGCGACTGCCACTGGTCCCTAAGAGGGGCAGCAGTGGCGGTAATGGGGGGGATGGTCAGAGATGGGGGCACAAAGAATGAGGCTCACCTAGGGTGCCTCATCTTCCACCGGCCCTGGTTTCCACCAATGTTCCATAATCAAATGCAGGATTCAAGGTTATGCCTTCAGAATCCTAAAAATCTACATCCAAGATTGGAAAGGGAAAGACATGCCATCTAGTTTACAATCAAAGCCTGAGTTCTAACAGATGAAGATATTTTGTGCAGATGTAGCTTTGCATAATGAGTGCCTGTGTCTGTACATTTGGTAAAAAGAGGAAGGAAAGTGAGAGAATACAGAAAGGATGTCATCACCTTCACTGTTATATGCTCCACTTGCTTTACTACATTACTAGTCCCAAGTCAAGGCACTCTCTTCATTGAACCAGTCTGCTCATCAGAACTTCAAGAGACTACACACTCAGCTAAGGCTTTCAAACTTTATAATTGCCTGTCTTCTGATAAACGTTACCTGTTGCATATAGGTTTTTTAGGGATCTTCAGCCTGCCTATGTTCCTTGCATAGTCTTTAAATTTATTTATTTATTAACATTTTTTATATACCGCACTATTCGATATCAGCGCGGTTTACATGGAACAAGAAACTTCAGACAAGTTACATTTACAAGTTACATAAATTAGATATCTGAATGTACCCTCAGTTTATAGAAGGCCTACTGGCCAGGGACACTTAAGTTCCCACCCACCCTACCCTTCACCCCACCCACTCCTGGGTTGCATTGCCTATATAGTCATCATGTACATTGACATCTGTCCTTTAATTAGGTGTTACAACTACTTTTTCTCCTTTTATCCTTCTAGGACAGCTGAGTCCCAATGTCGTGTATTCAATGCTATAACTGTGGTGCTTTCATTCTAAGAAGAATCATTTGGAACCTAAGAGCTTGCCCTATATACCACAAGTTAGCTGCTATACATAAAGAATTGACTTTACAAAGGGAAGAATTAGCTGCAATTAAACACTCTTCCTCTAGGTTACAAACTGAACAAAATCCACCACCGCTTCCACAAAGAATCAAATAGCCCAGGAACAAATGGATCACAGTGGGCTCTGGTAGGTTGTGACTTGTAACACAGAGACACCCTATAAATCAAGTGATATCCCTGCCTAATGCCTTCTTTGCCTTGGATAATGAGGGTGCCCAATCCATGGAAAATGAAGTGCCCTTAAATGTTAGACTTAATGCCAAATCTACTGAAATGTACCAAATAGAAAGAAAAAAAATCACAAAACAGAAAACTACTACTCCTTGGAGATTCTATCATCAGAGGCACCAACTTGTGAATACTGCTCAAAGGAGAGAGGATGGTCAAATGCCTCCCAGGCTCTTCAGTCAGTAGGAATACAAACCAAATTGGTAATTTAGTTAGTGCAGAAAGCGAGCACTCCAAAACTGATATTGTCATCCACTTGGGTATAAATGACCTGGCTAGAAACAGTGTCTCTGCAGTTCAAAGGGACTTCCAGACTCTGGGAGAGAAACTCAAGCCCACTGCTAACACTATAGCATTCTCAGAAGTTCTACCTGTTCATGGTAAGGGGGCAGAAAGGCTGCATCACATAAACTTTAATACATGGTTCCAAATCTGGTGCAAACAAGAAGGATTTAGATATACAGGCGACTGGGAAAACATATGAATTAACAAGAGACTAGACTACATCTCTCCGCCGCAGGGAAAAGGATCCTAAGTGAAAAATTCAGGCAGTATGTGGAAAGGCATTTAAACTAGGGAAAGGGGGTGACGGATGAAGAAGGACAAGTTCAGTACGTCACTCCCAGCAAAAGCAAAACAACATTGGAAACAGTCACACTTTTGAACGACATATTAATGGCAAGCAGGAAGGGGCATGTAGAACAAAATCCATGCAAATGTCAGGCAAGCCATTCAACAAATGCTGGAAAGCAATGAGTACAAATGCTCGAAGCCTAGCCAACAGAGTTCCTGATCTGGAAGCGCTAATGGTGGAAATGGACTTGGACATTGTGGCCATTACAGAAACATAGTTTAACGAGTTGCATGAATTGGATATAGCCATAGCTGGCTATAATCTATTTAGAAGAGATAAGAGAGGGTAGAAAAGGAGGAGGAGTAGCCCTGTATGTCAAAAGCAACATTAAAGCTACTGGAATGCAGGGGTTGTGGGGAAAAGAAGAAGCGCTCTGGATTGTGTTGGAAAGAGGAGCTGGCACTGTCACCCATACTGGTGACACCCATACAGGCCTCCAACTCAAACTGAAGAAATGGATAGCAAATTGATTGTTGACATTGCAAAGATAGCCATGAAGGGGGAAGTGATCATATTGGGTGACTTTAATCTACCTGATGTGGATTGGAATGTTCCTTCTGCAAATCTGGAAAGAAGTAAAAGAATTGTGGATGCCTTTCAAGATGCGTTACTTAAACAAATGGTGATGGAACCGACCAGGGAGAGCTCCATGCTGGATTTAGTGCTCACCAATGGAGATAGCGTATCGAATATCCAGGTGGGTGCCCATGTGAGCAGCAGCGATCATCACACGGTGTGGTTTGAGATAAAAGCCAAGGAGGAATCCAATCACAGCAAACGCTGACTTCAGTAAAATGGCCAAGGACCAGAAGGAGATGGTAGGGTGGGAGGAGATAAGGGAAGTGGAATTGCAATGGGCTAAACTAAAGAAGGCAATAAAAGGTGCAACAGATACATACGTAAGGAAAGTAAATAAAAACAAGAGGAAAAGGAATCCTATTTGGTACCCCAAAGAAGTGGCTGCACAAATAAAGGCAAAAATCCACAGCTTTCACAAAATTCAGAAGCTCGCAAACAGAGGAACACAGAAAAGAATACAAGATCAAACTAAAAGAGACAAAAAGAGAAATAAAGATAGCAAAATCAAAGGCAGAAGAAAAGATGGCTAAAGGTGTGAAGTGTGGCGACAAGACTTTTTTCAGGTATATTCGGGAGAGGAGGAAAATCAGAGGTGGAATTGCAGGACTCAAAAGTGCCGGGACCGGATTTGTGGAAAGTGACATTGAAGAAGCAAAAATGCTAAACAAATACGTCTGCTATGTTTTCACTAGAGAATATCCTGGAGAAGGACCACATGTGAATGACAAATATACAAATGGGAATGGAGTAGATATCACACCATTCACAAAAGATGATGTGTTAGAACAATTTGCAAAACTGAAAGTGGACAAGTCTATGGGACCAGATGGGATACATCCCAGGATACTGAAAGAGCTCAGAGGTTCTTGCAGGGTCTTTAAAGGATGTTTTTAATAGATTCTTGGAGACAGGAGATGTTCCACAGGACTGAAGAAGGGCTGGTGGTACCTCTCCACAAAAGTAGTAATAGGGAAGAAGTGACAAACTATAGGCCAGTAAGCCTTACCTCAGTGGCAGGAAAAGTAATGGAGGCGCTCCTGAAAGAGCAAATAGTGAACTTTCTCGAAACCAACACTTTGCATGATCTGAGGCAACATGGTTTTACCAAAGGACGGTCTTGCCAAAGAAATCAGATTAATTTCTTTGACTGGGTCACCAGAGAACTAGATCAAGGGCTTGCGATGGATGTGATCTACCTAGATTTCAGCAAAGCCTTTGATACTGTTCCTCATAGGAGGCTTATCAATAAACTCAACAGCTTTGGGATGGGTCCTAAGATGGTGAACAGTATCAGAAATTGGTTGATTGACAAAAGGTGATGGTAAATGGAACTCACTGAGATGAAAAGGTGATTAGCGGTGTGCCCCAGGGTTCAGTCCTGGGACTGGTACTGTTCAATATATTCGTGATATTGCCGAAGGGCTGAATGGAAAAGTCTGTCTTTTTGCAGGTGTCACCAAAATTTTCAACAGAGTGGACTCTCCTAAGGGAGTGGGGAACATGAGGAAAGATCTATAAAAGCTGGAAGAATGATCTAATGCTTGGCAGTTAAGATTTAATGTGAAGAAGTGCAGTGTGGGAAGCAGAAATCCAAGGGAATTGTATGCAACAGGGGGCGAGAGATTGGTGTGTACGGACCAGAAGAAGGATCTTGGAGTGATTGTTTCTGACAATCACAAGCTGGCAAAACAGTGTGACAAGGCAGTGGCAAATGCCAGAAGGATGCTGGGTTGCATACAGAGAGGAATTACCAGGAGAAAGGAAGAGGTACTAATGCCACTGTACAAGTCACTGGCGAGGCCTCACTTGGAATATTGTGTTCAGCTTTGGAGACTGTATCTCGCAAAGGATATAAAAAGGCTGGAAGCTGTTCAGAGGAAGGCAAACAAAATGATTTGGAGCCTGCGTCAGAAGACTTATGATAAGAGACTTGAAGACCTAAATATGTACACTCTGGAGGAGAGGAGGGACAGGGGAGATATGATTCAGACCTTTAAATAATGGATAAACAAACTCTTCCAAAGATGGGGAAGCTATAAAACTAGAAGGCATAACATGAAGCTGCAAGGGGGTAAACTGAAAGGCAATGTCAGGAAATACTTTTTCACTGAAAGGATGGTGGATGCTTTGAATGCCCTCCCAATGGAATTGGTGGGGGCAAACACAGTGACAGAATTCAAAATGGCATGGGACAGGCACAGTGGATCCCTTTATAGTAACAGGATAAAATCAAAATAAGCATAACTATCTCTTATATAGAAACATAGACACATATCTGATGTAAACGGGTGCCAGGCCTTCGCCTAGGGTGCGAAGGTTAGGGTTACCCTGATATCTTCTGTTAGCAAATAATAGTTGTAAGTCGAGTGTTCAAGGCAAAACATAACAAGGAATTTATTCCCCTTCCCAAAGGATTTTTAAGTGCAAAACAAAACATGGAAAACAAACAACTTCTTCTGAAAGAAAAATATCTTCTTTTGCTTTGCTATATACAAAAAGCATAAAGACTCAATGTTGTCTGCAAGGCATAGCGTACAAACCATAGGAGCATATTCGGGTTCACTAGTGCTACATTCCCATTGCATATCCTTTTATTCAGTGTGTGTGGGGTTTGGCTTCAGACCTTTACTGCTGTCTCTGGAAAAATCCCTTGCTGAGAACTCGGGTATCTCATAAGAACACAGTTCCATACAGTGAGGTTTAAAAGTACCTGTAGCTGTAGTGTTTCTTCCCCGGCTCTCCTTTTGTTCCCTCCAGTTATCAGGAACTCCTTTATAACCTTCTGCTGACACTTCTTGTGTTGAGCAGTGCCCTGGCCCTCCGTTCCGAACAGAATGTCTGGCTTTCCTTATTATAGTGCTAGGCTCCCACCTGTATGAATGCTGAAGCCTCTTCTCTGGCAGTGAGGTCTGGGAGACTCCCTGATCTCTTGGTCCAGGTAAGTTCCTAGCCACAGGGTGTGCCTTCTTTCCTTTTGCTGCACTGGCTTCTCTCTCTCAGCTGCAACCTGGTACCTCACAGGATCTCCAGCTGCCTTGTGGTCTGTGTGCTTTTCCAGCCACGTTTCTCTGAAGCTTCTCCTCTGCTGCTTCCTGCTTCTCTGACACACCCACTGCTTCTCTCTGAGGAATCACGGCACTTCCTTCTCTCTGGGGAATCACGGCACTTCCTTCTCTCTGGGGAATCACAGCACTCCCTTCTCTCTGGGGAATCACAGCACTCCATTCTCTCTGGGGAATCACAGCCCTCCCTTGCTGGAGCTACCCTCCGGCTTTTATCTCTCTGTTCCCTGCAGGCTGGCTCGGCTTTCTTGCCCAGGTGAGTGTAATCAAGCTCGCTGCTACGTCAGAGCTTGGGTGTGTCAGTTCTGCTCCTCTCTTTCCCTGTTTCTCATGAGCTGTATATGCTGGCTGACTAACAGTTTCAAAGGTAAATTCCTCCTTTCTATCTATTTGCATAGGTTCTGTGTGGGTTTCTACGTCACATATCCCCCTCTTAAGATATTACAGGCTGATGAATCCACATTCTCACAGCTCGTAATCACCGATCGGGTCTCGATATGTTCCTCTATTCTAGACAGACTAGCTGCCTCCATTCTCTCATGCCAGGTTCTGAGGACATTCACATGGTATACCAGACGGCGCCCTCTGTCGTTCTCGACCACATATGAAACTGGGCCTATTTGCTCCACCACCTTATAGGGACCCTTCCACTGAGTCTCAAACTTCGGACCGGCGTCCGCTATCATCACCATCACCTTCTCCCCCAAAGCTAGTCGACGAGGCTTTTTCCCTCGATCGTAGTATCCCTTTTGGCGTTTTTGACTGGCTTGCAGGTTTTTCCTGGACACCTGAGAAGTTCTTTGCAACCGACTTCTCAGTTCACGTAGGAAATGTGGTACCCCCCTACTGTCTCCACTTTGGGCTCCACCCATTGTTCCCTCAGAATGTCTAAGATTCCCCTTGGGGCCCGGCCAAACATTAATTCACAGGGGGAAGTTCCTAACGAGGCCTGCGTACGCTTGCGACAGGCGTACAGGACAAAAGGGAGTAGGACATCCCACTCGGACATCTTTCCGTCCAGGCCTCGCCTCAGCATTTGTTTAAGGGTCTGGTTTAACCTCTCCACCAGCCCATTGGATTGGGGGGTGGTAGGCGGCGGTTTTTACGTGGTGAATCCCAAATGCCTCCCATACCTGGGCTAAATATCGGGACATAACATTGCTTCCGCGGTCGGTAAGCATCTCCCGGGGAAACCCCACTTCACAAAATAGTTTAATTAATTCTACAGCAATGGTTTTGGCAGAGATGTTCCTCAAAGGCATAGCCCACGGGAACTGGGTGGCCTGATATATCACCACCAGAATGTATTGGAATCCTCTAGGTGTCTTCAGAAGCGGTCCTACGATATCCATCGCCATGCGTCGTATTGGTTCCGATATCGTGGGGGTAGGAATCATGGGCACCTCGGTGGGTTTAGCGGTGGTAAACCGATGACATGATGGACAGGATTCACAGAAACGGGCGGTCTCTTAAAAAAACCCCGGCCAATAAAATCGGGCTAAAATTTGATCTAAGGTCCCCTGTATTCCCTTATGACCGCCTACTGGGTGATCGTGGGCCAGTCTCAGAACCACCGCCTTGAATGTAGTCGGGACAACTAACTGTTTCCTGACTGCTCCAGTTTGGGGATCATTACTCTCCCTATACAATATTTCCTTATCTATTAGGAACCTCGGGAGAATGTCCCTCTCCTCTTGGGCATACACAAACGCTCGTTTTAACGCGGGATCGGCTTGCTGCTCCTTAGGGAAGGATGGAAATTTCTTAACAAGATCAGCGGGTACCCAGGGCAACCCTTGCCCGGCCTCCATTCCTGCCCTCCCTTGAGCCCTAAGCTTTCTTTCCCGGCGTTTGTCTGCTTTTCCTTTCTTAGTCTTCCTAGAAGGGGTGTTAATTAAATCTTCATGTGTGGGAAGCTCTTCTAATGCCTCTCCTGCAAGTCCACCCTCCTCCTCTGGGGGTTCCTCACCCTCTGTTGGGGGCTCAGCTGTTTCCCCCGGGGGTTCACCTTGTATCTCGAAGGTTCTTACCTGGGACCTAGTAGAGACCATCCCCTCCTTTAGGTGTAGGCCTTTCTTCATCCCTCTACAAAATGGGGGCCAATCCCTCCCCAGGACAATGTCATGGGGCAGTTTAGGGACTACCGCCACTAGAACCTCCTTCCTTGTTCCTAACCCCTTTACTGAAATTCTATACAGCGGGTAAAAGGTGGATGCTCCATGTATGCATCGAATCTTCACCCTACCTTCGGGTTGGCTCGGTACTGACCCGCTGTGGGCTTGTATAGCCTGCCAGAGTTTTCTTGAGACCATACTCTGGTCAGCCCCCGAGTCAAGCAATGCACTAGCTAAAACGCCTTGAACTTCCACACTCAGAAGAAAACCTTCCTGTATCCGCTTGCTATTATCAATTATTAATGCTGTACGCATCATACAATCCCTTTGCATGTGACCCATTTTACCACACTTAAAACATTTTCCTTTTGCCCATCTTTCATCCCGCTTAGGCAAACAATTAGTCACACATTTCACATTGGGCTTTGGCTCCTTTGTTGATTTTCCAAAATTTGCCTCTCCTGTCACGCTCAGAGCGCCTCCTTTAGGCTTACCAGCCATTTCGGCCTCCATGTACCGCTCAGTGAGGAGAGCTGCTTCTGCTGCGGTCTGGCAATTTTGCAAAATCAAAAAGGACCTTATTTCTGTAGGAACGGCTTCCATATATTGTTCTAACACAATGGCATCTACAACGGACTCGAGGGTCTTTCCCTCAGGAGCGAGCCATTTCCATGCTAAGCTTCACACCCTTTGGCACAAAGCCTTAGGTGTTTCACCTGGTCTCAGCTTAGTAGCTCTTAGCATCCTCCTGTACATCATTGGTGTTAGACCTAACCTATCACGAACAGCTTTTTTAAGTTCGTCATAATTGGTCACCAGAGCAGCGGGCATGGCTTTATAGGCCGCTAAGGCCTCTCCCGTCAGGGATGTAGCAAGCCTGACTGCCCATTGCTCTACCGGCCATCCCACATTAAGGGCTACTCTCTCGAATGCCTCTATGAAGTCATCTACATTGTCCTCAACCGTCAGTTGTCCAAAAGATAAAACTCCACAGTTCTGTGGTCCTACCACACAGGCATGTTCTTGTCGTGTTTTCTCGGCTGCCTTCTGGTCCTCCAGTAAAGACGCTATTAAGTCCACCATGGGCTTCTGCTGAGCTTGCAAGGCTGCAACGGCCTGTTCTTGCGCCAGCTGTGAGATTTCCCTTTGCTTCTCGAACTGCGAACTCATCCATCGCAGGACTTCGTGGGGATCCATCTCCGTGTTTTTCTCTGTAGAGAAACAGAACAGAAAAACCCACCAAGTACAGCACAACCAGTGTTTTCAGAGCCTGGCTTTCTGAGTGTGTCCTCAGCACTCATTCTCTTACAAATCCCGCACCACCTATGCCCAAATACGTTTTACCTGAGCCAGGTGTAGATTCAGGTTTTGAGAAGGTATCTTTGCGCTGGTCCAGGACCCTCTGGCCGATACTGCCAGCGAATATCCAGGCTGCTCCTCAGGAATGCAGTTCCGCCGTTTTCCAGATGTATTCCACACACACAAAAAATCTACAAATCCTCAAAACTACGCCACTTGTAAACAGGTGCCAGGCCTTCGCCTAGGGTGCAAAGGTTGGGGTTACCCTGATATCTTCTGTTAGCAAATAATAGTCGTAAGTCGAGTGTTCAAGGCAAAACATAACAAGGAATTTATTCCCCTTCCCAAAGGATTTTTAAGTGCAAAACAAAACATGGAAAACAAACAACTTCTTCTGAAAGAAAAATATCTTCTTTTGCTTTACTATATACAAAACTTAGCATAAAGACTCAATGTTGTCTGCAAGGCATAGCGTACAATCCATAGGAGCATATTCGGGTTCACTAGTGCTACACTCCCATCGCATATCCTCACATTCAGTGTGTGTGGGGTTTGGCTTCAGACCTTTACTGCTGTCTCGGGAAAAAACCCTCGCTGAGAACTCGGGTATCTCGTAAGAACACAGTTCCATACAGTGAGGTTTAAAAGTATCTGTAGCTGCAGTGTTTCTTTCCCGGCTCTCCTTTTGTTCCCTCCAGTTATCAGGAACTCCTTTATAACCTTCTGCTGACACTTCTTGTGTTGAGCAGTGCCCTGGCCCTCCGTTCCGAACAGAACTTCTGGCTTTCCTTATTTTAGTGCTAGGCTCCCACCTGTATGAATACTGAAGCCTCTCCTCTGGCAGTGAGGTCTGGGAGACTCCCTGATCTCTTGGTCCAGGTAAGTTTTTAGCCACAGGGTGTGCCTTCCTTCCTTCTGCTGCCCTGGCTTCTCTCTCTCAGCTGCAACCTGGTACCTCACAGGATCTCCAGCTGCCTGTAGTCTGAGTGCTTTTCCAGCCACGTTTCTCTGAAGTTCTCTTCTGCTGCTTCCTGCTTCTCTGACACGCCCACTGCTTCTCTCTGAGGAATCACGGCACTTCCTTCTCTCTGGGGAATCACAGCACTCCCTTCTCTCTGGGGAATCACAGCCCTCCCTTGCTGGAGCTACCCTCCGGCTTTTATCTCTCTGTTCCCTGCAGGCTGGCTCGGCTTTCTTGCCCAGGTGAGTGTAATCAAGCTCTGAGCTTGCTGCTACATCAGAGCTTGGATGTATCAGCTCTGCTCCTCTCTTTCCCTGTTTCTCATCTGTATATTGCTGGCTGACTAACAGTTTCAAAGGTAAATTCCTCCTTTCTATCTATTTGCATAGGTTCTGTGTGGGCTTCTACGTCACACTGAACAAATAGGGGTGACCTGCACAGAGCAGTGGATACACCCCTAAACAAAGGCATGGGGAGGGGTGACCTGCACGGAGCAGCAAGTGCACTTACTCTTGCTGCCTAGCTGGGCAGACTAGATGGACCATGCTGTTCTTTATCTACCGTCAAATACTATGTTACTATGATCTTAGCATCATCCGAAAGTTGCCAGAGTTCCTCAAACGTACCAAGCAGATCATAATGGGGAATTCCACTCCGCATTACTCACTCCTAGAAGAGATAGCAAATTCCAGATCTACTTGGCTAAATATTGTTTATAGACCTGCTCTGGTGTATGCCGTTAAGTCAATGCTGACTCCTGGCAACCCAGCCCCTAGATTTTTTTGTTAAGGTGTGATTGGAAGTAGACTGGACTTGCAGTGTCCTCGACAGCCCCTTTTTTTGACTGTCCTTGCACCCTTTGGCATAGAGTCTACTGTGATGCAGAGCAGTTGGCCTCCTTGGACAATAATGGCAGTTTTCCAAAATTGCCCTGTTGCTGATGAGAACCATCTCAAATTCCTTGGCTTACCATCTGGCTGTCTAAGAACCTTGGATTCCCCCAGATCTTAACCAATTTCTTTAGATCCTCTCCAAATAGCAAGCACCTCTTGAAGGACAGTTTACTGAGTCTTGTTTTGGAGGCCACATCCACTGACAAGTTCTGCAACCAGAGAAGACGCCTTATAGTCACCATGGAAGCCATATTTTTTGCTGACGTCCTAATCAAATCATACAAGGTATCTGCCAAGAAGGTCATCCCTGCCTCCAGGGGTGCTGTGTCCAATGGCTCCTGTTATGAATTAAACAGCTACTCCTCTGGCAACTGCAAAGATTATCTCAAGCAAAACACATAATCATCACAAACCAATACCTGCAGAGCCAATGTGGACACTTCAAAGGATTGTTTCAGTAGCACCTTCATCTTATGATCCTACAGATACTTCAGGGCCCCTCACCTTCTAGCCTCCACCTTTGGCAGCTGTAACTTCTCTTTTTCCTCTGCTGCCATGGGATATAGTCTAGCCATAGACCTTCCTATTTTTAGATCTGCTTCACGAGTGTCCCCTTCAGTGGCAATCATCTCTTTAATGGTCCTATGGACCAGGAATGCTTCTGGTAAAGGATCATCTGTCACCATCAACTCTGCCGTATGCTCCTCTGACAATTTTAGTATTGCTGTCATCTGCACTATAAGAGAAGCTAGCTCATCCCGATGAAAAAAATGCACCACGGATGCATTATCTCCAGGAGGACCTCCCTCTTTGCAGGGGCAACCTCATCCAGCTCAGATAAGTCCTTCAAAGAATCCTCAACATTCATGGGAGAATAAGGCAACTCTAGGGACCCTATAACCTCCAGGGGCTCCTCTGGCTCACATCAAGACCTCTTTGCGGTCAAATACTGCACCTGAGTCCCTGGCACAAAACAGCATCTGCCTTAGGTGTTTCCCACCAAACCTGCAGTCTCCTCCCTGCACAGCATCTGTCATGTTTATCAGCCATCCTGCCATCAATACTGCATTCCGACATCACCATCACTGTACTGCTACTCAAGGTCCTAGAAACATCTGTGCTGTGGCCCGCCCGCTGATTTTTCTTTCTCCTCACCACAATAGCACCGGCTGCCTGTCACAGCATCAAAGTAATGCGAACTGCAGGTCACTCAATGCCAGTTTCACTTGACCTGCACCGCCATAAACATGCCTGGGCATCCTACCCAAACAACCTCTGGCAATATCCACTAGTAGGTTCTCCTCAATCAGGTCACACCTGCCTTGATCTGCTGCTCTCAGGAGTCCTTATGCATTGATCTAAGCCTCCAGAACCAGTAAGAGGCTTAATTCTCCTGCCTGTATTTCTGTCTTTTTCAAATTTATTTAAACTCTAAGGCTCAGCTTGCTCCCAGCCAATCTGGACTTCTCCCAAATATTTGGGAGAAAAACAGATAGATGCACCACTAAAAAGCCTACACCCCCACCCATCAGTTGCAGCAAAAAAAGAAAAAAAAGCGTGGGGTGGGGGACCCAGGTCCCTTGTGCTTTGTGGACCAGCTCCACTGCTCATGATCCTCTTGTTCAGATAGCTTTCAATTTTTTTATTTTTTTTGTAAACTGACCAAGACAGAGAACTCAAGTCCCTAGTCTAAATTACCCCAGGGCTGTACAGGCTTACCTTATCTAATAAAAACCCCCTTCTATCTCTTCAAGCAGCTTTTACTGTGTCTTTATCCAGCTGATTTCTTCACATACCCAATTATGCACACATCTTCATAATTTCTCTGGGATGTTTAGCACAGTTACTTACCTGTAACAGGTGATCTCTGGGAACAGCAGGAATAAGTCTTCACATATGGGTACGTCGGTACCGACGGAGCCTGCGCGGGAACGCTCCCCAGCGTCCAAAAAGAAAGCTTTTGGGACCATCCCAAGTGCATGCGCACTGCCTTCCCGCCCATTCACTTCCCTCTTATCAGTTGGGTTTGTAGCTGAGACCGAAGGAGGGAAGTAGACAAATTAGAGAGAGAAAGAGAGACAACTCCTAGGGGAGGTGGGTGGGTTGTGAAGACTTATTCCTGCTGTTTCCAGAGATCACCTGTTACAGATAAGTAACTGTGCTATCTCCAGGAACAAGCAGGAATGAGTTTTCACATATGGGGACTCCCAAGCTAAGATGCCTGGAGGAGGTCCCAGCATGTTGCAATCTAGTTGATGGGCCATGCTATTTCCCAGAACCTGAGGCATCCAAGGGATGGAGGGTAGGAGTTGAACTCAAAAGGGGTGTGCTGTGGAACAGCTGGACTAAACAAGGCGTCTGGAGAGGAGTCCTTGTGTAGATCAGAAAAGTTAGTGAAAATTGGATTCCAATTCTCTAATGTGGACCTCAGACAGAAGTATTGCGAAAGTATTTGTTAAGACTAATGGTCTGGTGCTAGAAACCAGTACATTATCCTCAAAGAAAATACCTTACCGGAAAGTAGAGGAAAATAAATTTCACAATACAGGCAGAGGTCAGAAGCCTAAAAGGCTAGAACTAATTCCAGAAGAAAAACTGGGAGAGTTTAATGAGGTTGGACTTTAGATGAGAAGCTAAAGCTTCTTTAGGCCAACGTTTGAAGCTCTTTGTCCTTGGAGCAGAAAAAGGCTCTAGGAAAGAGAGGAGATAAATCTGACTGGTTTGCAGAAAAAGGATGGGTCTTTGAGACCCCTCTATCCAAACGAAAGACAGAAAGAAACATTTGTAGTAGGCGGTGTAGCCTCCAATTTCTTGAAGATCAGGAATGTCTTCCGTAAGTGATGTCACTTAGGATGACTTTACATGGAGAGCTTCAAATGTGACGTAACCGGAAAGGTTACAGTATAGCACAGTTACTTACCTGTAACAGGTGATCTCTGGGAACAGCAGGAATAAGTTTTCACTTATGGGTACGTCGGTACCGACGGAGCCTGCGCGGGAACGCTCCCCAGCGTCCAAAAAGAAAGCCTTTGGGAGCATCCCACACGCATGCGCGCTGCCTTCCCGCCTAAACACTTCCCTCTCATCAGTTGGATTTGTAGCTGAGACCAAAGGAGGGAAGTAGACAAATTAGAAAGAGAGAGAGAGAGCGCAATTCCTAGGGGAGGTGGGTGGGTTGTGAAGACTTATTCCTGCTGTTCCCAGAGATCACCTGTTACAGGTAAGTAACTGTGCTATCTCCAGGAACAAGCAGGAATGAGTCTTCACATATGGGGACTCCCAAGCTAAGATGCCTGGAGGAGACCCCAGCATGTTGCAAATCTAATGGATGGGCCATGCTTATTCCTCAGAACCTCAGGCATCGAAGGGATGGAGGGTAGGAGTTGAACTAGAAAAGAAAAAAGGGGCTGTGGAACAGCTTGACTAAACAAGGTATCCAGAGGGGGGTCCCTTGTGTAGTTTATAATTGTTAGAAAAAATTGAATTCCAATTTTCTAATGTGGATCTTACTCAAAAGTATTGCGAAGGTATTTGGTGAGGCTAATATGGGTCTGCAGTTGAGAGCCAGTATATTATCCTCAAAGAAATTTCCTCACTGTGAAGTAGAGGAAAATAATTTTGCAATACAGGAAGAGATAAGAAGCCTTAATGGCTAGAACTAACCCCAGAAGCAAAAATGGGGGAGTTTAATAAGGTTGAACTTTGGAGAAAATAGCTAAAGCTTTTGTAAAGTCCAAAGTTTGAACTCATTGTCTTTGGAGCAGAATAAGGCCCTAGGAAAAGAGTGGAGATAAATCTGACTGGTTTGGATGAAAAGGTATAAATACCCTTTGTAGAAAAAAGGATAGGTCTTTAAGACCTCCTTTCATCCAAATGAAAAACCAAGACATCGGTAATAGGCGTTGGGCCCCCAATTTCTTGAAGATCAGTAAAGTCTTTCGTAGGTGATGTCACTTATGATAAGGAATTTACATGGAGAGCTTCAGCGAAAAGGTAATGGTAAAGAAGGTATTTCCTAATGTACCATAGAAATTGGTTGTCCATTAAGTTTTATGATATGCTGGAACAGCATTAATATGGACAGTAAACAAATCTTTCAGTCAGATGTTGTATAGAGATTGACCCAATAACAAGAAGGATAAGACCTACTTGAGAATATTGATGGAGAATCTCTGTCTGGTTAAAAATGGAAGAACTATAGAGAGAGTTTATTTATTTTATTTATTTATTTGAAAACTTTTATATACCGCCCCTTCCCAAGATCAGTGGCGGTTTACATAGAACATTGGTGAACAAATACATGGAACATTATGCAACATTGCAACTATGTACAAGAAACATTATAAACAAAAGCAATCATGTATCATGGAGTTTCATGGAAGACTGGCACTATGTTTTCCACTTACAAGGAGAGGACTAGATTTCTTTAAAAAAGATCTATCCCCTGAGTAACCAGGTCTTGAGACATACGTGAAGGAGTGCAGAGGAGACCCTTAGTCTTAAGACAGCAAGTCTGGATCCTTCTATAACTCCAAGTAGTAGCTTGAGAAAAAGACGCAATATAAGGGGATACCATGTTTGCCTATGAGGGCAATATGAGTATCATGCGTTTTTTTGTTCATCATAAGCTACAATGAAGTATAGGGAAGTGAATAAGGACCGACTGCAATGAAAAGAATGCATCCCTGTTGTAGAAATTCCAGTGAGATGTGGAACACTCCAGGGAATGGTGCAATTCTGTACACTTTCACGTGGTCTAAGCCCTGGTCACTTTTCCTTAAAAGGAAATTTTTAAGGAAGATGGTAAGATTAGGAAAAACCCAGTCATGTAGGAGCATGACTGGGCAGAGTTTACGAGCTGAAGCCCTTTTCAACCATCTGGAAGTTACCTACTAGGAGTAGCTCTGAGGCTCTCTAGCAAAGGCCCATAGTTGCACAGCTTTCTTGTATAATTGCAGAGAGCATGATGTAGGTTGCTTGGATCTGGCTGTTTAATTGCCAGTGTGCAACCTAATCTATTCTGTTGGGAGCCAAAAAGAATTGAAAATGGCTAAGAATAGTAGACAGGCTTGATGTCTGCAACAATAAATTGTCCAAATGGGTTCTGGAACCTGTTTTGGAGTTATCTGTTATTAAGGCAGCAGAAAAAAAGTTAGGTCCTATAGATTAGAGAGGACCGACAGACATAAATTGAAGTGTTAATACTCAATTTCTGTCTGATAAGTTGCCTTAAAGAAGTATCTGAGAAGGTTAGCTCAAAGATACACAGAGAAAAGATGAACCGCAAAGGGGGAAAAAAAAAACTCTGTATGGAAACTACTTACTGGAGTAGGTACTGAAGAATAATCCTATGGGCTTAAAGAATAAGCCCTCCAGTTGATTTAGAGACTGAATGTCTGGACTAAGAGGGACAGAAGTAATACAGAGTTGAGAAGACTTACAATTTGGTAAGTCTTACAAGAGGTAGGGTCCCCTTGCAGTTAAAGTATGAGATATCCTTGTATAGGAAACTGTCAAGGTGAAGGGCATAGCTCACTTGTTTGTTGTTAGTTCTCTTTTTTTTTTTTTTTTTTTAAAGGAGAAAACCTGTTATCCTTAGGGTATGATGGTCCTCAATAGCTCTCGGAGCTAAAAGGAGGGATTTCTCTTGTAGCAAGAGAATTCATGCCCAGAGACGAGGATTGAGTCAATGTATGACTGATATCTCAACATGGATGAGAGGAACCTTAGATGCTTCTGTTGAAAATAAGTAGGTTCAGAGGTTCTAAAAACCTCACACAGGGAAAAAATGAATAAAATATCAGAAACCCTGCAACTGCTGGGTTTGCTGAGCCTGCTGAGGTTTTGATTTGCTTAGATGGTTTGATCTTCCCTGTTTTTGGAAACATCTGCATTATGGGTAGAAGACGGATAAAACTTTTTTCCCCTAGGGGTATAAAGCTTTTTAGGAGATTTTTTATTAGCTGGGATAGAGGAACGTTTTGACAATCCTCTGAAAGCAACAGCATCAGTGCTTAACTGATTAGCTTGAAATAAAGCCTCCTTGTTGAAGAGATTTTCACCAGTACAAGGAGTGCTTCCCAGCCTTTCCTGTATCCATATGTCCAAGTCTGAAGCTTGGAGCCAGGCTATGTGTCGTGCTCCTATGGCTATAGCAGAAGTTCTGCTAATAGACTCAAAACAGTCCAGGGAAGCACCATTAAGGAACCTAGAGATATTTTGAGCATGACTGAATAATAAGAAATAGTCTGCTCTTTTATACTCTGGAAGAAAAGGGTTAAAAAACTTTAAGTTCTTTGTGACCTTTTCAAGAGATAATCCCATATAGAAAATATATGAGATAATTCTTGCTGAAAGCATGGATGCCTGGAAGCATCGACGTCCAAAGGCATCTAAAGTCCTAGACTCACAACCTGGCGGATAAGAAGAGTGCTTCTTTGCACTCTTAATACGCCTCATTGCTGATTCTACAACAATAGAATGATGAGGAAGTTGAGTCTTTTGAAAACCTGGAGAAGGTGGCACCTTGTACATGGTGTCAAGTGTCTTAGAATGTGGGGATACCGTTAAAGGAGTTTCCCACATTCTTAATAGTAGATCTTGTAAGATCTGATGCAAAGGAAGCATGATCACCTCCTTTGACATCCAGGGGAATTGCAGTGTCTCTGAATCCCCCGGTAGGGATTCCTTACCAGGTATAGAAATGGCAAGTAGCTTTGCCATATCAAGCAGAAAAGCTTGAAAAGAAATCTCCCCTGAGGAGGACCCTCTAAAATGAGGGATAAAGGCTAGATTTGAAAAATCAGCCTTGGTACCGATGGATTCATCCCAGTCATCGGTATCGGAAGACTTGAAAGGATGAAGCATCGGATTTTCTTTAAAGCGATGACTTCGGTACCGCCCAAGGTCGGTACCGAGGCTAGTCGTACCGAATCCTCCATGCTAGAGATCGATTCCAGGCTCGGCATCGAAGGAAGCGAGTCTGTCAAAGCAAGCATGGACGGTACTGACACCGATGCCGATACCGGTACCGAAGCTAATACCGATACTCGAGGAATGGTCTGCAGCAACTCTAGCGGTACCGAAGTAGCCGAGAGCGCTTGACTACATTCATCGGTGAGGAGTGTTTCATCCATCACCATAGCCGATGCTGGGGTGTCGGTACCGCTCGAAGCGGCCACAACCACCGAGCATGGCCCAGGTATGTTCATTGAGGTAAGAACCCTGGGAACAACCTGAAACCCCGTTAATGCTTTGGAGCCCGAAGACTCCCACCGGGGCTTTAATGCCAAGATGTCCTCGAGGGCAAGGCCGAAGCCATCTCGATGCTGAGAAGGAGATCTACCACTCGAGGACTGGCTAGTCTTTACAGACTTTTGTTTGGTTACCTGATCCTGTGAAGAAGATATTCTAGCTGGTGACATCGAGTGCGATGTGAACCAGGTATCGAGTTGTGCTCGATCCTGAAGACTTCTTCTGTTTGAACTCCAGCAGGAGAGACACTCCAGAGGGCAATGGTCAGGACCTAAACATTTTAGACACCAAGTATGAGTGTCTGAAAATATATATGTACTGACACACTTTGAGCATTTCTTAAGGATAGTGGCTGGCTTTTCCATAATGGAAGAATAGAGGCCTAGTGGCCTAGAAACCGTCAGGCACTAAACAGGAAAAAATTTCTAAGAAAAGAAGAAATTTTTTAGTAAAAAGAAAGAAAAACACCGGCGGTACCGGTGGCGTCGAGGGAAGGCAGATGCGACCACAAAAAACTAAAAATAAAAAGAAGAATTTTCTGCAGTGACAGGAATACGTCTTGCCGGCTCCGCGGAAAACTGATGAGAGGGAAGTGTTTAGGTGGGAAGACAGCGCGCATGCGTGTGGAATGCTCCCAAAAGCTTTCTTTTTGGACGCTGGGGAGCGTTCCCGCGCAGGCTCCGTCGGTACCGACGTACCCATATGTGAATACTCATTCCTGCTTGTTCCTGGAGATTGTCCCTTACTGACGTCCATACATACATGTTTGAACTCTGCATAGGATAAAGGCAAGTACTTACTGAGATAATGAAGGCATGACAGCTGGTTGATGAACTTTGTGAAAGGCTAACCTTGAACAAGTAGGAGAGGGCTGGGTGGTTCTCCTCTTATTGGGGGTATAAATATTACTATGTATTTTAGTCTCTTATGGATACTACAAGTTGTTACTTGTTATCTGTTATTGTATTTTTTCTGATTTATAGATATAATGAACTTAAAAAGCTATATGGCTACATTTTTGTCTGCATATTGGGTGGCAAATCAAAAGCAAATCACTCCACCGATGCATACAAAATCACATCAGGTACTTCTATTCAAAAGGTGTTCATAAATACATGGAAAGAGAAAAGAGCCTCAGAATGACTCTAAAAAAAACTACTTCCATTTTTTAAATTTTTCACATTTTTCTTTTTGCAACCAACTATGGTGTTAAAAATGCCTGTAATCTCTCAAAGCATAAAGCGCAGTTACTTACCTGTAACAGGTGATCTCTGGGAACAGCAGGAATAAGTCTTCACATATGGGTACGTCGGTACCGACAGAGTCTGCGCGGGAACGCTTCCCAGCGTCCAATCAAAGAGCTTTTGGAAGCATCCCACCATGCCTGCGTGCTGCCTTCCCGCCTTTCCCAACTGCCTCTCCTCAGTTAAGTTTTAAAGCTGAGACAAAGAGGAAGAGAGAGAGGAAAGGAAAGATAGATAGAGATACAACTCCTGGGGAGGTGGGTGGGTTGTGAAGACTTATTCCTGCTGTTCCCAGAGATCACCTGTTACAGGTAAGTAACTGTGCTATCTCCAGGAACAAGCAGGAATGAGTCTTCACAAATGGGGACTCCCAAGCTGAGATGCCTGGAGTCCAAGCATGTCATAGGTGGGAACATGCTATCTCCCACAACACCAGGCATCCTGAGGATGGAGGGTAGGAGTTGAAGAAAGAAGATGCTGTGGAACAGCTAACCTAGCACAGGACTGCAGAGAAAGGGTCCATGTGTGGATAATGATTGTTATCAATGATATTGCAAAGGATATTGCAATATGGACCTCCGCTAACAGGATTTCATAGAAGTATGGAGGTTCATGGATCTACTGGGAAGTCAGTAGAGGAACCGTGAAGAGGACCTCCCTGAAAAGTGAAGGTAATAAATCTGTAGGAAAAACAGAGGAGGTCAGAATCCTGAAAGGTAACAGGCACCCCTGGTAGGAAAAACTGGGGTAGTACAAAAACGGTGTGCCTTCAGCGAAAGCTGTATGGTAAAAACCAAACTCTTTTGGCTGCAGAGTAACTCACTCTTGGGAGCAAAAAGAGAAAGGCTAACCGATTTGGACAAACAGGCACAGTCCTTGTGGGGAGAAAGGGTATGGGAACCCCCTGTATCCCAGGGTGAAGACAAATGCCTGAGGCGTTAAGCCTGTGATTAACTGAAGATCCACAATATCTCTCCTAACTGGGGTAAGCCAGGAGAGATATTAGGTACAGAGAGCTTCAGAGGTACCTAAACCCATTAGGTTATGGTATAAAAATTGTTGATTACCACAGGAGTGGTTGTGTGTGTAGAATCCCAAACCTGCTGAATAGCAGAGGTATGGGTAAAATCCCTCTGTCAGAAACAGATAGCTATATGAGCATAGACAGTGAGATACATAAGTATATGGAGACATATCTATCTATAATGAAATATCTCGTCAGATATATATATATATATATATATATATAAATATATATATATATATAAATATAGCTATATGAATAGACATATAAGAATATATCTATAGTGAGATATGGAGGGCATAAAATACACACAAAGATAAATATGAATATGAAGGCCTAAATATGGGTGTCTGTAATTAAACAGACAGATATATGCCTACAGCATGGTATTCACATAGGACATGTAGAGAGGAAAGATTCATCTAATAACAAGGAGGTGCAACCTACTTGAGAAGATATATAGAGAATCTATTCCCCCTGGCTATGATCCGCAAGGATGCTAGCTAGTGAAAAAACCAGGATGGTTATATGAAAACAGGAGATAATATCAATCTGTAGCCAGAAAGTCCTGAGTCGTCCAAGACTCTAGCATGGTAAGTAGACAGAAGACAGATAAGGATGAGGTACCATGTTGACCTGCTTAAGGGCAAAAAGTATCATGCGTTCTTACCATGAGGACAAGCTGCAAGGAGAAAGAACATATCCCCGATTGGGAATGCTGTGGACCAAAGCAGGGAATTGGCAACTCCTTAAGCCCTTAGGTAAGAGAGGGCCTATGTCCTTTATGGCAAAAGGAGATAGTAAAAGAAGGGAGAACCTTCTAGTCATGGGAGACATGACTGAAAAGCCTTTTCCAACCATCTAAGATAGCTGTTGGAGAAAAAAACCCCATGCTCTCTAGCAAGGGCCCATAGTGGAAAGCTTCTCTGTAGAATTGCAGAGAGCATGATGCAGGAGAATGAGGAGATAGGACTGGCTGCTAGAGCCAGTATCTCAGTCCACTATGCTGCCAAATCCAGGGGAATGGAGATGGCAGACATAGAAGACCAACCCAGAAAGCTTGTAGTGGGATAATTTCCAAGATAGATGAAAAACACTGACTTGGAGCCACTAAGACCAGATAGAATGTTAGAGGACGACAAATCTGGTTGTTTGTGGGCAAGAACCAGTGGACCAAACATTAAGGCTCCTGCATAGGCAGCTGCTAGCAAGACAGCAGAAGGAATATTACTGTTTAAAACCAGAAAGAACAGACAGAACAGGAGTAGAAAACTCTGGACATGTCTGATAAGCTGCCTTAAAGTAAATTTGAGACAGGGGAGGAAACTCAGGGAGGAAAACTCCGCACTGGAAAGTGACAAACCTAGAGAGGCTGAAGAAAAACCCTCCAGTGAATAATTCCGCTCTTACAGTGGTAAGAGGGTGAAGAGAATAGAGCTGAAGAAGACTTACCAAGTAGTAAGTCTATAGAAAGGAAAAATACATGCTGGCACAGGAACTATCATTTGATAGTGGTCAGACCTCTTTCTCTGGCAGGAGAAGAGGAGAAACCTGTGACTTTTAGGCATGAACATTCTGACAGCTCATAGAAAAAATGGATGTCTTTTGGAAAGAGATCCATGTGTAGGGGTTAGAATGAGTAATGGATCTCCTCTGTTGAGAAGAAGCAACTGTAGATTCTAACCCCAAGGGTCACAAGCATTTGATGATGACTGATCAGAAACCCTGCAGAGGCCGGGTTTGCTGAGCCTGGTGAGAGGTTGGATTCTTCAGACCAGGACGATGGCTCCCCTGTAGGGGAACATCTGTATGATGGGCAAGTGAGGAATAAAACCTTCTTCTCCTGTGGGAAGAAAGTTTGGTAGGACATTTCCTACTTACTGGGACAGATGAAGGTGTAGAAGAACCCTTAGGAACAGGTAAATCAGTGGACAACTGAGTAACCTGACGTAAAGACTCCTTGTTGAAAAGATTTTCTCCAGTGCAAGGAGTATGTCCCAGTCGTCGTCGTTCCCACTTGGCCAAATCTGAAGCTTGGAGCCAGGCTCTACGTCGTGCCCCTATAGCTATAGCAGAAGTCCTGCTAACAGACTCAAAAGAGTCTAGGGAAGCACGAGAAAGAAACCAAGAGATATTCTGGATATGCTTAAGCAGCGAGGAATAGTCTGTACTCCTGGAAACTGGAAGGAAAGGAGTCAAAAGATGTAATTGCTTTGTGACCTCCTCAAGAGAAAGACTCATATAGAAAATATATGAGAGAATTCTTGCAGAAAGCATAGATGTCTGGAAGGTTTGACGTCCAAACGCATCTAGTGTCTTAGACTCACGACCTGGCGGATAAGAAGAGTGCTTTTTCTTACTCTTTATCCGCCTCATTGCTGATTCCACTACTATGGAATGATGAGGAAGTTGAGTCTTTTGGAACCCTGGAGAGTGGGGCACCTGATATAAGAGATCAGTTGCTCTGGGAGGTGGGGGTACCCTTAAAGGTGTTTCCCACATTCCTAGAAGGAGATCCTGCAAGGAATGATGCAAAGGAAGCATTATGTTGTCCTTTGCTTTGGTGGAAACAGAGCCTGGTGCAGGATCATGTCCTGGAATAGGAATGGCAAGGGATCTTGCTATATCCAGGAGGAAACTCTGAAAAGAGGGATCCCCAACAGGAATCTCCCTTGGACAGGTTAGATCTAAAGAACTAGCCTGAGCACCCACAGAGTTATCCAGAGATATAGAAATAGAGGATCCTGCAGGGTGCAGTGTGGAATGCTTAAGGGATGGTTGCTTGGACTGGTTGTCAGGAACAGCAACCGTCCTTACCCATTGTCCATGCCAGATATCGACTCCAAGCTTGGTATAGAATGGAGCGATGCTGTTGAAAAAAGCATGGTAGGAGTTTGCCACGATGCTACTGAGGATACCGGTACTGAAGTCAATACCGGTACCGATGTCGGAGTCGGGCTCGACAAAGACATCGGTGATACTTCAATCGGTACCGAGGGAACCGAAAACCTCCGGCTGCTATCCTCGGTACCGAGCCACCGGTATCGATCGATGTTGGTACCAAAATCTATTGGTACCCAGTCTTCCAGACTAGAAATGGATTCCAAACTCGGCATCGAGGGCAAGGAGCCTGAGAAGCGAAGCATGGAAGGCACCGACTGTGAGGGTAATGAAGACATCGGTACCGACTTCGGTACCGTGTCCGATACCGGTGAATGAAAGTCTACCAGTGGCAACTCAAACGGCCTCAGAGGAACCGAGAGTTGCGGATCCGAGCCATCGGAACCGAGCCTTCGGTACCGCCACGAGACGGTACCAAGGCGAGTCGGTACCCAGTCCTCCAAACTGGAGATCGATTCGAGACTCGGATTTGAAGGAAGCGAGGCTGTCGATGCACATCTGGAGGGTACCGACGTCGGTGGCAGTATCGGTGTTGGAACCGATAAGGGAAAGACAATCTGGGACGTATCCATCGGTCCCGAAGGCACCGAGGAGGCCAGATGACGATCCCTGGTGAGGAGTGTTTCATCCAACACCAGTGCCGATGCAGGGGTATCGGTACCGCTCGAAGCGGATGCCACCACCGTGCACGGCTCAGGTATGCTCTGTGGGGGGTGAACCCCAGGAACAACCTGAAACCCCTTATATGCTTTGGAGACCGAAGACTCCCGCCGGGGTTTTGAAGCCAGAAGGCCATCGAGGGCAAAGCCGGAGCTGTCTACATGCTGTGCATGAGACGTACCCCTCGAGGACTGGCTAGTCTTAACAGACTGTTTGTGGAAGAACAAAGTGGAAGAAGAAGGGGACGGTGCCCCGAAGTTGAAGGGCACCCGTGTATCGAGGGATTCTCAATGTTGAAGATGTCTTCTCACCAAACTGTTGTCAGGACCCAAACAGGTTAGACATCGACTTCGAGGGTCTAAACATAAAGTTTTACCGCCACAATCTGAACATTTCGTGGAGAAAATGTCTGGCCGGTCCATGAAGGAAAAATAGGGGAGGCCTGAAAGGCCTAAGACCACGTGGGACACTATGAAGAAAAAATATCCCGTTGAAAATCTTACAAGAAAGAAAAGAAAAACACCGGCGGTACCGGTGGCGTCGAGAAGACAGCCGCGACCACAAGAAAAATAAAAATAAAAAATAAGAATTTTCTGCGGTGACAGGACGACATCCTGCCGGCTCCGCGGAAAAACGAAAACTGAGGAGAGGCAGTTGGGAAAGGCGGGAAGGCAGCACGCAGGCGTGGTGGGATGCTTCCAAAAGCTCTTTGATTGGACGCTGGGAAGCGTTCCCGCGCAGACTCCGTCGTTACCGACGTACCCATATGTGAAGACTCATTCCTGCTTGTTCCTGGAGATCACCACTTATCTTAAGGTAATAACACAGTAGCTGGGCAAGCACACCGTCGCCACACACTGGCTGCCAAGGCGTTTCGCTGAGTGCTTCTTCAAGGAATGGCCCACCAAAACTGTGTAAAATATGCAGCTCAAAAACATAACCACATCACCGGCTCAGCCATGACCGTTCCCATATTGGGTGGGCTAATTTTGTAAAAGCACTACCTCACTAGTGAAAATGACTTTCAGAATTACCCTCACTGTTCCCATAACACAAATATAATATACTAGTTAAGCACTAGTATAAATATATTTGAAAGTTTATTTGTTGCTGGAGTAGCATTTGGGTTTCATTGTTCCAGTCATGGTCCACTATATACTTTGGGAAACAACAGAGAACAAAGGAACCCACGGAGGGAACAAACCCTTTTTTAGCTGCTCATGCTTGCATAAGTTGCTCACTCTTATTACATATATGATATATGGTGTTAAATTTGTTTGTTTATTTATTACACAAGTACACTAAAAAAATTTTTTTTTAAAATGCCTCTAATGTTTCGATTGATTTTTACGTTTTTTGGTGCGCTGAATCCAAATCTGGTAACCAATTTGCTCCATCACGTACAGATTTTTTGCTACATTGGGTTAGCAGTTTGAGGTGAACGTTTCAGATTGAGTGCGATCGAGATAAAAGTTTCTTGGATGAATTCTTTATACTAATTGTTTAGTAGTTATTCAAATAATAAAGAAAATTGTAACAAGGCAGCACATAAGAATAGAGTAATGTCAACAAAACACACTGTGATGGTAGCAAAATTGTCTGCACTTAAAACAGCCACATACATGTGCACAAACATTGAGCATATAAGAGCGAGGTTAGACACAAAGCAAAGCAAAGAAATGTGCAAAAAATGTTGTACAGGTATGTATGTAAGAATAGAAAACGCAAACCGCACCATTGCAATACATGAAGACAAACACCCGATGGTGTGAAAATAAAATTCTAATAAATGAGATCCGACACTGTGGTAATAACTAGCAAATTTTTATTTCAAAGTTTAGTAAAAACACGATATTTGTCAACACAGTTTAGATTTTAAAGTCATTCTTGGGTCAATCAATCTCCTGGTGGGCCCGTTTCTTCTTCCCCCGAATGCTTCTCTTGGTGCGCTGCTTGGCGTATTTTTCATCTGGGGTTTCCCGCAGCAGCAACCAGCAGAAATCAGCCATCATAGTGGTGTTCCATCTTCCTTGGCACCTTCTCTCTGCGTCCTTGATGTCCTGGTGAAACCTTTCACCTTGTTCTTCACTGTAATCCCCCAAGTTTTCGGGAAAGTAGTTCACATGGGAGTGCAAGAAATGGACTTTCAGGCTCATGTTACAGCCTTGTTCTTTGAAGGCATTGAGCATCCTGGCAACAATATCCTTATAGTTCTCATCCCGCCTGTTCCCCAAGAATTTGAGAACAACATCCTTGAAGGAATCCCAGGCTTCTTTTTCCTTCTCAGACATCGTTTCAGCGAATGCTCCATCTGAAATGAGTTTCCTTATATCAGGGCCAACAAACACTCCTTCCTTTAGCTTTGCTTCAGAAAGTTGGGGGAACTTTGAGCAAAGGTACCGAAAGCACTCACCATCTTTTGGAAGGGACTTGATGAATTGCTTAATGAGACCCAACTTAATGTGGAGAGGTGGTAATAGAATTTTATCACGAGGTACCAAGCTCTCATGAAGAACATTTTTCTCACCAGGTCTCAAATACTCCCGAATTGGCCAGTCTTTTTTCCCCCAGTGTAGGTCGCGGGCCCGGCTATCCCACAAGCAAAGGAAGCAGGGATATTTGGTGAAACCGGATTGCTGCCCTAATAGCATGGATAGAATTTTAAAGTCTCCACAAAGCATCCACTTATGCTCATCATAACGAATCTTCTGAAGATTCAGGGCCAAATTCTCGTATTTTTCTTGGAGAATAACAGAGTGAGCAATAGGAACTGAAGCGAATGTGTTGCCATTATGAAGAAGAACACCTTTTATGCTGTCTTTTGACGAATCAATGAACAGCCGCCATTCAGCAGGATCATACTTGAGTTTAAACTTTTCCATCACTCTGTATATATCGTTGCAAAATACCAAATCTTCCTCTTTGCTGAAATACTTCAAAAATTGTGTCTCACGGTTGCGGTACCAATAAAAAGTTGTTCCTGGTGACAATAGATTTTTCTGTTTAAGTCGAGAACCTAGCAGTTGGGCAGCATCTTTTGGGAGTCCTAAATCCCGGACTAAATCATTCAATTCAGCTTGAGAGAAAAGTTCAGGTTTCGGATCTGGTTCAGTTTCAAACTCGGAAGTACTGGACTCATCGGGAAAAGCCATCTGATGAGTCTCATCATGATCAGAACCGTCCACACAAATATGATCCAAAGATTTTGGTGGTTCAGGCACAGGTACTTCGTTGCTATGAGGCATAGGCCTAATTGCTGAGGGAAGGTTGGGGTAACTTATTACGTTCTTATTTTTTAAGTTGTATCCCTTCACAATGCAAGAGCAAAAATAGCAGTCGGTGCTGTGGTCTCTTTGTTCACGCCACATCATAGGTATTCCGAAACGAAATGCTTGTTTTTTACCTTTCATCCATAAGCGTAGATCTTCCTCACATGTCTTGCACACTTTGTGAGGAGCCCACGGTTTGTCTTGATCGCCTAACTTCAAACCGAAATAGGCGAAATATACTTTTTTAATAAATGCAGAAATGTTCCTCTGCCGCTTTTTCACGGTATATTCCCCACAAATAAAACAAAAACTGTCCGGAGAGCTGACGCAACCTCTGGCTCTGTGAGCCATCACAAATACACAGCACTGCAAACTACAACTGTAGTGAACCACTTCGGAATAAAGCTGGATTACGACTGAGCAAACAAAAGGTAATAATGAACTTGCAAGAAACTGAAATTTGACAGGAACGTTCATGTCGCAACCACCGTGTTTGAGCGAGCGAGCGAACGAGGCGAGGCGAGGCGAACAGGAAAGAACATGCGCCAGCGCGAGTACTGGATTTAGCCCCCCGCCTCCCAATTGTCCTGTTAATGTATAAAATGAATACAAAACACTCTAAAATATCATGAGGGAGTGTTTCTAGTTAGTTAACCATTACAACCTCTATTTTGGGCCAAGAAAATAAACTGCAGTCGGCTAAAAAGAAATTATGTGAACATTCCTTATATGGGTAAGAAATCTAATTTTGCAAGAAAACGTGACGTGATGGAACATTTTGGCTATTTTTCCTGGATTCAGCACCCCAAAATCTGTAGGAATCAGTTGCAAAACTGGAGGCAGTTTTTTGGTAGTGTACCTGTGTTATTTATTCATATATTTATTTAATGATTATATAAATTGTTAGTCTCTCCTTTTATCATTAATTTCTTTTATTAATTATTTTGTTACATTTTAATTATTTATTGATTTATTTATGTTATGGATTGCACTGTTATGTTTTATGGGGTCCCTGCTCCCCTTGATGACTTTTATTGTTTTATATGTTGTTTCTATTGCTTTTTATTCATGATTTCTCGTTTTTATTTTTGAGGTTTGCACCTCCTGAGGATGGCCTTTGGCCGAAACATGTTGGGGCTTTATTTTTAATAAAGAGCCTGTTTCCTGTCATAAGAGCCCACTACATACTTCTACTTCAAGAGTTGTGAGGGGGAAAAAAATCTGTATTTTCTTCCTCAAGGAAAAAAAGAACAAACAATATTTTTCTATCAGGCAATAATAAAATGTATGTTAATATAACTGACGTAGTTCATTTCTCACATCTTTTACTATGTATTTGCTAGGTAACACTGGATATTCTGGCTAGTAGTAAATAAATGTAAACACTTGGTCATGAGGGAGCAGCAAATGGTTTCACCTTTTGTTCTTATCATGTTGGTCTCTCTCTCGCTCACGGGGGTCAATGTACGTTGAGTTTCCAAAGCGATACTCATCAGGAGAAGATTCACACCAGGGGGATAGATGTTCTGTGTCCCGGCCCACTGCAAAAGAATAAGATAACATTAATATGTGACCGAGAAACCTTACAACTGAAGAAAGGCAACAGAGGGAAGGAGGGAAAGAAGGGTGACAGAAGAGAAAAGATAGGAGTAGAAAAAGGGCAGAAAGATCAAAGATGGGCAAACAAAGGAAAGGAAGGAGTGCCAGCACTTACAAAGTGAGGAAAGCACAGTTACTTACCTGTAACAGGTGATCTCTGGGAACAGCAGGAATTAGTCTTCACATATGGGTACGTCGGTACCGACGGAGCCTGCACGGGGGGATGCTGCCCAGCTTCCAATCAGAAAGCTTTTGGCAGCCTCCCTCGCGCCTGCGCGCTGAGTTCCCGCCCTCTCCAGAGCCTCTCTTCAGTTGAGTTTCAAAGCTGAGACAAAGGCGAGGAGAGAAAGGAGAAGAAGATAAGAGATGCAACTCCCAGGGGAGGTGGGAGGGTTGTGAAGACTAATTCCTGCTGTTCCCAGAGATCACCTGTTACAGGTAAGTAACTGTGCTATCTCCAGGAACAAGCAGGAATGAGTCTTCACATATGGAGACTCCCTAGCTGGAGATGCCAGGGGGAGATCCCATAAAAATGCAGCAGCCTGGACCAGGTGTGCATTTTGTTTCCAGAAATCCCTGGCATCCAATGTGGGATGGAGGGTAGGAGTTGACAATAAAGGAGCTGTGAGGAGAACAGCATAGCCAAGGACTAGAGGGCCGTACAGATTGTAGGAGTCCTTGGTGTATATGAGGAGTCACATGAACACACATGTAACGTAGCATTAGATAGGTCACTTACCTACTGCACTGTAGGAAGTAGAACGCCTGATGTAGTCTGCTGGAGAAGCAGTGGCGGAATCTTGAAGGGACCTCCCAGCAGTGAGGATGAAGGTCCAGACCTGGAGGTAGTAGACGATCCAGGTGTCAACTGGGTAGGATGGGACGTCATGTCTTCAATGGAAAGCTTTATGAGAAAAAGCTGAAAAACTCCTTTAGTCATAATGTTATTAACAGGGAGGACTAAGGAAGAAGACTGACGGAGTTGTAGAACTAGCCCAGTCCTGACGGGGAGAGGGAAAGTGGAAAAAATCCCTATTCCCAAGGAGAAGAGCTGTGTACTCAAAGATAAAGATGTACACCGTTTTTCCTAACTGGCGAGAGATAGGAAAAAATATTGAAACTTGATGCTTCAAGGGTTTAAGAAAAAATAGAGAAGTTAGCACCACAATGGTTAGTGGTGTCTAACAGTTTCTGCATGGTAATATGGTATGCGAAATAGGGCGATGGACTGTCTAAATCCTCTAGGAGGTAACATTTAGTATAGACAGTAAGGGTGAGAGTATAGAGATATGAACCCTTAAGAAACCGCCCAAGAGACACATATATATACAGATGTTTATATATATATGTGGGGGGATCTAAACCTGAATCGATATGTCCAGATGCATAAATCGGGACATGGGTGGAGATATATATAAAAAAAAAAATATATATATATATATATATAATATAGATATCTTTGTGGGGCATGGAATTGCACCACCAGAGAAATGATATAGGTATGTAGACATATATATAGATGCTACATACAAGATGACAGGTTGAAGAACATGTCTAGCACCCAGCCCCATGACTGTACATGGGAAATAAAAAAGAAAAAGATTCTGTATACTACCAGAGGGTGAAGCCACTTGGGATATGTAGAGAGAATCTATTTCTAGGAATTGAGGGATGCAGGAAGGCAATCCAACAAAACAACCGTGATGACTGCGTGAGAACAGATTATAAGATGAATCTGTAAGGAACAAGGCGGGAGTTCCACCGAACACTGACATGGCAGAGGTGCAAAATGCAGGGGAAGATACCAGAGGGACCCATTAGAGGGACCCCGAGGTAGCATGCATGAATGTCAGCCTTGGATCTGCACACAGAAGAATATATCTCGTGCTAACACCCCAGGTTAAAGGGTGTGGAGAACCTTCACAGGCATGGGAAGGGTGAACAAGCTTTTTCCTACTAATAGCGAGCTTCAGAGACAAGGTCAATGCTCTATAGCAGGCCCTCATAGTAGAAAGCTGCTCTGAAGATTATAGAGAGCATTGTGCAGGAGAGATAAACTGACTGAAGTCAGGTTTGTTACCATATCCTAGGAGAGGAGATGGATAGAATAATGTGAGAAAGCCTAAGGGAGTAGGAGGATCCAAGGTAGCTAACGAATAGCTTGGAAACACTACTAAGGCTAGACAGAAATTGAACAAAAGACTGGAACTTGGCAAAAGTACCAGTAATACAATCACTGTAACTCCTGCAGGCACAGCAGCTGACAGAAACAGCAGAAAGATTGCCCTGTGCCCCATAAGAAAAAACAGATAAAGAGGGAGGAGATATAACTTCTCCCTGTCTGTGGAATAAGCTTGGTAAAAAGTATTTAGTATGGTACCCCTCCGTTAGGGAAAAAAACCCATTGGAGAGGGTAGAGCAAGTAATTAGAGGGTGACATTCCCATAGGGTAAGTCAACAGAAGGAAGAATGTTCAGTTGGGACAAAACCATCATGGGATAGGTGTAACTGCTCTTCTAGAGAATAAGAAGAGGAGAAGTTAGCAGTCCCTGAACATAAAATGTTTCACAAGGTAGTACACTGAAAAGAAACACAGTGTATAAACTTCTAATGAATTAGAAGGAAAGTATAGAGTATAAGTCCCAGCTCCTATGGTTGCTGGGAATGCTGAGACTGGTTAGAGCTGGAGGAGTTCAGACTAGGCTGAGGTGTCTCCTGTTTAGGTACAGCCGAATGATGGGCAGGAGAGGAATGAAACTTTCTTTTCTTAGGGAAAGAAGGTTTGGTAGGACATTTCCTACCTCTCGAAGAAGAAGGTGGCTTAGAAAAGTCCTTAGTGGAAGGAGAGTCAGTGAAGCATTGAGCAACCTGACTTAAAGCCTCCTTATTGAAGAGACCCTCTCCTGTACAAGGAGAATGAGCCAGTATAGTTTGTGCCCATCTACTCAAGTCTGAAGCTTCAAGCCAGGCTCTGCGACGTGCTGCTATGGCAATAGCAGAAGATCTGCTAACAGACTCAAAAGAGTCTATAGAAGCACGAGACAGGAACCAAGATATATTCCGGCTGTGATTGATGAGTAAGGAATAAGCAGTAGCCTTGGGCTCTGGTAAAAAAGGGGTCAAAAGAGACAATTTCTCTGTGACTTCCTGGAGTGTTAGACTCATGTGAAAAATATATGAGAGAACTCTGGAGGCCAACATAGAGTTTTGGAAGGCCTGACGACCAAAAGCATCGAGTGTTCTTGAAGAACGACCCGGTGGATAAGAAGAATGCTTCTTCTTGCTCTTAACTTTTCTCAGAGCCGATTCCACTACAAGGGAACGATGAGAAAGTTGAGGCTTCTGGAACCCTGGAGAGGGTGGCACCCGGTACCGAACCTCAATGTTTGCAGAAACTGGAGGAAGTCGTAAGGGTGATTTCCAGACCCTGAGAAGGAGATCCTGCAGAGCTGGATGTAAAGGAAATTGTATATTTTCCATCTGTGCCTGTGAGCCCTGAGTAGGACCACCACCAGGGATAGATATATTGAGAAAGGTTGCCATGTCCCGGAGAAAAGCCTGAAAAGACTGATCTCCTATGGGAACCATCCCTGGCCCGGCTAAAGAAAAAGCCGGAGCTCCAGAGGAGGTACAGGGGACTACACCAATGCCAGGTATCGGTTCTAAAGTAGGCATGGGTGCCAGAAGAGGCATCGATACTGATACAGGAGTAGCAGATGAAGCAGCCATCGGGAACTGCTGCAGTGGTAGCGAGATCATGAGAGAGTTATGACTATGATCTTTGAAACTGCCGATCTGGAATCGACCTGAGTCGGTTCCAGGGCACGTCGGTACGGAGTCATCGAGACTAGATATGGACTCAAGACGCGGCATCGAAGTAAGTGATACTATCGATGGGTGTCGCGAAGGCGCCAACGCCAATGGCAGTATCGGCGATGCCGATACCCCTAAGGCAGACTGGGTCACATCGACCGATACCGACGGTACCGAGGATACCCGATGAGCACCTTTTTCAAAGGGAAAGGTGGTCCACCTCGATGCCGATGCCAGGGTATCGGAACCGATCGACGCCGGTACCGGCCCGGAGCATGGCTGAGGTTGAAGGAAGTCAATGCGGTGCGAATCGATCGGGCCCGAAGGTACCGAAGATGCCCGATGACAATCCTTGGTGAAGAGTAGGCTACTCGACACTGGTGCCGATGCCGGAGGCTCGGTACCGCTTGAAGCGGATACCACCTCCGCGCATGGCTCAGGTATGTTCTGTGAGGGGTGAGCCCCAGGAACAACCTGAAACCCCTTTAACGCTTTGGAGCCCATAGACTCCCGCAGGGGTAATGCCAATGGATTCTTGAGGGTAAGGCCGGAGCCGTCACCATGCTGGGCATGGGACATACCACTCAAACATTGACTAGTCTTAACAGACTGTTTTTGGGTTACCTGATGCTGTGAAGTAGAGAAACCTGGTACCCTTACTGCCGAGGAAAAAACGGTATCAAGGGAAATTCTAAAATTTGAAGGTTTCTTCACAGAAATATCCCCCGACTTGCCAGGGGAAAAAGGGTCAGGACCTACACAGTTGAGACACCAAGCATTGGTATCTAAAAAGAAACAGGTGTTTCCACACCGAATGCACTTCTTAGGAAAAGAAGGCTCCATAATGAAGAGGCCTGGTAGGCCCAACAAGTTAAGGCAAAACCTGAAGAAAAGGTTTCTCAGAATTAAGTCAAAAATCCACCAGCGATACCGGTGGGAGCGGGAAATACAGCCACGACCACAAGAAAACAAAAAACTAAAGAATTAAAGTAAGTAAATAAGTAAGTTTCTGCGGTGACAGGAGGACGTCCTGCCGGCTCCGCGGAAAAACGAAAACTGAAGAGAGGGTCTGGAGAGGGCGGGAACTCAGCGCGCAGGCGCGAGGGAGGCTGCCAAAAGCTTTCTGATTGGAAGCTGGGCAGCATCCCCGTGCAGGCTCCGTCGGTACCAACGTACCCATATGTGAAGACTCATTCCTGCTTGTTCCTGGAGATAGGCAGGTACTTGAAAGAAAAATGGAGAACTGATCATTACAGAGGGAGATAAGAGAGGGACAGGCAGAGGGCTGGTACTCAAGGTGAATCAAGATAGACTGCATACACAAGAAGAGAAAAGGCAGAAACAGCAGGGCAGAGGGGCCAGCATTCACAGGAAAGCAGAGTTACTCACCTATAAAAGATATTCTTTGGGGACATCAGGAATCAGTCCTCACATATGGGTGATGTTGGTGCCAACAGAGCCCGCGTGGAAGATTCTCCCCAGCTTTCAAAGAAAGCCTTTGGGAGAAGCACCAGGCATGCATGATCCCCTTCCTGCCCAAGGGTGCCATCTTGCACCAGTCTAATGACATACTGTAGCTAAGATGGCAAAAATAAAATATGGTAAAGAAGCAACTCCAAGGGGAGGAGGGAAGGTTGTGAGGACTGATTCCTGCTATCCCTGGAGAATACCCGTTACAGGTGAGTAGCTATGCTTTCTCCGGGAACAAGCAGGAAGTCAGTCCTCACATGTGGGACTCCCCAGCTTCAGGCTACCGAGAACCTGTACAAAATGCCACAGCGGCCAGAAAAAGTGAGCCATGAGCTGCAGCAGTTAAGTCCCAACTGAGAGACTCTCGCAAGGCCCAAGTGTCCGGCGGAGAACCAGCACTCCGATAGCCTGAATACAGAAGGGCTGGAGTTGCCTACACCCCCAAGAGATTACGTAGGGCTTGGCCAAAGGCACTGTCCCATTGGGACTCCCTCTCCAGGCAGCAATGAGCTGTGAAGATATGGACCGAAGACCAGGTGGTGGCCCGGCAGATTTCCATCACAGGTATGGAATGCAGATTTGCCAGCAAGGTAACCATGGCCCTGACATGGTGCGCAGTGACCCAGTGGTCCAGTGAGATCCCAGTCTGCTCATAGATGAGAGCAATGCAGTCTGCCACCCAAGAGGACAGAGTTCGCTTTGTCACTGGAAGGCCCCCAAGTGGACAGAGTTTGCTTTGTCACTGGAAGGCCCCCAACTGGGGTCATAGGAGATGAAAAGCTGAGGTGCATTTCAGTGGCCCCGAGTCCGCTGCGGACAGAAAGACAGGGCCCTCTTACAATCCAGAGTATGGAGGACAGACTCCGCTTTACTAGTGCGAGGCCTCGGAAATAATGTGGGGTACACCACATCCTGACCGAGGTGGAAGGGAGGCGCCATCTTTGGGAGAAACTTGGGATGTGTGTGGAGCATCACCCTGTTCTTGCAAAACCTCGTGCAGGGAACCTCTGCCATCAGAGCCTGGAGCTCGCTGACCCTGTGAGCAGACGTGAGTGCCACAAGAAAGACAATCTTCCAGGAAAGATATCGTAAGCGGCAGGTAGCCAGGGGCTTAAATGGTGGCTTAGTGAGCTGTGAGAGTACCATGGTGAGATCCCATCCCTGTGTTGGTGGGAAGATGGTGGGCTTGGACAACATGAAGCCTTGCAGAAAATGAGAAACAAGGGGCTGAGCTGAGAGGGGCTTTCCCTCAATGGAGTGGTGGAGCGCCATGACAGCGCTCAGGTGCACCCTGACTGAGTTGGACTTCAGTCCCACCTGGAACAAGTAGAGTATGTAATGGAGTACTAGCTGCATTGAGCAGGAGAACAGGTTTGACCATTTCTCGGTGCACCACACTGAAAAGCGGCGCCACTTAAAGGTATATGCCTTTCTCGAGGAGGCTTTGCGGGAGGCCAGAAGGACCTCCGCTATATACCGTGGGAGGGCAAATGGAACGAGAACTACCCTTTCAGCAGCTAGGCCGTGAACAACAGGGACCCCAGATAGGAGGCAGGAGAGAGCCCGCCTCCTATGACAGAAGTCCTGCGACGTGGCCCAGGGAAATTGGAAATACCGCCAACAGGCAGAGAATTAGCGGGAACCAAAGTTGCCTGGGCCACCTGCAGGCTATCAGTATCAGTGATGATCTGTCGCTCTAGACCTTGAAGAGGGTCTTGGCAACCAGAAGTGTTGGCGGGAAGGCATAGAGGAAGCCTTCCGTCCATGGAATGAGGAATGCATCTGCCTCCACCCGGGATGGGTGCGGCTGGTGGGAGCAGCAGCTGGTCAACTGTGCATTGTCTGGACTGGCAAACAGGTCCACTAGGGGGATGCTCCAGAGCCGCAAAAGACAGAAGGTCACTCTGGGGTCCAGGCGCCACTCGTGCGGCTGGAAAACTCTGCTTAGCTTGTCCGCCAGGGTATTTTGCTGCCTCGGGAGGTAGATCGCCCACAGAAGCATCCTGTTGCATGTCGCATATGAACAGAGGGCCACCGCATCCTGGCAGAGAGAGTATGACCCATGCTCCCCTGCTTGTTCACGTAGAACACTGCGACTTGGTTATCCATCTGGACCAGCACCGACTGCAGCAGGTGGCAGAAGGCTTGGAGGGCCAGGAATATCGCCCGGAGCTCCAGAAGGCTGATATTCAACTGGCCTTCTGCCTGGGACCAACTGCCTTGTGTAAGGAAGTCCTCACAATGAGCTCCCTAACCCTGAAGGTGGCGGGGAAGCTGCCACCAGTCACGGGAATCAGCCAGGTGGCTGATCATCCTTATCCTGTCTCGGAGCCTGCCCATGGTTTGTATCCACTGGGAGCGGAGGCACCACTGAGCCTCCCCTCATGTGAAGGTGGGCAAACGGGGTTACATGCACAGTAGAGGCCATGTGGCCCAATAGGCAGAGGAGAAGGTCAGCGGGCACCAGTTGATGGTGCTGCACCTCTGCGGCTAGCGCCCCAAGGTGTTGAGTCCTTACCAGAGGCAGGAAGGCCTTGGCCTGGAGGGTGTCCAGCTGAGCCTCTATGAACTCCAGTGGTGGGACTTGGGGTAGTTGATGACGAACCCCAGGTGCTGCAGGGTGTGGATGGTAAACTCGGTGGCATGGTGCACCTCTGCAGCTGTGCCTTCCCTTATGAGCCAATCATCCAGGTAGGGAAAAACAAAGGCCCCTTGAAGATGAAAGTGGGCTACGACTACCGCTGGGCACTTGGAGAACACCCTTAGCGATGAAACCAATCCGAAGGGCAGCACCCTGTATTGGTAGTGATCTCCTCCCACCACGAACCGGAGGTATTTTCGGTGGCTGGGATGGATCAGGATGTGTGTATAAGCATCCTTCAGGTCTAAGGAACATAGCCAGTCTCCATGCTGGAAGTATGGCAGCAGTGTTCTAAGGGAGAGCATCTAAAGCTTCTCTCTCAACAGGAATTTGTTCAGGTCCCACAGGTATAAGATGGACCTGAGGCCCCCTGTTCATCTGGGGATGAAGAAATATCTGGAGTAGAAGTCTTTGCCCCAGAAGTGTTCGGGCACTGGCTCTACTGCCTTGTCCTTGAGGAGGCCTGCGAGCTCTGAGAGAAGCAGAACCTGGTGAAGGAGAGGCCTGACAGGCTCTCCTGGAAAGTAAGAGGGTGGTGTCTGTTGCAGGTGGAGGAAGTAACCCTCCCTGATAACCTGCATTACCCATGAATCAGTGGGGATGGAGGACCCTCTGTGGGTTGTAAGGGACCTCCTGGGGGGATTGGAGGTCATAGCCAAAGAGTCAAAAACTCCTTCCAGGCTGGGCTGGGGCCAGTGCCTGGGCCTTGGGGGGTCTTCTCTTGTGGGGGTCATGCCCTTGCCCCTTAAGCTGCTGGCCTTGCTGTGGGGCAGAGAAGGTTTGGAACTGTGGGACATTGCCAACCCCCCCCCCCCCTTTTCCTCAGGAAGAAGGGCTTCTTCCCTGGGCCTCTCTTGCGGGGATGCACTGAGGTCTTTTTAGAGAGTCTGGTCTTTGTCACGAACTCAGTCTCTATTTCAGCCGCTTTGTCTGCCATGGGTTTCCTGAAGAGATTCTCTCCGATACAGGGGACATCGATGAGTTTGTTCTGAACCTATTGCTCAAAGACAGACGACTGCAGCCAGGCCTGGTGTCGGGCCCCAATGCCCATGGCAGCCATTTTGGCTGAGGACTCTTAAGCTATTGTATGCTGCTCGAGACAAGAACTTTGAGTACTCCTTGACTGCAGAGGCCAGTGACTTGAATCGCTGGAGTGGTTCCCTGCTGAGATCTGCTGAGAAAACTGCGAGCTCCCTCGCCAGCTCCTGGAGTTACTTGCTGATGTATAGCTGGTAGGACTGGACTCTGCATGCAAGCATAGAGCCCTGGAAGGCCTTGATGCCAAAGGCCTGGTCGTCGGGATGGATGAACCAGAAATGAATGCTGCTGCTGGGCCATGAGGGCAGAGATTCTGTGCTCCAAGTCTGCCATCCTGGTCTCCATGCCAGTTGGCTCTGCAGCCTTCGACGTGGGCACCGAGGGTTCTGTTGAGGGGGAGTCCTCAACGAGGATGGCCTTAGATGTCTGAAACCATTCACCGGCTGCTGCCAACTCCTTCTGGGCAGCTTGTGGGGCCACTCCTGCTCTGACCCCTCGGACTCACACCTGGGACTGCGGGGCCTGGAATGAGATTTCCCCAATTTCCCAGACCTGTCCTTTCGAGAATTTCGACTTCTTGTGTTCCACCTCCGGGGATTTTCCCTTACAGGACCCACGGCTGTGGAACTCCAAGGTGGCCCTGGCATTGCAGGGCATCAAGGTACCGGAGAGGGCCCTGGAGCGCAGTGTCACCAGAGACTCCGGTGCATTGTCAAACTTGTGGAAGATCTTTTCTTGTTGCAGCTGATGGCTCTTGATGGCCTTTGTGGTCATCACCTTGTAACATTTGCAATCTGAGTCGTCATGGTCCAGCCCAAGGCAGCGGAGGCAGTAGTCATGTGGATCAGTGAAGGACATCATTTTACCGCACCGGTCACATTTTTTGAAACCGTTGGAGGCCATCGGGAAAAGGGGGCCCTGCCACCTGGGCACGGTTCAGAGGTCTGCGGCCATAAAAGGGTACGAACATCAGTCGAGGAACACCTTGAGAAAACAAGAAGGAAAAAAAAAAAAAAAAAAAGAGACGAACCTGAGGAGCGATGCAGAGGCGAGCTGGCTTGGGGGGCAAGAAAAGAACCAGTACACATACAAGAAAAAAAAAGCACTTTTTCCAGGGGAAACAAGACAGACATCCAAAGGACTCCACGGAAAAAAGGAGAATGAGGCAAGATGGCACCCTTGGGCGGGAAGGGAACCACATATGCGTGGTGCATCTCCTAAAGGCTTTCTTTGAAAGCTGCGAAGATGCTTCTACGAGGGCTCCATCGGCACTGATGTCGCCCATATGTGAGGACTTGTTCCCAGAGAAAGTGTAGTTACTCACCTGTAACAGGTGATCTCCGGGAACAGCAGGAATTAAGTCTTCGCATATTGGTATCGTCGGTACCGACGGAGCCTGCGTGGGAACGCTCCCCAGCGTCCAAAAGGAAAGCCTTTGGGAGCATCCCACAGCGCATGCGTGCTGCCTTCCTGCCTCTCTCACTTCAGTTGAGTTTAAAGCTGAGCCAAGGAGAGAGACAGAGAGAGAGAACTCCTAGGGGAGGTGGGTGGGTTGTGAAACCGCGGAAAACAAAGAACTGGAGAGAGGCAGTTGGGAAAGGCGGGTAGGCAGCATGCAGGCGCTGTGGGATGCTCCCAAAAGCTTTCCAATTGGATGCTGGGGAGCGTTCCCGTGCAGGCTCCATCGGTACCGATGATACCCATATGTGAAGACTACATTCCTGCTTGTTCCTGGAGATAATGAAGAACTGGAGAGGGACAGTTGGAAAGGCAGCACAAAGGCACTGTGGGATGCTCACAAAAGCTTTCCTATTGGATACTGGGAAGCGTTCCCGCGCAGGCTCCATCGGTACCGACAATACCCATATGTGAAGACTACATTCCTGCTTGTTCCTGGAGATCTCTATACAGAGTAAAATGTAACACAAATGAAAGGTGACATTTTACTTACTAGTTAATATCCTTTCCTTGAGTCCTGCTAGACCACTCCAGACAAGTGGATTGTGATCCCGTATCAAAAGATTGGTGGAGACAAAGAATCAATGAAAGGCCCAGGTTTCAATGATCTCACTCCCATGCCTCTATTCACCTCAGCCACCAGAGGTCTCTTCAGTATTTGTCCCAAAGCATATGGGAGGAAACATGGCAAGCCTCACACAATTTCAATGTGGGCAACTGTGAGTAAAACAGTAGAGAATTATCTACAGGAAAGCATAAACAGAAGGCTCTCAGTAGAAAATGAACCTGCAGAGACAAGTATAAAAATCACAGCAAGGGAGTCACGTGATGGGGTAAGCCAGAGTGGCATCTGTCATCAGGAGGATCCAGGAGAAATTGTCCAGTAGCACACCCTTCCTCAGATGATAGGGCTGCTGCCACTATTGCAGGCTGAATTCACCATCAACGGGAGCTGAAACCTGCACTCGAACTCCTGAGAATTCAGGGACCACTCAGTCACCAAGGACCGCTGAAACGGTTGCATGTGAGCACACACCCACTGTACCATCTCTACGGTCGCTGCCATAAATCTGACGAGCTCAGATAATCGCAGATGCTGGGAGCCCTGCTGTACACAGGATACTGCCAAGCAATTCAACAGTCTTTTGACTTTCTCCTCTGCCAGGAAAACTCTACTCACTTGAGTGCTGAAATATGCTCCCAGAAATTCCAGAGACTGGGAAGGCAATAGCTGGCTCTTTCCCTAACTGATCGCACAGTCGAGGCTTTCCAAAAAGGACACCACTCAGGACGCCGCATGAGATGCTTCTGAAAGGGAATGGGCCCAGAAGAGCTAGAGGTCCAGATATGGATGGACACAGATCCCTCGGGGCCACAGCCGCCACCACTATGACCTTGGAGAACATCCTTGGGGCAATGGATAGCCTGAAAGGGAGTGTGGTGAACTGATCATGAGAGCCAAGCACGGCAAAATACAGGTAGTTTTGGTGACCCACCTGGATCGGCATATGAAAAAACGCCTCGGCCAGATCCAAAGAAGCCAAGAACTCCCCCTTGGTGCACTGCTTGAATCACGGAGCACCAGGTTCCATCCAGAAACGCAGGATGTGCAAGTGCTTGTTGACCCCCTTGATGCCCAGAATAGGCTGGAAGGAAAAGTCCTTTTTGAACACCATGAAAGAGATGGAGTATCTGCCCTTGCCCCGCTCATCTGGGGGCACCACTGCCTTTAGATGCAACTTTTCCAAGGTAGTACGCACAGTGGAATCTGTGATCTCAGACCCACAAGGGGAGATGATGAAGGCATCCAGAATCGGTTCTTTGCATTCCAAGACATAGCCAAACTGAATGGTGACTAGCACCCAGCGATCTTTGGTAACCCGGGTTCATTCCTGAAAGAGAAAGCGAAGCCTGCCTCCAACCGGAGAAACCAGGGAATGGTCCCCCAAACCTTCATTACACAGCACGGGAAGGTCCTCCACTGGAGGAGACCGAATGTATGGAGCAGACAGAGCTTAAAGATCCAAAATTACCCATGTCTACCAATAGCTAAATTAATATGAATAAAATACAGTCTCTAAAATGCTTGTATGCAAATGCTAGAAGTCTAAAAAATAAGATGGGAGAGTTAGAATATATAGCACTAAATGAGAGGTCAGATGTGATTGGAATATCAGAGACATGGTGGAAGGAGGACAACCAGTGAGACACTGTGATACCTGGGTACAAACTATATCGTAATGATAGAGCTGATCAAATTGGTGGAGGGGTTGCACTCTATGTTAGAGAGGGCATTGAGTCAGAAAGGATTAAAGTTTTGCAGGAAACAAAATTTGCTGTAGAATCTTTATGGATTGAAATTCCATGTAAAAAGGGGAAAGCGATGGCGGTGGGGGTGTACTATCGACCGCCTGGCCAGAATGAACAAAAGAATGATGAAATGCTCAAAGAAATCAAGGAGGCCAACAGAAGTTACAGTGCGGTAATAATAATGGGCGATTTCAATTACCCCGGAATCGACTGGGTCAGTGTCACGGCAGTACATGCTAGGGAGATAAAGTTCCTAGATGACATAAATGACTGCTTCTTGGAGCAGCTGGTCCATGAACCGACGAGAGGGGAAGCCATATTAGACCTAGTCCTTAGTGGAACACCAGATCTAGTGCAAGAGATAAGGGTGTTGGGGCCACTTGGCAATAGTGATCATAGCATGATCGCCTTTGATTTAATTAGTGGAGGAGGGATAGTAAGGAAATCCACAGTACTACCTTTTAACTTTCGAAAGGGAGACTATGATAAAATGCGGAAAATAGTTAAGAAAAAACTAAAAGGAGCAGTTGCAAAGGTTAAAGACTTACATCAAGCATGGGTGTTGTTGAAAAATACTATCTTGGAAACCCAGACCAGCTGTATTCCACGCTTTAAGAAAAGTGGAAGGAAGTCCAAAAACTGCCAGCATGGTTTAAAGGTGAGGTCAGAGAGGCTTTTGTTGCCAAGAAAGCATCTTTCAGGAAATGGAAAAAAGAGCCAAACGATGAAACCTGGAAACAGCACAAGCACTGGCAGGTCAAAAGAAAGGCATTGATAAAGAAGGCAAAGAGAGAATTTGAGAAGAAGCTTGCTGCGGAAGCAAAAACGCAAAATAAAGATTTTTTCAAGTACATTCGTAGCAAAAAACCTGTGATAGAGTCAGTTGGACCATTAGATGATAGAGGAGTTAAAGGGGCACTAAGAGGCAACAAGGCGATAGCGGAGAGACTGAATGAATTCTTTGCTTCGGTCTTTACTAAGGAAGATGTAGGGGATGTTACCCATGACTGAAGTGGTATTTAAAGGTGCGGAAGAATTGAAGGTAATATCGATACATCGGGAAGATGTATTACAACTATTAGATAAACTGCAGAGTAGCAAATCACCTGGGCCGGATGGTATACATCCAAGGGTGTTGAAAGAACTGAAATATGAGATTGCAGACCTGCTATTAGTAATCTGTGAACTATCATTAAAATCATCTCTAATAACCGAAGATTGGCGGATCGCCAATGCAACACCAATTTTTAAAAAGGGTTCGAGGGGTGATCCGGGAAACTACAGACCGGTGAGCCTCGCGTCAGTACCTGGAAAAATGGTAGAAACCATCATAAAGAATAAAATTACTCAGCATGTAGATAGTCATGGCCTAATGGGAGACAGCCAACATGGCTTTAGACAAGGAAGATCTTGTCTTACTAATCTGTTATGTTTTTTTGAAAGTGTGAATAAACAGGTGGACAAAGGTGAGTCAGTTGATATAGTGTATCTGGACTTTCAGAAAGCCTTTGACAAGATCCCTCATCAGAGACTTTTGGCAAAACTAAAGAGTCATGGGATAGGAGGCAGTGTACTACTGTGGATCAGGAACTGGTTAAAAGATAGAAAGCAGAAGGTTGGGCTAAATGGCCAATTTTCCCAATGGAGAAAGGTGAATAGTGGTGTACCCCAGGGATCTGTGCTGGTTCCGCTGCTTTTTGACATATTCATAAATGACCTGGAAAGTGCAATAACGAGTGAGGTTATCAAATTGACACAAAACTATTTAAAGTTGTTAAAACCCAAGAGGATTGTGGAAAATTGCAAGAGGATCTTGATAAATTGGAAGACTGGGCATCAAAATGGCAGATGAAATTTAATGTGGACAAGGGCAAAGTTATGCACCTAGGGAAAAACAACCCAAACTATGGTTACACTATGCAAGGTTCCACATTAGGAACCACCACCCATGAAAAAACGTAGGTGTCATTGTGGATAACATGTTAAAACCCTCGGCCCAGTGTGCAGCAGCATCCAAGAGAGCAAATAGAATGCTAGGTATCATAAGGAAAGGAATGGAAAATAAAACAAAAGATATTATAATGCCTCTATACCGTTCCATAGTGAGACCGCACCTTGAATATTGTGTGCAATTCTGGTCGCCATATCTTAAAAAGGATATAGCGTTATTAGAAAAGGTTCAGAGAAGAGCCACCAAAATGGTAAAGGGGATGGAAGGATACTCCTATGAAGAAAGGCTAAAAAGGTTAGGGCTCTTTAATCTGGAAAAGAGACGGCTGAGGGGAGATATGATAGAAGTCTATAAATTAATGAATGGAGTGGAACGGGTAAACGTAGATCGCCTGTTTACGTTATCAGAATACAGGAAGACTAGGGGACATGCAATGAAGCTATAGGGTAAACTATTTAAGACTAATAAAAGAAAATATTTTTTCACTCGTGTAATCAAACTCTGGAATTTGTTACCAGAGGATGTAGTAAAGGCTGTTAGTGTAGCTGGGTTTAAAAAAGGTTTGGACAAGTTCCTGGAGGAAAGGTCCATAAACCATTATTAAGAAGGGACCCAGGATATCAATGCTTGACCTAGTACAAGCATTGCAGAACCTGTCTCTTTTGGGGAAACTGCTAGGTACGTATGACCTAGATTGGCCACTGTTGGAAACAGGATACTGGGCTTGATGGACCTTGGTCTGACCCAGTATGGCATATCTTATGTTCTTAAATATCTGGGCCCATAAACTCCACAAAAGGACTGAGAACGAGCCTGAAGCAAGGAAGCAGAGGGGAAGAAAGCTTTTCCAGGGCGGTAATGATGAAGGTCCCAAGATCCTAGAGGATCCAGTCAGCAAGCCCTCGGTGGACAGGCGGAGGCTGACGAAAAAGGGACGCCAGCTTCCTTCAAAGGCCCCCCCATGCCTGTCTTCCAGAAGATGGTTAGATTCTGTTTCACCCAGGCCGTTCACCAGCTTCTCCAAATCGGCTTCAAAAAGAAGCTCCCCTTAAAAGCCAGATGGGCCAACTGGGCTTTGGAAGATGAGTCTGCTGCCCAGTGCCGGAGCCAAACCCAATGCCATGACACCATCGTCAGGGCATCATCCAATGCCACCAATGTACCAGGTCATACATGGCATCAGAAAGGAAGGCCGTAGCCAAATCCAGAACAGGATAGTATCAACCAGCGGAAGAAATCCACTGGAGAAGGGCTCGAGACATCAGAATGGCACATATCACCAGCTGCAGAATAGTAGCCGCCATTTGGCTCCTCAACAACGAATCCACCTTATGATCCAGAAAATCCTTTCAGGCCGATCCACCTTCCACAGGAATGGTGGTCCGTCTGCTAACCGCCGTGACCCACACATCCACCTTGGTAATACCAAACCACTCAATGCACTCCTTCTCTAGGAGAGCGCAGATCTTCTAACACACCCTTAACACCTTAGGTGGGAAAGTCCCACTCCGAACAGATCATATCCTTGATCACATCTGGCAATGGGAAGACAGTAGTGGATTTCTGCACTACTTGAAGGAGCGGGTGCACCTTCGACTCCTACAAGTTGAAGGTGATGAGACCCTGGCAATCAACGCCACCATCTCCTCCTTATGTAACAGGCAAATCATTCCGGCCTCTTCACAATCTTCAGAAGGCGAGAGTACTCCTTCATCCACATCAGAGTCCAGTACCAAGCCATCTGAATGCAGGTCATAGTCAAAATCTTGGACATCTCCCAGCTGTTCCCCATCTCCAGGGGGTGCCCACTGCCAGGGATGCTTAGCCAATGGCAATCGAACAGGGCTTCCACTCTCAGGCTGCCCCACATAAGAGTGCACCCGGAGGAAATGAGAGACTGCAGGGTCCGAATTTCCATGCAAGAAGGACCAGGCCTGCTGCAAGAGAGAAAGCATTCTGAGGAGAACAATCTGAAGTTCTGAAGCTCTCCTCTCAGATATGATCCCCCAACATCAGCCACCGCCACCAACCCCTAGAGGACAAGATCACAGTATGGTCGCGGGACCCTCCAGCTGGCTGGATATCCTTATTGATAGCGTCATCTGTCACTTCCTGCCCTAAAGCAGACAAGCCTGGACTAACTGCATCTCCTGGCTGAGAGAGGGGGAGCAGACCATCCAGGGACAATTCAGAAGCTACCAAGTAAGAAGACCAGAATCCGGAGAAGAGGCACCTTGCTTGCCACGGGTCAAATATTTCCTGGAAGAAGACATAGAGAGTTAAGTATCACAATAGTATGCGCTAAGGCCACAGTGGCCCGAAAGTCCACGTTAACTATTCTTTTACTGCGGCGCGCGTTAACTGTTCTTTTACTGCAATATGCTTTACAGGTGTTAGGGTAGGAACACGTGTTGGAGCCACTTGGGTGGAACGTGCACACAGACTGCATGACTACCAGGAGCACAATAGGAGAAAACACTACTAATGCATGCAGAAAAAGGCGGGAAACCCCACGCCGCGCCAACAATTATCAGTGGTCTACCTTGAATTACACCCACACAGACTGAATCGGGAGCACCAAACAAGGACAATGACAAGGTCAAGCCTTGGTACTTATCCCCTGAGAGCCCCAGGCAGAGGATCTGTGCCGGGCTCAGCTCTACTCTCCTGATACTGTTTCACTGGCTTTTGCAGCAATGCATTTAAGGTGGCTGGCAGGCAGATCCCTCTGAAAGCCTTCTGCAATCTTCGGAGGAGGAAGGAGGCATTGAGGATGTGCGAGGCTGCAGCATTCTTCAAGATCCTTTCAATTTCTGGCTACTCAACAGGCTCCTATCATAAGCTCATGGAGCTGAACCAATTTTCCCTCCTCCTATGGCTACTGAAAAGACTGCAGTCAAGCGGAGCCTGCTACATTGTACTCAAGTGAGAGAGTCACTCTCAAGGTGGTCTTTCACAAGCGTTTAATCAATCTTTTCCTCTCAAATCTTCAGAATTTTCTTCAGCGAGGACAAAATTCATCCACAATCTGCTGGAGACAAAGAAATACTAAAGAGACCTCTGGTGACTGAGGCGAATAGAGGCATGGGAGTGATGTAATCAAAGCCTGGGCTTTTCATTGGTTCTTTGTCTCCACCAATCTGCTGGTAGGGGAACACAACCCACTTCTCTGGACTAGTCTAGCAAGACAATATGGAAAGTTATTTTACAATGAGGTCAATTTTCAGTTTCTTTGCTGGCATAATGTATGCATATGTTTTAGCACAGTAGCTGAATATGTGTATCAGGGCGCCAAATGTTCCTGTATCTTGAGAAATTTCTGACATCCACTCATAATCACTGTAATATGATGTAATGTAGGATTAGCCATGGTGTCTATCACTGCTATTGGATGTTCTCATTCTGTATTTTCGGAGGGGACTATAAATGGCCCTGCAAATCCAGACACAGAGGAGGGGATTCTTAGCCTCTGTGGGCTGAGGGAGCTGTTGCAGCTGTTCAATGTTGCTGAGAAGCAGCAAAAAGCTATCTTTCTTTATGACTCATTAGGCCTTGAACAAAGAGTCTTTTTAAATATCAAACCTAATGTCAATAAGTGTGGTCCAGTTTTGTACTCCACATTCTGATTCTCAAAAATGCAGTTCATAAAGCCATGCTCCACTGACAGGCCCCATTTGTTCACAAATTGGGCTGCCATTAGTGCAATCTTACAGAGCATACCAACGGCATAAAGCAAAAAAAAAGTTGAGTATGCAAAAGGCACAGATGTTCAGAATGAAGATTATAGCATTAACAAGTTGAATGAATCTCTTATGTATGCAATGGGTTTGGGCTTTTACTGTATATCTGGACACTATGACTTTGCTTTTCATTCGTTAGCATCTTTGGAGTAGAACTAATTCATTCACGCCATACCTATGTTCCAACCAGTGGTGCTGAGTCCTGGGTCTGACATACTAGAATAAGAACCAGAAGAGGTAAAACTGGGCTGTGGATAAAAGGTGAAAAGAAATCAATTCAGGATCACACACCCATGTATTTTTTATAAACACACACACATATGGTCGATATTCAATAAAATGTCTGGAGAGTAATTTGAAGCATCGAATTCAGACGTTTCAAAATATTCCTATATTCAAAAGCATTATACATATAGCAATAAGCTTGTCTTGGACGGTACAAGTTATACCTAGTTTTCCCACATCTTGAGTCAAATGTATAACCTATACATGAAGGGACAGACTATCAGTGGCTGTATATATCTATATCTATAGGGCAGTATTCTGCAAAGGCTGCTGCTGCAACATTTGGCCAGGAGGCGTTCCAGGGAGTGGCCTGGGCAAGGCAGAAATGTATACTGCCCGCATCAAGCTCATTCCTTTTCTCAAGTACCCTGGGATCACCCTCTTCTCTCTTAACCCCACCAGGCTCCACACCCCCATGCCCATTTCCTCTTTTTCTTTTCAGCATCTTCTTGCCCAGCAATCCCTCATTTAAAACTTACTCCTCCACCCTTTGATGAGGAGGAGTTGGATATAAATCAAAGCAGGTTGGCAGCAGTGACTTCAGCCACAGGGAGGGAGCAAGATCCAGCATTCCAAACTAGGCTAGAGGCAGTGGTGATCACTCATGTGTGTTAAAGCCATATCTAGTCCTCTTTTGTGTCATGCATAAATTGTAAGCTCTATGGAGAAAGGACCGTCTCACATGTGTGTACAGACCCGCGCATGCCTTGTAGTGCTACACAAATGATTATTAGCAAAATAGTAGTAATAGTAGTAACACAACACAAAACAAGCATTTATTCTGGTATTCTTAGATATATCCGCTGCCTTTGACAGTGTAAATCACAACATACTCATATCAAGACTCAGACAAATTGGATTAAGGAAAATTACACTAGAATGGTTTAAATCTTACATATCTGACCGTACACAATTTGTAAAAGTTAACCAGAACTCCTCACCCACTTTTCCTCAAGAACAAGGAATACCTCAGGGCTCTGCTTTATCTGCCCTTCTATTCAACCTTTATCTCCAACCAATTTGTACCATTTTTCAAAAATACAAGATGAAATACCAGATATATGCGGACGACATTATGCTGTACTCTGCATTCGATATACATGATCCAAACTATGACAAAATAGCAATCTGCCTTATGGAAGCTGAAAAATGGCTACGTTCAAACAATCTGAAAATCAATTTCAAGAAAACAGAGATCCTAATCACATCAAGAAACACAAATTACACACCACCAACTGACATCAAAATTCTGAACTTTACCCTACCTATAAAGGAAGAGATTAAATACTTAGGAGTCACTCTAGACAAGGCTCTCAATTTCACTAGCCACATTAAGAAAACAACTAAAACAATTTACTACAAGCTACGCTCAATTCAGCAACTGAGGCCTCTATTAGAAATCAATGACTTTAGAACCATCACACAGGCACTAATAACTCCCCATTTTGATTACTGCAACGGAATACTAACAGGTGTATCTAAAAAGAGCCTAAAAATCCTACAAATGGCTCAAAATGTCACAGCGAGGATAATTTCCAAAGCTAAACTGACCGATCACATCACCCCAATACTATACTCTCTGCATTGGCTACCTATACAAAGCAGGATTCAATATAAAATATTATTGACCACGTTCAAATTGATAAACCAGATTGCCCCATCATACCTGTCTACACTAATTCATAGACCTATAGAAAACAGAATAAGACGTAGAAGGAACCTTCATACTATCTTAGTTCCCGACTCAATAAGAAAAACTAAACACATAACAAGCAACAGTGCCTTCTCATTCGTAGCCCCTACATTATGGAATAATCTCCCTGACCAACTAAGGGAAATAAAAGACCTAAAACATTTCCGAAAAGACCTAAAAACTTACTTGTTCTCACAATATTACTCTAACATAGATACTGATTTGGACAAGGGCTCCCATCCTCCATAGATCTCCATGATATACTTGCCTTAATACTCGCAATACTACTCCCAAAATAGAACATATGACAAAATTCAATAGGTATATATGTAAATAGTTCCAAACATTGTCTATACTACCTGTAAATAGTTTTGATTACTGTTCAATGTACCTGTTTATCACAGCACTGTTTTATGTATTTCATGTTGTTTAATGTAAACCGCCACTGATCTTAGGAAGTGGCGGTATATAAAAGATTTGCAAATAAATAAATAAATAAATACATGTGTAACTTGAATTTCATATAGAGAATGCACATGTATAACCAGAATTGCCCATGTCTGAATTACACCTGCCACCAGACATTAACAGGTTTTCCAAAAGTGCTTCTTTTGGCCATGCTGTTACAGGAAGACTTATGGTGAATATCCAGAGTAAAGTGCTGTGTACCAAGAGTCCTCCATAGTCCATTAGTGGCATCTGCATTTCTAAATTTCCAAAATAGCTGAGATATACATATAAGTTCTGACATTTATCTTTATCTTTATTTGTGGGTTTTGATATACAGCCCTTGTGGAAGCGTCAGAGCAGTGTACAATAAAGCACTATTGGCTACAGAAAATTGAAAAGAACGCCATTAATTGGACAGGAAAGAGGAGCAAAGTAAAGGAGTGTGACAGGAAAATACAGAGGCGAGAAAAGACGTAAGAGGGGCGAAGGTGGGGATGGAGGGAGAGGAGCTGCAGAAATGGGGGCAGAGAGTGTTATTATGATACTGATGTTGGGGATCCTGACGAGGAAGGGTCAGAGCCACCAGCGGGAATAGGAAGGTCGTAGGCCTGGTGAAAGAGGTGTGTTTTAAGAAGTGCTCTGAAACGTGTGAGAGATAGCTCAGTGCGGAGAGGGTGAGGGAGAGAGTTCCAAAGAGCGGGACTAAGGTAAAAGAAAGCAGAATGGCGAGTGAGTTCAAGATGGGCCTGGGCAGGGGAGGGGAGAAAGAGGCGATTTCCATGTGCAGAATGGAGAAGACGAGGGGTCGGATGAAATCAGCCAGGTACTGAGGGGTATTAGTATGAAGGACCTTGTGCGTGATAAGAAGTTTATAGATAAATCTAACATTGATCGGGAGCCAGTGGAGGGAAAGCAGAGTAGGGGTATGAGTGATCAGGCGGGCACTCACATTTTGAAATGTTGGAATTTACATGTGTAAGTTGCCATGGTTCCTCCGTCTGTTTTTGCCATGTGCCTATTTGTAAGACTGCTCCTCCCACTGCACATGGATATGTATTTTAGAAACAGCACCACCTTCGGCAGAACTGCTTCTAAAATACCATCAGAATTGTAGACACGGTAGACTTCACATCTCAATTCTGATCTCCACGTCCTATCTTTATGTATCTTCTACCCGCCCCTTTTTGCTATTAGGACAACTATCCAGAAGGCAGCCATGAGTCTGGAGAGTCACGGCCGCTGACCGCTCTTTCAGGATATTTTAGCACCAGCCACTATCTGGATACCAAAGCTGAATAGTTAAAGCGTATTTAAATGCTGCAACTGGTTGCCATAATGTTTAAATATCCATAGCTTTGAAAATCAGCCAGATAGATTATACATATAATTCATGATGCCCCACACATGCCCCAGTTCACCGCCATGTATAATTCCAGATTACAAAGGATTTTACATTTGTAATTATACATACAAGGTGGTTTTATAAAGTCATTTTCAGGGTATGTGGCCAAAAATGCATATAAATGAGCTGCTGTAAAAATTTGACTGGTGTAGAAGTAGGCACTTTGACATGAAGGTGCATACCTTGCCTGTAGGTCTGGGTGTGGTCTGGACAGAGCATGAACAGAAATTGCAAGTACACACACAGATTATGAAATATCTTAATTTACATACATAACTGCAATTGTAACGTATGAACATGTAAGTTTGCTTTTCAGCAGGTATAATTGTTTGTGCCTGCACTTAAGGCACAGCTTCTGCCGCTTACATTAATAGTTTGTAAAGACACACTAGCCCCTACGTCGCTTTATAAAATAGCACTTAAGTAGCTGCCTACTTGTCTCTTCTTAAACAAGGCGCACTGTTGTAAAATTTCTTTCATAATGCTGGCAAATTTTTAAAAAAAAAATCACTTCTATGTTTCACGCCAGTGCCAAATGTATAAGTAGTTTTGAATATCGGGCCCAGTTATATTTTACTGCAACCAGCCCTGGCGTTTAAATATCCCCTGGATATAGAGTGGCAATATCTGAATAGTGGCTGGCACTGAATATCTGGATTGTGGGGCTATTATCTGGATAATCACTGCCACTGTCCGGATAATGGCGATTTTCAGCCACTGTCTAGATAGCAACTTGGGAGATATTCAGCAGCACTATCCAGAAAGTGCCGCTGATCTCTCTCTGTGTTCTCATCTGGATAACTGCAGTGGTTATCTGGATAACAGCTTCTGAAAACTGACCTGTAAGTAATTTTCTGCAGGCCGTAAGACCTGGGACTTCACACACTTACAATGGTGCTGGAGGAACTATTCCTGGAGAGCCTCCACTGAGGCACAATGCTATGGGGCATGCTTCCCTCTCAGCTACAGTTTAACCAGTGTGACAGCAAAGTGTCTAAGAGACAGTGTACAAAGGTATGCCCTTAATAAACTTCAGTTCAAGCATGCAAATCTAGTGGTTACATAGTTACAAACTTCCACTTTCTCAGTCTGATACCAGGGATAGGATGGATCTGAAAACAAGATGCTGCAGCTATGGTGTGGAAATCTGCGTAGTAGCACATCTCTTGGCTTGGCCAGTGAATGGAACAGTCACTGCAAGCCAGGACAGGGATCAAAGGTTTGGTAAGAAGTGTTGCAACTGTAATAAACTGCATAGGAAATTCTTACGTATCGGCTGTGGGAGATAGAGTTGGAGGAACGCAAAGGGAAGGGTACAGAGGAATGTAGGTATCCCTGCGGTTGGGGCTGTGCTTCAAACACACTGCAGAGCATGGCCAACGTCTGCACATCATGCAGCTGACAGTAATGGACCAACCTGTAAGACCATAAAAAGATCAAAAGTAAACATCACAGGCAGCTGCAAAGAATAGAAAAGGTCAGGCGAGGCGGAAAATCAGGAAATACAACACTATAACAACTTTTTTATCTATAGGAACTGCAGATCTGCAAAATTCTTAGTCTTTGAAAAGCATTTTCATGTGTAAATAGACCACATACGTAAATGGCACTTTCAGAAAGCGACTATTAACACAGAGGTTTTCTGGATGCAGAGCTTTCAAGGGTACATGGTATAGGTGGGCCAAAAATGTATACATGTATCCCCTATTTTATAATGGGAATACATGTATATTTAAACAAATTTCACTGCTGGCTTCTGTACCAGCACAGGGTCACACACATAGATTTTTAAAAAGTGCTCATTTTGATTCTGGCTTTATATGAGAGATTAAAGGTATAATTCTCTCTAAACCCTTGTTTTTGTGTGTGTGTGTGGGGAGGAGTGGGGGGTTCTTCTTCCATCTCCAAATATAAAAAATTTGCAGCCTCACTACTGAATTGTCTATAGGTTTTTAAAATGGCCCCAACTAAACATACAAGAAAGCTGCAGAGTTGCTGCCACACTTGTCTGTGTATATTTGTAAAATACCTGCTCTCACTGTACATGTCAGTAAATAACACATGCACCCTGTATGCTCTTATTTGTAGTTTACCAAAGGCTCCTCATTCAACAGAGCCTTTTCTAAATATCACAGGAATAGTGAACATTCCGACTTGGAGGTTCCTATATGTACCTAAACGTCCTACGCAAAATGAGTTTTTTTGTTTATCAGTAATACAAGTGACACACTCAATAAACCTGACTGTGTCTGTCATAGTTGGGCATGCTTTGATATCTAGCTAAAAGGCAGTCAGGCAAAATTTTGAGAGCACTAACTTCCCCCATGGGACAGAAGAATAACACAGATCTAACAAGAGAAGATAGCCATAGGCAATACCAATTCATAAGGGGAGAGAGGAGGGCAAGGACAAGTGTAATGTATTTCATGGAATAGTACTGACTGAGCTCCAAAATATGTGCCATTCTTATGGTTACAGGATATCATGACAATACAGGCATAGTTAAGTTATCCCCACAAGAATCTCTATCATCAAATCAACATCCAGCTGTGGGACACACAACATTTCCTCAGTCAAATGCAACACCACCATAAGTATCTCTCTCAAGAAGTCTACACACAGTTATGAGACTCGTCTACCAGTAATTTAGTTTGCCAACAGCCTGATTTTCAGACAGATGAGTTTCATTACAGTTAATAAATGGAGTTCAGATTAGCTTCAGTTAGCTGTGGTTACGTAACTCCAAATGTGTTACCCCCTTCCATACAGATTTGCAAACCTACAGCGACTCTAGCAGTTGACGCCCAAATGGATGTTGAGCCCAGGGTGTCTCTAAATCTGGGTCCCATTTTGGGCTAAGACAGATGTCCGTTGCTACTGCAGCCAAAGACCACACCTAGACAATAAAAAAGGAGGAGTTTCAATTTATGCAGGGTATAAATTTCAAAGACCATGACTGCAAGTAAAACCTCTCTGGAAATTAGCATATAGTAAGCAAATTAAAAGTGACAGCCTGATTTGTACCTGAGGTTTTGTGTGGATAGCTGAGGGGAGGACTAATGCAGCATGCAGATTTGTGAAAATATGTATATGAGGTGTATGCATAATTCTGCTCCACTGAACTAAACACATCTCCAGAAATGTCTCCTTACAATCAAGCAAAACATACATTTGTTGTAAGAGCACAAACTTTACTTTTAGCTGAGAGTAGTTTTTAGCCAACCAATTTCACCTGCATGAACAGCTTTGAAAACTGTCCTCCCATGTGAAACATTTCTGCATTCCAGAATCTTCTAAGATCCCTATGACAGCATGCTGTTAGGAGTATCCTAAGTCTTTATTATAAGCTTGCACATTATGAAGAGGATTATTCAATAAGGGTGACTATTTCATTGTTTGTTTTAATGTATTTCATTATTTATATTCCTATTTGGTTGCAATTTTTTATAGTGAACTCTTCTGGAGTGAAAATGTAGAGCATTATACAAAATTGAAGTAATAAGTTTTATGTTTTATGCACTTGTGGCTTATATTCCATTGTGTATGAAGTGTTTTTAACTATTTTAAAAGCAAACGTTTTACATTACTATGTAAGCTGCCAATTTAGGGGTCCTTCTCTAGATTTGTGATCGACAAATTCTTGTAAATTATTAAACATATGTCACAATATAGTTCAAAGTTCATACCCTGACATGACTCATGTACCGTGGACTATAGTTGGATTTCACTGTATCCTGCCTAGCCACCATTTAAAAAATGCTGTGTTATATATTTATATATTTATTAATTTACATTATATTTAGATTGTACAATAACTATTATACAATAATGTAACAATAAATGCATAAATTCAAGAAATAGTAGTTAAATCTTTGTCTCTGCTTCTTTAGTAGCAATGATACTTGATCACTTTTCTGCTACAAAAGCTATTTTACAGAAAATCAAGTTGTATGTTTCAAGAATTAACAGATGTTTCCCCTCATACAAGCTTAGAGCCTGATATACTGATGTACGTTAATGTACTTTAAGTTAACATTTGATTTACTAGATAATGTCTGTGGTGAAAGTAGCGGACCTCATGCGCCACCTAGACAAGGTTTTAGATAGTGCTCGGGAGGAGTCTGCTGTCTTGGTACATGTTGGTACCAATGACATAGGAAAGTGTGGGAGGGAGGTTCTGGAGGCCAAATTTAGGCTTTTAGATAGGAAGTTGAAATCCAGAACTTCCAGGGTGACATTCTCCAAAAAGCTTCACGTTTCATGCACAGGAACCAAAAGGCAGGCAGAGCTCCAGAGTCTCAATGCGTGGATGAGACAATAGTGCAAAGAGGAGGGTTTTGGATTCATTAGAAACTGGGTAACATTCTAGGGAAGGAAAAGGCATTTACGAAGGGATGGGCTCCACCTTAACTGGGATGGAACCAGGCTGCTGGTATTAACCTTTAAAAAGGGGATAGAGCAGCTTTAGGAGAAAGCTGAACAGTCTCCCAAGAACGCATGGTTTGGAAGGATACTAGCAAAAGAGGGACGTTAGTGCATCCCGACAGAGAGGTGCTCCGTGTGGCCTTGGGCAAGCCACTTAACCCTCCATTGTCTCAGTTACAAATACATAGCTTGTGAACCCTTCGGGGATGAGGGAAAATGTAGTTACCTGTAACAGGTGATCTCCAGGAACAGCAGGAATTGGTCTTCACATATGGGTGATGTCAGCACAGACGGAGCCCGGCACGGGAACACTCCCCAGCATCTAATGGGAATGCTTTTGGGAGTGTTCCTCCATGTGACTGCCTTCCCGCCTTCACTCCTAGTCTCCTCAGTCAGGGGTATAGTGGAGACAAACTGAGATTAAAAGGAATAAATGGGATAACTTGAAGGGGAGGTGGTTGGGTTGTGAAGACTGGTTCCTGCTGTTCCCGGAGATCACTCGTCAAAGGTGAGTAACTACATTATCTCCAGGAACAAACAGGAAGTCAGTCTTCAGATATGGGACTCACTAGCCACAGACTGCCGAGCGAGAGAAAGAGTCCTGGCACAAGGATCAAACAGACTCAGCTCGTGAGGTAGTCCAGTGGACGGAGTGCAAGTTGTCTAATTTGAAAAAGATTACGTACAACAGATTGACTGAATTGAGCATCAGTTCTGGAGTCCTTGTCCAGGCAATAGTGCGCTGCAAAGGTATGAAATAAAGACCAAGTAGTTGCTTGGCAGATTTCAGAAATAGGTATGGAATGGAGGTTAGCCACAGTGGTAGCCATGACTCGGACATTATGAGCAGTGACATGGTGTTGAAGAGATAGACCAGCCTGCAAATAAGTAAAAGATATGCAGTCTGCTAGCCAGTTAGAAATTGTTCTTTTGGAAACTAGTAGCCCCAGATGACTTTAGTCAAAGAAGACAAATAACTAAGAGGATTGCCGATGAGCCTTAGCATGGTCCAGGAAGAAGGCTAATGTACTTTTACAATCCAGCATATGTAGTCTGGCCTCAGCAGGTAGTGAGACATTGGTAGTGAGATGGATTGGTTCAGGTGGAAGGACGTGACGACCTTCAGTAAGAACTTAGGATGTGTCCAAAGGACCACCTTGTCCTGGTGGAATGTAGTATATGGAACATAGTCCACCAAGGCCTGCAGTTCACTGCCTTATGGGCAGAGATTACTGCAATGAGAACAAGGACTTTCCATGTTAAGAATTTTAAAGAGGCTGATGCCATGGGTTCAAAAGAGCTGTGCAAGAACAACATTTAAATTCCAAGCTATGTGTGGTGGGCAGAGAGGCGGATTGGTCAGAAGACGACTCCTCATGAATCTAGCCACCAAGGGATGTGTCAAGATAGGATAGTTTTCCAAAATATGGTGAGAGGCTGCAATGGCACATAAATATACCCTCACAGAGTTGGTCTTTAGGTCAGAGGAGGACGGGTGGAACAAGTATAGAAGTATATCCGGAACTGAACATGTGTAAGGATCTAGTGCTTTCTGTGAACACCAAATGGCAAATCTGTGCCACTTGAAAGCATAAGAATGTCTGGTGAAATCTTTTCTGTAAGATAGGAGAACTTGCAAAACCTCCTCTTGGAGTCCTAGGTGCGAGAGGACTGCTCAGCAATCAAGCCAAAGTGTCTTGAGTCTGGGGTGCAGGAGGGTCCCCTGTTCCTGGGAGAGAAGGATGGGAGAGTAAACAAGGTTGAGGGGAGGTTTCTGAGCTAGCTGAAGAAGCAGAGGAAACCAAGATTGTCTGGGCCAGTAAGGGACAATGAGAATCATCATTGCCCTGTCGGCTCGAAGTTTGAATAGTCTCTTTGCTATGAGGGGGAGAGGAAGGTAAAGCATAGAAAAGATCCTGTTCCAAATGAAGGAGAAACACATCCGAGCACTCCCTGTGAGAAGAAAGGATCCTCGAGCAGAAATGAGGTAGTGGAGCATTGACAGGAGAAGCAAAGAGGTTGATTATCGGCATCCCTCAAAGATGGAACAAGTGCTGTGCTACTTGAGGTTCCAGCTGCCACTTGAGTGGATAGAGGATGCGATTCAATCTGTCGACTTAGGAATTCTCTGTTCCTGGAAGGTATACTGCATGAAGGTGAATCCCCGGAGAGACTGCCCAGTTCCACAACCAGATGGCCTCTCTGCATAAGGGGAGAGAGCCTGTCCCTCCATGTTTGTTTATATAAAACATGGCCGCCTGGTTGGCCATCCGGTTGAGGACCGAGCGGCCCCTGAGATGGGCAGAGAAGACACGAATGGCATTGAAGATTGCTCTGAGTTCAAGGAGATTGATGTGTAGGAGATTCTTTTGAGTAGTCCATAGGCCCTGGGTCGTAAGACCCTTCAAGTGAGCCCCCCAACCCAGCTTTGATGCATCGGTCATAAGGGTATACTGTGGTACAGACCTTTGAAAAGGTAACCCTATGAGGAGGTTATGCGGTTTGCACTGCCACTGAAGGGCTGATCTCATCTGAGGAGTGAAGGCGATGGAGTCTGAGAGGTGGTCCGTGGACTGCTTCCACTGCTGTGAGAGAGTCCATTGTCCTATTCTCATGTTCAGACTGGCATATGGGGCTACAGGGACTGTAGAGGCCATATGGCCTAGAAGGCATAGGAATGTTCTGGCCGTTACTGATGCCTGTTGTTGAATCTGTGAGGCCAAGGTTATTAGTCGGGCATGTCTGTTGTCTGGTAGAAAAGCTCGGGTTTGGATTGTGTCTAGACGAGCTCCTATAAACTCTAGATTTTGAGTTGGAATGAGGTGTGATTTTAGATGATTTATGACAAACCCTAATTCCTATAGGACGTAGATGGTTTGTTTGAGGGCAGCGGTGACTGCCATAGCAGTATCTGACCTTAGCAACCAATCGTCTAATGACTGTTCTGAAATACCAATCTGAGAAACTTTCTGTAATCTGGGTGAACGAGAAGACCTCCTTCAGAAGAAGGTCCTGGTGTAGGGGAGACCTGAGGGGCTCTCCCGGGAAATAAGAAGGAGGTGTCTGAGCCAGGTGGAGGAGATAGCTCTCCCTGACTACCCTCAGTGCCCAGGAGTTGGTGGTGATAGCCACCCATCGCTGGACATAGAGGGTCAAATTTGCAGATAACACAAAATTATTCAAAGTTGTTAAAACGCAAGAGGATTGTGGAAAATTGCAAGTGGACCCTGATAAATTGGAAGGCTGAATGTTCAAATCACATTGAAATTTAATGTGGACAAGTGCAAAGTTATCCACGTCGGAAAGAACAACCCAAACTACGGTTACACAATGCAGGGCTACCACTATCCAGGAAAAGGATTTAAGTGTCATCGTGGATAATATGTTGAAACCTTCCGCCCAGTATGCAGCGGTGGCCAAGAAAGCAAAAAGAATGCTAGGAATCATAAGGAAAGGAATGGAGAATAAACCAATGATATTATAATGCCTCTTTATCGTTCCATGGTGCGGCCGCACCTTGAATACTGTGTGCAATTCTAGTCACCATATCTTTAAAAGGATATGGCGGAATTAGAAAAAGTACAGAGAAGAGCCACCAAAATTGTACAGGGTATGGAAGGATACCTCTATGAGGAAAGGCTTAAAAGGTTAGGGCTTTTCAACATGGAAATGAGACAGCTGAAGGGAGATATGATATGATAGAGGTTTATAAATTAATGAATAGAATGAAATGGGTATACATAGATTGGCTGTTTACTCCTTCAAAAAGTAGAAAGACTAGGGGACACAATGAAGCTACAATGTAGCCCATTTAGGACTAATAAGAGAAAATATTTTTTCACTCAACACGTAATCAAATTCTGGAATTCACTACCAGAGGATGTAGTAAAAGCTGTTAGTGTAGCTGTGTTTAATAAAGGTTTGGACAAGTTCCTGTAGGAAAGGTCCATAAACCATTATCAAAGATAACCAGGCAAATCCACTGCATGCCCTTGGACATGCATTATGCAACCTGTGTGCCTTTTTAGGAACCTGCTAGGTACTTGTGACCTGGATTGGCCACTGTTGGAAACAGGATACTGGGCTTGATGCATCTTGGTCTGACCCAATGTGGAATTTCTTATGTTCTGTTCTTCATGTTCTTTCCTCGAGTCCTGCTAGACCAGTTCAAACAAGTGGGTTGTGTTCCCCTACCAGCAGGCTGGTGGAGACAAAGAACCAATTAAAAGCCCAGATTTCAATGACATCACTCCCATGCCTCTATCCACCTCAGCCACCAGAGGTCTCTTCAGTATTCGTCCCAGAGCATATGGGAGAACATGGCAAGCCTCACACAGCCTCAACGAGGGCAACAATAAGTAATTAACACTAACAAACTATGCACAAGGAAAGCATAAATAGAAGGCTGTCCGTAGAAGATGAACATGCCAAGCCAGATATATAAATCATAGTGGACCCAAGGGTACCACCGCAGAAGAACAGAGCAAACACAGTTCCAAGGGGCGGGCCCTGGACTGGTATAACAGGAATCAAGGAAAGGACATTATCTGGTAAGTAAAATGTCACCTTTCATATCGTCCTGCTAGACCACTCCAGACAAGTGGGACGTACCAAAGCTATGACTCCAATGGGCGAGAAGAAGGCACAGCAGTTCGCAAAACCTTAGAGCCAAAAGTCATGTCTGCCCGGGTGTGAACATCCAAGTGGAAATGCTCAACCAAAAGGGAATGTGATGTCCATATTGCCACCCGACAAAGATCTGCAGGGGATACCAAGCTCTGCTCCGCTCACAGGGATGCTAGCTCTCAGGTAAAATATGCACGTAAACCCTCCAGAAATGGCCAGTTCCACAACAGATCCACCGAAGCAACAGTCTCCTTAACCCAGCACTCCACTGCAGACTTAGCTACCATGACACCTTGACCAGGCAAACAGCACAAAAGGATCGTCTGACTTGCAAAAAGAATTCATAACCTCCAAGAACAGGACAGGCAACCTCCAGACATCTACAAGGTAAAGATCTTAACTATTCCCCTGCCCCTGCTCCTTAGAGGAGGGCGGCATGCAAACCTCCTGATTCACATGAAAGGGAGAAATCACTTCAGGGAAGAAGGCAAAGACTGAATGGAAATGGCCTCTTCAGAAAAAGATAAGGATCTAGGCAAGACAGAGCCAGCAGCTCAGAATCCTTCTTGCAGAACAATTCACAACTAAGAAGACCATCTTGAGCATCAAATCCTTCAGAATAGCGCTCTTCAGTGGCTCAAAGGGCTCAGACATCAGGGCCCTGAGCACCAAATAAAGATCCCAGAAAGGGATCACTGACCATAGAGGACAACACAGATGCCGAACCTCCTTATGAAGGAGAGAAACATCTGAGTGGTAAGACTAGAGACTTACCAGCCAACGGTCCTCTGATACAGGCCAAAGTTGCCACCTTTACCTTCAGGGAGCTAAGAAAAAAGGCCCTTCTCCAGATCGTCCTACAGAAAAGGCCAACAGAGATGGCACCTTGGCCGTCTCAGGAGCCAGCTGCTGTGTGCTGCACCAGCACTCAAGGCAACAGAGCTGCACTTAGGCCAGGTTGGTAGACTTCCTCCAGGCTCTGAGCAGAATGGAAAACCACTGCCAGAGAGTAGCTCATACATGCTAACCGTCTTCTTACAGGAGCCAAGTCATAAGCAAGAAGGGAGCCGGGTCCTGCAGGACAACCAGCCTCTGACACAATAGGGCCCAAGATGGAGGGAAATAACAAGGTAGCGCTTGCAGGAGCCACATCAGATCTCCAAATCACACTCTCATTGGTCAATTTGGCACTGCCAGAATAATCCTTCTTGAGTGGTGCTTCATATGCCAAATCACATGTGCCCCACTAGAGGCCATGGAGGAAACATATACAGCAGGTGTTGACTTGGTCAAAGATTGAGGCCAAGTTGCCGATGCCCTCAGACCCCGTCTCTGTGCAGTGACTGATGAAGCAGCACATTTTGGCATTGGAACAGATTGCCATCAGATCCCTCTTGGGGCAACCCCACCGGTGCAGACACAACAGAAACACCTCCTAACTCAACTCCTACTCTTCTGCAACCAAGAGTATCAGCTGAGAAAATCTGTTTTGACGGTAGCCATCCCAGCAATGTGAAAAGCTGACAAATTAGGAGGTTCTTTGCCACTCAGGCAAACAGAAGAGCCATCTCCAGGACTATCCTGGAACTACTCGTGCTGCCTTGCTATGGACATAAGCCACCTTCATGGCATTCTCCAAGAACAATCAAACCCCCCGGCCCTCGACTGGGGGCCAGAAACGCAGAAGAGCCAACCTAATGGTCCTTGCCTCAAGGCAGTTGACAGACCACACCACTTGCCTGAGGTTCCAACAGCCCTGAGCTGTTCGGCCTTAGCAATGGCCTCCCCAGCCCGAGAGACTGACATCCATCGACAGGAGGATCCATGAGCAATCGTCCAGCGGTACGCCCTTCCTCAGAAGACTGAGCTGCTGCCACCACTGCAGGCTGGTCTTCACCACCATAGGGAGCAGGAGCCAGAGCTTGAACTGCTGAGAACTCAGGCACCAATGAGTCAGCAAGGACCATTGGAGCATCTGCAAAAGAGCATGCACCCAAGGCAACTCTTTGGATTGTCGCTGCGATCAATCCAAAGAGTTGAAGATAATCCTGGACTCTGGGATCCTGCTGCGAACAGATCAGCACTAGGCACTCCTACAGCCTTTGACTTTTTTTTTTTTTCCTTCTGGCAGAAAGACACTGCACACTCAAGTATTGAAACGTGCTCTCAGAAACTCCAGGGACTGGGAATGCAACAAATGGTTCTTTCCCCAAGTGATCACCCAGCCGAGGCTTATCAGAAAGGACACCACTTGGGAAGTTACCTGAGACGCTGCTGAAACACAAGGGGCTTGGATGAGCCAGTAGTCCAGATACGGGTGCACACAAATCCCTTGGTGCCGTAGTGCCGCAGCCACCACCACCACCACCATAACCTTAGAGAACGTCCTTGGGGCAGTAGAGAGTCCGAATGGAAGGGCGGCGAACTGACGGTGAGGGCCAAAACACAGAAAGTTTGCTGATCCCCCTGTATCACGATATGAAAATATATTTCAGCCAAATCCAGAGATGCCAAGAACTCCCCTCAGTGCACTGCCTGAATCACAGACAGCAAAGTTTCCTTCCAGAAGTGCAGATGCACAAGAACTCGTTGACACACGAGGTCCAGAATGGGCAGGAATGTTCCTTCCATGTTGGTACCACAAAACAGATGGAATACCTGCCCTTGCCCTGATTGTCCAGAGGAACGGGCACCACTGTTTTCAGGTGAGGCAACTTGTCAAAAGGGATCCACACAGCAGCCCCACAAGGGGAGATGATGAAAGCAGCCTGTATCGGCTCTTGCATTCCAAGACATAGCCTTACTGAATGTGGACTAGCACCCACTGATTTATTTTATTTATTTAACTGTATTTATATCCCGCTTTTCACCGGGTCAAAGCGGTGTAACACATAATAGGGGGGGGGGGAATCAATGGTTATAGGGTGGGGCCATCACCATGGGGCAACATTATTGATTTGGGATGGACATAGACATGTACAATCCTATAGTTTCTAATCATGGGTTCTTGAAGAGGGGGTGGTGTTTCTGTTCAGAGATGTTCACGGAATAGGACCGTTTTCAGCTGTTTTTTGAATGATGTGAGATCACCGTTGTTTCTGATGTGGTTCGGCAGAGAGTTCCAGAGGGGCAACATTAATGATTTGGGATGGACATAGACATGTACAATCCTATAGTTTCTAATCATGGGTTCTTGAAGAGGGGGTGGTCACTGATCCTTGGTGACCGGAGCCCATTCCTGAAGGAAGAGACGAACCAGGGGATGGGCCCCAAAACTGTCATTGCGCAGCTTGGGAAAGTCCTCCTCTAGATGGGAGCAGGTCCCTGGGCTCAAGCACGCCACAATGTACTGAGAAGGAGCTAGGGCAAGACAGGCTTTCCAGGTCGGAATTAACAAGACCCCGGAAGTCCGAGCAGCACACCTGCGAGGAGCAGGCAGAGGCTGAAGGAAATGGAGCTCCTGTCCACTTAAAGATCCTTTGGACCTGTACTCTGGAAGGCAGTAAGATGTCGTCTCACCCAGAACCTTTATCAGCTTCTCAAAATTGGGCCCAAGAGAAGTGTTCCTCTAAAGGCCAGATGGGCAACTGGGCTTTGGAAGATGAATCTGCTGACCCGTGTCAGCCAAACCAATGCCATGTCACCCTCGACGGCACAATCCCTGACCACTAATTCTACCAGGCCATTCATGGCATCAGAAAGGAAGGCCGTAGCAGGCTCCAAAGAGGGGAAGGATCATCAAGCAGAAGAGAATGAATCCACTGGAGCAGGGCTGAAAATGTCAGGCCTGCACATACCTTAACTGAAGAAGAGCAGCAGACACAGCAAACTGGTTCTTGAACACGAAACCACCTTTCAGTCCAGATTATCTTTTAAGGTCAATTCGCCTTCCACAGGGATGGAGGTCCAATTGGTAACCGCCATGACCTGCACATCTACCTTGGAAATATCAAACCACACAATGCACTCCTTCTCTGGGAGTGTGTGCATTCTCATTTGGATTCGGATTCTAAGAGAAAGTCTAAATAGTGCCGAGTCTCCTACTCCTGCCTGCTCCACGGCTTGGGGGAGGAAGGATGCCAATGACCCTCACACTGCCCAGCATGCCGATGTTGGTGTCCCTGGGCCTCAGACTCTGAAACACTGGAGAGGGAGATGGCTCCAGCAACTGGGGTCGATATTAATCTCCCATCTGATGTCCCAATCTCAGCAGGCAGAGCAAGGGTCTCCAGGATCGGCTGGAAGGAGTGTGGTGACAACATGTTTTGCACCGCAAAGCAAGGCTTCCACTGCCAAGTGAGCTTTCTAGGGCTTGAAGGTTTTCCTCCAGAACTGCCACCTGCAAGGGGGACGATGCCACAGCCATAGGTGATGACACCTCAGGTGGGGACTCCACAATGATAGGTGCATCGGGAGATATTCAGCTGCCCTCCTGGGCACTCGAAATGGACTCTGTCGTTCTGGTAGGGTCCTCCCTCTGGGGAAGTTTGGCCAACCACTCCCAGACATTGCTATTCATATCGCATCAAGTAGGGCTGCAGGGATATTGCATCCGGAACTTCTTTCATTGCTCACCCTTCGATGTAGAGGGGGAACTCTACAGGGAGGTTCTCCTTGCCACTTGGGCCCTTCTGCTCCAACTGAGCATGCTGCTCTTTCCCCTTGGCTGCCTCCGGACCTTTCACAGGAATAGATGAGGGGGTTGGGGCTGGAGGATGCTGAATCAGATGAGCTGAAAAGGGACTCCTCCTGCTTTTCCCAGCTTTTCAGCCCTCGGCATGTCATCTGCAAGCAGAGCTTGCAGGATGCCGGCACCTGGTCAGGCATTGCAAGCACCAATTATGATAGTCACAGAAATGGTTTTGCACACCGTACATTTCTTAAAACTACTAGCTAGCTTAGACATGCCGAAAAACACTACATCGGCAAAATCAAACTGAAAAACTGCCTTTTGCGGGAAACCACACAAAAGCATTGAAAAAAAGACACAAAAAAACTTAAAAGGAAAAAAAACAGCTAACTGACAACAGGCAGAAATAAGAGAAAAAAACCCCACCACGAAGTCCAGATAGAAAAACCTTTTTCCAGACTGCAGGAACATGTCCTAGGGGCTCCACGGAAAAAAGAAGACTGGAGAGAACAGTACCGTGGAGGGCAGGAAGGCAGAAGTGCATGCGCAGCGTACTTCCCAAAAGCTTCCTTTGGAAACTGGGGCGCGTTCCGTGCGGGGCTCCGTCGTTAATGTCACCCAAACGTGAGGACTTATTTCCTGCTTGTTCACGGAGAATAAGCTTATAAGAAGCATTTGATGCATGTATATACACATGAAAAAACCTTTATAAAACTATCCCAGGTTAGCTAATAGGCCCCATGGATAAGAATAAGGCTAAAGTTAAATAATGCATTAAAACACATTACTGTACTTTAAGGCACATTAGTAAATCTAGCCCTTGCAAAGGCAATGTGTGCCTTCGAGTCAGTCCTGACTCCTGGCGACCCAGAAGCTCCTGGGTTTTCTTGGCAGTGTCACCGGAAGTAGATTGCCAGGTCTTTCTTCCAAGGCAATGGAGGGTTAAGTGACCAAGGCCACAAGGAGTGCTAGTGGATATCGAACCTTGGTTGCTTGGTTACCAAACCAGTGTTCTAACCACTAGGCTACTCCTCTACTCCCAAAGAGCATCAGTACTTTGAAAAAAATACACAATGTCCCCTATGCCCAGGATTCTTGCTTCTATAAACTTCTGGAGGACAGACTATGAGCTGATAAAACATCTTCAAAAATAAAACTTTGGTGCTCTGATAATTCAAAGGCAAGCAATAAGATGATGGAAGGTATTTATGATCATTTCTGCTTTCGGGGCCAAAGATAAGGCCATAGTGAAATAGTCCTATTGTACAAGGGCCATATTGCTGTAGCCCCCATATAGGAGTGAGGAGATACTGGTGGAATTCTATGTATGACAGCAAGGCATAGCACAGTACCTGTACAAGATCTCTGCGTCCCACAGTGAGGGCTGAGGCAGCATTTCTTTGGCAAGTTTCTTGAATCTCATTCATATTTAATCTGATAATGAAGTCAAGAGAAGAAAGGAACAGCCAATAGAGTGTCAGTGTCCATTACATCATAAAATTGCAAGAATCAATCGTTCTGCACATGGTGTCAGATGCAGACACAGTAGGAAAATAGTGAATAAGCTCACTGTAGTCACACAGACCTACGTTAACCTGTCCAAGTTCTAAAACATTTTTGACATTCAGTTGAACAGATCTATGCATGAATGTACATAAAGTAGAGAGCACTTCACTTAGCCCATAGGTTTTCAACCCAGTCCTCAGGGAATCCTAGACCAGTCAGGTTTACAGGATTCCCGCAATGAATATGCATAAGATAGATTTGCATACAATGAAGGAAGAACATGCAAATCTTTCTCATGCATATTCATTGTGGGAATCCTGAAAACCCTAATGGCCTAGGGTTCCCCGAGGACTGGAGTTGGGAACCTCTGACTTACTTCAGTATTTACATGATCAATTTCACAGACTTCAGACGCCTGCAGAAATATGATTAACAAAAAATGTAATGATTTTAGGAATTCATTGAAAACATATGATCAGGTTTTCAGCAGGCCTAAACTAAATGGATAACTTAGCCATTTAGCAGTTGAGTATCATTTCTAAATGGATGATTTTTAGGGCCGCCTCTGCCCCGAACCCAACCATGAGTGGAGGAGTAGCCTAATGGTTAAAGCACTGACTTGGGAGTCAAGAGACCAGAGTTTGATTCCCACTAGCACTCCCTGTGGCCTTGGGCAAATCATTTAACCCTCCATTGCCTCAGAAAAAAAATCCAAGTTATCAATGTCTCTGTTTAAAGCGTAGTTACTCACCTGTAATAGATGTTCCCCGGTAAAGCGTAGTTACTCACCTGTAACAAGTGATCTCCGGGAACAGCAGGAATTTAGTCTTTACATATGGGTGACATCGGTACCGATGGAGCCCGCACGGGAACGCTCCCCAGAGTACAATAGGAAAGCCTTTGGGAGCATCCCACTGCGCCTGCGTAGCTGCCTTCCTGCCTTTCCAGCTCTCCCTACTCAGTTCTGAGTTTGTAGCTGAGATAAAAGGAGAGAAGGAGAAGAAGAGGAAAAGTACAACTCCTAGGGGAGGAGGGTGGGTTGTGAAGACTAAATTCCTGCTGTTCCTGGAGATCACCTGTTACAGGTGAGTAACTACGCTATCTCCAGGAACAAGCAGGAGTGTAGTCTTCATATATGGGACTCCTAGCTTGGAGATGCCAGAAAGATGACCTCAGTGAGCTGTAGATCACAGGCATAAGTAAGTGGGTCATATATCCTCCAAGGATGTCTGGTATCGAAACCTGGGACAGAGGATAGGAGTTGATCTAAGTCTGAAAGAGATGCTGGAGAACAGCTTGACCAAACAAGGTATCCCGGCAGGAGTCCTTGTCTAGGCAATAGTGAGCTGCAAAAGTGTGGACAGAAAACCAGGTTGCTGCTTTGCATATCTCATCAATCGCTACAGAGCGTAGATTTGCTATAGAGGTAGCCATAGCCCGAACATTATGTGCAATGACGTGACTCTCAAGAGAGAGACCTGCACTTTTGTAAGCAAAAGAGATACAATCTGCTATACATGTGGAGAGAATTTTCTTGGATACTAGCAGTCCCAGGTGACTCGCGTCAAAGGCGATGAAAAGCTGGGAAGCTTTTCTGTGTTCCCGAGTTCTCTGGAGATAAAAAGCCAAAGCACATTTGCAATCCAGAGTGTGAACGGCTGCTTCTACCCTAGAGGAATGAGGTCTAGGGAAAAAGACAGGGAGGTAAACTAACTGGCTTAAATGGAAGGGTGAGACCACCTTTGGCATAAAGTGGGGATGAGTCCTAAGGACTACCTTATCATGGTAGAATCGTGTATAAGGAGGGTCAGCCACAAACGCCTGCAGCTCACTAATGCGTCTTGCTGAAGTGAGGGCAATTAGGAAGGTGACCTTCCAGGTGAGAAACTTCAGAAAAGAAGTGACTAGAGGTTCAAAGGGCGGATTCATAAGCTGTCCTAAAACAACAATGAGATCCCATGCCACTGGGGGTGGCCTAATGGGAGGCTTAGTTAATAGAAGACCCCTCATGAAGCATGCTACAAGTGGCTGAGAAGAGATGGGTTGACCATCTAAGGCATGTGAGAGGCCGCAATTGCACTTAAGTGTACTCTTACTGAATTGGTTTTCAGTCCAGATGGAGAAGATATTCAAGTAATGCATCCACCAGTGCTGAGAAGGGTTAAGATCCCTTTCAGAACACCAGAGAGAGAATCTACGCCACTTGAAGGCATAGGAGCGCCAGGTGAAAGGTTTCCTAGAATCTAAAAGGATAGCTTTTACCCGTTGAGAGAGGTTGATATCCTGGAAGGCTATGCCTTCAGTAGCCATGCTGTAAGATGTAGGGACTGCGGATTGGGATGCAGCAGTGTCCCATCCTCCTGCGAGAGGAGATCTGGAGAAAACCCAAAATCTATTGGCTGAGCTTGAGACAGCCATAGAGGGAGAGGATACCACGGTTGTTGTGGCCAATGTGGGGCTATAAGGATCATGTAGCCCCTGGCTCTCTGGAGTTTGAAAAGAGTTTTGGGAATGAGGGGAATGGGAGGGAAGGCATATAGAAAGCCTTGACCCCAGTGAAGCTGAAAGGCATCTACCTGCTGGTTGTTCTGAGCAGGCGTCCTGGAGCAGAAGAGGGGAAGTCTGGCATTCTGAGGACTTGCGAATAGGTCTATGTCTGGGGTTCCCCAGATCTGAAAAATGTGAGTGACCTTGTCTGCATGGAGACCACTCGTGGGGTAGCAGGAGTCGACTGAGTTTGTCTGCCAAGAGATTCTGTTTGCCTGGAAGATACACCGCAAGTAGGTGAATTTGATCCTGTATGGCGAAGGACCACAGGTGCAGGGCTTCGCTGCAAAGTGTCCAAGAGCCTGTTCCGCTCAAGTAGAACATGTTGTTCAAGTAGAACATGGCTACTTGATTGTCCATCTGGACTAGAACTGTATGGAAGCGAAGATGGTCTTGGAACACCTTGAGAGCATTGTGGATGGCTCTGAGTTCCAGCAGATTTATGTGGAGTTGTGACTCCTGATGAGACCAAAGTCTCTGAGTGGAGAGGCTGTCCAAATGAACTCCCCAGCCCAATCTGGAGGCATCCGTCAGGGTACATTGATGTGGAGGCATCTGAAAAGGTGACCCTACTAACAGGTTTTCTGGGGTTGCCACCAGTGGAGAGATCACACTATATCTTGGTCTTCTTTGAACGATCGACAATAAGTACTGTAATTATAAGTCGTTCATTATTAACTATATGAGAACTGGAGTATCTCCGAATACTTTTACTTTAATGTGACCAAAGCACTCTACAAAACACCAACTGTGAAAAGTCTCAGACTCGTAGCGACACTACTTTTAGACTGTCGTCTTGATTAAGTAGTGTGCCTTATAGCATCAGCGACCTTCATGATCTTCTCAACAAGGGAGCCAGTTTAGTTATCAAGCTATCCGAACAGTACAGTGTCAGCTTTACATTTGTCAAGCTATCCGAACAGCACAGTATCAGCATTACGATATGATTAAGCTGTGTACTTAGCTTCTAATATCTAAACTCCTCTGTTTTATGGTGATTCAATTGATCCCGACGCTTGCTCCAGGTACCATTCGTGCGTTTCACACTATCAGTTTCCTCAGGGGATCCTTCTTATTCTTTAATTTGAATGCACCGATGCTGCCTGCGTTCAATCTTTGTAAACCCAGAACATTCAACTGTCCTATAACAAACTTTTCTCTTCGTTCCAGTAACAAACGTCGCGCGGCGTTTGTTACTGGAACGAAGAGAAAAGTTTATCCTATAGCATCAGCGACCTTCATGATCTTCTCAACAAGGGAGCCAGTTTAATTATCAAGCTATCCGAAAAGCACAGTGTCAGCTTTACAATTGTCAAGCTATCCAAACAGCGCAGTATCAGCGTTACGATATGATTAAGCTGTGTACTTAGCTTCTAATATCTAAACTCCTCTGTTTTATGGTGATTCAATTGATCCCGACGCTTGCCCCAGGTACCATTCGTGCGTTTCACACTATCAGTTTCCTTAGGGGTGCCGTTTGTTACTGGAACGAAGAGAAAAGTTTGTTATAGGACAATTGAACGTTCTGGGTTTACAAAGATTGAACGCAGGCAGCATCGGTGCATTCGAATTAAAGAATAAGAAGGATCCCCTGAGGAAACTGATAGTGTGAAACGCATGAATGGTACCTGGGGCAAGCGTCGGGATCAATTGAATCACCATAAAACAGAGGAGTTTAGATATTAGAAGCTAAGTACACAGCTTAATCATATCGTAACGCTGATACTGCGCTGTTTGGATAGCTTGACAATTGTAAAGCTGACACTGTGCTGTTCGGATAGCTTGATAATTAAACTGGCTCCCTTGTTGAGAAGATCATGAAGGTCGCTGATGCTATAAGGCACACTACTTAATCAAGACGACAGTCTAAAAGTAGTGCCACTATGAGTCTGAGACCTTTCTTTTCACAGTTGGTGTTTTGTAGAGTGCTTTGGTCACATTAAAGTAAACATATTCGGAGATACTCCAGTTCTCATATAGTTAATAATGAACGACTTATAATTACAGTACCAGTGGAGAGATGACATTAGATGTGTAGAGACCATTATTTTGTCTCCCAGGCAACCCGATGCCTGAGACCATGAGCTGCGTGCATATGTAGACAAGCATATGGAACAACATGTACTGCTGATGCCATATAACCCAGAAGTTGCAACATTTCTCGAGCCATGAAAAAGTTCTTGAGGCATGCTTGAGATGCAAACTGAATGAGTCGAGCACAGCGAGCTTGGGGCAGAAAATCCCTTGATTGTCGAGTGTCTAGAAGAGTCCCTATGAACTCTAGAGCAGAGGTTCTCAACCTTTTTTGTACCGTGACCCCTTTTACCATTGGTCAACTTGTGGCGACCCCCAATGATAAAATCAAATGTGTCTCTCTTCCTTTACCGTTAATGCATTGTCGCTGTAATCATTTGTTGAATTATTAATATATTATAGGCCTTTGCAATATGTTTTTATTTATGAAATTTACTTATTTAAACCACAATAATTAATCACAATAACAAGTAACAATATTTGATTTCAAAATTATGATGATTTTATAGTCAAATCACTAATATGAAATAAAAAAATTTTTCTACCTTTGTTGTCTGACCAATTTATTCTCTGATCATGCTGGTCCCGATCTGAGGCTTCTGCTTTCCTGTCTTCTCTTAGCTCTCTTTCTGTGGTCTATGGTCCATCTGCCATTTCTTATCTCGTCTTTCGTTTTCTTCACTTCTTTCCATAAGCCTATTTCCAGTCCCAGTAACCCTCCCCAGTATCAGCCCCTTTCCAGTCCTCACTCTCAGTACCTTCCAATGTCAACTTGCATTCCCATGACTGCCCATTCCCATGACTGTCCATTCCCTTCCAGTCCCCCTCCTTCCCCACTGACCAGTCCCTTCTAGTACAAATACCATGGCAGCCCCTCTCAGATCCACTCCCTTTCTCCCATCCCCTCGTATCAGCCCATTTGTAGCCTTAGCCCCCAGTTTTCTTCCAGGGCCAGCAGCTCTATCCTCCCCTCCCCACAATCAGCCCATTCCCAGTTGAAGCCCCCCAATCAGCTCGCTTCCAGTGCTAGCCTCCCCTAATCAGCCCAATACCAGTCCTACCCCCCCATCAGCTCATTACCAGTCCTAGGCTCCCCTAATCAGCTCATTTCCAGTGCTAGTCCCTCCTCAACCCCATTACCAGTGCTAGGCTCCCCTTATCAGCCCATTACCAGTCCTACCCCCCCCCCCCGATCACTGTTCCCTCTAAGCTGTGCGCGTGTGCGCGCGCACACACCTCGCCGAGCGAGCGCACATACTTTACAACAGAGCGCACAAAACTTACAGCTCTGATTCTGATAGAAAACAACACAGATGTCTTAAAATTTAAAAGTTATGATTGTAATTACTAGAAATTTCCCGCTTCATTTAGTAATCGTCTATTTTCATTTAATTTGATTAAAATCAATGTGGTGTACATACTGTATTCTGACGTGTAATCAAATTTTAAAGTATATAACTCCGAGTGTCGTTATGTGGCGCACACAAATTTAACCTTCCTTCAAAAGCTGCACACAGCTGATATTTTATGCGCACACAGCCTACAGAAAATTAGAGGGAACATTGCCCCCGATCAGCTCATTTCCAATGCTAGGCCCCCATCAGTCCATTATCAGTCCTACCCCCCCTATCAGCACATTACCAGTCCCAACCCCCCCTTGATCAGTCCATTCCCAGTCCTAGCCTTCCCTAATCAACCCATTACCAGTCCTAGCCCCCCTCCCATCTGCCCATTATAATCCTAACCCGCACTGTCTCTCCCCTCTGTCCAGCATTTATCCCCCGTCTGTCCAGTACATCCCCTGTCTCTTCCCTTTGTCCATGTCAGCCCCCTCCCTCCCTCTATGTCAGCCCCCCTCTGTCCATGTCAGCCCTCCTCCCTCCCTCCATCCATGTCAGCCCCTCCCTCCATGTCAGCCCTCTCCCTCCATCCCTCCATTTATGTCCCCCCTCTGTTCATGTCTGCCCTCCCTCCCCTCAATCAATGTCAGCCCCCCTCCCTCCCTTAGCCCCCTCCCTCCATCCATCCATCCATATCAGCCCCCCTCCGTCCATGTCAGCCCCCCTCCCTCCTTCCATGTCAGCCCCCCTCTGTCCATGTCAGCCCCCCTCCCTCAATCCCTCCATGTCAGCCCCCCCTCCCCCATTTTAGCCCCCCTCCCCCATGTCAGCCCCTTTGCAGGTTCCCTGCTCCCCTCTCCCCATGTCTGCCTCCTTCTTCTGCAGCCGCGGTTCCCTGACTCTTAGGGAACCACAGCTATGCCTGTAAAACTGTTGCAGAGCCTGTCTGTCTCTAAACGGGCTCCGTCAACGTGCAGCATTGTCCTGCCTCTAAAGGAAGTGGTAAACAACTTCCTTTGGAGGCGGGACAATGCTGCACGGAGCCTGTCGAGAGGCAGGAAGGCTCCGCAACAGTTTTACAGGCATAGCCACGGTTCCCTAAGAGGCAGGGAGCCATGGCTGCAGAAGATTGGAGTCTGTGAGTTTGCCGCTGCCGAGAAGCGGACTCAGCAGCGGCAACAACTTGTGCGCTTTTTTTTGGTTTTTGGGTTTTTTTAACGGTGGAGTCAGGCGACCACCGCTAAATCCTGTTGCAACCTCCGTGGGGGTCACGACCCACAGGTTGAGAACCGCTGCTCTAGACCTTCAGAGAGAACGAGTTGGGACTTTTGAAGGTTTATTACAAATCCCAAGTGTTGCAGTACCTGCATGGTGCGTAAGAGGGAAAGATTGTCCTCTAGAGATGTGCTTGCTTGAATGAGCCAGTCGTCTAAGTAAGGGAAGACAAAAATCTGTAGAGCCCTTAGGAATGCAGCTACCACTACCATGCACTTTATGACAAATCTTGGGGCAGAGGCAAGGCCGAAAGGCAGGACTCTGTATTGATAATGTCTCCCTTGGAACAGAAAACGCAGGAACCTTCTGCGTTGTGTGTGAATAAGAATGTGAGTATATGCGTCCTTTAGATCTAGAGAACAAAGCCAACCCTGACTCTGGAGATAGGGGAGAAGAGTACCTAGGGAGATCATCTTGAATTTCTCCCGAAGTAGATACTTGTTGAGTTCTCTGAGGTCCAGAATGGGCCTGTATCCTCCTGTCTTCTTTGAAATGAGGAAGTATGGAGAATAGAAGCCCAAACCCTGCTGGGAGAGTGGCACCTCCTCTATTGCACACCTCTTGCAACAACAAAGCGGTGAAAGAGGATTGAGAAAAGAACTCACTTGGAGGAGTCTGCGGGGGGGAGAGGGATAGACTTCGTAGATGAAGCTTGTACTCCCAACCCGTATTATGAAGAGAGTCCACTACTCTGATGTTACAATATGCCACCTGTGGGCAAAGTGACAAAGTTTGCTGGAAATGTGGATGGGATCTGGAATCTCCAGAGGCCAAACAGCTATGTTTCCAGAAAGGAGTCAAAGACCCTGAGGAGGTTGGCTCTGCTGAGGTGGCTGTGACCTGGGAGTCTGAGCCTTCCTCTGTTGTTTTGATGACTGCTGCCCCTTCTGGGGAGCATGGATTGGACAGTGCACTGCAGGGGTGTAAGAAGGGTAGTACTTCTTTTTCTTATTGAAAAAAAGGTGTCTTTGCTGACTTTCTCTTAGCCAGATTGGCAGTAGATCTAGATAGTCTTAAGAGTGGTGTTCTCAGATTCTAGCTGAGAAGCCTTGTCCTGCCAATCCTTGCCCTGCCAATCCTTGCCAAAAAGGTTTTCATCAGTGCAAGGTATATTACCCAGCTTATCCTGAATCCATTGTTCAAGATCAGATGCTTGGAGCCATGCAAGCCTGCGTGCACTAATGCATATAGCTGAAGTTCTGCTGATGCATTCCAAACAGTCGAAAGTTGCCCTGTTAACAAATTTTGAAACATTTTGGGCTTGTTTTACAAGGGTGAGACAATCAGTTCTCTTGTCATCAGGGAAAAAAGGAGCCATCAACTCCAAATCCTTAGCCATCTCCCTAAGGATCATACCCATATAGAGTATGTAGGAACTGATTCTGTCCGATAACATGGAGGCCTGAAAACATCAACGACCAAAAGCGTCGAAGATTCTCGATTCCCTGCCTGGAGGGTCCGAAGAATGTGTCTCAGCACTTTTTTTTCAATGCATTGCTGATTCTACCACCATGGAATGGTGTGGTAATTGCATCTTCTAGAAGCTGGGACACTGCGGTACCCGGTATAATGTATCAAGTTATTGAGTTGTGGAGAAATGGTTAGGGGTATCTCCCACATATGAAGCATAACGTTGTGAAGAATTCAATGAATAGGAAGCGTAGCGGCTTCCTTTGGGGCTGCAGGGTATTGAAGGATTGGTGATGGCCCCACCCTAAAAAAATTACCCCCTCTTATGTTACATGTTACACCGCTTTGACCCGGTGAAAAGCGGGATATAAATGCAGTTAAATAAATAAAATAAATAAGTTCTTCAGCCCTAGGTTCTGTCTCCGAAGCCACCGTTATGGACAGACCCCGAGCAACATCGCAAATAAAGTCTTGGAAAGACACATCCTCCGGAGGGGACATGCGAGGTTGTGGGGACAGGGATGGGTCTGAAAGCTGAGGAGATGCTTCCGCGCGGGTTAGGTCGCTGCCGATGTCACCCATATGTGAGGACTGACTTCCTGCTTGTTCCTGGAGAATATTATGTTGCAAGTATAAGATGCAGGCATAAATGTTAAATGTTATCTGTACAATTGTTCAATTGATAATTGATTTGCACTTATTATGTTATGTAATGATTATAAAAAATTTTAAAAAAGTAGATTTGTTTGTTAAAATAATTTTATGATTATGCACATTTTTATTTGATATGGCCTTTTGTATTTTATTTGAATTGTTCTATTAGTCAATTTGCTGAAAATTACTCTGGGTGTTTTGTAGGATAGGTTACAAAACTAATTAAATAAATAAATAAAACAGGGATAGGAATCCACTAGTGCTGCCCAGAAAAGTGTAATATTCCTTGGAATGAGTGTCACCTGCCTGTGGCTTAGACGAGTAAGGACCGACCCCATCATTGACATCAAGAGGGGGATAAAGGGTCTATATATAATGTAGGAGGTGCCAGACATTCAAAGCTATATATAAACAAGAGATAACCCAAGTCCACTTGTTTAGCCCTACTTATTCTAACTATTTATCTTATTTTTGTCGGATCGTTTGCGTGTGAGTGCAGGAAGAAGGACCAGGATTCTAGACGTGAGTGCAGGAAGAAGGACCAGGATTCTCACTATTCGAAACACGACGTTGTGTACACAGAACATGGGGCAAATGCGTCTTCTTGAAAAGTACCTCAATATGGTGGATGAGTATTGAAGGATATTCAGCAGTATTTGGAGGCTCTTGATGCCGGAGGAGTTTGCGGGACTCCAATTTTTTAAATGGATAGATTGCAAGTGGAGTGAAGCTGCATGAGACAATGAAGCTGTGATCACCGATTGAAGGTGTTGTTTGACTCGGCGTCTTTGGACTTTGAGCTAAGTGAATTTTTAACTGCTGACTATATCACCCATGGTACTGGAGTTACTGACAAGCTGAGGAGTATTTTCTATTCTGCCTTGGTAATTAAGTTCATAAAGGGCTTTTGCTCTTTTTAAAAGAGAAAAAGGAGGGTTTGCCACGAGAGAGAGGGAAGGTTATCTTTATCTTTATTGGCTCATTTAATATACCGCTCTTTACCGATGGCACCAGAGCGGTGTACAACAACAAAATATAAGGCTGCTAAAAAGGAAAAGGAACGCCATAAAAAATTAAGAGATAGGATAGAGTGGAGAAATAGAATAAAGCAGCAGGGAGAGCAAAAACAAGGTGCGCCGTAACAGAGGGTTAAATACATCCAGGTTCAGCGGGGTGGAAGGGAAAGGGGAGCGGAGGGAGGAGGAAGGTTAAAGGCAGTGCAGAAGAGGTGGGTCTTCAGCTTGGTCTTAAAAATTTTATAGGAGGGTTCTAACCGGAGGGCGGGGGGGAGCGAGTTCCAGAGTCGGGGGCCCAGAAAGAGTAGTTACTCACCTGTAACAAGTGTTCTCCAGGAGCAGCAGGAATCAATCCTCACATATGGGTGACATCGGTGCCGATGGAGCCCCCTGCGGAAAGAAAGCCTTTGGGAATGCAGGTACACATGCGCGGTCCCCTTCCCGCCTAAAGGTGCCATCTTTGCCAGTCAAATGACATAGCTAATAACAGCACTTAAAATGCAAAACAATAAACTATGTACAACTGCAACTACAAGGGGAGGAGGGAGGGTTGTGAGGACTGATTCCTGCTGCTCCTGGAGAACACCTGTTACAGGTGAGTAACTACTCTTTCTCCAGGACCAAGCAGGAAGTCAGTCCTCACATATGGGACTCCCCAGCTTCAGGATACTGGGGACCCCAGAGCTGAAAAATGAGCTCCCTCTAGCCACAGCATCAGAGAAAGGATTTCACTGGACTACACCTCCACCGGTAGCCCAACAAGAGGGCTGGAGGGTAGGAGTTGCCTAAACCTCGAAGAGATTCCGGAGCACTGCCTGACCGAAAGCACTGTCCCTAAGGGACTCCCTCTCCAGGCAGTAATGAGCTGCAAAAGTCTGGCTTGAGGACCAAGTTGCAGCCCTGCAGATGTCTGCCAACGGTGCAGAGCGGAGATGAGCTACTGAGGCAGCCATAGCCCTGACACGGTCGGCCGTGACCTGACCCTGCAAGGGAAGGTCTGCTGCCCTGTAAGTCCAGGTGATACAGTCAGCCACCCAGATGGACAAGGTACGCTTGGACACAGGCACCCCCAAGTTATTGGGGTCAAAAAATACGAAGAGCTGAGTAGCCCTTCTATGCCCCTGCGTATGCTCAAGGTAGAAGGACAAGGCCCTTCTACAGTCCAGGGTATGCAGGACTGTCTCAGCCCGGCTAGCATGAGGCCTAGGGAAGAATGTTGGAAGAACCACCTCCTGGTTGAGATCGAAGGAGAAGACAACCTTAGGGAGGAACTTAGGATGAGTCCTAAGGACTACCCTGTTCCTATAGAAGCGAGTGTAAGGCCTATCACAGACCAAGGCCTGAAGTTCGCTTACTCGCCTGGCCGAGGTTAAGGCCACTAGAAAGAGGGTATTCCAAGAAAGGAAGCGAAGATGGCATGTACCCATCGGTTCAAAGGGTGGGCGAGTTAACTGCTGCAAGACCACATTCAACTCCCACTCAGGGGCTGGTGGACGGATAGGAGGCTTGAGCAGAAGCATGCCTCTGAGGAACCGGGACACCAATGGGTGAACCGACAAGGAGTGTCCCTCCACCAGTGAGTGGTAAGCTGCTAGAGCAGAGAGGTGTACCCGAACAGAATTAGACTTAAGGCCCTGATTGGACGAATGCAAGAGATATTGAAGCACCACTGGTACAGTGCAGGAGAAGGGATTGGCCTGGTGTTCTCAACACCACAAGGAGAATCTTCTCCATTTCAGGGCATAGGTTTTCCTGGTGGATTGCTTTCTAGAGGCTAATACCACCTCCTCCACTTCCTGAGGCAGGCCCCAGGGAGCTAACACTACCCTTGCAGCCTCCAGGCCATCAAATTGAGAGATTTGAGATTGGGGTGTAGAAGGAAACCCTGATCCTGAGATAGGAGATCGGGCTGTAACCCCAGAGGCAGTGGGGTGTCCACTGCCAGTTGAAGCAGAAGTGGGAACCAGGGTTGCCTCGGCCATCTGGGAGCTATCAGAAGCACCGAGGCCTTGTCCCTCACAATCTTGAACAAAGTTCGGGCCACCAGAGGCGTGGGAGGAAATGCATAGAGAAGGCCCTGGTTCCAGGAAATGAGAAAAGCATCCGCTGCTACTCTTAGGTGATGCGGTTGCCTGGAACAGAACCTGGGTAACTGGTGGTTCAGGAGACTGGCAAAGAGATCTATGGATGGAAGTCCCCATTTCAGAAAAATTTGTTGAACCACTAATGGGTACAGCTGCCACTCGTGGGGCTGCAGAATCCTGCTCAACCTGTCTGCTAGAAAGTTCTCTTGACCTGGCAGGTAGACCGCCTTGAGCACCATGCTGTGTTTGAGCGCAAAAGAGCAAAGGGCCTGTGCTTCCTGACACAGGAGTCTGGACCCAGTGCCCCCTTGTTTGTTCACATAAAACATGGCCACCTGATTGTCCGTCTGTACTAGAACAGACTAGTGAGCCAGGGAGTGAGAGAAGGCCTTGAGGGCTAAGCGAATGGCTCGAAGCTCTAAGAGGTTGATCTGCTGAGTGGTCTCCGTAGATCCTGGGTGCACTTGTCTGCACAATGAGCACCCCAGCCTTGCAGAGAGGCATCCGTGGTCAACACCACAGTGGGGACAGGAACTTGAAAGGACACCCCCTGTAGTAAGTTGGGGGGGTGTAGCCACCACCGAAGGGAGTCCAGGAATGGCTTGGATACCCGCACTCTGTCCGTGAGGTGTCCTATGGCCTGCTGCCACTGAGTCCTGAGGCACCACTGGGCCGGCCGCATATAAAGACGAGCATTGGGGGTCACATGCACCGTTGACGCCATGTGGCCCAGAAGCTGTAGGCAAAGCTTGGCAGACACCCTTGGCACAGTGAGAAATCGGTGTGCTAAGGTGATGAGCCTCTGTGCTCGGTCCTCTGGCAAGAAGGCCTTCGCCTCCTTGGAGTCCAGCCTTGCTCCTATGAACTCTAGATTCTGGGAGGGGAGCAAAGTGTACTTTGCTAAGTTTATGACAAAGCCGAGGTGTTGCAGGAGGGACACCACTCTGGAGGTGGCCTGTCTGGCTTCTTGGTAAGTCTGACCCCCGATAAGCCAGTCGTCCAGGTAGGGGAAGACAAATACCCCCTGATTTCTGAGGTAGGCCGCTACTACAGCCAGGCACTTTGTGAAGACTCTTGGTGCAGAGGTGAGGCCAAAGGGCAGTACCCTGTACTGGTAATGGTTTCCTCCCACAATGAACCTGAGATGCTTTCTGTGGTCTGGATGAATGAGGATGTGAGTGTACGCATCCTTTAGATCCAAAGAGCATAGCCAATCTCCCTGCTGGAGGTAGGGCAGAAGTGTTCCATAGAGTAAGCATCTTGAACCTTTCTTTCACTAAGAACTTGTTGAGGTTCCTGAGGTCGAGAATGGGCCAGAGGCCCCCTGTTCTCTTTGGTACCAGGAAGTACCTGGAGTAGAACCCTTGCCCTTTCAGGTGTGGAGGGACAGGCTCCACTGCCTTGACCAGAAGCAGGCCTTGAAGCTCCTGAAGGAGAAGGTCTGTGTGTAAGGGAGGCCTTGGAGGATCTCCTGGGAAGTAAGCAGGAGGGAACTGGAGCATATAGCCCTTGTGGACTATGCTCAGAACCCATGCATCTCCTGTTACTGGTGGCCACCTGTGGGCAAACAGGCCAGACGACCTCCTGTGCAGAGAGGGGACAGCAAAGGAGGAAAGGCTATGCTTAGGGAGTCAAAAACTCCCTCCCTGCTGTGTAGGAGCAGGAGCCGGAGGCTTGGGGGTTGGCTGCCTACGGGGCCCACGTCCCTGCCCCTTGGCCTGCTGCCCCTGCTGGGGAGCTGAGGAGGCCTGGTAATGAGGGAAAGGTTTGTAGGCAGCCGCCTTCCTCAGGTAAAAGGACTTCTTACCCGAGCCCTTCTTTTTCTGAGAAGGGGCAGAGGTCTTTCTGGACAGTCTGGTCCGAGTAAGGTGCTCGGTCTCGAGCTCAGCAGCCTTCTCGGCCATGGGTTTGCCAAAAAGGTTTTCACCTCAGCAAGGGACATCGACCAATTGTCTTGAACCCAAGGCTCGATGTCCGATGACTGCAGCCATGCCTGGCGTTGGGCGGCGATGCCGGCTGCCGCTGCTCGGGCCGAATCCTCGAAGCCTTCGTAGGCCGCTCGGGACATGAACTTAGAGCAGTCCCGGATACCTGTAGACAATGACTGGAACTCTGCAAAGGTTCCCCGGAGAGGCCAGCCACGAACCCGGACATTTCCTTGGCCAGGTCACGAAGGTACATGCCCATGTACAGCTGGTAAGACTGGACACGGCAAGCAAGCATCGAGCCCTGGAAGCACTTTCTGCCGAAAGCATCCAGGTTCCGGGCCTCCCTGCCGGGAGGCACCGCAGAGTGCATCTTCTGGCTTTTCAGACGATGCATGGCCGATTCCACCACCATGGAATGGTGCGGCAGCTGCGCCTTCTGGAATCCAGGGCTCTTCCTGAGTCGATAGATGGAATTGACTCTCTTGCTCAAAACTGGCGCCGAGGCTGGTGCCTCCCACATCCTGAAGAGGAGCCGTTCCAGCATCGGAGGAACCGGCACAGTAAAAGCTTCCTTCGGAGGAGAGTCATACTGGAGGACCTCGAGCTCTTCGGCTCGGGGCTCCTCCTCGGGGTCCGCGGGAATGGCCAAGGCCTTAGCCATATCCCTGACGAACTCCGAGAACCGGGTATCCTCCGGAGGGACCTACTCCGGGGTTCAGACTGTGGTGAGTCCGATGGGACGCACCGAGTCCGGAAGGTATCGGGGACTCCTCGTCCTCTGTCTCCCAAGCAGACTCGTCTGAGGAGGAGTCGGGGGACTCCGACCGCGTAGGTCTCGGTGGCACCCGCCCAGACGCCGAAGGCACCGGCGTCGACGCCCTCGGTTCCGAACAGGAGGTCGAGGGTGACCACGACCAAGGACGACCTCGAGCCTTCATGGTCTTGAGTATCGGCTCGGTCTCCGGGGTCGACTTCGACGTCGATGTCCCGGTGGTCGGGGCAGAAGCACCAGCGAGGCTGGTCATCAGTACCCGCTGCTGCTCCATGAAGGCAGATAATCTGCACTCCAAGGCTGTCAGCCTGAGTCCAAGCTCAGGAGATGCAGCAGCCCCCGACTCGGGCCCCGGCGGCGCCGGTCTCGACGTCGGCTCCCTCGGAGGAGAGTCCACGAGGACTACAGGACTTACGTGTTCGACGGACTCCAGCTCCACACGAGGCATTTTGGTCGGCTTCTCTGGCTCCAAAGGCCCGGGGCGGCGGTCAGGGGTCTGAGACCTGGCCCTTGAGGAGCCAGGGACCTCTTCCGACGCCGCCCTCGCGAGCCGCTTCTTCCTCTTTCGTTCCCGGTCGGGGGACCCCCTGTCCGAGGAACCCCGGCGATGCTCGGGATCCGACTCCCGAGACGTTGAGGCCTCAGACGAAGTCCGGGCCCGGCCAGAGGCAGAGTCCAAAAAAATCCTTTCCTTTTGATGCTGTCGGCTGCGCAGTGCCTTGGTAGATATTTTACCACATGGGCCACAGGACTGAGGATCATGGTCTGGGCCCAGGCACCGAAGGCAGCAGTCGTGTGTGTCGGTGAGAGACATAAGTTTCTTACACCGATCACACTTTTTGAAACCACTGGAAGCCATCAGGGAAAAAAGGGCCCTCGCGAGGTCAAAGGACCGGCTATCCAGGGAAAACAGAGAAAAAAGGCGCGAACGCCAGCCACGAAGGGCAAAAAACGAAAAATAGAAAAACAGGCTCGATACCGGTGTACCGAACCCGGCAGGAAGGGGAACCGGCGTCGAAGCGGGGAAAAAATGAAGAATCACTGAAGAAAAAAGTCAACTTTTCCGGGCGACTAGGACAAGCATCCAATGGGCTCCACGGAAAAAAAGAGACTGGCAAAGATGGCACCTTTAGGCGGGAAGGGGACCGCGCATGCATGCCTGCATTCCCAAAGGCTTTCTTAGAAAGCTGGGGAAATGCTCCACAGGGGGCTCCATCGGCACCAATGTCACCCATATGTGAGGACTGACTTCCTGCTTGGTCCTGGAGAAATAAAAACGCTCAGGAGCGGGTGGACTCATGGTGGGCTTGTAATGGAGAAGGAAGGGACATACGGCTCAGGTGGATCATCTGAGAGAGCGGTGAGACGAATGAAGATGGATTAGGTCGGCGAGGTTCCCTTCTCACACGCAAACGATCCGACAAAAATAAGATAAATAGTTAGAATAAGAAGGCTGAACAAGTGGACTTGGGTTATCTCTTGTTTATATATAGTAAGGTGTGGGATAACACATACAGTTTTTTTATATTAGACATTCAAAGCTAGCAATAGATTTTGACACCTTGAACCAACTCTGAGGCTGGCCTTTGATTAGAGGATGTGCATTCATCGTAGTTGATCCAGTTTGCCTGGGCATTTAAAAATTACAAGTATGCTCAAATCGCTTGTGTGTGGTATATCTATGAATATGCATGCATTTCAACTTTCTATGTGCATTTAGTGTGCATGCAAATGGAGAAATGTGTGACATAGACAAAAAAAACCCCTGAACTTTTTTTGGCCCTGCACACCCCTAATATAGATTGTACAGAAAGCGTAGTTACTCACCTGTAACAGGTGATCTCCGGGAACAGCAGGAATTTAGTCCTCACATATGGGTATCGTCAGCACCGACGGAGCCTGCGCGGGAACGCTCCCCAGCGTCCAATAAGAACGCTTTTGGGAGCATCCCTCAGCACATGCGTGCTGCCTTCCCGCCTTTCCAACTGTCCCTCTTCAGTTAAGTTTGTAGCTGAGTGAAAGGATAGAGGGAGAGAGAAAAGAGACAAAGAGAGAGAGAGAGAAAGATAACTCCTAGGGGAGGTGGGTGGGTTGTGAACACTAAATTCCTGCTGTTCCCGGAGATCACCTGTTACAGGTGAGTAACTACGCTATCTCCAGGAACAAGCAGGAATGTAGTCCTCACATATGGGGACTCCCTAGCTGAAGATGCCAGGGAGATAGCCCCAGGAAGGTGCCACCGTCAAGGGTGAGGATCCTTCCTCCCATGGATCTCTGGCATCCCACCAGGGTTGGTGGGTAGGAGTTGGTTTACGTTTGAAAAAGGTTTTGAAGAACAACTTGGCCAAAGAAGGCATCCCGATGGGAGGCTTTATCGAGGCAGTAGAGGGTTATGAAGGTGTGTACTGAAGCCCAGGTGGCTGCTCGACAAATGTCATCTATAGACACAGAGTGGAGATTAGCCATCAAAGCTGCCATGGCTCTGACTTTATGAGCTGTGACATGGTCCTGAAGAGGAAGACCCTTACTCTCATAAGTAAAGGATATGCATTGGGCCAATCCATTTAGATAAAGTTCTTTTGGAGACTGGAAGTCCCAAATGACTAGGGTCAAAAGCTATAAAAAGTTGTGAAGACTTTCTATGTTGCTGTGTTCTTTGTATGTAAAAGGCCAAGGCCCTTTTGCAAGCTAAAGTATGAAGGTTCCTTTCTGCATTAGAGGCGTGAGGCCTGGGGAAAAATACAGGAAGGTAATATTGATTAATTTAAATGAAAAGGCGAAACCACCTTTGGCATAAAATGTGGGTGAGTTTGAAGAACAACCTTATCATGATGAAACCTAGTATAAGGAGGATCAGCCACTAAAGCTTGCAATTCACTGATGCAACAGGCAGAGGTGACTGCAATTAGGAAGATGACCTTCCAGGTCAAAAACTTAAAGCTGCAGTGGCTAAAGGCTCAAAAGGCGGCTTCATGAGCTGCCCGAGAACTAGATTTAGATCCCATGCCACCGGTGGGGGCTTAATGGGAGGTTTGGTTAATAGAAGGCCTCTCATAAATCTTGGTTGTCCATTCAGAGGCTTATAAGAAGCTGCAATTGCACTAAGATGGACTCTTACCAAATTGGTCTTTAACCCAGAATTCGATAAGTGAAGGAGATACTCTAGTATCGATTCTAAGGGTACGACCAGGGGGTTTAATCCCGTCCTGGAGCACCATATAGTAAAACGTTTTCACCTGAAGGCATAAGATCTTCTTGTGGAGAGTTTCCTAGAAGCCCGAAGGATATCTTTTACCTGCTGAAACAGGTTGAGATCCTGGAGGTCTCAGCCTTCAGCAACCAGGCCATGAGGTGCAGGGACTGGGGATTCGGGTGCCATAGCGTCCCGTCCTCCTAAGAAAGGAGATCTGGAGCATGCCCTAACTCCAGAGGTGCCGCTTGAGAGAGATGCAGAAGCAGGGAATACCACGCTTGGCGTGGCCATCGTGGTGCGATGAGAATCATGCGACCCCTGTCTCTCTGAAGCTTGAAGAGTGTTTTGGGAATGAGGGGAATGGGTGGGAAAGCATAAAGGAAGTCCTGACCCCAGTGAAGGAGGAAGGCATCCCTTGCCCGACAGTGGTGTGCCGGTATCCTGGAACAGAACCGGGGAAGTTTGGCATTCAGTGGACTTGCAAAGAGGTCTATGTCTGGAGTGCCCCAAAGATGAAATATCTTTGCCACCTGATCTAGGTGGAGTGACCACTCGTGAGGTAGCAGCACTCGACTGAGTTTGTCTGCCCAAAGGTTTTGAATGCCTGGAAGATATACCACTAGAAGGTGAATTTGGTGCTCTCTGGCAAGGGCCCATAGTCGTAAAGCTTCGTTGCATAATGACAGAGAGCCGGTTCCGCCCTGCTTGTTCACATAGAACATGGCTACCTGATTGTCTGTCTGGACCAGGACTGTCTTGTAGCTGAGCTGGGCGTGGAACACTCGAAGAGCTAAATAAATTGCTCTTAATTCCAGGAGGTTTATGTGTAAACCTACCTCCTGTGGAGTCCAGGTGCCCTGGGTAGAGAGATGATCCAGGAGTGCTCCTCAACCCACCTGTGATGCATCTGTTGTTAGGGTGGCCTGAAAGAGGGGTTGATGGAAAGGAGACCCCACTGTCAGATTTTCTAGTGATTGCCACCACTGGAGGGACAAAATTAGTCTTTGAGAGACTGTTATTTTGTCCGACAAATTGCCCATGGCCTGTGTCCACTGTGTGGAGAGGGTCCACTGAGCTGCTCACATGTGAAGGTGAGCATATGGGACTACATGAACTGTGGATGCCATGTGTCCCAGCAACTGCAGTAGTTCCCGAGCCGTGAGGGAGGATTTTCCTGCTGCTTGGGAAGCTAGCTGCATAATGGGAAGACACCGGGCTTGTGGAAGAAAAGCCCTTGCCTGCCTGGTATCCAGACAGGCCCCTATGAATTCTAGGCATTGGGAAGGAACTAGTTGAGGCTTCGGGAAGTTGATTTCCAATCCCAAGTATTGGAGGATTCGCATTGTACGAGACAGTGCAGTGCTGGCCTCTGCAACTGTGGAGGCTCGAATGAGCCAGTTGTCTAAGTAGGGGAAGACAAAAATCCCCAGGGTTTGTAGAAATGCTGCTACTACTGCCATGCATTTCGTGAACACCCTTGGTGCTGAAGCCAGACCAAAAGGAAGAACCCTGTACTGGAAATGTCTTCCCCTGAAAAGGAAACGTAAGAATTTCCTGTGATCTGGATAGATGAGAATGTGTGTGTATGCATCCTTTAAGTCTAGAGAGCAAAGCCAGTCCTGGGCTTGAAGGTATGGCAGAAGAGTTCCTAGAGAAATCATTTTGAATTTCTCTTGAAACAGATATTTGTTCAATTCTCTTAGATCTAGCTTTCTTTGGGATAAGGAAATAGGGGGAGTAGAACCCTGTTCCCTGTTGAAAAATGGGTACTTCCTCTATTGCCCCTTGGGCAAGAAGTGTGGAGATCTCGTAATCTAGCAGATGACCTTGGTCTGACCCAGTATGGCATATCTTATGTTCTTATGGAATGATATCAAGAAGGTTGTGTTGGAAGAAAGCGAGAAGTCTCTACAAAAGATGAAAAAGAAAAAAACGGCCAAAATGGATGATGGAAGAAACTCTGAAAATTGCCCAGAAACGCAGAGAAGCTAAAGCCAGAGGAGAAAGAAAGACAATCGCAGAACTCAACAGAGATTTCCAACGTGCAGCAAGACAGGACAAGGAAAAGTACTACAATGACGCATGCAAGGAAATAGAAGCAGAAATGATTAGAGAAAGAACAAGATCGGCTTTCCTAAAGCTACGTGAGTAAAAGAAAAAGTTCCAGCCTCGAATTGGAATGTTACAAGATGCTCAAGGTTCTATGTTGAATGATGCTGAGAAGATCAAGAAAAGGTGGAAGGAATATACAGAATTTTTATATGATAAAGATCAAGTGGACCAACAGCCGTTTCAACCTGTACCATATGATCGGGAACCATTGGTGATGAAAGAAGAAGTTGAAGCAGCATTGAAAGCCTTATCAAAGAACAAAGCACCAGGAATCGACAGCATTCCCATAGAAGTATTACAGCAATCTGATGCAGCTGTTACCGTACTTACAAGGCTCTGCCAAGAAATATGGAAGACAACATCATGGGCAACTGACTGTAAAAGATCTGTGTTTATACCAATACTAAAGAAAGGTGATCCAACTGACTGTGGAAATTATCGCACATTCGCTCTGATCCCACATGCCAGCAAGATTTTACTGAAGATTATTCAAAAGAGACTACAACCATACCTGGAACAAGAACTACATGAAGTGCAAGCAGCATTCAGGAAAGGGTGAGGAACGAGAGACATCATTGCGGATGTGAGATGGATCCTTGAAAAGACTAAAGAATACCAAAAGGATAACTATTTGTGCTTTATTGACTATAGCAAGGCCTTTGACTGTGTAAACCATGAGAAACTCTGGGCCACATTAAGAAGCATGGGTATACCAGAATACCTGATCGTACTCTTGCACAATCTGTACAGTGATCAAGAAGCAACAGTTCAAACGGAACAAGGAGAAACAGAATGGTTTAAAATAAGCAGAGGTGTAAGACAAGGCTGCATACTTTCCCCCTACCTGTTTAATTTATATGCAGAACAAATCATCAGAGAAGCAGGATTGTATGAAGACAACAGAGGTGTGAAGATTGGTGGAAGACTCATCAACAACCTTCGCTATGCTGATGATACCACATTACTGGCTGAAAGTGAAGATGATCTGAAACATTTGTTTCTCACAATCAAAGAATATAGTCTCAAAATGGGCCTGCACCTTAATGTAAAGACGACGAAGATCATGACAACTGGCATAATCAACAGGTTCATCGTTGAAGGAGAAGAAATTGAAATCATAAACAACTTTAACCTACTTGGATCAACTATCAATAAAGAAGCAACAAGCAGTCAAGAAATCAGACAACGCATTGCTCTTGGCAGAATGTCTATGAAAGACATAGATAAGATTCTCAAGAGCAGAGATGTCTCTCTCCATACAAAGATTTGACTTGTTCAAGCCATGGTATTTTCAATAACATCATATGGATGTGAAAGCTGGACAGTGAATAAGATAGACAGGAAAAAAATTGATGCCTTTGAATTATGGTGCTGGCGGCAAATACTGTGTATACCATAGACTGCCCGAAGAACAAACCAGTCGGTATTAGAGGAGATCAAACCTAAGCTTTCTTTAGAAGCTCAGATGACAAGACTTCGACTTTCATACTTTGGACACATCATGCGAAGAGAGAGATCATTAGAGAAAGACATCAGTATGCTTGGCAAGATAGAAGGTCAACGCAAAAGAGGAAGGCCAGCAATGAGATGGATCGATACAATACAGCAGCTATGGGTACCAGTCTGTCAACAATGAGCCGCCTGACTGAAGACCGAACACAATTTAGGATAGCTATCCAGAGGGTCGCCATGAGTTGACTCCGACTCGACGGCACTTAACAACAACAAGGGGGTGGAAACACACAAACCAAACCATACAAGACATTTAGTACCATCTGATTTGCCAGTCTTTGTATAAGAAATGAGGCAAAAAAGGCTCCTTTCAGTTTAGCTAAAAGGACTTCTATTTCACTAAGCCCTTTCCATCCTCTCCCACTCTTCTATATAGTTCATAAGCAGTATTATTCAGTGAAAGTTCAAGAGGTGATAATGTCATCCCTGGAGCATTGGCCCATTAATAAGTCTATGCTTCCAGGAATGCCTGCACTGGCCCAAAATAGGCCCCCCCAATCCCTTTAAGCGTACTTACTCACCTGTAGCAGGTGTTCTCCAGGGATAGTTGGAATCAGTTCCCACATATGGTGATGTCTGTGCTGATGGAGCTCCTGCGGAAGCATCTCCCCAACTTTCAAAGAAAACCTTTGGGAGATGCACCACGCATGCTTGGCCCCCTTCTCGCCGAAGGGTGCCATCTTGCCTCAGTCCAATGACATAGCTAAGACGGCAAAATTGAAAATATGGTAAAGAGTAGTTACTCACCTGTAACAGGTGTTCTCCAGGAGCAGCAGGAATCAGTCCTCACATATGGGTGACATCGACGTCGATGGAGCCCCTGCGGAGCATTTCCCCAGCTTTCTATGAAAGCCTTTGGGAATACTGCACGCATGCGCGGTCGCCTTCCCGCCTAAAGGTGACATCTTGCTCAGTCAAATGACATGACTAAAAAACAGCACACAAAAATATAAAATAAACTATGTACAACTGCAACTCCCAGGTGAGGAGGGACGGTTGTGAGGACTGATTCCTGCTGCTCCTGGAGAACACCTGTTACAGGTGAGTAACTACTCTTTCTCCAGGACCAAGCAGGAAGTCAGTCCTCACATATGGGTGACTCCCTAGCTCTGGGCTACCAGGAACCCAAGCTGAACAAGAGAACTCCTTCTAGTCCCAGCATCAAAGAAAGGCTTTTCACTGAAAGAACCTCCACCGGTAGCCCAACGGAGGGCTGGAGGGCAGGAGTTTCCTAAACCTCAAAGAGATTCCGGAGTACTGCCTGGCCAAAAGCACTGTCCCTACGGGACTCCCTCTCCAGGCAGTAATGGGCCGCAAATGTCTGGCTTGAGGACCAAGTTGCAGCCCTGCAGATGTCTGCCAATGGTACAGAGCGCAGATGAGCTACTGAGGCAGCCATTGCCCGTACACGGTGGGCCGTGACCCGACCCTGCAAGGGAAGGTCAGCTGCCCTGTAAGCCCAGGTGATACAGTCAGCCACCCATATGGACAGGGTACGCTTGGACACAGCTAACCCCAGATTATTAGGGTCAAAAGAGACGAAGAGCTGAGTAGCCCTTCTATGCCCATGCATACGGTCAAGGTAGAAGGACAAGGCCCTCCTACAGTCCAGGGTATGTAGGACCACTTCAGCCTGGCTTGCATGAGGCCTAGGGAAGAATGTTGGAAGAACCACCTCTTGGTTAAGGTGGAAGGAGGAGACAACTTTTGGGAGCAACTTTGGACGAGTCCTAAGGACTACCCTGTTCCTATAGAAGCGGGTGTAAGGCCTGTCACAGACCAGGGCCTGAAGCTCACTCACTTGCCTGGCCGAGGTCAAGGCTACCAGGAAGAGAGTCTTCCAGGAAAGGAAGTGGAGAGGACAAGTAGCCATCGGCTCAAAAGGTGGGCGAGTCAGTTGTTGCAAGACCACATTTAACTCCCACTCAGGGGGTGGAGGACGGATAGGAGGTTTGAGCAAGAGCAAACCCCTGAGGAATCGGGACACCAAGGGGTGAACCAACAGAGAGTGTCCTTCCACCAGAGAGTGGTGAGCTGCCAGAGCTGAGAGGTGGACCCGAACAGAATTGGACTTAAGGCCCAGATTGGACAAGTGCAGCAGGTACTGCAGTACTACTGGTACAGTACAGGAGAAAGGATCTTCTGTACGTAGCTGACACCACACAGAAAACCTTTTCCATTTCAGGGCATAGGTTTTCCTAGTGGACTGCTTCCTAGAGGCCAGAACGACCTCTTCAACTTCTGGAGGTAGGCCCAAGGAGCCAAAACTATCCTTGCAGCTTCCAGGCCATCAAATTGAGAGATTTGAGACTGGGGTGTAGAAGAGACCCCTGGTCCTGAGAAAGAAGGTCGGGCTGCAACCCCAGAGGTAGTGGAGTGTCCACTGCTAGTTGAAGCAGAAGTGGAAACCAAGGTTGCCTCGGCCACCTGGGGGCTACCAGAAGTACCGAGGCCTTGTCCCTGAGAATCTTGAACAAGGTTCGGGCCACCAAAGGCGTGGGAGGAAACGCATACAGGAGGCCCTGGGACTAGGGAATTAGGAAAGCATCCGCTGCTATCCGCAGAGGATGCGGTTGTCTGGAGCAGAACCTTGGCAGCTGTCTGTTCAGGGGGCTGGCAAAGAGATCTATGGATGGAAGTCCCCATCTCAGGAAACTCTTCTGAACCACCAAGGGATGGAGTTGCCATTCGGGGGGCTGCAGAATTCTGCTCAACCTGTCTGCCAGGTAATTTTCCTGGCCAGGAAGATAAACCGCTCTGAGCAACATGTTGCGGCCGAGCGCAAACAAGCACAGGTCCTGCCTCCTGACAAAGGAGCCTGGACCCAGTGCCGCCCTGTTTGTTCACATAAAACATGGCCACCTGATTGTCTGTTTGTACTAAGACAGACTGGTGGGCCAGGGTTTGAGAGAAAGTCTTGAGGGCTAGACGAATAGCCCGCAGTTCCAGTAGATTGATTTGCTGCTGGGCCTCCCAGGGAGACCACAGACCCTGGGTGCACTTGCCCAGACAGTGTGCTCCCCAGCCCTGTAGCGAGGCATCGGTGGTCAATACCACTGTGAATCCAGGTGGCTGAAAAGGCATCCCTTTCAGTAAGTTGGGGGGATGCAGCCATCAACGGAGGGAGTGCAGGAATGGTCTGGACACCCTTACTCTGTCTCTGAGGCTCCCTGTGGCCTGCGACCACTGAGTTCTGAGGAACCATTGCGCAGGCCTCATATGAAGCCTGGCATGGGGTGTGACATGCACTGTCGAAGCCATGTGGCCAAGAAGCCTCAGGCAGAGCCTGGCGGAGACCAGTGACCTGCTGAGAAACTGGTTTGCCAAGGATATCAGTCTTTGGGCTCTGTCCTCTGGCAAGAAAGCCTTTGCCTGCAGTGAGTCTAGCCTTGCTCCTATGAACTCCAAGTCTTGGGAGGGGAGCAAAGTGGACTTTGCGAAGTTTATGACAAACCCCAGGTGCTGGAGTAGAGAAATCGTTTGGAGGGTGGCTTGCCTGGCCTCCTGGGCTGTCTGACCCCTGATGAGCCAGTCGTCCAGATAGGGGAAGACAAAGATACCCTGATTCCTTAAGTAGGCCGCCACCACTGCCAGGCATTCGGTAAAGACCCTGGGGGTGGATGTGAGCCAAATGGCAGTACTCTGTACTGATAATGGTTTCCTCCCACAATGAACCTGAGGTACTTTCTGTGGTCTGGATGAATGAGGATGTAAGTGTACGCATCCTTTAGAGCTCCTAACCCCATCTGCCGGCCGCGTGTTTGAGACCCCGGCTTTAGAGCATAGCCAATCTCCCTGCTGGAGTTAGGGCAGAAGTGCTCTAAGAGTAAGCATCTTGAACTTTTCTTTCTCTAGGAACTTGTTGAGGTTTCTGAGGTTGAGAATAGGCCTGAGGTCCCCTGTCCTCTTTGGTACTAGGAAGTACCTGGAGTAGAAACCGTGACCTTGCAGGTGGGGAGGCACAGGCTTCACTGCCTGGTCTCGCAAGAGCCTCTGAAGCTCCTGCAAGAGGAGGGCTGTATGGAGAGGAGGCCTTGGAGGCTCTCCTGGAAAATAGGGAGGAGGCAACTGATGAAAATGAAGCAGATAGCCCTTGTGGACTATGCTTAAGACCCAGTTGTCTCCTGTAATGGGTGGCCACCGGTGGGCAAACAGGGCTAGTCGACCTCCTGTACAGGGATGGGTCAGCAGAGACGGAGAGGCTATGCTTTGGGAGTCAAAAACCCCCACCCTGCTGTGTAGGAGCAGGAGCTGGAGGCTTGGGGGCCTTCTGCCTACGGGGCCCATGTCCCTGCCCCTTGGCCTGCTGACCCTGTGGGGAAGCGGGGGAGGCCTGGTAAGGTGGGAACTGTTTGTAGGCAGTCGCCTTCCTCGGGTAAAAGGACTTCTTACCTGAGCCCTTCTTCTTGTGTGAAGGGGCAGAAGTCTTTCGAGACAGCCTTGTCCTCGTGAGGTGCTTGGTCTCGAGCTCAGCAGCCTTCTCAGCCATGGGCTTGCCAAAAAGGTTCTCACCTCAGCAAGGGACATCGACCAACTTGTCCTGAACCCATGGCTCGAGGTCCGATGACTGCAGCCATGCCTGGCGTCGAGCCGCGATGCCAGCTGCTGCAACACGGGCCAAGGCCTCGAAGCCATCGTAGGCCGCTCGGGACATGAACTTAGAGCATTCCCGGATTCCCGAAGACAAGGACTTGAACCTCTGCAAAGGTTCCCCAGAGAGGCCAGCAGATAACCCGGCAAGCTCCTTTGCCAGGTCCCACAAGTACATGCCCATGTACAGCTGGTAAGACTGGACACGGCAAGCAAGCATCGAGCCCTGGAAGCGCTTTCTACCAAACACATCCAGGTTCCGGGCCTCCCTGCCAGGGGGCACCACGGAGTGCATCTTCTGACTTTTCAGGCGATGCATGGCCGATTCCACCACCAGGGCTCTTACGGAGTCGATAAATGGAATCGACCCGCTTGCTGAGAACCGACGCCGAGGCCGGTGCCTCCCACATCTGGGAGTGGAGCCATTCCAGCATCGGAGGAACCGGCACAGTAAAGTCCTCCTTCGGAGGAGAGTCATACTGGAGTGCCTCGAGCTCTTCGGCTCGAGGCTCCTCTTCGGGATCCGCCGGGATCGCCAAAACAGTGGCCATATCCTTAACGAACTCCGAGAACCGGGTATCCTCCAGGGCTCATACTGCGGTGAGTTCGACGGGACGCACCGAGTCTTGAAGGTATTGGGGGACTCCTCGTCCTCCGTCTCCCAGGCAGACTCGTCCGAAGAGGGCACCGGCGTCGACGCCCTCGGTCCTGACCGGGAGGTCGAGGGTGACCGTGACCGAGGACGACCTCGAGCCTTCATGGTCTCGAGTATCGGCTCGGTCTCCGGGGTCGACTTGGACGTCGATGTCCCGGTGATCGGGGCAGACGCGCCAGCGAGGCTGGCCATCAGCACCCGCTGCTGATCCATGAAGGCAGTCTGCACTCCAAGGCTGTCAGCCTGAGACCCAGCTCAGGAGACTCAGCAGCCACCGAGTCGGGCCCCGACGGTGCCGGGCCCAATGTCGGCTCCCTGGGAGGAGAGTCCTCGAGGACAACAGGACTTACGTTCCAGCAGACTCCGGCTCCACTAGAGGTACTTTTGACGGCTTCTCCCGTTCCACAGGCCCGGGATGGCGATCAGGGGTCCGAGACCTAGCCCTCGAGGAGCCAAGGACCTCCTCCAACGCCACCCTCGCGAGCCGCTTCTTCCTCTTTCACTCCCGCTCGGGGGACCCCCTGTCTGAGGAACCCCGACGATGCTCGGGGTCAGACTCCTGAGACGTCGAGGCCTCAGACGAGGTCCGGGCCCGGCCGGAGGCCGAAATGGAGAAAAGCCTTTCCTTTTGGTGCTGACGACTTTGCAGGGCCTTAGTGGACATTTTTCCACATGGTCCACAGATCTTAGGATCATGGTGAGGACCGAGGCACCGAAGGCAGCAGTCGTGTGTGTCGGTGAGAGACATTAGTTTCTTGCACCGATCACACTTCTTAAAACCACTGGAAGCCATCGGGGAAAAAAGAGTCCCCGCGAGGTCAAAGGACCGGCCTTCCAGGGAAAAAGAAAACAAGGGTGTGAACGCCAGCCATGAAGGGCAAAAACCGAAAAAAGAAGATCGGGCTCGATACCGGTGTACTGAACCCGGCGGGAAGGGGAACCGGCGTTGAACCGGAGAAAAAGCCGCGAAGAATCGCAAGAATTTGAAGAAAAAATCGAACTGTTTTCCGGGTGAACTAGGACAAACGTCCGACGGGCTCCACGGAAAAAGAGAGACTGGGCAAGATGGCACCCTTAGGCGGGAAGGGGACCGTGCATGCATGCAGTATTCCCAAAGGCTTTCATAGAAAGCTGGGGAAATGCTCCGCAGGGGCTCCATCGACGTCGATGTCACCCAGATGTGAGGACTGACTTCCTGCTTGGTCCTGGAGAAAGAAGCAACTTCAAGGGGAAGGGGAAGGGTTGTGAGAACTGATTCCTGCTGTCCCCAGAGAACACCCATTACAGGTGAGTAACTACGCTTTGTCTGGGAACAAGCAGGAAGTTAATCCTCACATATGAGACTCCCCAGCTACAGGCTGCCGAGAACCTGTAAAAACACCATGGCAGCCTGCAAAGGGTGAGCTGTGAGCTGCAGCAGTTGAGTTCCACTGAGAGACTCTTACAATCCCAAGTGTCTGGTGGGGCACAAGCACTCTGGTAGCCTGAACACAGAAGAGTCGGAAGGCAGGAATTGCCTACATCCCAAAGAGATTATGGAGTACAGCCTGGCCAAAGGCACTGTCCCATCAGGATTCCCTCTCCAGGCAGTAGTGTGCTGCGAAGGTATGGACCAAAGTCCAGGTGGTGGCCCAGCAGATTTCTGTCACAGGGACAGAACGCAGATTTCTCATTGAAGTAGCCATGGCCCTGATGCGATGTACCGTGACCTGTTGGTCCAGTGGGATCCCAGCCTGCTCATAGGCGAGGGCAATGCAGTCCGCCACCTAAGTGGCCAGAGTTTGCTAAGTCACTGGGAGCCCCAGTCAACTAAGGTCATAGGAGACGAAAAGCTGACGTTCTTTTAGGTGGCCCTGGGTCTGTTGCAGATACAAGGACAGGGCCCTTTTACAATCTAAAGTATGGAGAACGGTCTCTGCCTTGCCGATGTGAGGCCTTGGAAAGAAGGTGGGTAACACCACCTCTTGACTGAACTGGAAGGGGACCACACTTTTGGCAGAAACTTGGGGTGTGTCCGGAGCATCACTCTGTTCTTGTAGAACCTCGTGTAGGGAGGCTCTGCCATCAAAGCCTGGAGCTCGCTGACACTGCAAACTGATGTGAGTTGCATAAGAAAGACAACCTTCCAGGAGAAATACCACAAGTGGCAGGTAGCCAGAGGCTCAAATGGTGGCTTAGTGAGCTACGAGAGCACCATGTTGAGATCCCACTCCACCGTCGGTGGGCAGACAGGGGGTTTGGATAGCATAAGGCACCGCAGGAACAGAGATATAAGGGGCTGAGGCAAGAGGGGTTTTCTCTCAAAAGAATGGTGGTGCGCACTCTGACTGAGTTGGACTTTAGTCCCACCTGTGACAGGTGGAGTAGGTACTGGATTACCATCTGTAGTGAGCAGGAGAATGGGTTCGTCCGCCTCTCGGTGCACCAGACCAAGAACAGACGCCACTTAAAGGTGTATGCCTTTCTCGTGGAGGCCTTGCAGGAGGCCAGAAGGACCTCCTCTATATTCTATGCGAGGTTGAAGGGAGCTAACGCTACCCTTTCAGTAGCCAAACTGTGCGTGACAGGGACCCCAGGCTGGGGTGCAGGAGACAGTCCTCCTCCTGTGAGAGTAGGTCTGGGGCATGGCCCAGGAGAATTGGCAATGACGCTGACAGGTAGAGAATCAATGGAAACCAAAGTTGCCTGGGCCACCAGGGGACCATCAGTATCAATAATGCCCGGTCACGCTGGACCATGAAGAGGATCTTGGCGACCAATGGTATCAGCGGGAAAGTGTAAATAGGCCTTCCATCCATGGGATGAGGAACGCATCTGCAGCCATCCGGTATGGGTGCAGCTGATGGGAGAAGAAGCAGGGCAACTGCATGTTGTCCAGGCTGGTGAACAGGTCCATTAGGGGGACGCCCCAGAGTCGTAACAGCTGGGAGGCCTGACGTCAGTACTGGGAAAAATGGTAGAAACCATTATAAAGAACAAAATTATTGAACATGTAGATAGCAATGGCTTAATGGGAGACTTACCAACATGGCTTTAGCCAAGGAAGGTCTTGTCTTACTAATATGTTATGTTTTTTTGAAGGTGTGAATAAACAGGTAGACAAAGGTGAGTTAGTTGATATAGTGTATTTGGATTTTCAGAAAGCCTCTGACAAGGTCCGTCATGAGAGACTCTTGGCGAAATTAAAAAGTCATGGGATAGGAGGCAGTGTACTATTGTGGATCAGGAACTGGTTTAAAGATGGAAAGCACAGGTTAGGGCTAAATAGCCAACTTTCCCAATGGAGAAAAGAGAATAGTGGAGTACCCCAGGGATCTGTGCTGAGTCCGCTGCTTTTTAACATATTCATAATAGACCTGCATATGGGAATAATGAGTGAGGTAATCAAATGTGCAGATGACACAAAATTATTCAAAGTTGTTAAAACTAGAGGATTGTGAAAAATTGCAAGAGGACCTTGATAAATTGGAAGATTGAATGTTCAAATGGCAGATGAAATTTAATGTGGACAAGTGCGAAGTTATGCACCTAGGAAAGAACAACCCAAGCTATGGTTACACGATGCAAGGTCCCACATTAGGAACCACCACCCAGGAAAAAGATTTAGGCGTCATCGTAGATAACACATTGAAACCCTCCACCCAGTGTGCAGCGGCAGCCAAGAAAGCAAATAGAATGCTAGGAAATCACAAGGAAAGGAATGGAGAATAAAACAAAGGATATTATTATGCCTCTGTATCGTTTCCTGGTGCGACTGCACCTTGAATATTGTGTGCAATTCTGGTTAATGTATCTTAAAAAGGATATAGCGTTATTAGAAAAGGTACAGAGAAGAGCCACCAAAATGGTAAAGGGGATGGAAGGATACCCCTACGAGAAGCTAAAAAAGGTTAGGGCTCTTCAAACTGGAAAAGAGACGGTTGAGGGGAGATATGTTAGAGGTCTATAATTAATGTATGGAATAGAACGAGTAAACGTAGATCAATTGTTTACACCCATCAAAATATAGAAAGATTAGGTGATATGCAATGAAGCTACAGTATAATCTATTTAAGACTAATAAGAGAAAATATTTTTTCACTCAACGCATAATCAAACTCTGGAATTCGTTACTGGAGGAAGTATTAAAAGCTGTTAGTGTAGTTGGGTTTAAAAAAGATTTGGACAAGTTCCTGGAGGAAAGGTCCATAAACCATTATTAAAGGGGACCCGGGAAATTCACTGCTTGTCCCATTGCAAGCATTGTGGAACCTGTGTCTTTTGGGGAAACTGCTAGGTACTTGTGACCAAAATTGGCCACTGTTGGAACCAGGATACTGGGCTTGATGGACCTTGGTCTAAGCCAGTATGGCATATCTTTTGTTCTTATGTTTTTAGGCAGTAGTCATGCGGAACAGTGAGGGACATCATCTTACCGTACCAATCGCACTTCTTGAAGCTGCTGGAGACCATCGGGAAAAAGGGCGCCCTGCCACCCGACATTGGTAAGAGGCCTGCGGCCGAAAAAGGACACGGTCGAGGAATACCTCGAAGAAAAAAACAAAAACAAGGAACGAACCCGAGGAGTGATGCCGATGCAAGCTAGCTCGGGGGGCGGGAAAGGAACTGGTACGCAGACCAGATAAAACAGTATAAAAGCACACTTTTTCTGGGGGAAACTGGACAGACATCTGGAGGGCTCCGCAAAAAAAGGAGACTGAGGCAAGATGGCACCCTTGGGTGGGAAGGGGACCACGCATCTGTGGTGCATCTCCCAAAGGCTTTCTTAGAAAGCTGGGGAGATGCTCCCGTGCGGGCTCCGTCTGCGCCGATGTCACTCATATGCGAGGACTGACTTCCTGCTTGTTCCCGGAGAAAAATAATTAGGTTGTTCCCACCTCTGGCATCTACCAGGGTATCCCTGAGGTCTAGCGAGGGACAGGAGCGATCCTGGTTCAATCATGCCTCATCAGCTTCTTTTTCAAAAAGGGTTATCAGTAGGGATCAAGCTAACAAATAATATTTTGCCACAGGTTATTTATTTATTTAACTGGTTTTCTATACCACCTTTCAGAATGTCAAGGCAGTTTACATGGAACAAGTTGAACACTAACGTACATGAAACAAAATGCAATAATTTGCACATTGACATCCAGCAATTGAAATGGACAAATGTTAGAGGTATCAGGAAGACCTATATACATTATCTACAGTGGAGGAATAATTTGTGTAGTAAGAGAACAACATGCTTTGGTGGGGGAAGAGGGGAAATACATGGTGGTGGGGAGGGGGTGGAGGAGGGATGTGCAGGGGAAAAGATGTGCTAAAGCTATATGAATGATAACAGCAGATAAAGACATTGTTTAGGTAGGCATGCTACCAAAGCATTTGGTAAATATGTATGTCTTTATCTTCTTGCGGAAGTCCCCCAGGTTATTTGTTGTTCGGATGTTGTCTGGGAGGGCATTCCAGATCTGCGGTGCAAATAGTGAGAATGCTCTAGTCAGTGTTGCTTGTGTACTTTTTCTGTTTATTAGTGGGATGGTAAGTGTGGATTGCGTGTTAGCTCTTCTACACCTATCATCTGTTGTTTTCTGGATTAGGGATTGTAGGTATTCCAAAGGTAGCTGGTGGTATGCCTTGAAGGTGGTAATTATGGCTTTGTATTTGGTACAGGTTTTAATGGGGAGCCAGTGCACATTTTTGAGTATTTGTGTTGTATGCTCATACTTGGATGTGGCCATAAGAATTCTAACTGCCGTATTCTGTGCCATCTGCATTGGGAGGATTGTATATGTTAGTAGTCCATGGAGGATGATATTACAATAGTCGAAGTGTGGCAGAACCATGGCCTGAAATACTGTGCAGAATTCATTGTGGACCTCTAACTGTTTTTATTTTCTGGTAGGTCAGCTTTGAGGTATTATTAATGTGTTGCTGGAGAGTTAGGCCTTGGTCCAGGCTAATTTCCAGATAGTGTACTAGGTATTTGACTTGGAGCTGTGTCCCTGATATGTCTGTGTGTGTTGGAGACATGAAGTTTGTATTTCTGATGACATGGAGGACTGTGGTCTTTTGGTAATTTATGTGTAGATTGTGCATAGTTAACCATTGTGAAACAGCTGTGAAGCGTTCGATCAGTGGAGAGTATATAGGTCGTAGAGTAGAGAAAGCGTAGTTACTCACCTGTAACAGGTGTTCTCCAGGGACAGCAGGAATCAGTTCTCACATATGGGTGACGTCGGCAATTCTCCAGCTTTCAAAGAAAGCCTTTGGGATTGCATCACGCATGCGCGATCCCCTTCCCGCCCAAGGGTGCCAACTTGCTCAGTCAAATGACATAGCTATAAAGACAGTAAAATGAATAAAAATCAATAATAGGACTGCAACTCCAGGGGAGGAGGGAGGGTCGTGAGGACTGATTCCTGCTGTCCCTGGAGAACACCTGCTACAGGTGAGTAACTACGCTTTCTCTACTCTACGACCTATATACTCTCCACTGATCGAACGCTTCACAGCTGTTTCACAATGGTTAAATAGCTGTGGAGGAGTGGCCTAGTGGTTGGGGCAAGGTACTTCAGGCCGGAAGGTCGGGGGTTCAAATCCCACTAGAGGACAGCAACCTTGGGCCGGAAGGACGGGAGTTTCTAGTCCCACAGGTGCTCTTTGTGGTCTTGGGCAAGCCACTTAACCCTCCATAGCCCATGTTCCCTATAAAATGGTTATCTCCAAGTTATAATGCCATGTTCAATGTAATTTCAGTTTGTTCAATGTAAACCGCACTGATGCAGAAAAGCGCGGTATATAAGAGAAAATAAATAAATAAAATAAATAAACACCTGTTACAGGTGAGTAACTACGCTTTCTCCAGGAACAAGCAGGAAGTCAGTCCTCACGTATGGGACTCCCTAGCTATAGGCTACCGAGAACCCCTAGCTGAAAAATGGCTCCCTCTAGAAGAGCCGCAACAGCTGAGATAGGAATTCAGCGGAGACGCAACACCCCTGGTAGCTGGAGGATAGGAGTTGCCTAAACCTCAAATAAGTTACGGAGTACCGCCTGGCCGAAAGCACTGTCCCATCGGGACTCTCCATCCAAGCAGTAATGGGCTGCAAAGTCTGGCATGAAGACCAGGTTGCGGCCTGGCAGATGTCTGCCAGCGGAACAAAGCAGAAGTGAGCCACTGATGCGGCCTTAGCCCTGACATGGTGGGCCGTGACTCGATCCTGCAATGGGAGGTCGGCCGCCTTGTACGCCCAGGCAATGCAGTCTGCCACCCAGGTGGACAACGTGCGCTTGGAGACAGGCAGCCCCAGTTTACTGGGGTCATAAGAGACGAAGAGCTGAGTAGCCCTTCAATGTCCCCGCGTACACTCCAGGTAGAAGGCTAAAGCCCTTTTACAATCAAGGGTATGCAGAATCACTTCTGCCCGGCTAGCATGCGGTCTGGGAAAGAATATTGTGCTGATTTGGTGTACTAGCTCCAGTGGTTGAGGTGGAACGGAGAGACCACTTTCAGAAGGAACTTGGGATGGGTGCGCAGGACCACCCTGTTCATATAGAACCGTGTGTACGGTCTTTCTGACACAAGAGCTTGGAGTTCACTCACTCGTCTGGCAGATGTGAGTGCCACCAGGAATAGCACCTTCCAGGAGAGGAAGCGTAGATGGCAAGCGGACATCTGCTCAAAAGGTGGGCAAGTAAGCTGTTGAAAGACCACATTCAAATCCCACTTGGTTGCCGGAGGACGAATAGTAGAAGTAGACCTCTGAGGAATCTGGAAACCAAGGGGTGAACCAAAAGAGGTTGTCCTTCCATTGGAGAGTGGTGTGCTGACAAAGCACTCAGGTGGACCCTGAAAGAGTTAGACTTGAGGCCTAATTCTGAGAGGTGCAGCAGGTACTGCAACACCACTGGTACCAGACAAGAGAAAGGGTTTTCGTTGTGCTGGTTACACCACACCTCAAACCTATGCCACTTGAAGGCATAGGTTTTCCTAGTGGACTGCTTCCTTGAGGCCAGTAGCACTTCTTCCACGTTCTTAGGTAGGAGGAGAGAAGCCAGCACTACTCTTTCAGCAGCCATGCCCTCAGGTTCAAGGACCTGAGGTTGGGGTGTAAGATGGAGCCCTGCTCCTGGGACAGGAGGTCGGGCTGCGCCCCCAGAGGGAGAGCACAGTTACTTACCTGTAACAGGTGATCTCTGGGAACAGCAGGAATAAGTCTTCACATATGGGTACGTCGGTACCGACGGAGCCTGTGCGGGAACGCTCCCCAGCGTCCAATCAGAAAGCTTTTGGGAGCATCCCTCAGCAACTGCGTGCTGCCTTCCCGCCTTTCCAACTGTCTCTCCTCAGTTAAGTTTTATAGCTGAGACAAAGAGAGAGAAAGAGGAAAGGAAGATAGATAGAGAGATACAACTCCTAGGGGAGGTGGGGGGGTTGTGAAGACTTATTCCTGCTGTTCCCAGAGATCACCTGTTACAGGTAAGTAACTGTGCTATCTCCAAGAACAAGCAGGAATGAGTCTTCACATATGGGGACTCCATAGCTTTAGATGCCAGGGAGGGATCCCATAAATTGCGTGTCCCTGGGACAGGACTGCACTTCCCCACATGGATCTCTGGCATCCCATGAGGGATGGTGGGTAGGAGTTGATTAAGTATGGAACAGGTGTTAAGAACAGCCTGACCAAACAAGGCATCCTGGCGGGAGTCCTTGTCCAAGCAGTAATGGGCTGTGAAGGTATGAACCGAGGCCCAAGTGGCTGCTCGACAGATGTCGTCAATAGACACAGAATTCAGACTACAGGTAAGGAGTCCTTGTATGTATGATAATTATCATGAAAAATTTTGAAAATGAACAATCACAACAATGGACCTCACCTACTGGATTGCAGGAAGTAGAGAGGCTGATGGAGTCTACTGGGGATCCAGTAGAAGAATCTTCAAGGTGACCTCACTGAAGTGAAGGTGAAGGTCCAAATCTGGAAGTGACAGGTGATCCAGGTATCAACCGGGGTAGTACAAAAACGGTAGGTCTTTAGTGGAAAGCTTTATGGAAAAAGCTGGGAACTCTTTTGGCTACAGGGTTACTCACAGTTAGGAGCAAAAGAGGAAGACTGACCGATTTGAACAAACTAGCCCAATCCTGGAGGGAAGAAGGGGTATGGAAAAAAGCCCGTATTCCCAAGAAGGACAGATGTCTGAAGGGTTGAAACCTCAGATCTACTGAAGATCCACCCTGTCTTTCCTAACAGGTGAGAGATAGGAAAGATATTTGAGTATGGAGCTTCAGGGATACCTAAACCTAGGGTTAAGGTAGGAGCTGTCAGTACCACAGTAGTGGTTGTGTGCATAATACCCCAGACATACTGTGGGACAGTATGAAGATATGCAAGTCCACTGTCTGGAACCTATAGGAAGGTAAAACCTTTATAAGCATAGACAGTTAGAAAGCTAAGTATATAAATACATATCTAACTATAAGGAAGCATCTCGACAGATACACATATATATAGGGATATATATATATATGTGTGTGTGTATATATATATATATATATATATATATATGTCTATAGTAAGATCTGGAGGGGCATAACATATGCACACGCAGCTTACAGATATATGTATCTATATAGAAGTATATAGAGATATATACATACATGAATATATATGTCTAAAAATAAATGTCTGCAATTAAGCAGATAGAGATATACCCATAAGAACATTCACATGGGATATGTGAAGAGGAAAGATTCATCTAATAACAAGAAGGTGGAACCTACTTGAGAAGATATATAGAGAATCTTTTCCCCCTGGCTAAGATGGTGCAGGAATGCTATCCAGTGAAAATAACCAGGATGGTTGCGTGAAAAAACAGAGGATAATATCAGTCTGTAAACAGCAAGTCTTGAGTGCTGTAGAACTCTCACATGGTAAATGGACAGAAAAGGCATAGGATGAGATACCAGGTTGACCCACTGGAGGGACACAAAGGGGTATCATGCATTATTAGTTGAATATGTGCTGTCCATGAAGGAGTAGGATACCATGAGGACAAGCTGCAAGGAAAAAAGAGCATATTCCTTGTAGGAATTGGAGAACTCTTTTAGACGTTCACGCAGGAAAAGCCTATGTCCTGTATTATAAAAGGAGATAGTAGGGTGTGGAAAACCTCCACAGTCATGGAAAATGACTGAGGAAGCCTTTTCCAACCATGAAGGATAGTCATTAGAGACAAAATCCCATGCTCTCTAGCAAGGGCCCATAGTAGAAAGCTTCTCTGTAAGATTGCAGAGAGCATTATGCAGGAGAATTGGGAAAGAAGCTGGCTGTTGGAAAAAAAAACCAGTTGCACGTCAATTATGCTGCCAAATCCAAAGGAATTGGAGATGGCAAGAAAAGAAGATAGTGTGACAAATCTGAAGTGATTAGGATTATTCAAGATAGATGAAAAACACTATCTTGGAATCACTACTAAGGCCAGACAGAAGTAGTGGAGACAAGACTGGAAACTTGTGGAAAAGTACCAGTATTCTAATCACTGTAACTCCTGCATGGGCAGCTGCTGAATAAGACAGCAGAGAGAATCTTTCTGTATAAAACAGAGAGAACAGACAGAATATGAGGAGAAATTCCTGTCCCTGTCTGATGAGCTGCCCAGGCAAAAGAGAGGGAGTTTATTCAAGAGAAAAAACTCCACACTGGAAAGAAGAAATGATTAGAAAGGCTAAAGAAGCTCTGCAGAGGTATGGTACCACTCTTTCAGGGGAAACCCTGAATAAGAGGGTAGAGAAACAGGAGCTGAAGGGTGACTTACCATATGGTAAGTTTGTGGAAGGAAAAAATTCATGTTGGAACAGAAAACTATCATGGGATAGTTGTTAAACCTTTCTTCTTGGTAGGAAGAAGAGGAGAAACCTGTGACCCATAGACATGAATATCCTGACAGCTCAACATACCTAGGAGCAAATGGATGTCCTGAGAAAAGGAATCCATGTGTAGAGTTTGAATGAAACAACAGTGAAAAACTTCTACTGAGAAGAGATCAAACTGTAGGAGTAAACTTCAGGACCCTAAGGTTGCTGGGTTTGTTCAGCCTGGCTAGAGTTTGGATTCTCCAGACCAGGGCGAGGTTTCCCCTGCTTGGGAACATTTGTATGATGGGCAGGAGAAGAGTGAAACCTTCTTCTCCTAGGGAAAGAAGGTTTGGTAGGACATTTCCTACCTACTGGGGAAGGAGAAGGCTTAGAGTAGCCTCCAGAAACAGGGAAGTCAGTGGACCACTGAGTAACCTGATGTAAAGACTCCTTATTGAAGAGATTTTCCCCAGTACAAGGAGTATTACCTAGTCTTTGTTGTGCCCATCTGCTTAAGTCTGAAGCTTGGAGCCAGGCTCTACGTCGTGCCCCTATGGCTATAGCAGAGGTTCTGCTAACAGACTCAAAGGAGTCTAGGGAAGCACGAGTAAGAAACCAAGAGATACTTTGAATATGACTAAGTAGTAAGGAATAGTCTGCAGTCTTTGGCTCTGAAAGAAAAGGAGTCGAAAGATATAGTTTCTTTGTGACGTCCTGAAGGGATAGACTCATATAAAAAATATATGAGAGAATCCTTGTTGACAGCATGGATGTCTGGAAGGTTAGACGTCCAAAGGCATCTAGTGTTCTAGACTCACGACCTGGAGGGTAAGAAGAGTGTTTCTTCTTACTTTTCACCTTCCTCATTGCTGATTCCACCACAATGGAATGATGGGGGAGTTGAGTCTTTTGAAACCTGGAGAGGGGGGCACCTTATATAGAAGATCAGTTGCTCTAGAGGGTGAGGGAATCCTTAAAGGTGCTTCCTACATTCTTAGAAGAATATCTTGCAAGGAATGATGTAAAGGAAGCATTATATTTTCCTTTTCTCCAGTAGAAAGAGAGCCCTGTATAGGATCATAGTCAGGGATAGGAATAGCAAGAGATGTTGCCATATTCAGGAGAAAATTCTGAAAAGAAGGATCTCTAAAAGGAACCGTCCCTGGGCAGGCTAGGCGTGAAGAACTAGTCTGGGCACCGGAGGATCTACTTGAGACTATAGGAATATAAGATCCTGTATGGTGCAAGAAAGGATCCTTAAGGGATGGATGCTGGTACTGGAGGTCATGACCTGAGACAGTCAGTACTGCATCGTCCATGCCAGGTATCGACTCCAAACTTGGTATAGAAAGGAGCGATCCTGGTGAAAAAAGCATGGAAGGAGCTGGTCCCGATGTTACTGCGGGTACCGGCACCGATATCGATACTGGTAGCTGTGTCGGAATCGAAGACGATACCGACATCGAAGCAGTCATCGGTGGCTGCTCCATCGGTACTGAGGTAACCGAAAGCCTTTGGTAATCACCCCCAGTACCGAGCATCCGGAACCGGGAAATGTCGGTACTGAGACGTGACGGTACCCAGTCTTCCAGACTAGAGATCGATTCCAGACTCGGCATCGAAGGAAGCGAGTCTATCGATGCATGTCTAGAGGGTACCAACTTCGGTGGTAGTATCGGCGTTGATGCCGATACTGGAAAGTCAATCTGGAGCGTATCGATCGGTCCCGAAGGTACCGAGAAAGCCAGATGACGATCCTGGTGAGGAGTGAATCGCTCAACACCAGTGCCGATGCCGGGGTATCGGTACCGCTCGAAGCGGATGCCACCACCGAGCATGGCTCAGGTATGTTCTGTGAGGGGTGAGCCCCAGGAACAACCTGAAACCCCTGATAGGCTTTGGAGGCCGAAGACTCCCGCCGGGGTTTTGAAACCAAAGGACCTTGAGGGCAAGGCCGGAGCCGTCATCATGCTGAGCATGAGACATAGCACTCAAGGTTTGGCTAGTCTTAACAGACTGTTTGTGGTTTACCTGATCCTGTGGAGAAGAAGAAATAGTCGGTGCCCTGACACTGGAAGGGAACTCGGTATCGAGGGAAATTCGAAATGGAAAATCTCTTCTCACAATATTGTAGCCTAATGGCTCCGGAGGAAAATGGTCAGGACCCAAACAGGTTAGACACCAGTTCTTGGAGTCTAAAAACAAAACTGTACCGCCACAGCTTAGACACTTCTTAGGGAAAGAAGGTGGCGGCTCCATGATGGAGAGGCCTAGAAGGCCCAAAAAATTTAAGACAGAAATTGAGGGAAAAAAATTCCCTGAAAAGAAAAAGAAAAAACACCGGCGGTACTGGTGGAGTCGGGGAGACAGCCGCGACCACAAGAAAACAAAGAATTAAAGAAAAAATTTTCTGCGGTGACAGGAGGACGTCCTGCCGGCTCCGCGGAAAAACGAAAACTGAGGAGAGACAGTTGGAAAGGCGGGAAGGCAGCATGCAGGCGCTGAGGGATGCTCCCAAAAGCTTTCTGATTGGACGCTGGGGAGCGTTCCCGCGCAGGCTCCGTCGGTACCGACGTACCCATATGTGAAGACTCATTCCTGCTTGTTCCTGGAGATTGGGGTTTCCACAGCCAGCTGGAGGAGAAGCGGAAACCAAGGTTGTCTTGGCCATCTGGGGGCCACCAGGATGACCGAGGCCTTGTCTCAAAGGATTTTGAAAAGAGTTCGGGCCAGCAGAGGTGTGGGAGGAAATGCATACAGGAGGCCCACGGACCAGGAGATTAGAAAAGCATCTGCAGCCATCCTTTGGGGCTGTGGCTGTCTGGAGCAAAAGCTGGGCAACTGATGATTCTGCAGACTGGCAAATAGATCTATGGCCGGATGTCCCCAGCAATGGAAGATCTGCTGGGCTACTTCCGGATTCAGTTGCCACTCGTGAGGTTGGAGAATTCTGCTTAGCATGTCTGATAGGCAGTGCTCCTGACCTGGTAGGTAAACTGCTTTGAGAGACATACCCTGTCGGATTGCAAAGGAACAGAGATCCAGTGCCTCCTGACACAGGATGCGGGACCCCGTCCTTCCCTGCTTGTTCATGTAGAACATAGCCACCTGGTTGTCTGTTTGTACTAAGACAGACTGATGTGAGAGAACATGAGAGAAGGTTTGAAGAGCTAGGCATATCGCCCAGAGCTCTAAGAGGTTGATTTGTTGCATCCTCTCTTGAGGAGACCAGAACCCTTGAGTGCATAAGTCCTGGCAATGGGCTCCCCAGCCCAGCAGAGATGCATCTGTCGTCAGCACTCTGGTGTACAAGGGAGGCTGGAAAGGCACTCCCTCGAGCAGGCTGGATGGCTGAAGCCACCAGGTCAATGACTTCAGTAGTCATTTGGACACTCTGATCCTGTCTCGGAGTCTTCCTGTGGCTTGTGTCCACTGATCTCTGAGACACCACTGAGCTGTCCTCATGTGGAGACAGGCGTTTGGGGTCATATGAACCGTGGAGGCCATGTGTCCCAGAAGGCGTAGAAAGTGCCTCGCTGATATTTGAGACTTGTGGCTGATTTGGTGTACTAGCTCCAGAAGCCTCTGTGCTCTGCCCTCTGGCAGGTAAGCTCTCGCTTGAAGGGTGTCTAGCCTTGCCCCTATGAACTCTGAATGGGGAGCAAAGTGGACTTTGCTTGATTTATGACAAAGCCTAGATGCTGCAGTATGTTGATAGTGTGAGCTGTGGGTTGTTGAGCTTCTTGAGGCGATGGGGCTCTGATGAGCCAGTCGTCCAGGTATGGGAAGACAAAAATTCCCTGGTTCCTGAGGAAGGCCGCCACTACCGCCAGACATTTGGTAAATACTCTGGGGGCAGAGGCTAGGCCGAATGTCAGTACTCTGTACTGAAAATGGTTTCCTCCCAATACAAACCTGAGATATTGTCTGTGGTCTGGATGTATGAGGATGTGCGTATAAGCATCCTTCAGGTCTAAAGAGCATAGCCAGTCTCCCTGGTGGAGGTAAGGCAGCAATATTCCAAGGGAAAGCATCTTGAACTTTTCCCTCACCGGGAACGTGTTTAAGTTTCGCAGGTCAAGGATGGGCCTGAGGCCTCCTGTTCTCTTTGGTATCAGGAAATACCTGGAGTAAAAACCTTGTCCTAGCAGGCTGTGGGGCACCGGCTCCACCGCCTGATCCTCTAGAAGACTGGCCAACTCCTGTAAGAGGAGGTTCCTGTGTAGAGGGGGTCTGAGAGGCTCTCCTGGAAAGTAGGAGGGAGGTACCTGGTTGAAGTGGAGCAAATAGCCCTTTTGGACTATTTGTAGGACCCAGGTATCTGTGGTGATTGCTGGCCACCTGTGGGCATACAGGGTCAGCCTTCCTCCTGTGCAAAGCCTCACCCCTGGTTGGAGAGAGACTATGCTATGGCAATCAAAAACCCCCTACCGGCTGGGAAGTAGTCGGTGCCTGGGGCTTGTGGGTCTTCTGCTTATGCAGGCGATGCCCCTGTCCCTGTCCCTTGGCCTGCTGCCCCTGTTGGGGAGCCAAGGAGGCCTGGTGAGTGGGGTAGTTGCGGTAAGCAGCACCATGCCTCGGGAAAAGGGCTTTTTACCCGAGCCCTTCTTTTTAGAAGGGGCAGATATCTTTTTGGAGAGTCTTGTCCGGGTCTAGTACTCGGTCTTGATTTCAGCAGCCTTCTCAGTCATGGGTTTGCCAAAAAGGTTGTCCCCTTGGCAAAGGACATCGACCAACTTGTCCTGAACCCATGGCTCCAGGTCCGACGACATTAGCTACGCCTGGCATCGGGCACCGATGCTGGCTGCGGCTACCCGGGCCGAAGCCTCGAAGCCATCGTAGGCTGCTAGAGACATAAACTTCGAGCACTCCCGAATCCCAGTGGACAAGTTCTTGAAGCGCTGCAAGGGTTCCTCGGAGAGGCCAGCTGAGAATCCAGCAATCTTCTTTGCCAGGTCCCGTAAGTACATGCCCATGTACAGCTGGTATGTTTGGACACGGCATGATAGCATCGAGCCCTGGTAGCACTTTCTGCCAAGGGCATCCAGATTCCGGGCCTCCCTGCCAGGGGGCACCGAGGAGTGCATTTTTTGGCTCTTGAGACTGTGCATGGCCGATTCCACAACCATGGAGTTGTGTGGCAGCTGTGCCTTTTGGAACCCAGGGCTCTTGCGGACTCGATAGATGGAATTGACCCGCTTGCTGAGAACCGGCATCGAGACCGGTGACTCCCATATGCACAGCATCAGCCGTTCCAACATCAGAGGAATCGGTACCGTAAGGGCTTCCCGAGGGGAAAAGTTATACTGGAAGGCGTCGAGTTCCTCGGATCGAGGCTCCTCCTCAGTGTCCGCTGGGAATGCCAAAGCCTTGGACATGTCCCTGATGAAGCCCAAGAACTGGGTATCCTCTGGGGGGCACCTTCTCCGAGGCTCAGACCCCGGCGAGTCCGAGTCTTCTGTTTCCCATGCCAAGTCCTCCGAGAAGGAATCGATGGGCTCCGGCCATGAGGGCTTCAATCTTGACTGCCCCGACACTGCGGGCACCGGTGTCGACGACCTCGGTCCCAAACAGGAGGTCAAGGGAGACCTCGGCCGAGGATCGACTCGAGCTCGAAGAGTCTCGATCGGCTCGGCCTCTGGGGTCGACTTGGACGTCGAGGTCCTGGTGGTCGGGGCGGATGGACCGGTGAGACCAGCCATCTGTGCCCGCTGCTGCTCCATGAAGGCAGACATGCGCGCTCCAAGGCTGTCATTCTGAGACCAAGCTCAGAAGACTCCGCAGCCTCCGACGATGCCGGTTCTCCCGGAGGAGAGTCAACAAGGACAACAGTAGTTACTTTCCTCGGTGTCTCCGGCTCCGTACGAGGTACTTTTGCAGGGCACTCCGGCTCCGAGGACCCGGGGCGGCGGTCAGGACTCCGCGATCTGGTCCGCGAGGGCCCAGGCCGATCAGAGGCATCCAATGACGCTGCCCTCGCAGGTTTCTTCTTCTTCCAGTGTTCCCACAAGGGACGTCCCTGCTCAGAAACCCCCGATGATGCTCGGAGTCAGATAGCTCCCGAGACGTCGAGGCTTCTGAAGAGGTCCGGACCCAGGTGGATTCGGACTCGGAGAAAATCCTTTCACGCTGCTGCTGCCTACTTCTAAGTGCCTTAGAGGACATTTTGCTACATGGGCCACAGATCTTTGGGTCATGGCTGGGCCCGAGGCAACGGAGACAGCAGTCATGTGTGTCGGTGAGGGACATTCATTTTTTACTCCAATCGCACTTTTTAAACCCGCTGGCAGCCATCGGGGGAAAAAGACCCCGTGCGAGGTCAAATGACCGGGCTGCCAGTGAAAAAGAAAAAAGCGCGAACGCTAGTCACTAAGGACAAAAACGAAAATAAAAGACCGGACTCGATACCAGTGTACCGAACCGAGGCGGGAAGGGGAATCGGTGTCGAATTGGGCCGAAAAAGAGGATCTTCAGGAGTTTTGATGCGCTTTTTCTACGAGGGAAGTTGGACTATGTCCGTTGGGCTCCGCGGATAAAGGGAGACTGAGCAATATGGCACCCTTGGGCGGGAGAGGGATCGCGCATGCGCGATGCAATCCCAAAGACTTTCTTTGAAAGCTGGAGAATTGCTCCGCACGAGGGCTCCGTCGGTGCAGACGTCACCCATATGTGAGAACTGACTTCCTGCTTGTTCCTGAAGAATGGAACATATAGCATAATATCATCGGAATAGATATGGTATAGAACACTGACGATGTCGTAAATGGGTTGTATGAATATGTTAAACAGAAGAGCTGATAGTGCGGATCATTGGGGTACACCTTGGGTAAGCTCAATCAAGGTAGCAGTAATACCATTTACTTTTACTTGCTGTTGATGTTGGGTTAAGTATTATGTGAACCATTTGAGGATCATGTTTGAGGCGGTGGAGGAGTGCTGTATGGGGTACAGAGTCAAAGACTGCAGTGATGTCTAAGATGAAACAAAGCCTTGATTTGGTCTTTGAATATCCAATGACAGCCTATCCATGAGGGTCGTGATACAGTAAGTGATTCTACATCATGGTTGGGCCTGAAGTCATGCTGTTGCATGTCAAGGGGAGCACGAGTGTTGATATGATCCTGGAGCTATTGCTGTACAGTTTTCTCAATCATTAGTTAGGGCCCTTAGATTCTAAACTCTTTGGGGGAGAAAAACACCTACTGTACATAAAATTAACTTATTTTGAGTTTGGGTTTGGAAAGATAAGTAATCAAATGCAATATCCAAAGCTCTTGTATGCCAGATTGGATAGGCATGATAGTAAATTTATGTATGAAATGCTGATTGAACAAAGCCCCAGAAGCCTACAATCATACATGATCAGCACTACAATATCTACACACAATAACAGCAACATTATCTTTTTAATTCTGGGGCTTAAGCAGTAACGCAGATAACTCTGCAACATAGACTTACATGTACAGCTCCCCTAGGGACTTGTGCACAGGCAGCAGGCAGGAGATATCCTGGATTATAACCTTCCCTGCTGCTTTGATAGGACGGCTGTTGGCATCTGTGTTCTCTCGCTTGGATTTCCAGCGCCTTGATTTCTGAAGAAGACAGGACAATGTGTTACCGTGGGAAAAGGCTGTGAAAGAGGCATACAGCCTTCCTGAGGACTTGAGTGACTTTGATGCAGAGTACAACTGTCTGGGTGCAGAAGAGTTTATAAGTATCCACAGCTTATATAAATAACTAAATAAAAACACAATAAAGCACAGTTACTTACCTGTAACAGGTGATCTCTGGGAACAGCAGGAATAAGTCTTCACATATGGGTACGTCGGTACCGACGGAACCTGCACGGGAATGCTCCCCAGCATCCAATCAGAAAGCTTTTGGGAGCATCCCTCGCGCCTGCGCACTGCCTTCCCGCCTTTTCCACTGCCTCTCCTCAGTTGAGTTTCATAGCTGAGACAAAAGGAGAGAAAGAGGAAAGGAAGATAGATAGATAGATACAAATCCTAGGGGAGGTGGGTGGGCTGTGAAGACTTATTCCTGCTGTTCCCAGAGATCACCTGTTACAGGTAAGTAACTGTGCTATCTCCAGGAACAAGCAGGAATGAGTCTTCACATATGGGGACTCCCTAGCTATAGATGCCAGGGGGAGATCCCATAAAAAGTGTGTCCTTGGATTAGGACTGCAGTTCACACACATGGATCTCCGGCATCCCATGAGGGATGGAGGGTAGGAGTTGAAAAGAGAGGTAGCTGTGGGAAAAAAACAGCAAAGCTAAGGACTACAGGGGAGGAGTCCTTGGTATGTATGATAAGTGCCATTAAAATTATTTAATGAACAATCGCAAAATGGATCTTACCTACTGGATTGTAGGAAGTAGAGAGCGTGATGGAGTCTACTGGAGATTCAGTAGAGGATCCTCAAGGTGACCTCACAGCAGAGAGGGTGAAGGTCCAATCTGGAACTTGGAGGTGACCCAGGTGTCAACTGGGGTAGTATACGAACGGCAGGTCTTCAGTGGAAAGCTTTATGAAAAAAGCTGAAAACTCTTTTAGCTACAGAGTTATTAACATTGAGGAGTAAAAGAGGAAGACTGACCGATTTAGACAAGTAGCCCAGTCCTAGAGGGAAGAAAGGGTATGGAAAAGAACCCGCATTCCCAAGGAGGACAGATGTGTGAAGGGCTGAAAACCTCAGAACTACTGAAGATCTACACTGTCTTTCCTAGCTGGTGAGAATTAGGAAAGATATTGAAGCATGATGCTTCAGGGATAGCGAGACCTAGAGTAAGGTAGAAGCTGTTGGTACCACAGTAGTGGTTGTGTGCATAACAGCCCCCACATACCGAGGGACAGTATGAAGATATGCCAGCCTACTGTCTGGAAGCTCTAGGAAGGTGGAAACCTTTATAGCATAGACAGTTAGGGAGATAATATGTAACACATATCTACCTATAAAAAGCATCTTGACAGATACATATATAGGGGGATATATATATATATGTATGTGTAAATATATATAGATATATATAGGGCATAACTAATGCACACACAGCTTACAGACATATGTATGTAGAGAATATATAGAGATATATACATACATGAATATGTAAGACTGAAGGTACATGTCTGCAACTAAGCCCCATAAGAACATTCACATGAAAAATGTGAAGGAGAAAGATTCATCTATTTACAAGAAGGTGGAACCTACTTGAAAATATATATAGAGAATCTATTCCTCCAGGCTAAGAGGGTGCAGGAATGCTATCCAGTGAAATAACCAGGATGGTTGCGTGAAAACAGAGGATAATATCAGTCCGTAGCGAACAAGTCGTGAGTTCTGTAGAACTCTGACATGGTAAATGGACAGAAAAAACGCAGAGAAGGAGATACCAGGATGACCCATTGGAGGGACACAGGGGTATCATGCATTACTAGTAGAATATGTGCTGTCCATGAGGAGTAGGATAGCATGAGGCCAAGCTGTACGGAAAAAAGAGCATATTCCTGCAGGATTGGAAAAACTCTTGGACATTCAGGCAGAAAAAGCTTATATCCTGTGTTATAACAGGAGACAAGAGGGTGTGGAGAACCCTCACAGTCATGGAAAATGACTGATAAGCTTTTTCTACTATATAGAATAGCCATCAGAGACAAAGTCCAATGCTCTCTAGCAAGAGCCTATAGTAGAAAGCTTCTCTGAGGATTGCAGAGAGCAGTATGCAGGAGAATCAGGAGATAAAACTGACTATAGGTCAGGTGTGATGCCACATCCCAAGAAATAGAGATGGCCAGGAAGAAGATAATGAGAGAAGCCTGGAGTGAGTAGGGTTATCCAAGATAGATGAGGACTGTCTTGGATCACTGCTAAGGCTAGACAAAAGTAGTGGAAGACAGACTGGAACTTGTAAGAAGTACCAGTAGTTTACTCACTGGAACACCTGCATGAATAAAAGCTAAAAGAGACAGCAGAGAGAATCTTTCTGTGGAAAACAGAGAGAACAGACACAACTGGAATACCACAATCTCCTCAGCAGCCAGCACAAATAGAAACAGCACCAATACCAGACCCATCTCCTCAAAAGCCCGATGGTTCACCCCCAGCCTCCGCAAACTGAAAACCAGACTTAGAAGAACCGAAAGGAAATGGAGAAAAACCAAAAGCGACAGAGACAAAGCAAAATACCTCCATGAACTCAATGCATACCACTCAGAAACTGACAATGCCAAAAGAGCTTACCACACCAAAATCATCGCAACAGCCATAAACAAACCTCGAGAGCTCTTCCAAATTGTCAAAAATCTAACAAAAGCACCCAGTAACTCCGACCAGCTGCCAGACATCCCCCCTGATCTTCTAGCCCGACAATACAAACAGCTGCAGCAACCACAAAACCCACATCACTACGCTGAAACAACAACCAAGACAACTTCCTACACCACCCTGATCAGAGACTGGAATACATTCGACACAACCTCAACAGAAGAAATATCCTCCACCATCTCCTGCTTGAACACCACCACCTCCCCGCTGGATCCTTGCCCTGCCGACTGGATAAAGAAAACCAAAGAAGATCTCAGTGCACCACTAACCCACATCGTAAATGAATCCTTTAAACAAGGACACATGCCAGACGCCCTTAAGACCACAATCATCCGACCAACCCTAAAAAAGCACAACCTAGATCCCCTAGACCCCACCTCCTACAGGCCAGTAGCAAGCCTCCCGCTCACCGCAAAGATAATTGAGAAGATAGTCCAACGTCAGCTTCAAGAACACCTAGACATTAACAACATACTGGACTCGCAGCAACACGGATTCCAACCATTACACGGGGTCGAGACCCTAATGACCATGCTGATGAACACCCTTATCATAGGAACCCAAGAGAAACACTCCGGATACATCCTAATTTTTCTGGATATATCAGCGGCATTCGACACCATCTCCCATAACACCCTCATCCACAGACTCCAAACAATTGGGATCAAAGGTACTGTACTTCAATGGTTCAGGTCCTATCTAACCAACCGACAGCAACTGATCCGCACCAAAACCTCCACCTCATCCCCCTTCCAGCAACATCAAGGAGTACCACAAGGATCCACACTATCAGCCATGCTTTTCAACATCTACCTCCGTCCACTCTGCTCAGTCATACGCACTCACAATGTCAACTTCCACATATACGCCGACGACATAATGCTCTACGCCCCAATTACAACCACGGACCCAACAAACGACCAGCTATCAACCTGCTTCACCGACGTATCCAACTGGCTACAAGAGAACAACTTATCCATTAACATAAAGAAGACTGAAGCCCTTATAGTGACAAAAGACCCAGACTTCAAACCACCCACTCACCTCACCATGGGAACCACGCAAATTCAAGTACAACCACACATAAGATATCTCGGCATTATCATTGACCAAGCCCTAACTCTTAAGCAACAAATCAACAAGACCACGAGAACTGTATTCCATAAGGCGAAAACGGTACAACGCCTCCGACCCCTCCTCGAACCACAAGACTTCAGGACAGTAATGCAAGCTCTAACACTCCCTCATCTGGACTACTGCAACATAATCTACCATGGCCTACCTGCCACACAGACCAATCCCCTCCGAAATGCCCTAAACACCACGGCGAGAATAATTCACAATGCAAGGAAACGAGACCACATCACCCCAATTCTGAGGGACCTTCATATTCTCCCCATCGAAGCAAGAATCAAGTACAAAACTCTTCTACTCACCCACAAAACCATCCACCAAACACAGGGCACCCTACTGCCTCGCCCAACCCACAGCAGAACAACCAGACAATCCTCCAACAGCTCTGTTGCCATCCCCCACAAAAGAACCAAAGCAACTCAACGGACCTGCAACAGAGCCTTTGAACTCTATGCCCCATCCCTCTGGAACTCTCTACCAAACCACATCAGGAACAACGGTGATCTCCCATCATTCAAAAAGCAGCTAAAAACCATCCTATTCCAAGAACATCTCTGAATAGGAACCCCCCCCCCCCTATTTCTCTCCAAGATCTCCAAACCAGTAACTATGCTATCTTGTCAGTCTCTATGTTCACCCCAAAAATCATCAATGTTGAACCCCCGGTGATGGCCCTCCCCCATTTGATTCCCCCCTCTGGTTATATGTCCCACCGCTTTGACCTGGTGAAAAGCGGGATATAAATACAGTTAAATAAATAAATAAAGGGAGAGGAAAAAATTCCTGTCCCTGTCTGATAAGCTGTCCAGAGAATTTATTCAAGGAAAAAACTCTACACTGGAATGAAAGGCCAGAGAAGCTGTTCAGTATGGTACCACCCATTCAGGGAAACCCTGGATGAGAGGGTAGAGAGAATAACTGAAGGGTGACTTACCATCTGGTGAGTCAGCTGAAGGAAAAAATGTTCATGTTGGGACAGAAACTATCATGCCAGAGTTCTACACAGAGCCCCAAGGAGTCATCATATCACTCCTATCCTATTCGAACTTCACTGGCTCCCGATATCATATAGGATTTTATACAAAGCCCTTCTCATCACATTCAAGGCAATTCACCAAATCTCATCATCATCATTATCTGACCTCCTGCATTACTCACAAAGTTCCAGATCCCGACGCTCCACAACAGAAAACACACTAGTGATCCCAAAATACCAATCAAAACTCAACCAGACAACTAGCACAAGAGCATTCTCATCCTTTGCCCCTAGATGTTGGAACACGCTACCACCCAACATCAGATCACAAAAGGACCTCTCACAATTTAGAAAAGATCTAAAAACACACCTCTTCCTACAACACTTCCCTCAGAGTATTAACTCCCTAAGTCATTCCCTCCCAACACGAACCAATGATCATGGTTAGTCAAGTACACCCCCATATCCATTTCTCACCCCATTTCAAATCCCCTTAGAGCCCCAAGCCTTTGAACTATAAACATGTGATTTCTTGCTGTAAATAGTTTGAATTCTTGTTATCTATATTTAACCCCAGTTATCCAAGTTCATTCCCTGTTATCTGTAAACTTAACATATGTCCATGCTTAAGTACAATTTGTTAAAATGTAAACTGCGCTGATGACGAAGAGTGCGGTATATAAAAGATGTTAAATAAATAAATAAATAAATAAATCATGGGATAGTTGTTAACTTCTCTTCTTGGAAAGAAGAAGAGGAGAAATCTGTAACCCATGGACAAGAATATCCTGACAGCTTAGCCACGTGTAGAGCTTTAAAGAAAAAAACAGTGAACAAACTTCTGCTAAGAAGAAGTTAACTGCAGGTTGCAACTTTCAAGAACCTATGGCTGCTGGGTATGCTGAGACTGGCTAGAGTTTGGATTCTTCAGACCAGGATGAGGTGTCCCCTGCTTGGGTACCTCTGAATGATGGGCAGAAGAAGAGTGAAACCTTCTTTTCTTAGGGAAAGAAGGTTTGGTAGGATATTTCCTACCTCCTGGGGGAGAAAAAGGCTTAGGATGGTTCTTAAAACCAGGGAAGTCAGTGGAGCAATGAGCAACCTGACATAAAGCCTCCTTATTGAAGAGATTTTCCCCAGTACAAGGAGAATTACCCAGTGTGTGTTGTGCCCATCTACTCAAGTCTGAAGCTTGGAGCCAGGCTCTACGACGTGCTCCTATGGCAATAGCAGAGGATCTGCTGACAGACTCAAAAGAGTCTAGAGAAGCACGAGAAAGAAACCAAGATATATTCTGGCTATGACTAAGAAGCAAGGAATAGTCTGCAGCCTTAGGTTCCGAGAGAAAAGGAGTCAAAAGAGATAATTTTTTGTGACCTCCTGGAGAGGTAGACTCATATAAAAAAATATAAGAGATGATCCTTGATGCCAGCATAGATGTTTGGAAGGTTTGACGTCCAAAGGCATCTAGTGCTTTAGATGCACGACCTGGCGGATAAGAAGAATGCTTCTTCTTGCTTTTTACCTTCCTCATTGCTGATTCCACTACAAGGGAATGATGGGGAAGTTGAGTTTTTTGAAACCCTGGAGAGGGGGGCACCTGATACAGAACATCAGTTGCTGTAGAAGGTGAGGGAACCCTTAAAGGTGATTCCCATATTCTCAGAAGAAGATCCTGCAAAGAATGATGTAAAGGAAGCATTATATTTTCCTTTTCTGCAGGAGAGCCTCGAGTAGGATCACAGCCAGGGATAGGAATAGCAAGAAATGTTGCCATGTCAAGGAGAAATGTCTGAAAAGAAGGATCTCCAATGGGAACTATCCCTGGGTAGGCTGAGGTTGAAGGGGCAGCCTGAGCACCAGAGGATATAGTGGTATGGTGCAGAAAAAGAACCCCACTAGATGGATAGTGGTACTGGCAGTCACGATTTGAGGCAGTCAGTACTGCATCGTCCATGCCAGGTAACGATTCCAAACTAGGCATAGAAAGGATCGATGGTACCGTTGTAACTGCAGGAACCGACATCGATACCGGTAGCCGAGTCGGAATCGGAGACGGTAACGCCCTCGAAGCAGTCATCGGAGGCTGCTCAAGTGGTACCGAGGCGACCAGAAACGCTTGGTAAATATCCTCGGTACTGCGTATCCGGAAACAATATGGGTCAGTTCCGAGACGCGTCGGTACCCAGTCATCTAGACTAGATATCAATTCCAGACTCGGCATCGAAGGGAGCGAGTCTATCGATGCATGTCTAGAGGGTACCGACGTCGGTGGTGATATCGGCAATGTTGCCGACACCGGAAAGTCAATCTGGGTCGTATCGATCGGTCCCGAAGGTACCGAGGACGCCAACTGACGATCCTTGATGAAGAGTGGAGCACTCAACACCGATGCCGATGCCGGGGAATCGATACCGCTCGAAGCGGATGCCACCACCGAGCATGGCTGAGATACAGGAAAGTCAATCTGGAACGTATCGATCGGTCCCGAAGGTACCGATGATGCCAGATGGCGATCCCTGGTGAAGAGTGGAGTACTCAACACCGATGCCGATGTATCGGTACCGCTCGAAGCGGATGCCACCACCAAGCATGGCTCAGGTATGTTCTGAGAGGGGTGAGCCCCAGGAACAACCGGAAACCCCTGAAATGCTTTGGAGTCCGGAGACTCCCGCCGGGGTTTTAATACCAATGGGGACTTGAGGGCAAGGCCGGAGCCGTCATCATGCTGGGCATGAGACTTACCACTCAAGGATTGGCTAGTCTTAACAGACTGTTTGTGGGTTACCTGATCCTGTAGAGAAGAAAAAGCCGGTGCCCTCACTCCAGGAGGGAAAACGGTATCGAGGGAAACTCGAAAGAGGGAAGTTCTTCTCACAGATTCGCAGCCTGATTGTTCAGGGGAAAAAGGGTCAGGACCCACACAGGTTAGACACCAGGCATTGGAGTCTAAAAAGAAAACTGTGTTTCCATAGTGAAGGCACTTCTTAGGGGAAGAAGGCTCCATGATGGAGAGGCCTTGCAGGCCCAAAATATTTAAGGCAGAAACTGAGGGAAAAATCTCCCTGAGTTTAAGAAAAAGAAAAGAAAACCCCACCGGCGGTACCAGTGGCGGCGGGAGAAACAGCCGCGACCACAAGAAAACAAGAAATAAAGAATTTAAAGAAAAAAGTTTCTGCGGTGACAGGAGGACGTCCTGCCGGCTCCGCGGAAAAACGAAAACTGAGGAGAGGCAGTGGAAAAGGCAGGAAGGCAGTGCGCAGGCGTGAGGGATGCTCCCAAAAGCTTTCTGATTGGATGCTGGGGAGCATTCCCGTGCAGGCTCCGTCGGTACCGACGTACCCATATGTGAAGACTCATTCCTGCTTGTTCCTGGAGATATACATTTTGCACTTTAGTGGAAGAACAAGAGCATGACCAAGAGCAAAGGACTTTGAGTCTGTAGGAAGGAAGAGGCAATGAAAACAAACTTTATACATCATAAGGCAGATTCTGTGGAGACAAGCCAGGAGGAGAACATCAAGTCATAACAATCAACAAACTTGGATGCAAAAGCATAGCTTATTTTCTCCTTGTAAAAATGGACATAGGGCAACGCTTTTTGTTTTGTCATTTCAGTATTCATTCCCATTACAGTTCTGCCAGTGCACCTCAGTGCTGACACACAGCACTCCATTATTCCAGTACTGTGATCCAGAGTTCTGGTAAGGTGCCTTTGTCTATTCCACTACTAAATATACACACAAGCCTGCCAATGCACCCCATACTACGTTGGGACTCTCTCTAGTGAACACAGTGCCTCTCTTACCATATTCATACGAATTTGCAATGTGCGAGAGTAAACTACATGAAAAGGAAAGAGAATCTCACTACGATTCATATCATAAGTTTTGAACCTAAACATCTGGCTCCTAGAGGAGTGAAAATCATAGATTAACCTGACAGCACAATTGAGCCATGCAGATGCCACACAGACATGCCAGAATAAAATTCTCTTCCAGACTTATTTTCCCACTTACAGATCCAGGCCATAGAAGTACCTCCCAAGCTTGCCCAAACATAGCTTCAACTGGTAAAGCCCCTACAAAACTCTTTCCCTTTGGGAGGAAAATAGACTTTTTGAGTCTTTACAGTATTTCATGTTTATAAAACAGGCAACCAACCATACAATATCCAATTTACAGAAAGGTTTCTCCCACTGTAAATCATTAGATTACAGATGAAAACAAGACCCTACTGTTCTTAACTGATTTGAGAAGGCAGCTTTACAAAGGGTATCATGTTCTTTATCTGACCCCTTCCTGTAACCTTCTGCAAGTCAGTGTTCTCAAAAAGATGAAATGGCATATGCAGGAAGGACAGACTACCATGTGGTCTTTTTCTGTCATCATGTTTCTATGTTTCTATGATATAAGGAGCTGGAGGCACTTTTGTTGGGCTTGGCTTCGGGAAAGGAGTTTGACATGTATAGGGATCACAGATCTTCATAAGGCACCACTCTGACAAGGAGAGGGGTATTATATAAACTAGGCACACTTCTGATGTAATAGAAAACTATCAAGAAGGAAAAAAAACATTTATTCACACAGAATGAGGCAAAAATGGCTCAGTAGTTATCATATTGTCTTACACAGTGTGAGGGTCAAGAGTGTTTCAGTGATTGCTGCTCCATTGGTCAGGTGTAAGAAATGTCCAGCAGCAATCACTATACTGTGGTCCTCAGCTGGCAATTCAAACCTTAGGGAGGGAAGGGGGTATAGCAGCCAAAAAGACGGTTGACTTAGGCTGCTACCCATGGCAAATGAGATCAGTGGAGAAACATGTAGTGACAAACCCACAAATTATCTGTAAAGATCTCCACAGAGCAAAGGTAAACAAAACTTTAAGCAACAATTTCTGAATGGTTATGTGCACAGAAATTTAAAGCCTGGGTAGTAAAATCCCAGACCTGGAGGCTCCAACTGCAGGAGGCTAGCTTGAATATTGTCACTATCATAAAGAAGTGGTATAAATGAGTACCATGACTTGGATGCAGCTATGCAAAGTTATTCTATTTTAAAAAATGCAGAAACAAAAGGTGAGGAGTGGCATTTTATAAGAGAGAGAACATAAAGGCATTTGAAATGTAAGTGGGATAGTAAAGGCAGGAAGTACCGAGGTTTGTCCCTAGAGCAATAGAAATTGGTGCGATATACAAACCTTCCACACAAGGAAAAAAGTTAGGCAAAGATTGAGTTGAGATTATCAATAAAATTGTAATGAAAAGGGTGATGCTGCTAGTGAGAAACATCAATATGGACTGAGATATCTGGACTACATTTATAATTAAAAACAGAAATTCTGAAATCCTCAAGCAACTTATAACACAGGTGCAAGTAGGAATATTGCTCCAGGTAATTAAAAATGAAGGAAGTATTTCTAATAGTTCTTGTTGTTACATGTTTTTTTAATTAAATATGTTATAGATATATTTTAATTTTGTTTTTATTTGCATTAATTATGAATTAAATATTAAGATTTGTTTAGAATAATGGATAAGTGAGATATTAAATAAATACAAATGAGCCTGATCTCGTTTGATCTCAGAAGCTAAGCTGTATAGGGCCTGGTTAATTTGGATGGGAGATCACTTTGGAATACCAGATGCTGTAGACTTACTGTATAGAAAAAAGGCCTGGCAATCTACTTCCAGTTGCACTGTGCCAAGAAAACCCAGCGATAGGAACAACTACACCCAGGCCCGCCAAAAATCAGCACTCAATAGCACTTAACAATAACATATATTACATTACATGGAGGTTTCCTGTGAGAGCAAAAGCAAAGAAAGGCCACCCACAGGTGAGTCTCCTAGACTTCAGAAATTTGTCATGGCCAGGGTTAAAAGATTTAGGCCGAGGAAAAGTAAATGAGCCAGATCTAAATCAGAGATCTAGAAGTGAAAAGTTCTGCAATACTGCAACAATTTTCCTGAGAAGAGAGTGGAGTTGCTTACCTATAATGGAGTATAATTAGGCAGCAAGAGAAGTCTGACATGTTAGTGAGAGTGATGCCAGCCAATAGCAACGCCACTTCAGAAAAACAAAAGGCTTTTTCTGAGCATGTGCAGGACACATCTATTTTGTACAGCCTTCGACCTCCCATCTTGACCTTCCCTGGCCCCTGCCCATCTTTACTCCCATCTGGCTCCCCTATCCTGTTGTACATTCCTCTCCCAAACTTTTTCCCCTTCATTGTCCTCTATTACTTTCCTGCCCTTCATTGGCGTTCCTTTTCTCCTTTCTGATTATTTTATTTTATTCAATTTTTAACGTAAATTTCTCTGATGTCCCCACTAAGGGCAGCATATCAAATTTTAATAAATAAAATGACTTCCTACACAGCTGTTTACACATAAGACCCCTCAAGTCATAAGAACATAATATAAGCCATACTAAGTCAGATCAAGGTCCATCAAGCCCAGTATCCTGTTTCCAACAGTGGCCAATCTAGGTCACAAGTACCTAGCAGTTTCCCCAAAAGACACAGGTTCCACAATGCTTGTACTGGGGCAAGCAGTGGATATTCTGGGTCCACTTTAATAATGGTTTATAGACTTTTCCTCCAGGAACTTGTCCAAACCTTTTTTAAACTCGGCTACACTAACAGCTTTTACTACATCCTCTGACAGCAAATTCTAGAGTTTGATTACAAGTTGAGTGAAAAAATATTTTCTCTTATTAGTCTTAAATAGGTTACCCTGTAGCTTCATTGCATGCCCACTAGTCTTTCTATATTTTGTTGGCGTAAACAATTGATCTATGTTTACCCGTTGCAATACATTCATTAATTTATAGACCTCTATCATATCTCCCCTCAGCCGTCTCTTTTCAAGGTTGAACAGCCCTAACCTTTTTAGTCTCTCTTCATAGGGGTATCCTTCAATCCCCTTTATCATTTTGGTGGCTCTTCTCTGTACTTTTTCTAATAATGCTATATACTTTTTAAGATCGGCGACCAGAAATGCACACAATATTAAAGGTACGGTCGCACCATGGAACAATACAGAGGCATTATAATATTTTTTGTTTTATTTTCCATTCCTTTCCTTATGATACCTAGCATTCTATTTGCTCTCTTGGCCGCTGCTGCAAACTAGACAGAGGGTTTTAACATGTCATCCACGATGACGCCTAAATCTTTTTCCTGGATGTTTTTTCCTAATGTGGAACCTTGCATCGTGTAACCATAGTTTGGGTTTTTCTTTCCTAGGTGCATAACTTTGCACTTGTCCACATTAAATTTCATTTGCCATTTGGATGCCCAGTCTTCCAATTTATCAAGATCCTCTTGCAATTTTCCACAAACCTCATGGGTTTTAACAACTTTGAATAATTTTGTGTCATCTGCAAATTTGATAACCTCACTCGTTATTCTGATTTCCAGGTCATTTATGAATATGTCAAAAAGCAGCAGACCCAGCACAGATCCCTGGGGTGCTCCACTATTCACCTTTCTCCATTGGGAAAATTGGCCATTTAGCCCTACCATCTGCTTTCTATCTTTTAACCAGTTCCTGATCCACAATAGTACACTGCCGCCTATCCCATGATTTTTTAATTTTGCCAAAAATCTCTCATGAGGGACCTTGTCAAAGGCTTTCTGAAAGTCCAGATACACAATATCCACTGACTCGCATTTGTCTACCTGTTTATTCACACCTACAAAAAAAACATAACAGATTAGTAAGACAAGTCCTTCCTTGGTTAAAGCCATGTTGGCTGTCTCCCACTAAGTCAGCATAAGTTTTAGATAGAGATCTACCCTTAGGAGGATGGCCTGTCTTGGAAAAAGACTTGTGTTTTGATATCCGAGATCCATGTGAAGAAGACGATGTCCTCGATGACGTCGAAGCAGGTGAGACTGCATCTGAGGCAAGCAGGGAGCCAGGTTTCGCGGCCCGATTCTGTAGGCCTCTCTTTTTGTATAAGGGACACTCAGACGGCTGGTGATCTGGGCCAAGGCATTTGAGACACCAGTTGTGGGTATCAGTGGCAGAAATGGTATTACCACACTTGGAACATTTTTTGAAACCACTAGTTGGTTTTTCCATCGTGTCAGTAGACTGGATGGAAGGCCTAAGGCATTGAGCGCTTGAAGAATTAAGTTTTACCTTTTTTTTTTTTTAAACAGAAAGAAGAAGTAAGGATATAGTTTGATTCCGGCATCGACGGGAAGGCAGACGCGACCACAAAAAATAATAATGAAGAAATTTTCTGCGGTGACAGGATTTGCTTCCTGCTGTCTCTACGGAAAATGAAGAACTGAGGAGGGACAGTCACAAAGGTTGGAAGGCAGCAATGCAGGCGCACTGGTATGCTCCCAAAGGCTTTCCTATTGGACGCTGGGGTGCATTCCCACACGGTCTCTATCGATACTGACATCACTCATACATGAAGACTACATTTCTGCTTGTTCCTGGAGATTAATTCAGTTCCTTCTTGTTTGTTTATAGAAACCCTGTTATTTGATTTCCAGACTCATTCATGACTTTTCTGCTTTATAACAGATGGCAAAAGCTGCAGGGGTACTGAATATTGCCATCAAGTTGCCTCACTGACAGCATATGAGCTCCCCATCCTATATAACCTAAGGACATAAGAAATGCCATGCTGTCCATCCAGTCATCCAGGCCACAATTACCCACAAGATCCAAAGAGTACATCCTTTCTTTAATGCTCACTCTAAGGAATAAGCAATGGCTTTCCTAAGTCTATGTGGTTAATGGTTTATTGATTTTTCCTCCAGGAAGTAATCTAAACCCTTTTTAAACCCAGCTATGCTAGATGCTGTGAACCACATCCTCTAGTGAGAGGCCACCAATACAATTGGACATTTCATGAAAACCCTCAGTTCTGCTGAGTCTAAATCGGGGGTTCCCAACTGTCCTGGGGCCTTCCCAGCCAATCGGGTTTTCCGGATAGCCACAATGAATATGCATGAGAGATATTTGCATACAATGGAGGCAATGCATGCAAATCTCTCTCATGCATATTCATTGTGAATATCCTGAAAACCGGACTGGCTAGGAGGTAAGTTTGAGAACCCCTGGTCTAAATGATACCATTCACTATGCAATGCAGAAACTTCAGCTGAGTGGGATGAATCAAAATGTGGGTATATGCTTCTTTGAGATTCAAAGAGCATATCCAGTCCTTTGCATCCAGATAGCAGAGAATGGTCTGTAGGGTATTTCTCCCAAACCAGAAACTTGCTGTGTTCGCTCAAATCCAATATCAGTCTCAAACTTCCTGATTTCTTTAGAATTAGGAAATGTATACCCGGAGAAGAAACTCTTGTTGAAATCTAGTATCAGGGCGAACTCCACTCCTTTCTCCTTGAACAAGGAATCCACTTCTTGCTGCATATCCTAGAAAGAACTTCTTCTGGCTCATCAAACAGGCCAGTCCAGAAGGTTTCAAAGATGACAAAGCGGATATCCCTGGCTCACAGGCTTCAAGAGCCATCTGGATTTTCTTGCCAGAAATTGGAGGAGGATTTGAATTCTGCTCTTACAGCGATAGGAATCTGAATGAAAGAACTAATTATATTGGTTTGTTTTAAAATTTTGGATTGGACTAAGGTCATCTCTTATCCTCCTGATGTCTTGAAGCCTGCAGCTGCTGAAGTGGCTGCTGCTGCTATCTATGCCTTTGGCTGGTAGATTCTTCTTGGGGAGAAATTTTGTTGTCTTCAGTATAGGTAGAGAATCCTCTTTGCTGAGAGTAATTGCTCTGTTATTGCAGAAAAGATAAGCTGTCCTTTACTAGGTCCACTGTTTCCTACACTTTGCGTTTGAATAGATTCTTACCGGTACAAGGGACATTAGCTAATTGATCACATATACTTCCTGGAGACCAGAACTTCAGAGCTATGCTAATTTTCTAGTTCTTAATACCACTGTAGATGCCCTCACCAAGTTGTGGAAGGCTTAATGTGGTTCTGATGAGATGTTTTTCACATTCTTCTGCATTAGGTTAATGTTGGAACTCTTCTCTCTTAGCCAGGGGAAGGGATGCCATGAATTCTTTCAACTTTTGCCAAGTAACTAATTTATATACTGGACTAAGAACAGTTGATATACCATATCCTTGAACTTAACATAGTGCTCTGGTAGATCTTTTTACAAAGCATGTCCCACTTCTTTTGGTTCCTATTCGGGGTTTCTTGGAACGTTTTGTTTTCCTCAAGGCCATTTCCAACTCAGTATCCTGGACCTTGGTGAGCAAAGAATGAGATCCTGCCATATTCTTGGCCAGAGAACCCTAGGCAACTTCTGCAATGGCACCACCCACAGCCTCCTTTGGCATCGATATATCAGAGGAAGCTAAGAAATCTGCCCTAGGATCTTCTTATGCAAGGCAAAGAATACCACCATGGCCATCTTCTCTATGAACGGTACATAACAAGATCTTTCAGCAGTGAACCCAAAACCTCCACATAAACCATGCTAAAACCGAAGTATTAATCGTAACAAAAAACCAATCATATATGCCCCCAACCCACATAACACTACAAAACCAAGAAATTAAAATAAAAAATGAAATAAGATATCTAGGTGTCATCTTAGACACACACCTTACAATGGAAACCCACATCAGAAATACCATAAAGAAAATCTACTTCAAACTTAAAATCCTCAAACAATTACGCCCCCTTGTATTTATACAAGATTTCATTAATATAACTCAGGCTACCATAACTCCCCACTTCGATTTCGCCAACGTAATACTTATAGGCATCTCAAAACAAAACATCAGAAGAATCCAACTTGCGCAAAATGCAACCGCTAGAGTTATATTACAAATAAACTCCCTCCAACATATAACACCGATATTAGCATCCCTTCACTGGTTACCAATACAAAGCAGGATAATATACAAAACAATAATAACGACATTCAAAGCCTTAAACGACTTGGCACCGAAGACATTATGTAATCTAATAGGCAAAGAACCACCTAAGCCCACTCTTAGAAAAGGACAATCAAACAAACTAAAGATTCCAAAAGAATTCATAAAAACCCACAAATTAACAAATAACAGAGCCTTTTCCCATATAGCTCCAACCATCTGGAACTCGTTACCAGAGGACTTGCGATCACTATCAGAGATAATGGAATTCAGAAAAAAATTGAAAACGTATCTATTTAACAAACACTATAATACCTTGGAAAACCCTCCACTCAACCTAGATAAAGGCTAAAATATGAATCTACCCATATCAAGCTAATACACCCTACTATAAAGGATAACATTCAAAACTGACATAAATAACACTACACTCCTATGCCTTATATTCCTATTTGTATATAGTTACAACTGGTATGTTCTGCCTAATGCGGTACAGACAGTACTTCTGTTTAAATTGTTACACACTCTGTTATAGCTGAAATATCCTGATTAGTTGTTGAATCATTGAATTATGCAAGTTAAGATGTTCTATGTAATAAGTTATAATGTTCAATGTTCTATGTAAACAAACTCTGCTTTGTTAACTGTTGTTAATTGTACACCGCAACTGATCGCTGGAAAATGCGGTATATAAATAAGTGTTAAATAAATAAATAAATAAAAGAGCTTCTGGATAGAGCATGCAACAGGTCAGATAGCATATTGGTTGCTTGCTCCATATCTGACCATAATGGGGCATCATTCAAGTATGATAGCCATCTTAGTTTTCTGTATTTCATTGAACATAACGAACTACTCAGGCTTCTGGTAAATACAGGCCATTCTCACACTACTTGAAGACGGAAGCTGGTAGGAGCTGCTGTATTTACCAATTGCTCAGGGATAGGGTGAATATCAACAATTCTAATAAGAACTGCTAGCCTATACAAAGTTGCAAGGCCATGGCATTTTCTAGTTTTTCAAAACAACCTGAGACAGGAGAGGAAAAGGAACAACTTTTTGTGGAAATATTTCAGAGAGAATGTCCAGGAAATGCCACCTTTTCCACAACATATGTGATGGACAAGCATGCTAAATGCAAAAGATATAATTGTGACCCAAGATAAGGTAACTGTGGAAACATCCTGCAATTTCTTGGGTGAAGACTGATCTGATGACTTCGTACCTATCATATCATCATCTTCACAGAACCAGTGTTAGCCACCTGAAACTTCCTAGATGGTAAGAGCTAGATTCTAAGCATTATTTGTAAGATAATCTGTAAAATTTAGATTGAAGTTTGCATATAATCTCTGGAGATCCCCAGTGAAAGCAAAAGGAACAATTACCTAAATTCTGTGCTAATCAAGAGTTACTATGGAGGCATGTTTACTAAAGAGCGATGCATGTTGAAAATTAACATGTGCAAAGTGCTGCCATGGCCCAGAGGCATTTAGTGCACATTAAAATTCTTTAGCGCATTTACCTTTAGCAAATATGCCCCTATATTTTGTAATATTAATAATGTAATAAACTTTTGTCTGAAGTGACCAAATTACTTTTGGTCTTGTTAATTCTATAACTGTCCTTTGGCCATAACACCAGAAATGTTCACAGCATGGAGAGCTGTAAGCAAAGGATTTTTCCAGTGGAGAGCATATATGTATGGGCATCTGGGACTGCAATTCTCAAGTGAGACTTGGGGATGCCACAGACTTTGGCAACTCTGCCTGAGTTGGTGACAATCTGTATTTTGAAGAGAACTTTCTCTGAATTAGAATGGGAGATCCCTGGCTAGTTAAAATCTTCAGTAGTGTAAATCCCCACATCGTGATCTGAGCTGAGGCATTTGTAACACACCTAGTGGAAATCGGTGATAGGCGTCTTCCATCCACAATGGCACTTCTTGAACCGGCATCTGCCATAGGAAGAGGCAGTCTGCAAAGATGAATCCTATGGTCTCCTCTATTCTTCTACTTCTTAAAGGTTTTGTTTATTTGTTTACAGAGTTTAACTGGGTGGAAGTCAAAGTGTTCCCAGGCTGGAAACACACAAGCTGCTATGGCTCAGAGCAAAAACTCTCACTGAAGAAAAAAGGCCAAGAGAGTTTAGCTTGTGTCCTTTCGATAGTTTGGACAAAGACTGAAAGGCCTCATGAGCGAACAGCTGCATGGAGATTCCCATAGAAAAGCCCTTTCATTTTTCTCAACTCAGAGAGCCATCCATGTTGGCGCTGTCAGATGACATCACCCACTTGTGCGACTGCAAAATGTAAGAGTTGGTGTGCCAGTTCAAATCTCTGCTTTTCTCCTATATTTCTGCTGCGCGCATCTCCTACCTGATCTCCTTTTCTCTGAGGCCCTCCTAGCCCTTTTGCACTGTGGTCTCTTCTCCCTCTATCTTCTTCTAGTCTACCGCCCCTTTCCAATCTTCCTGCTTCCTTGGCCGAAATCACTGCCTTTCTGGTGGATATCTCCCTCAGGTATTCCCCTTTAATCATCTTAGGCTAATTTAACTGTCTCCCGTTCTATGATCCACATTCTGACTTCTCTGATCTTATGATATCTGTTTCTCTCAACTGATTTTGGTTCGTACTCACAAGACTGGCCATTCTCTTGATCTTATTTTCTTCCCTTTGACCTCTCTCCCTCAGCCTGCATCCCCCTTTCATCCACCCTGTTTCCTGATCCAACCACTCTTGTCACTTTCTCCTTCTCCCACACAATTGCTCGTCTTTCCTCCTGCATCGAATCCTCCTCTCTGCCTCACTCGATTCCCAACTGACTCACTTCTTGCTTCCTTGACTCTGCTGCCCCCATCACCCCATTAGACCTCAACCATAAATCCTAGCTTCATCATGGCCTCTTTGTTCTTCAGCGTCTGCTATGCCATGCGGAACATCTGTGGCACAAATCCCCTTCCCCCACCTCGCTTTCCCTCTTGAAAGACTGTATCTCCTCTTACAAATCTGCCCTGCAATCAGCCCATTCCACATTTGTCCAGACCCTCATCGCTGCCTCCTCCAACAAACCTCAAAAGTTGTTCTGTATTTTAGACTCTCTTTCCTCCACTGTCACTCCTTCTACTTCCGTCTATCCACTTTCCCCTGAGACCTATGCTTCCTTTTCAGGCTTCTTCCCCTTGGCCTTCCATTCAGGATTCTGGGCTGCATTATTTCTCTTTACTTTCCTCCCCCTCCCTTTCCCAAACAGCACTGTACTTCTCTCTTCCCTTCCTGTCTCCAGCTTTCTTTCTGCCCCTTTTCTTCTGTTATATTTTATTTTTATGCAAACTGCCGTGACAGCCTTCTGGCCATTTGGCAGTATAGCAAAACATCGAAATACATAAATTAAATAAAAACACTGGAAATCACAGAACACACATGCCCTGTTGTGTCTCAAGGTGGTCAAGGAGTACTATTAATGTTGTTTTTACTTGCAGAATAAAGATAAAGGTAAAGCATAAAAATGACAAAAAAATTGTTTGCGTATCTTTCTGTTCTACATCAAACTGCGAAAATCACATTTATTGTAACCAGTGATTTTTTTTAAATTTTATTTATTTACTTATTTGATTAAGTATAAGAAGCGAATATCTGAATATGGATATGTTTTAGCTGCACCACTGAGGTTCCTAACAAATAATTTAGTGATCAATAAAAATGTATGGGTTTGAATATCGCACCAAAGGCCTGTATTTCTCTGTTTATTACACATACACAATTAAACCTATTGCTACCAAGACATCTCATCAGAAGTCTTAGGAGTATGCACCCTCTCTGCATATATGGAGTGGAGGAGTAGCCTAATGGTTAACACACTGGCTTAAGAAACCAAGAGACCAGGCCTTGTGGCCTTGGGCAAGTCATGGCCTCAGAAAAATCCATGTTATCAATGTCCCTGTTTAATGTACATTAACAAGATTAAGTTACAATGTAAACTGCTTTGACTGACATGATAAAGCGTATAAAAAACCTGTTAAATAAATAACAATGTAAAAAGTATGGCATTTGGAGCACACTATCAGGAGTGAGGTGACCCAAAACTTCACAAAGCAGAAAATGTAATGTAGAACTTTATTGCCACAGACGTAGAACTCTATTGTTGTACTCTACATGTCCATGTTTCAGCTTGTGTCTTCAGCAAACACAAATACATATAAGCGTATAAATAAAACATTAAGAAAACAACAATAAAATATAATTAAAAATAATATCAAAACATTGAATAAAACTATAACAGACAGAAGAAAGCATAAAATCATATAAATATTAGGATGACAAAAATATGTATATAGAAAAATATATATAAATAAATATATGCATAAACATAAAAAAGTAGAAGGCACATAAATACTGTTGTCTAGTAATGGCAGATCATCATTACTAGGCACAGATCACCTTTTAAATGACACCAACGATGCATTACGAGTATATATGACAGATAGCCAAAGAAACAGTTAATCATCCAAGGCAAAATAGTGCAAATGAGAATAAAAAACGTACATACATAATAAATAAATAAGTAATCCATAAATAAACAGGAATTAATTCATCGAAAAGAACTGATCATACACACATAAAAAGTAATAAGAATCTCACAAAATAATGTGAAGCCACTTAACCCTCCATTGCCCATGCTCCCTGTAAAATAGTTATCTCCAAGTTATAATGCCCTGTTCAATATAAACCACCTTGATATCATGAAAGGCGGTATATAAGAAATGTTAAATAAATAAATAAATAAAATAAAATAAAATAATGGTATATTTGATTATGGGACCAGGATATAGCAGTTGGTTACAACAATAATAATAATACAGGAGTCAACTTACAATACAATATTAATGTGATCCCACCAATACCCAATAGGGATAACAAGATATATTAATTTTGCTTTATTTCTGCATGATCATGTATGCACAATCGTGTCTACAATACACGGGCAGCTGTCAAATGAACACATGGCAACTCATTTATACTTACCCTTTGTTCTCTCTATACACATACCCCATATATGCATCGCATTTCAAGTCCAACACCCAATACACAGCCCAACACAACCAAAAGGCAAACAGGCACCGACAACAAACCAGCAAGCACTCCAATACAAAACCAAGAAAAGCCCAACCAAGAGTAATTAAAATCAATACCAATCCAAGACCATCACCTCAATTGAAGAAGGGCGCACTAACACCGCACACCTGTATACTAATAAATGCAAGATCCATCAGAAATAAATTACACATCATAACAGACAGGAAACCTGACATACTATGTATCATAGAAACTTGGGTCACGAACACTGACACAGTCCTACTGAACCAACTAAACAACCCAGGATACAAACTATACAACTGTCCTCACAGCAATAGAAGAGGGGCGGAGTCCTAATTATGGCAAGAGACTCCCTGAACCTATCCAACACCACAAAGGAATCTCATGAGGGAATAGATTTCCTAAAAATAGAGAACAAAGAACTAATAAATCTGTCTCTTCTACAAGCCCCCTGCAGCAAATCATGAGGCCCTTGCGGCCGCACTAGAAAACGTATGCACAGCAACAATACAAAAATACCAGATTATCCTAGGAGACTTCAACCTTGCTTCTATCGCTCCCATACACGAAAGCACATTCCTTGAAGCCATGAAACAATTGGGATACAAACAAATAATACAGAATCCCACCCACACCAAGGGAAACTTACTCGACCTGGTATTCTTACCCAAAAGGACACACCGCAATGAAGAAAAAGACCCCGCACCCCAAGTAACACCAGTTCCCTGGTCAGATCATCACCAAATTGTTCCTTGTAAACAGTTGTAACACACTGTACCAATGTTTCATGTAAACCATCCTGACTAGTAGAAAGACGGTATATAAAAACTGTTAAATAAATAAAATAAATAAATAAAATAAATTCAATTCAATTTCTACATGACAGCAAAACATGGAAACCAACAGGTGGGAACAAAAACACAGTATGGTAGGAAATTAAAAAAATTTGACAAAAAAGCCTTAATAAACTCAATCACGTCACACGTAACTAAGGAACACACCGATTTAGAATTGCTAATACACCAATGGAATGAAGGAGTCAAATCAGCTGCAAAACAGATGAGTACCCCAACGATCACGAACAATAAGACAAAGAACAAATCGGAGCCCTGGTACACATCAGCCCTAACCAAAATGAAGAGTCAACTCAGAAAATTGGAAAAAAGATGGCAAACAAAAAAGTCCCCCGAATGCAAAACAGAATACATAACACTCCTCGCAAAATACAAAGAAGAAATCAACACAGCAAAAAAGAACCACCACACCAAGATCTTAAACAAAGCACTGAACAGACCAAGGGAAATGTTTGAACTAGTCACATCTATTACCAAAGCAAGACAGGATGACAGTCCAAACAGTGAAATACAAGCCCAAACCCTAGCCGATCATTATGCTAGCAAACTTAATCCACCAGAAAAGTGTCACGCGCAGACTCTCTCCGCAAACAGCACCCTACAACCTTATCAAGAAACCTTAGACACTGGCGAAAAATGGGACTCCTTCCACACCATAGAAGAGAGGCAGTTAATGAGCAGCATCATCTCAAGCCTGAATACCACTACGTCTCCACTAGACCCTTGTTCAGCAGCCTGGATCAAGGCAACAAAAACAGAAATCGCCCCATCAGTATTGCACATAGTAAACCAATCAATGCACCAAGGAACCATGCCACCAGAACTCAAAAGATCACTCATAAGACCCATCTTAAAAAACAAAACTCTCAAGAAGGACGACCCAGCCTCATATCGCCCCATCTCAAGTATCCCACTCATAGCCAAAGTAGTGGAAAAATCAGTCCAACAACAACTCCAAGACCACATCGACGCCAGAAATGCACTCGATGATCAGCAATATGGCTTCCGTCAACACCATGGAGTAGAAACCCTTCTACTAGTGCTACTGGACAACCTCTACAAAGGCATTGACAACTGCAAGAAAATGTTCATCTTAATATTTATAGACATATCTGCAGCATTCGACACAGTAAACCACAAAATCCTCCTCCCCAGACTTGAAGCCATAGGCATAAAAGGAACCCCACTCAAATGGTTCAACTCATACATATCTAACAGAGTCCAGCAGGTTCAATTCAACCAAGAAACATCAAAAGCATTCCCACAAACACAGGGAATACCACAAGGGTCAGCACTGTCCTCCCTGCTGTTTAACCTCTACCTAAGGCCAGTCTGCGCAATATTCCAACAACACAAGATCAACTACCATCTATATGCAGACGTTATCATGCTGTACACGCAAATAGATGCGAGCAACCCCAACTATAGTAACGTGGAAGCATGCCTAAAGGAAACGCAAGCTTGGCTACAACAGAACAACATGAGCATAAATCACAAAAAACAGAATTAATGTTTCTAAACAAAAACCCAGACTTCAGTCCCCCTCCCCCCCCCCCGACAATACTCCTGAACAACAATTCATACAACATTAAGCAAAAAATACAATATCTGGGCGTGACACTCAACAAAAATCTTAAGATGGAAACCCACCTAAGACTGCTAAACCGGGCCGTATTCTACAAACTAAGAATACTCCAACCACAACGTAACATCATTGAACAGTCCGATTTCCGAAGTGACCCAAACACTGGTCATGCCTCACCTGGACTACTGTAACGGCATCCTCCAAGGACTACCCAAAAAACCCCTCAACATACTTCAAATGGCACAGAACGTCACTGCCCAAATTATAATGAAAGTGCGTGTCTCCGAACACATCACGCCAATACTGATTGACCTCCACTGGCTCCCCATTCATGCCCGCATAAGATATAAAGTAATAGCAACAATATTTAAACTGATCCACAACAAAGCCCCGTCATACCTCTCCACACTTATCGCAACCCAACCCCCCAACAGGACCAGGAGGACACACAACTTAAACAATTTGTGCATCCCACAGAACCTACGCAATACCAAACCCCCCACTAGTAGCAGAGCGTTCATATACACAGTGCCCGCCCCATGGAACAACCTATCATATGAACTAAGAAGCAACAATGATTTGCAAGATTTTCGGAAACACTTAAAAACCTATTTCTTTCAAGAATATTACAACTGATCTAATACAACTGCGCTATATAAATGACCTGAAGCACAAAACTCGGATATGCAACCTGTAATTATATATATGTACAGATAAAATAGCACGCAAGCCTATGTAAATAACCTGAAACGCAAATCACAAATATGCAACCTGTAAATATGTATATATAACATTTCAAATGATTTACTGTATAAATCCAATTATGTGCTATGAAATGAAAATGTATAAATGATTACTATGTGAAGTTTTCGATGCAAACCGCTACTGATCACTGGAAGAAGTGGTATATAAATGTAACCAAATAAATAAATAAAATAAATTATTTCATCACTCCCAGGAAAACTAAAAAGAGTATGACACCATAATAATAGGGAAAATATGGTTACTGAAAACACACTATAATAATTCTTTAATGTGATCACAGACAGATCATGATGCTTCTTTTAAATCCTGGCGATAAATAAAACCAAACAACCACTACTAAAGAAATAACATCAATACCCTCCATATTACATATGTGGAAGCTGACTTCTATGTTATAAAGTTGTGGTCAACATTATTGGCACCCCTGCAGTTCAACCTCTCAATATCTAGTATCTCCTAAAATAAAAAAAAAGTGCAGGAAATAGTATAAAACTGTGTCACTGCCAGGACATGATTATCTTATATTTAACCTGACTGCGATTTATCTCACTCAATATCTATATATAACAAAGAGATAAACTGAATACATTCAATCAGCCCTATTAATTCTATGCTTAATTTATAAGATTTTTGTCAGATCGTTTGCCCTAAGGGGGAACCTTCCCTCTCTCGTAGCAAACCCTCCTTTTCTTCTTTTTTTAAAAAGAGTGCACTCACCCTTTTCATCCACTGAGGCAGAATTACAAAATAATCCTCAGTAAACACGAGAGTGATGTTCCCACCACGAGAATGATATTTTAAGCAAATTTAGCACTCAACTTAACTCAAGGTCCATGAGTCTCAGCGGGGGCTCACCCTCATTTCTTCCAAGATAAACAGTAATGCTGTATCTCCAACATTGGGCACCATGATCCAATACTATAGCTTGATGATGTAGAACATCATGGACCTCAAGATACAAGGAGTCCTCTAAGTACTTTGTTTCTCACTTCTCAAAGACATTCTCGATATATGCAAATATCCCATGGAGACGTATATATCATTGACACAACGTCGTGTTTCAAACCGTGAAACTCCTGGTCCTTCTTCATGCACCTAAATTGAGTACTAAATTTGCTTGGACCTTGAGTTAAGTTGAGTACTAAATTTGCTTAAAGTATCATTCTTGTGTTGGTAACATCACTCTCGTGTTTACTGAGGAATATTTTGTAATTCTGCCTCAGTGGGTGAAAAGGGTGAGTGCACTCTTTTTTAAAAAAAGAAAGGTTTGCTACGAGAGAGGGAAGGTTCCCCTTCAGGGCAAACGATCCGACAAAAATCTTATAAATTAAGCATAGAATTAATAGGGCTGATTGAATGTATTCAGTTTATCTCTTTGTTATATATAGGACATGATTATCGGCACCCTTATAACCTATTCAAATCAGTTTAAACAGAAGAACCATATTTCCATGGCAGTAAAATTAGATGCACCTGCGATCGTCAGTACTCACATGACTTGAATCAACCAATGAATGATGGCTCTAATGTTTAAAATGGCCACATTCACTCCCTGTTCCATTTTCACAATGGTGAAGACAAGAGAGTTGCCTGACTCTGTCAGTAAAGCCATTATCACCAAACATCAAACTTCAAAGGGGTATAAGGCCACCTCCAAAGACCTTGGGATTCCTGTGTCTACAGTTTGCAATGTTATTAAGAAGTTTTCTGCTCATGGAACTAACAAGAACCTGCCAGGATGTGGTGGGAAGAGGAAAATCAATCCAAGAAGTCTTGCAAAGATAAGTGTGAACTTTTGGAAGAACACTACGTACAACATCCAAAGAGTCTGAGGTTGACCTGCAGCAATCTGGCGAGGTGGTTTCAACCCGCACCATATGCCGCACACTAAACAAAGAAGAGCTTCATGGGCGAAGGGCAAGGAGGACACCACTGCTCAAAGACAGACATAAAAGGTCACGCCTGATCTTTGCCCAAACCCACAATCCTTCTGGGAAAGTGTTCTGTGGACAGATGAAATCAAACTTAAGTTCTTTGGCAATGCAGACCAGCGATACATTTATAAGCAAAGAAATGAAGCTTATAAAAATACTCTTCCTATAGTTAAATATGGTGGAGGTTCCATAATGTCGTGGGGCTGTTTTGCTGCCTCAGGAATTGGAGGCCTGGAACATATTAAAGGAATCATGAAGTCAAAGGACTGCCAAGGTATTTTGGATTGAAATGTGCTACTTAGTGTCAGAAAGCTAGGTCTGGGTTAAAGGTCATGAGTCCTCCAGCAGGATAATGACCTAAAACATACATCCAAAAGTACAAAAATGGTTAAAAAGGAAAAAATGGACCATTTTAAACTGGCCTGCAATAAGTCCTGATCTCAGTCCAAACAAGAACCTTTGCAAAGAGCTGAAATCTGTAATTGGCAAAAGAAATCTTATTCATGAGCTGAAACAAATTGCAGTTGAAGAGTGGGAGAAACCTCCAGCAGATAGATGTCCGAGACTTATAGATGGCTACAAGAAATGTTTGAAGGCTGTCATCACTGCCAAGGGTTGTGCAACCAAATATTAGTGAAGGGTACCATTAATCCTGTCCAGGTCATACAGGTCATATTTTGTATTTTTCTCATAAATTACTACATCTAAGTTGCACAGACATCTTTTTTGGTTATACATTTTTCAACATACTGTTAAAATATTATGATGATATATAGTTGGAATATTTCCAATTATTTCTTAAGATATTGCACACAACATATCTAAAATGCAAGGGTGCCAATAATGTGGACCACAATTGCAAGTACAAGATCATATATTTACTAACAATAAGGAAAATCCCCCACAAAAAATAGGGGGTTACTGGGCTGATCGAAACTGAATAAAGTAGCCACGCAGCTCATTCAGTGCACATAAGGGTATAAGTTACTGCAGAAAAAATAAAACACAATGAATAAGTTAAAAAGGGAATAGAAGGATTACCTTTTCCAAGGAAACTCAAAAAAAATGTGTACAGCTGTAATGAGGTGTCATGTACATGGTGGATGAGAAATCATGATTCTTAAAACTGTATAACAATACCTTCTATATGGTGACAAACAGATACTTTTAAACACTAAATTAAAGCGATCAAAACACCAAGCCTCTTTTTTGTATCCATATATGCATATATCTTCCGAGGTAACCAATTAAAATAATCCACATTCTGTATATGAAAAAACTCAGTCCTTGATTATAACTGACAAAATCTTATGTGTACTTGCAACATAGCTGGCCTCACAATAGCAGTGGGTTACTAAAATAACAGAAATAAACATAAGAACCAAGCGATTTAGGCAAAACTTACAAGGGTATAGAAAACAGAGCGCATTCAATAAATTAGTAAAAAAAAGAAGTGACTATACCAATTACTTTTTCTAACTAGGACATTGAGAGGCCCATTTTAAAGTGCACGTCCGAGCCATATGGACAACCAGAAATCTGGACGGCCCGGAGATGCACCCGATTCTGCTCCCACAAGGGAGGGGGGGGGGTAGACACCCCCGCAGGAGCAGAATCGTAGCACAGTGGCTGGATGTCCGGGGAGTGCCCCGATTCTGGCACCCCATACATCCAGCCACTTGCCCGGCTAACTCAGCCAGGTTCCTTAATGGAGTCGCAGTGACATGGCACCACGGGTCGATCTCCAGCAGCCCTCAAAATCTTTCTTTCCCCGTAGCCCGACCCCTGATGCGGCCTTCTAAAGGCAGGGTCGGGCTGCCGGGAAGCTCCTCCACCCCATCGCCCCATTTACCTGGCCCTGCACCGCCGTCCCCGATGTCCAGGGGGACTTATTCCACCTATGAGGTGGAATTTGTCCCGTTGATGTTGGTGATCCCGTACGTCCGGGGTCGCATCCCTGCCCACCCTCGATCTTCCCTCGATCTTCCCTCGGCCTGCCCCCTCCCACCCCTGTCCAGAGCTCCCTGCACATCTCCTATGAACGTGCGGGGAGCTTTGGGCAGGGGATATGGTCCCGGAGTCTCACGGGGATGGACATTCAACCCAGACGTCTATCCCTGCTAAACGCAGCTCGAAATAACCCCCTGAATGTACGGTCCGATATTAAGAAAGCTACACTCCCGATGGGCAGCCATTTTAAACATGTCTTCACACCAAAACCAAAGAGTGACAGTTGCCATGGAAACAATCGATGGTGGATGCAGTACGTCTGTGTCTCGTGTAAGTATGACTCCGGCATAATTCTAGCTTGTTATATATAAACGAACACATAATGCACCCTCAATGTGGACAACAGAAACATAAAGTGGTGATAATAAATAACATAAATGAATATTAAAAACATAGAATTACATAATAAAATAAAATAAAACAGGAGAATGTGCAAGAAACTAGGGGTTATTAGAAATCATTGGAGGGGGATCATGACCAATGGCATATTTGTCACACCAAAAAAAAAAGTTGACTGGCGATTGCAAAATAATATGAGAATAAAAGATAAATAAAACATATATATAGAGCCTGATTCCCTAAGGGGCACGTCTGGGCCGTCAGCGCCTGATTCTGCACTGCAGGAGCAAGATGCTCCCAAGGATGCAAAATTTGGGCCTTGGAGACGGTCCGGCCACCTCAGAAGTGCCAGTGGGACATACTCCTCGCGGCACGACATGCCATATGGTCGCCCGGACCCCGTTGCCCCGCTGCCCGACCCCAACGGGGGTGGTCTTTGTCCCAATAGGGCAGTGGGGACCCACCTTGGCCTGTCACATGCTCCGAGGAGAGAGGGTGCTGGTGACCTCCAAGGGGGGGGGGGGGGCTGCCGGCGACTCCTGGACATACAGAGCCATGAGTGGAAACGGCCCTGTAAATCTGGGGGGCGGTCCCGCCCACGCACCTCCCACTCTCCGCCTCAGCACGCTCCCATCCCCCGTTGCACGCATAACAGCTCTGTGCGTACAGTGGGGGACGGAGGCGGAATACCAGCAAGGCAGATAGCAGGGTAGCAAGTCCTGGTGGGACGTGCTGCCCTGCTATCTGCCTTAAGGAATCGGGACCAAAGTATATTGAAATTTCCTAATTCTCAAACACATCAAAATGTTATAAAAAAAAACCCAAAGTCTAAAATACTAGCAAAACAAGGTGTCTTGACCAAAAAGTACAAAAGCTGTGATAAGAGAAATAATAAAATAGTAAAGTAAAATAGAATAGACAAAAACGATAAAAGAAGGGATGGAGAGAGGGGAGGGGTATGGAAGTGGAAAGGGGGAAGGAGGGAGGGAAGGGGAAGAAAAATTAAAAATCAAAGCTAAATTAAAAATTACAGATAAAAATGTTAGAAGCAAATAAGAGCAGAGTGGATCAGAAGTAAGAAAATAAGGGGATAATAGCAATAAAATTACAAAAAGATTAAGAGATCTGTATCCAAATTAAGACCACTGGATCTACGTGTACAACAAAGTTCCACATTACATATTCTGCTTTGTGAGGTTTTGGTTCACCTCACTCCTGATGGTGTACTTTTGGGGTTTTTGCAAGTGTAAGTGCTTCTATTTGGAATTTTAAGGCATGACACAAAATACAATCACTTGTTAACAGTTTTCTATTACCATGGGACTGGCTGGAAAAGCGTAGTTACTCACCTGTAACAGGTGATCTCCAGGAACAGCAGGAATTAAGTCTTCACATATGGGGTATCGTTAGTACCGATGGAGCCTGCGCGGGAATGCTCCCCAGCGTCCAAAAGGAAAGCTTTTGGGAGCATCCCACAGCACCTGCGTGCTGCCTTCCCAACTCTCCTTCGTCAGTTGAGTTTATAACTGAGACAAAAGGAGAGAAGGAGAGAAAGAGAGAGAGACAACTCCTAGGGGAGGTGGGCGGGCTGTGAAGACTTAATTCCTGCTGTTCCCGGAGATCACCTGTTACAGGTGAGTAACTAGGCTGTCTCCAGGAACAAGCAGGAATGTAGTCTTCACATATGGGGACTCCCCAGCTGAGAGATGCCAGGTGGATGACCCTAGCAAGCTGCGAACCTCTGGTGAGATGGGTCATTCTTCCTCCCTTGGATCTCTGGCATCGAAAACCCGGGACAGTGGGTAGGAGGGAGGAGTAGCCTAGTGGTTGGGGCAAGGTACTTCAGGCCGGAAGGTCAGGGGTTCAAATCCCACTAGAGGACAGCAACCTTGGGCCGGAAGGACTGGGGTTTCTAGTCCCACAGATGCTCCTTGTGGTCTTGGGCAAGCCACTTAACCCTCCATTGCCCATGTTCCCTGTAAGTATTAGTGTATGTGTCTCATATCCCCACATGTTAAATGTATCCCCCAATTGTGTTGTGACCGCTTTGATTGAAGGATAAGGCGGTATACAAAACTGTCTAAATAAAAAAAAATAAAATAAATACTAAATCTGAAAGAGATGCTGTAGAACTGCCTGTCCAAACGAGGCATCCTGACGGGAGTCCTTGTCTTAACAATAATGGGCTGTAAAGGTGTGTACTGAAGCCCAGGTGGCTGCTCTACAGATGTCGTCAATGGACAAAGAACGAAGATTAGTCATCGAGGTTGCCAATGCTCTCACATTGTGAGCTGTGACGTGGCCTTCAAGAGAAAGTCCCTTACTCTTGTATGCAAACGATATGCAATTTGCAATCCATCTAGAGCAGGGGTTCTCAACCCTGTCCTCGGGACCCACCTAGCCAGTCGGGTTTTCAGGATAACCACAATGAATATGCATGGAAGAGATTTGCATATAATGGAGACAGTGTATGCAAATCTCTCTCATACATATTCATTGTGGTTATCCTGAAAACCCGACTGGCTAGGTGGGTCCCGAGGACAGGCTTGAGAACCCCTGATCTAGAGAGAGTTCTTTTGGAAACTGGAAGTCCCAAATGACTAGAATCAAAAGCAACGAAAAGCTGAGAAGAATTTCTATGTTGCTTAGTTCTTTGAAGGTAAAAAGCCAAGGCTCTTTTACAACCCAAGGTATGAAGGAACCTTTCTGCATTAGAGACATGAGGCTTAGGAAAGAATACAGGAAGGTAAACCACTTGGTTTAAATGAAAAGGCGAAATCACCTTTAGCATGAAGTGAGGATGAGTCCTAGGAACTACCTTATCATGGTGAAATCTTGTATAAGGAGGATCGGCCACTAAGGCCTGCAACTCACTGATGCGTCTTGTAGAAGTGAGAGCAACTAGGAAGATGACTTTCCAGGAAAGAAACTTCAGGTCCGTAGTGGCTAAGGGCTCAAAGGGTGGTTTCATAAGCTGCCCGAGAACAAGATTAAGATCCCATGCCACCGGCGGCGGCGTAATGGGAGGTTTTGTTAAGAGCAGACTTCTCATTAAGCTTGCTACGAGTGGATGAGAGGAGATAGGTTGTCCATCTAGTGGTCTGTGGGAAGCAGCAATGGCATTAAGACGAACCCTTATTGAATTGGTTTTAAGACCAGAATTTGATAAGTGGAGGAGATACTCCAGTAGCGATTCCACAGGCACCGAAAAGGGGGTAATTCCCCTTTGAGAACACCATACAGAGAACCTTTTCCACTTAAAGGTGTAGGATCACCTTGTGGAGGGCTTTCTGGAAGCCACAAGGATATCCTTTACCTGTTGAGAAAGGTTGATATCTAGGAATCCTAGGCTTTCAGCAACCAGGTCCTGAGGTGCAGGGACTGGGGATTGGGATGCAGTAGAGTCCTGTTCTCTTGGGAAAGAAGATCTGGAGCATATCCCAACTCCAGAGGTGTGGCTTGAGAGGGATGCAGAAGCAGAGGATACCATGTTTGCCGTGGCCAACGTGGAGCTATGAGTATCATACGACCTCTGTCTCTCTGAAGCTTGAACAACGTTTTGGGAATGAGGGGAATGGATGAGAAGGCATAGAGGAAGTCCTGACCCCAGTGGAGGAAAGCATCCCTTGCCTGACAGTTTTGAGCCGGAATTCTGGAACAGAATTGGGGAAGTTTGGCATTCTGTGGACTTGCAAAGAGATCTATATCTGGGGTTCCCCAGATTCGGAACACTCGAGCAAGTTGGTCTGAGTGAAGAAACCATTCGTGTGGCAGCAATATTCGACTTAGTTTGTCTGCCCAAAGATTTTGAATGCCCGGAAGATATACCACTAGCAGGTGGATTTGAAGCTCTCTGGCGAGGGCCCACAGTCGCAAAGCTTCGCTGCATAACGACAGAGAGCCCGTACCGCCCTGCTTGTTCACATAGAACATGGCTACTTGATTGTCGGTTTGAACCAGAACTGTCTTGTAGCTGAGCTGGGCCTGGAATACTTGAAGAGCATAAAAGATGGCTCTGAGTTCTAGGGGGTTTATGGGAAGACAATCCTCCTGTGGGGTCCAGAAACCCTCAGTTGAGAGATCATGCAAGTGAGCTCCCCAGCCCAACTTGGACGCATCTGTTGTTAGGGTGGCTTGGCATAGGGGCTGCTGGAAAGGAGAACCTATGAGAAAGTTTTCCAGGGATTGCCACCATTGGAGGGACAAAATGATGCATGTGGAGTTTTTTATTTTGTCCGATAGGCGAAACGAGGCCTGTGTCCACTGAGAGGATAGGGTCCACTAGGCTGCTCGCATATGAAGGTGAGCATAAGGAACCACATGGACAGTGGATGCCATATGCCCCAGGAGCTGAAGCATTTCCCGAGCAGTCAAGAAAACCTTCAGAGCTGCTTGGGATGCCAGCTGTATTATACAAAGACAACGTGGCTGTGGCAGGAAAGCACAGTTACTTACCTGTAACAGGTGATCTCTGGGAACAGCAGGAATTAGTCCTCACATATGGGTACGTCGGAACCGACGGAGCCTGCGCGGGAAAGCTCCCCAGCTTCCCTGAAAGGAAGCTTTTGGGGCCTCCCACTGCACATGCGCGCTGCCTTCCCGCCTTCCTGACCAGCTCTCCTCAGTTCGAGTTTATAGCTGAGACAATAGAGAGAGGAAAGGAAGATAGATAGAAGATACAACTCCTAGGGGAGGTGGGTGGGTTGTGAGGACTAATTCCTGCTGTTCCCAGAGATCACCTGTTACAGGTAAGTAACTGTGCTATCTCCAGGAACAAGCAGGAATAAGTCCTCACATATGGGGACTCCCTAGCTAAGATGCCTGGGAGATCCCGTTCCAAGGGTTCGCCATCTTCGTATGGATCTCAGGCATCCATCCTGGGAAGGTGGGCAGGAGTTGTTCAAGTATAGAACAGGTGTTTGAGGACAGCCTGACCAAACAAGGCATCCCGGCGGGAGTCCTTGTCCAAGCAGTAATGGGCTGTGAAGGTATGTACCGAGGCCCATGTGGCGGCTCGACAGATCTGATCTATGGATACAGAGTGAAGATGAGCCATAGAAGTGGCCATGGCTCTCACATTGTGAGCTGTGACATGGCCTTCCAGAGAAATGTTTTTACTCTGGTAAGGAAAGGAAATACACTGAGCAATCCAATTGGAACGTGTACGTTTGGAGATTGGACGTCCCAAATGAGAAGGATCAAAAGCCACGAAAAGCTGGGAAGACTTTCGATGTGGCTGAGTCCTGTTGAGGTAAAAGGCAAGAGCTCTTTTACAATCTAAAGTATGAAGGTTCCTCTCTGCACTGGATGCATGAGGAGCTGGAAAAAAGACAGGTAGATATACCTCTTGATTAAGATGAAAAGGCGAGACCACTTTAGGCATAAAGTGGGGATTCGTCCTTAGGACCACCTTATCATGATGAAACCTGGTATAAGGTGGATGAGCCACTAAGGCCTGTAGTTCACTGATGCGGCGAGCCGAAGTGACTGCAATAAGGAAAAGGACCTTCCAGGAAAGAAATTTCAAGGAGGTAGAAACCAACGGTTCAAAAGGTGGCTTCATAAGCTGACCTAGAACTAGGTTCAAGTCCCATGCTACCGGAGGAGGTCGGATGGGAGGCTTAGTTAGAGTCAGGCCTCTCATGAATCTTGCAACAAGCGGATGAGAGGAGACAGGTTGTCCATTTATAGGTGTTAAGGATGCTGCAATAGCACTCAAATGGACTCTTACTGAATTCGTCTTAAGGCCTGCATTAGAAAGATGCAGGAGATAGTCTAGTAGAGAATTCAAAGGAAGTGCTAGAGGGTCAAGACCCTGTTGAGCACACCAAATGGAAAAGCGTTTTCATTTGAAAGCATAGGAACGCCTCGTGGAGGGTTTCCTAGAGGCATGAAGGATATCTTTCACTGGTTGAGAAAGATTGAAGACATGAAGGCTTAGGCCTTCAGTAACCAAGCTCTGAGGTGTAGGGACTTGGGGTTTGGCTGCCACAAAGTCCCTTTCTCCTGAGAGAGAAGGTCTGGCGCAGCTCCCAGGTCCAGGGAGGGTCCCTGGGAGAGATGCAGAAGTAGAGGGAACCACACTTGGCGTGGCCAGCGTGGAGCTATGAGGATCATCGATCCGTGATCCCTCTGGAGTTTGAACAGAGTCTTGGGAATCAAAGGAATGGGTGGAAAGGCATATAGGAATTCCTGACCCCAATGCAGGAGAAAGGCGTCGTTGGCCTGAGCTCCCTGACACGGAGTCCTGGAACAGAACCGGGGAAGTTTGGCATTCCACGGACTTGCAAAGAGGTCTATGTCCGGGGTTCCCCATTCCTGAAAGATTCTGCCTATCTGGTCCATATGTAGGGACCATTCGTGTGGAAGCAGAACTCGACTGAGTCTGTCTGCCCGAGAGTTTTGAACCCCTGGAAGATATACTGCCAGAAGATGAATTTGATGCTCTCTGGCGAAGGCCCATAATCTGAGAGCTTCGTTGCAAAGCGACAGAGAGCCTGTCCCTCCTTGTTTGTTTACGTAGAACATGGCCACCTGATTGTCTGTCTGAACTAGGACGGTCAGGTTGACAAGGAGGGTATGGAAGACTTTGAGGGCAAAGAAGATTGCTCGCAGTTCCAGAAGGTTGATGTGAAGGGTGGTCTCCTGCGGAGACCAAGTACCCTGAGTGGAGAGGGATTGTAGAAGGGCTCCCCACCCTGTTTGGGAGGCATCTGTTGTGAGGGTTGCTTGGGGCAACAAAGGTTGGAAGGGGGCCCCCAACAACAGATTCTTGGTGGACATCCACCATTGGAGGGACCAAAACAGACGCTTTGAGATGAGTATTTGGTCGGAGAGCGCTCCTGATGCTTGAGTCCACTGGGTGGCCAAGGTCCATTGAGCTGCTCTCATATGAAGACGAGCGTAGGGCACCACGTGTACCGTGGAGGCCATGTGGCCCAGAAGTCGCAGCATTTCTTTGGCTGTCAAGTGACTGCTGGACTGAGCTTGGGAGGCCAAGCACAGCAGACGTTGGCCCCGGACTTGAGGTAGGTAGGCCCTTGCAGTGGTGGTGTCCAACTGGGCCCCTATGAATTCTAGAGACTGAGTAGGGGTAAGTTGAGACTTGGGAAGGTTTACCACCAGTCCCAGATACTGCAGAAGGTGCCTTGTGCGGTCCAGGGAAATCTGGGCCTCTGACTGAGATGGAGCTCGGATGAGCCAGTCGTCCAGATATGGGAATACAAAAATTCCCAGACCTCTTAGAAATGCGGCAACAACTGCCATGCATTTGGTGAACACTCTTGGAGCAGAGGCTAGACCGAAGGGAAGTACTCTGTACTGGAAATGTTTTCCCTGAAACAGAAATCTTAGATATTTTCTGTGGGATGGGTGGATGAGTATATGTGTGTACGCATCCTTGAGATCTAGAGAACAAAGCCAATCCTGACTCTGAAGGTATGGAAGGAGAATGCCTAGAGAAAGCATTTTGAATTTCTCCTTGTACAGAAATTTGTTCAATTCTCTCAGATCTAGGATAGGTCTGAATCCCCCTGTCTTCTTTGTTATGAGAAAATAAGGGGAGTAGAATCCTGTCCCTTGTTGAAGAAGAGGAACCTCTTCTATTGCCCCTTGGGCAAGGAGAGAAGAGACTTCCTGATCCAACAGGTCCAGGAGAAATGGGGGAGAATTGAAGTGCCTCACCATGGTATAGGGAGGAAGGTTGGAAAAATGAAGTTTGTAGCCCTCTCTGATGATAGAGAGGGTCCATTGCTCTGATGTGATTTGCTCCCATCTGGGAGCAAAGTGAGCTAACCTTCCGGGAATGGTGAGGTGCTCTGGTTGTTCTAGAGCCAGAAATGTTAAGTTCTCTAGGGGCAAGTCAAAACCCCTGAGGGGGTTGAGCCTGCTGAGGAGTGGTAGATGCTGCAGGCTTTGACTTTGCCTGTTTAGGTTGCTGACGTTTAGCAGCAAAGCGAGGCTGAGAAGATTGTTGGCCAGTATTTGTGGAAAATCTGGCCTTTTTGTAGTAAGGCCTCTTGAAAGACTTTTTCTTGGCAGGAGTAGAGGTAGACTTAGAAAGTCTATCCAAGGTAGCATTTTCTGCGTCCATTTGAGTGGCTTTAATTTGCCAGTCCTTACCAAATAAGTTCTCACCTGTACAGGGCAGATTCCGTAAGCCATCCAGGACCCAGGGTTCTAGGTCAGAGGCCTGGAGCCAAGCAAGTCGTCGGGCTGCAATAGCAATGCCCGAAGCTCTACCGGCACCCTCAAAGGAATCAAAAGCTGCTCTGTTGGAGAACTTAGAAACATCTAGAAGCTGTTTCACCAGAGAAATGAACTCCTCTTTTCTATCCTCAGGGATAAAGGAGGCAAAATGTCGTATCTTTAGGGCAAGTTCCCTGAGAAACATGCCCATATACAGACTGTAAGAATTAATCCTGGCTATAAGCATAGTAGCCTGGAAAATTTTCTTGCCAAAAGAGTCTAGGGTCTTACATTCTCGTCCTGGAGGGGTAGAAGAGTGCCTTTTGGTACTCTTAATCTTTTTCAGTGCAGACTTCACCACAATGGAATGGTGAGGCAACTGAGTCTTTTGAAAACCAGGAGAAGGAGGGACCCGGTACATGGTGTCCAACCTACGAGAATAAGGAGACAACGTTAGAGGAGCCTCCCATAAGTCCATCAAGTGTTCTTGAAGGATTTCATGGATAGGCAGGGTGACTGCCTCTTTAGGAACCTTAGGGTATCCTAAAATATCCAATTTCTTTGACCTAGGTTCTTTTTCAGAGGATGTGGTAATAGAAAGTCCTTTAGCTAGTTCAATAATGAAGTCTTGAAAGGACAAATCCTCTGGTGGAGACATTCTCCTCTTTGGGGAAGAGGGGTCTTCATGAAGAACTAGAGACAGCTCATCAGAGTCCTCAGAGGAGTTAAAATCCTCTGAAGAATCAGAGTATTCTCTATTTGCTTCCAACGCACGATACGCATACCGATCGGTATCGACATCGGGCGTACCGGGTATGGGATCGGTATCGGGTGAAAACCCGGATCCGGCATGCGGAACCGATCTGCGTTTGGAAGTCGATGGTCTCGGTTCCGGTATGAGAGACGATACCGGAACCGGACCCGGTACCGCTGAACGCGGTACCGAGGGCGTCGCAGCATTAATAAAAGCCAGCATGGCCTGCTGCATGGTCTGAACAGTATTGCTCATAGACGCCACTGCTGCCTGGATATCGGTACCGGTATGGGCCGGTACCCCAGAGCAGTCCAACAGGTGATCAGTCGAGGCCGTGCCATCGATGTCAACCTGTAACCCCATAGATGGTGCTTTGGAAGCCAGAGCTTCCCGCCGGGGTTGTTTGGCTGGGGCAGGATCCTCAGACTCAAAAGAGAGAGCCTCTCGATGCTTTGAAGGAGATTTGCTCTTTGAGGACCTGCCCACAGAGGGTTTGGTTACCTGAGATCCATCCGGAGAGGAAGACCTGGATGACTGTGATGCTGGATTATCTGAAGCAAACAGCACATGGAATTTGTTGGCCCAGTTCTGCAACCCACGTTTAGACATCTGGGAGCAGGATGAGCAGTCCGGAATGGAGTGGTCAGGTCCCAAACACTTAAAAAAACCATTCATGGGTGTCTGTGACAGAAATAACAGCACTACACTTGGTACACTTCTTAAAACCAGGGGCTGGTTTCTCCATGAGGAGAATTTGTGAAGGCCTGAGGCCTAACCGAAGTCACCAAGTTGTGCAGAGAAAAGATTTTTTTTTTTTTTTTAAAGGAAAAGAAAAGAGAGACCGGCGGTACCGGTTTCGGTATGGGGAAGGCAGGTACGCGGTCTAAAGAAACAAACTAAAACAATAATTTCTTCAGCGGTGACAGGAACACGACCTGCTGGCTCCGCGGAAAAAGAGAAACTGAGGAGAGCTGGTCAGGAAGGCGGGAAGGCAGCGCGCATGTGCAGTGGGAAGCCCCAAAAGCTTCCTTTCAGGGAAGCTGGGGAGCTTTCCCGCGCAGGCTCCGTCGATTCCGACGTACCCATATGTGAGGACTTATTCCTGCTTGTTCCTGGAGATAGCCCTTGACTGCCTTGTGTCTAGACGAGCCCCTATGAATTCGAGAAACTGCGAAGGGGTGAGATGGGATGAGATTTTGGGATGTTTATGACCAGTCCTAAATACCAAAGGATTCGCAGAGTGCGAGAAAGAGCGAAGCTGGTTTCTGGAGCTGTTGGTGCTCGAATGAGCCAGTCGTCTAAGTAGGGGAAGACGAATAGTCCCAGAGTTCTTAAGAATGCTGCTACTACTGCCATGCATTTTGTGAAGACTCTTGGGGCAGAAGCCAGACCGAAGGGAAGAACCCTGTATTGGAAGTGTCTTCGCAGGAAAAGGAATCAAAGGAATTTCCTGTGATCTGTATGGATGAGAATATGAGTATATGCATCCTTTAGATCTTGGAAGTGTCTTCCCTGGAAAAGGAATCAAAGGAATTTCCTGTGATCTGTATGGATGAGTATATGCATCCTTTAGACCTAGAGAACATAGCCAATCCTGACTCTGAAGGTATGGGAGGAATGTTCTGAGGGAGATCATTTTGAATTTTTCTTGAAACAGATATTTGTTTAATTCTCTGAGGTCCAGAATAGGCCTGTGTCCCCGTTTTCTTGGGAATGAGAAAATATAGGGGGGAGTAGAATCCCATCCCCTGTTGGGGTATGGGTACTTCTTCTATTGCTCCTTGAGCAAGAAGTGATGCGACCTCCTGACCCAAGAGACTGGTGACAGGGACCTGAGAATTGAAATGCTTTATGACTTAGGAGGGACATGCTGTGGAAGTGAAGTCTGTATCCCTCTTGTACAAAGGACAGAGTCCAGTTTTCTGATGTTATTTGTTGCCATCTGCTGGTAAAGCGCAGTTACTCACCTGTAACAGGTGATCTCCGGGAACAGCAGGAATTCAGTCTTCACATATGGGTATCGTCGGTACCGACGGAGCCTGCACAGGAACGCTCCCCAGCGTCCAATAGGAACGCTTTTGGGAGCATCCCTCAGCACATGCGCACTGCCTTCCCGCCTTTCCAACTGTCCCTCTTCAGTTAAGTTTGTAGCTGAGTGAAAGGATAGAGGGAGAGAGGAAAGAGACAGAGAGATAGAGAGACAACTCCTAGGGGAGGTGGGTGGATTGTGAAGACTAAATTCCTGCTGTTCCTGGAGATCACCTGTTACAGGTGAGCAACTATGCTATCTCCAGGAACAAGCAGGAATGTAGTCTTCACATATGGAGACTCCCTAGCTGAAGATGCCAGGGAGATAGCCCCAGGAAGCTGCCACCTATAGTAAGGTGGGCCATGCTTCCCCCCATGGATCTCTGGCATCCCACCAGGTTTGATGGGTAGGAGTTGAATTAGGTCTGAAAGAGATTTTGAAGAACAGCTTGGCCAAAGAAGGCATCCCGACGGGAGGCTTTATCTAGGCAGTAGTGGGTTGTAAAGGTGTGTACGGAAGCTCAGGTGGCTGCTCGACAAATGTCATCGATAGATACAGAGTGAAGGTTAGCTATAGAGGCTGCCATGGCTCTCACATTATGAGCTGTGACATGGCCGTGAAGAGGAAGACTCTTACTCTCATAAGCAAAGGATATACATTGTGCAATCCATTCTGGATAGAGTTTCTCTTGGAAGTCCCAAATGACTAGAATCAAAAGCAATAAAAAGTTGAGAAGACCTATGTTGCTGTGTTCTTTGTAGGTAAAAAGCCAAGGCTCTTTTACAATCTAAAGTATGAAGGTTCCTTTCTGCATTAGAGGCATGAGGCCTCGGAAAGAATACAGGAAGATAAATAGAATGATTTAAATTAAAGGCGAAACCACCTTTGGCATAAAGTGTGGATGAGTTCTGATAACAACCTTATCATGGTGAAACCTAGTATAAGGAGGATCAGCCACCAAAGCTTGCAATTCACTAATGCGATGTGCAGAGGTGATTGCAATTAGGAAGATGACCTTCCAGGATAAAAGCTTTAGGGTTGTAGTGGCTAAAGGTTCAAAGGGCGGTTTCATGAGCTGTCCAAGAACTAGGTTTAAATCCCATGCCACCGGTGGTGGCCTGATGGGAGGCTTTGTTAATAGAAGACCTCTCATAAATCTTGATATGAGTGGATGAGAGGAAATTGGTTGTCCATTTAGAGGCTTATAGGAAGCTGCAATTGCACTAAGATGGACTCTTACTGAATTGGTCTTTAGACCAGAATTTGATAAATAAAGTAGATATTCTAGTATTGATTCCAAAGGAACCTTAGGGGGTTTAACCCCTTTTGCAAACACCAAATAGTAAATCGTTTCCACTTGAAGGCGTAAGAGAGTCTTGTGGAAGGTTTTCTAGAAGCCTGAAGGATATCTTTTACCTGTTGGGAAAGGATGAGATCCTGAAGGTCTAAGCTTTCAACAACCAGGCCCTGAGATGCAGGGACTGGGGATTCGGGTGCCATAGCATCCCGTTCTCGTGGGCGAGATCTGGAGCACACCCTAACTCCAGAGGTGCAGCTTGAGAGAGATGTAGAAGCAGGGGATACCATGTTTGGCATGGCCACCGTGGCGCTATGAGGATCATACGACTTCTGTCTCTCGGAAGCTTGAAGAGTGTTTTGGGGATGAGGGGAATGGGTGGAAAGGCATAGAGGAAGTTGTGACCCCAGTGAAGAAGGAAGGCATCCCTTGCCTGGCAATTCTGAGCCGGAATTCTGGAACAGAACCGGGGAAGTTTGGCATTCAGTGGACTTGCAAACAGGTCTATGCCTGGGGTTCCCCAAATCTGAAATATCTTGGCCACCTAGTCTAGGTGGAGAGACCATTCATGAGGCAGCAATACTCGGCTGAGTTTGTCTGCCCAAAGGTTTTGAATGCCTGGTAGATATACCACAAGAAGGTGAATTTGATGCTCTCTGGTGAGGACCCATAGTCGTAAAGCTTCGTTGTATAACGACAAAGAGCCTGTACCGCTCTGCTTGTTCACGTAGAACATGGCTACTTGATTGTCCATTTGGACTAGGACTGTCTTGTAGCTGAGCTGGGCATGGAATACTCGAAGAGCTAGATATATTGCTCTGAGTTCCAGGAGGTTTATGTGAAGACAAGCCTCCTGTGGAGTCCACGTACCCTGGGTAGAGAGATGATGCAGGTGTGCTCCTCATCCCACCTGTGATGCATCTGTTAGGGTGGCCTGGAATAGGGGTTGCTGGAAAGGAGATCCCACTAGAAGATTTTCCAGTGATTGCCACCATTGGAGGGACAAGATCAGTCGTTGTGAGTTTGATATCTTGTCTGACAGATGTCCTGTGGCCTGTGTCCACTGTGTGGATAGGGTCCACTGGGCTGCTCGCATATGAAGGCGAGCATAGGGAACCACATGAACCGTGGATGCCATATGTCCCAATAGTTGAAGTAGTTCTCGAGCAGTTAGGGAGGACTTCACCGCTGCTTGAGAAGCTAGGTGCACTATGCGAAGACAGCAGGGTTGTGGGAGAAAAGCCCTTGAATGTCTGGTATCTAAACGAGCTCCTATGAACTCCAGGGATTGAGACGGAGCAAGCTGAGATTTTTGGAGGTTTATGACCAATCCCAAGTATTGAAGGATTCACATTGTGCGAGACAGTGCAGAGCTGGCTTCTGGAACCGTAGGTACTCAAATGAGCCAGTCGTCTAAGTACGGGAAGACAAATATCCCTAGGGTTCGCAGAAATGCAGTTACTACTGCCATGCATTTTGTGAATACTCTTGGTGCAGAAGCCAGACCAAAGGGAAGGACCCTGTATTGGAAATGTTTTCCCTTGAAAAGGAATCGTAAGAATTTCCTGTGATCTGGATGGATGAGAATGTGAGTATATGTGTCCTTTAGATCTAGAGAACAAAGCGAATCCTGACTTTGAAGGTATGGCAGAAGAGTTCCCAGAGAAATCATTTTGAACTTTTCTCGGAACAGATATTTGTTCAATTCTCTGAGGTCTAGAATGGGTCTGTGTCATCCTATTTTCTTTGGAATAAGAAAATAGGGGGAGTAGAACCCTGTACACTGGTGAAGAATGGGTACCTCCTCTATTGCTCCTTGAGCAAGGAGTGTTGAGACCTCTCGATCCAGTAGATTGTTTGTAGAGGTTTGGGAATTGAACTGTCTTACGACTGTAGGAGGGGGCACACTGTGAAAATGAAGCTTGTAACCCTCTCCCACAACGGACAGAGTCCAATTTTCTGCTGTTATTTGGTGCCATCTGTTGGCAAAATGACACAACCTGCCTGGAATGTTTAGGGGTTCTGGACCTTTCAGAGGCAGGAAGGTTAAGTTCTCTATGAAGGAGTCAAAGCCCTTGAGGGGGCTGGGCCTGTGGAGCTGGTTGAGCTCTAAGGCCTTTTGGCTTCTTTTGTTGTCTAGATTGTTGTTGTTGACCTTTGTGGGCAACTTGACCCTGAGCTTGCCCTTGCAAACTTCCTGTTTTTGCTAAAAAAAGGGTTTTTTAAAGGGTTTCTTTTTGGCTGGAGTGGCTGTAGATTTTGACAATCTATCTAGAGTGATATTGTCAGCATCTATCTCATTAGCCTTTTCCTGCCAATTCTTGCCAAAGAGGTTTTCTCCTGTGCAAGGGATGTTTCCTAATTTATCCTGTACCCAAATCTCCAAGTCTGATGCCTGAAGCCAGGCAATCCGACGTGCACCAATGGCAATAGCAGAAGTTCTGCTGATGCATTCAAAGCAGTCAAAGGCTGCACGATTTACAAACTTGGAGATGTCTTGAGCATTCTTGACAAGAGTAAGGAAGTCTTGTCATTTGTCATCAGGGAGAATGGGGCTCATAAGCTCCAAATCTCCTGTGACCTCTTTGAGAAACATTCCCATATATAAAATATATGAGCTGATCCTAGCTGAAAGCATGGAAGCCTGAAATGTTTGACGCCCAAAAGTCCTGCATTCACGACCTGGAGGATTGAATGCATGTCTCTGTGCACTTTTCATCCTATGCATGGCTGACTCCACTATCATTGAATGGTGTGGCAGCTGAGTCTTTTGAAAACCAGGACATGGTGGAACTTGATACATGATATCGAGTCTCCTAGAATGAGGAGATGTGGTCAAAGGTGTCTCCCACATTCTGAGCATCAAATCATGAAGAATTTCATAAATGGGCAGAGTGGCTGCTTCCTTGGGAGCCTTAGGGTATTGGAGAATTTCCAATTCCTTTGCTCTAGGTTCTTTTTCAGGAGCTACTGTGATTGAAAGGCCTTGGGCCACATCACGAATAAAATCCTAAAAAGACATGTCTTCCAGAGGAGACATCCTGCATTGGGGGGAAGAGGAGTCTTCCTGGAGAAACACTCTGGTACCGGGAGAATTATCAGAATCCTCGGAATCGGAGGACTCGAAGTATCTCTGATCCCGATGTTCATGCAAAGCCCGGTCTCGGTATCGATCGAAGTCAGTACCGAGTTGGTCTGGTACTGATCTGTCGATGCCAGAAAAAGTCAGCATGGGAAGAATTCCCACCGAGGGCGGTACTGTCGGTGCTGGTACCGGTATCTGTACCAGTGCTGGTACTGGCATCGGCATCTGTGTCGGTACCGGTGCCCGTTGAGCCGCCGGTGTCAACAGTACCGCAGCTGTAAGGAGAGCTGCAAGACTGTGTTCGATAGCGAGGAATCTCTGGTCTATCGATGCTGCCGATGCCTGGGGATCAGTACAGGTAAAAGCGGCCGGAACCCCTGAGCATGGCACCAGTAGTTCTGCCGAGGTCGAGGCCTCGAGAACATCCTGGAACCCTGTTGATGCTTTGGAGGCCAAAGCCTCCCGCCGGGGCTGTTTTGCCAGTGTAGTTTCCTCAAGGGCAATGCCAATGGCCTCTTGATGCTTTGAAGGAGAGCTACCCTTTGAGGACCGGCTCTTATGTTTAGTTACCTGAGATCCATGGGTGGAAGATGAGGCTCTTGAAGACGTCGATGCAATAGACCTGGCATTCAAAGAAAAGAGGGTACCGAGCTTTGCAGCCCGGTTCTGTCTTCCTCTTTTAGTCATCCCCATACAAGAGAGACAGTCAGATGGAGAATGGTCAGGGCCTAAACATTTGAGACACCAGTCATGGGTGTCGGTGACGGAAATGGTACCACCACACTTAGTACATTTTTTAAAACCACTAGCTGGTTTTTCCATCTTTTAGGAAAAATGGGGCCTAATGCCCAAAATGGCACCTAGCACCAAAAGAAAAGTTTCTGAAGAGAACAGTTCAGAAAGTATATATATATATTTTTTTTTTTGTAGAAAAGAAGAAAAAAGAACTGGCGGTACCGGTAGGTGTCGTGCGGAGGCAGACGCGACCACAAGAAAACAAGTTTAAAGAAGACATTTTCTGCGGTGACAGGGTATGTGTCCTGTTGGCTCTGCAGAAAACAAAGAACTGAAGAGGGACAGTTGGAAAGGCGGGAAGGCAGCGCGCATATGCTGAGGGATGCTCCCAAAAGCGTTCCTATTGGACGCTGGGGAACGTTCCCACGCAGGCTCCGTCGGTACCGACGATACCCATATGTGAAGACTACATTCCTGCTTGTTCCTGGAGATAATGGCATAACCTTCCTGGAATGGTGAGGGGTTCTGGACCTTTCAGGGGCAGAAAGACTAAGTTCTCTAGGAAAGAGTCAAAGCCCCTGAGGAGGCTGAGTTTGTGGAGCCGATTGAGTTCTTGGAACTTGTGGCTTCTGCTGCTGTCTGTTCTGTTGGTTCCCCTTTTGGGGAACATGAACTGGACAGTGAGCATGATGGGTGTAAGATGGGTAAACCCTCTTTTTCTTATTGAAAAAGGGTTTCTTGGCTGACTTTTTCTTTGCTGGGTTGGCTGTAGACTGATAGTCTGTTCAAGGTAGTATTTTCAGATTCAAGCTGATTTGCCTTGTCTTGCCAATCCTTGCCATAGAGATTTTCTCCTGTGCAAGAAATATTTCCCAGTTTCTCTTGCACCCATTGTTCTAAGTCCGATGCCTGGAGTCAGGCAATACGACGTGCACCAATGGAAATAGCAGAGGTTCTGTTAATACATTCAAAGTAATCAAAGGTTGCACGGTTCACAAACTTAGAGACATCTTGGGCGTGTTTGACCAGAGTAAGAAAATCCCCTCTTTTGTCCTCAGGACGAAGAGGGCTCATGAGCTCCAAGTCTCCTGTAACTTCTTTGAGGAACATTCCCATATAGAGGATGTAAGAGCTGATCCTGGCTGCCAACATGGAGGATTGAAAGCATCGTCGCCCAAAGGCATTGAGTGTCCTCGACTCATGGCCCGGAGGATTGGAGGAATGCATTTTAGCACTCTTAATCCTACGCATTGCCGATTCCACTACCATTGAATGGTGTGGTAACGGAGTCTTTTGAAACCCAGGACAGCTTGGAGCTTGGTACATGGTATCGAGTTGTCGAGAGTGTGGAGACACCGTTAAAAGGGTTTCCCACATTCTTAGCATAAGATCCTGCAAGATCCTATGAATGGGCAGGGTAGCTGCCTCTTTAGGAGCCTTAGGGTATTGAAGAATTTCTAATTCTTCTTCTCCAGGTTCCTTTTCTGGAGTCACCGTGATTGCAAGACCTCGAGCTACATCACTTATGAAATCCTGGAAGGACAAGTCCTCTGGAGGAGACATTCTGCACGGAGGAGAAGGAGATGGATCCTCCGGAAGGATTGCTCTAGTACCGGCAGAGTCAGAGTCATCGGAATCGAAGGATTCGAAATATCTCTGTGCCGGATGTTCCTGCAATGCTCGGTACCGGTACCGCTCGAAGTCAGTATCAGGGTGTCTCGGTACCGACCCCTCGATACCTGAGATAGACTCAAGGCTTGGCATGGGGGGCAGCATACCTGCCGAGGCAGGTGCACTTGGTACCGGAAACCGATGTCGGTACCGATACCTATGGAACCATCTGTAGCGGTCTTAGCAGTACCGAAGCTGCTAAGAGAGCCGCTAGACTGCGTTCGATAGCGAGGATTCTCTGATCCATCGCTCCTGCCGATGCCTGAGTGTCGGTACCGGTGGAAGCGGCCACGACCCCAGAACATGGCACCAGTAGTTCTGCAGAGGTTGAAGCCTCTGGAACATTCTGGAGCCCCGTTAATGCTTTGGAAACCGAAGCCTCCTGCCGGTGCTGTTTTTCCAGTGAACATTCCTCGAGGGCAATGCCAGTGGCATCTCGATACTTAGAAGGAGATCTACCCTTTGAGGACCGGCCAGTCTTAGAAGACTTAGGTTTAGTTACCTGAGATCCATGGGAGGAAGATGAAGCCCTGGAAGACGTCGATGCAACGGACATCGTATCAGCAGCAAAAAGGGTGCCGAGTTTTGCAGCTCTATTCTGCAGGCCCCTCGGTCATCTTTCTGCAGGAGAGACACTCCGATGGAGAATGGTCAGGACCTAAACATTTAAGACACCATTCATGGGTGTCGGTGACGGATATGGTACCGCCACATTTAGAACATTTCTTAAAACCAATAGCTGGTTTTTCCATGTTTGAAGAAAAAATGGGCCTACTGTCCAAAATGGTGCCTAACCCCGAGAGGGGAAAGGCTCCTAAAGAAAAAATTTTTAGAAGCTAGTTTGTTTGTTTGTTTGTTTTAAAGAAGAAAAGAGAACAGGCGGTACCGGTAGGCATCGAGTGAAGGCAGACGCGACCACAATAAAAACAAAAGAAGAAGAATTTTTCAAAAGCTTTCCTATTGGACGCTGGGGAGCGTCCCTGCGCAGGCTCCGTTGGTACCGACGATACCCCATATGTGAAGACTACATTCTTGCTTGTTCCTGAAGATCTAGTCCATACCCCATGATATCATTTTATCATTTTGTGAGCTAGTGCTTACTGCTCAATAAGAAATAATCTTCAGAAGGTCTTTAGATGAAAGTGGTCTCACTTTACTCCAAAAACAAAGTTACTCACCTGTAGCAAGTGTTCTCCGAGGACAGCGGGAAAAGCCCTCGCACATGGGAGCCTTGCATGGGAACTTCTTTCAGTTCATTCTAAAAGCTTGTAGAGTAATCCCTCTGCACATATGTGCATATTCCCACCTGCCATCATCACGCCTCATCTCCTCAGTCTTAGCAGAATACAACTCCAAAGAGAGGTGGGAAAGTTGTGAGGACTTAACTTGCTGTCCACAGAGAACACCTGCATCAGGTTAGTAGCTGTTTTCTCTGAGGACAAGCAGGATAAGTGCACATATATGGGATTCCCTAGCTACCGACTACCTCGAAACGAAAAAGGGTAAACCAAAGTGTCACAAACAGCAGTCACTAACAAACAAAACAGGGTTTTTATTTTTGACAACAGGCCCTTAGGTAGATCCATGCTGCCTCACACTTGCTGCTAACAAAAAGAAAATGGACCTAGGTGGGATACAGCTGGATTCTCATCCCCAAACAGATTTCAAAGTACAACCTAGTAAAATCTTCTGTTGCATCAAGAGTCCCCTTCCAAATAGTAGTGTGATGTGAATGTATGGACTGAAGTCCAAGCAGCAGACTTCCAATCTCTTTCATGAAAGTAGAGCGCAAATGGGCCACCAACATAGTCATGACTCAGATGTTGTAAGCCAGGGGTCTCAAACATGCGGCCCGCGAGAGCATTTTGTGCGGCCCGCGACGCCACGGAGAATTGTTTTGCTATTTCTTCTGTTTTGTTTCCTTTCTCAGCATGATTCGTGATTCCCGGGGCTGCGCGGTGTTGGTCTGCTTACATGACCAAGTCACGCGCCTGCCGCCTGCCCTCCACCAATCAGCGACAGGCAGGAGGAGGAGAAGAAGGAGAAGGGGGGGGGCCGGGCCCAGAAGCAGTCTGAGCAGCCGCGAGGCACAACGTGCTCTGGAGGATCGCTGCCCTGTTTGGAGGATCGCTGCCCTGTTCGGAGAATCGCCGCGGTAGGTAAGGAAGCACCCGAAATTAAGCCAGCCCTGCCTTCCTCAGTCCCTCTCCTCTTCGGCTTTCAGAGTCGCGAGGGAGGAACTCTACCTTTGCGGTTCTAAGCCGAAGAGGAGAGGGACTGAGGCAAGTAGGGAGGGAGGGAAGCAAACAGGCAGGGAGGGAGGGCTGGCTCTGCCCGGGGGGGGGCAGCGGGCCCTGCGGGACATGAGATTTTTGCCACGGCTGATGATGACTGGCTGGGGGGGGGGTCAGACCTGGTCATGTGCTGTGGGGCTGGGTTTTTTTTAGAGCCGGTAATGTGCTGTGGGGCTGGGGGTCAGAACCATTACCAGTTCTGACCCCCCCCCCCCAGCCCCACAGCACATTACCAGTTCTAAACCCCCCAGCCCCACAGCACACTGGTAATGTGCTGTGGGGCTGGGGTTTTTTTTAGAGCTGGTAATGTGCTGTGGGGCTGGGGGGGGGGGGGGGGTCAGAACTGGTAATGTGCTGTGGGGCTGGGGTTTTTTTAGAGCCGGTAATGTGCTGTGGGGCTGGGGGGGGGGGGGTCAGAACTGGTAATGTGCTGTGGGACTGGGGGTTTTTTAGAGCCGGTAATGTGCTGTGGGGCTGGGGGGGGGTGGTCAGAACTGGTTCTGACCCCCCCCAGCCCCACAGCACATTACCAGTTCTAAACCCCCAGCCCCACAGCACACTGGTAATGTGCTGTGGGGCTGGGGTTTTTTTTAGAGCTGGTAATGTGCTGTGGTGCTGGGGGGGGGGGTCAGAACTGGTAATGTGCTGTGGGGCTGGGGGTTTTTTAGAGCCGGTAATGTGCTGTAGGGTCTGGTGCTTTGTGAGTCCTGGTAGTGCTGTTATGATACGGGGGGTTTGCTATGGGTTCTAAATGGGCAGTGTTAGTAGTAGTTCCTAATGTGCCTGGCGGTTGGCACTGGATTATAGTAATATAGAAATTTTCTAGTCTTTCTTTATCCATGCACTCATTATGCAAATATTTATGCAAATATTTATGCAAATGAGGCCCCCATGTCTTATGCGGCCCCCGGGTTACTTTACAAGTCCTCATTCGGCCCTCAAAGCAATTTGAGTTTGAGACCCCTGTTGTAAGCCATGATGTGACCCTCAAGCTTCAGACCTGCTTGGTGTGGTAACTTCTCAGGCAATATGGGGAGGTCTTATCAGCAGGCTGGAGGTCCTAGTAAACTGCTATATAATAAGGCCATAGTTAGAGGGAGGCAGGGATCATTTAAACTCCAAACACCTAAGAGCCACCCAAAGCAGGTAACCAAGGAGATGGCTCTGTTAGCAGAGTGTGGCTCTTAGGTTCAAACATAAAAATGTTGAGGGGCAGAGAAACAGGAAGGCCCCAAGAAGGAAGGAGGTGCTGTTTTCATGTCCCTGTCCAGGGGTTGGGGCTGGGTAGAAGCTATACTCTGTGCAAGGGTTATCTGTAAAGCGTAGCCTGAATCACTCGCTCTGAAAAAAAGTGAGTTCCAGTTTCACTGGCTCAGAATAAAGAGGGGGTTCGAGTCCCACTGGCTGAGAATAAAGAGTGGGTTCAAGTCCCACTATCTCACGAAAAGGGAGTGGGTTCAAGTCCCACTGCCTCAGAATGAAGAGTGGGTTAAAATCCCACTATTTCAGAAAAGGTGGGAACATACTTCTGCTGTAATTTATAGTACAGTACAATTGCTAAGCAACAGAAATAGCAGAATGAACTATGCTTTTGAGTTGTGAGAAATCCCAGCTAAAATCACTTTGTCATCAGAAGGAGCTGGAGATGTTGAACAAAGGTTGTGAGGACAAGGTTATAAAGATAAAACACAGGAGAATTAGATGTGCAGAGAGGATACTGCAACTTTATTAACTGTGACACAGAAGAGTAGACTTCCTACAGCTGTGTTAACTTGACGGTGCTTGCACAAAAGGGCTGGGAGCCTGTGATAGCTGTAGACTGATTCTTCATTTATGGTTACCAGACAAGAAGTCAGTTTTAAGTTGTTGTGACCAAACCTTTGTATCATTTTGTTTGCATCCTGGCTATTAAAGTTGTTGTGCATATTACAGTACTATGGGAAGTATAGTTTATGCACAGAAACCCATATAGGCTAACAAAGGGAAAGGGGGCCATATAGTGTAAACGTGGCTTGAGACAGCCCAAACTTGCATAGCAGTATCCCCTAGCTGCAACACTGTGAAAGAGATGCAATCTGCCAAAAAACAAAAAAAACTGGATAGACTTTTTATGGTTTTAGTCTGCTCCAAATAGGCATCCAAGGCACTCCTGCAGCCTAACATATGCAAAATGCTCTCATCTTTGTTAGCATGGGGTCTTGGAAAAAATGCTGGAAGAACTATTCACCGATTAAGGTAGAAGTACAACACTACTTTAGAAAAGAATTTCAGATGAACATGCAAAACCACCCTATTCTTGATGTAAAGAGTATGTGCAATACTAGCCTGGAGCTCATTAAGTATGCATACCTTCCTGTCTTCTCAAACACTGATCACACTCCTTTTATCCCTAGTCATGTCACGACTGGACTTCTGCAACCTGGCCCTTGCTGGCATCACTCACACCCAACTACATTGGCTTCAACTGATACAGAACACTGCAGCCCGGATCATTACTCATTCTACACGTCAAGAACATATTACATCAATTCTTAGAAAAGAACCAAGCCAAGGAAAATGGGCAGAGAGTTCACCCAAATACTTTTATTGATCTTTAAAACAGTGGCCAAATCCAACACAGGCCTTGTTTCGTGTCCTACTTCATCAATAACCCCTGATGAAGTAGGACACGAAACACGGCCTGTGTTGTGTTTGGCCACTATTTTAAAGATCAATAAAAGTATTTGGGTGAACTCTCTGCCCATTTTCCTTGGCTTGGTTCTTTTCTCCTTATTTGTGTGGCAGTGTTGCATGGTGGACTGATCTTTACATCAATTCTTATTCAGCTCCACTGCTTTCCTCTCGCCTACCGCATTCATTACAAAATTCTAAGCTTGACCCATCACGCCATATATAAAAATGCTTCCCAATATTTGGCAAATCTGCTCCAATTTCATATCCCCCACCCGTAGCCTCTGCTCAATTCACATTAACCAGTTGATTCTCCCATCATCCTCTTGTTTTCACCTTCAGTCTACCCGACACACTGCCTTTTTCTTCCTGGCTCCCTCCCTCTGGAACTCCCTCCCTTCTGTGCTGCGTCAAGAAAAATCCTTTTTCAAGTTCAAGAACCTCCTGAAGACCCACCTCTTTCAATCTGCATTTGATCTGCCTCCCACTACTCCCTGACCTTTCATGACCCCTCCCACCACTCATGTCTCTAATGGTTCCCTTCCTTTTTTCTTTTCTTTCTGTCATACTGTCCTGTCATACATTGGAGTTCCTTTCCTTTCCCGGCCTTTGGCCAATGCCTTTTATTGTACTCTATATTTGTAAACTGCTCTGGTGTTATGAAGGAGCAGTATATCAAGAAATCTAAAAAACAAACAAACATAAACTGAAGTGATTGCCACCAAAAACAAGACCTTCTAGGTCATATACTTCAATCAACAGGTATCTAGTGGCTCAAAAAGAGCCTTCATCAACTTAGTCAAAATCATATTGATGTCCCAAGACACTGCTGGAGGCTTTAAGAGAGGCTTCATAAAAAGTAAGTCCTATATGAAACAAATAACTAGAGGCTAGAGAGAGATGGGTTTACCTTCTACATCAGGGCCGTACCTAGGGCTGTGGGCACGGCATGGCCGCAGAGGGTGCAAGTACAGAAGGGGCACCAATATCATTACTGGGCTTCCAGGAAGCTCAAAAAGAGTGAGTTATGGGACATGACTGGGTGGATTGGGAGCAGCAGATTCATTAGTCCCACAGGGTGCATTTCTAGCTTGGTACGGTCCTATTCTAAATAATGGTAAGAAGTGCCACTTGCATTGAGGTGAACCCAAAAGAGTTGGTCTTTAATCCTGACTCAGACAAATGTATAAAGTATTCAAGCAGTTTTTGTAAGGGACATTAGACAGTAAACCTCCTCCACTTGAATCCATATGATCTCCATGCGGAATCCCTTCTGGGGGCCAGGAGGACAGAGGCAACACCACTGGCAGGTTCAGATTAGACAAAGCTACCCCCTCAACATCCAAGCTGTGAAAGCTAGGAATTTGATGTTGGGATGCAAGAGAGTTCCCCTGATCCTATGCAAAGTTGCCCGGATGAACCGGGTCTTTATTTATTTATTTACATTCTCTTATATACCGCGCTATTCTGCATTAGTGCGGTTTACATTGAACAAACTGAAATTACATTGAACAGGGCATTATAACTTGGAGATAACTATTTTACAGGGAACATGGGCTATGGAGGGTTAAGTGGCTTGCCCAAGACCACAAGGAGCACCTGTAGGACTAGAAACCCCAGTCCTTCCGGCCCAAGGTTGCTGTCCTCTAGTGGGATTTGAACCCCCGACCTTCCGGCCTGAAGTACCTTGCCCCAACCACTAGGCCATTCCTCCACTCTTCGATGGAAAGCTCTTGCAGAAGAGGAAACCACATCTGCCCTGGGCCAATAAGGATCTGTAATGAGCATGCGCCGGCGTCTCGGAGAGGTGGAGATGCAATGCGGCAGCTTTCTTTCCTTTATGGCAGTTCAACAAAGCGTTGAGACAGGGCATGGAGTTTAAATGTGAACGAAACGCAGTGCTGTGTACTTTCTGACAACTGCTCTCTTTGGAATATCTCCTCTTTGGAGGGTTTTTTGGTGCCTTTATGAATTTGGAGGGTACCTTAGTGGGATGATGCTGGGACTTCAACGACCTACGACGACCCAGATAAGTTAAAGGGTTTCATTGAGTTTTAAGTTTCAAGTTTATTAATTATTTTAAAGGTGGCACCTAATTGTGGGGTTTTTTTCCACCTTTTTTGGCTCTTTAATGGGCGTATTGGACTATAATAAAAATGATTAAAATGGAAGTAACGGCTTCGAGAGGCTATTAACCTCATGGCCGATCTTCCGACAAGAATATATTTTTTGCCTACATTCCATTTTTATATTTGCTCAAATTTTGGCTGGTCACTCTTCTTTTGTTTAGGGATTACTGTTTCCTTAGTGGCAATGGAATATTAGAGACTATCCAACTCTTCAGCCCTGGGCGCCTCCTTCATCTTTAATGGAAATGGAGTGGACTTGACCATTTCCCTAACAAAATCATTGAAGGTCAGCACCTCAGGCAGGGACTTGTGATGCTCATGAGGAGGGGTGTGATCTGAGGGAAGCTCTGGAGACTTCTCCACCGAGAACTATTCAGAATCAAACTCAGATTTCCAGGAGTGCTCAGAATCCTACTCAGATAAGTACTCAAAGGACATCCGAGTCTCTGTCCGGGTCGATTTCTGTCTTGCCAGTGAGGTAGATCTCCTTCGGAAGCACCAAGGCACTGACAACCTCTAGTATCGCAAGGCTCAATCACCTCCTAAAGCACTACAGAATGATATTGGCCGGGCAGAATCCTGTGTCAAAGCCCTTCAAGGTCTTGATAATAATTATTTTCCCATAAGCAGACTTAGAGTTTTGAGGATAGGCTTCATGCACCATTGTGTCATCATCAATGCTGCTGAAGCTGAACCCTCATGGAAGAACAAAGAACATCATTATCCTCTGTTCAAACCCTTTCATGAGCAGTTCTTTGAGGGCTGCCATGGACAAAGGTGTAAGGTCTGCACTTTTGGAGGCTGGCGCAGCCCCTCTGATAGCAAAAAGGATGTGGTTCTCACATTGGAGTTGCTTCGAGGGCTAGGGTTCATCTGAAATCTTGATGCTCTTGACATCGTGCTCCGATGGATCTTGATACCAATGCCTCCACTTGATACTCGCCATCTCCAGTCTGCAATGTCTTTCTTTCTTCAGTATTTAGCTCACGCCTCTCCAGTAGTTTGATGACGAGGACAAATACTTCCTCTTCTATGGGGTGTTATCAGTGGGTGTCTGATACTGGGGAGATCTACTGCGTTCAACTCTGAGTGATCTTGAGAGCCCCTCGATGACGATGTACCACCAGCATCCAATGCAGCTCGAGAAGCATGCAGACTGATATTGCCAATGCTGTAGACAATGGATCAGTCTTCTCAGTGCCAAAAATATGTTCACACTGTTTCTCTCAACCCTGGAATTCTCTTCACCTCATCATCTGTGAACACAAGAAGAAAACTCATAGTCGGGCCTCAAGCACTGCAGGTACCATTTGTGCGTGTCTGTAATAGACATAGTCCCGAGGCACTGAGTGCACTTTTTAAACCCACTGGCCAGACTTTTGGGACATACTGCTCATAAAAACAGCCACTGCAAAATCAAATGACTCAATTTTGATGGAAGAAAAACATTACTTTGAATGGAATATCTGAGATCTAAATGAGGCCTATAGAAACACCACGAGAAAAAGAAATAAAAACTTTAAAACAACCAAAAAATGCTAAATTAAATAAAATTAAAGCATGGGGCTTGGATGGCAGCAGGACAGGCTATTTACAAACTGCCAAAAAACAATGAAAATAATGATCATAGAGGAATATCGCAAACAGATGCCCACAGAAAATTGAAGACTGATTAAATGAGGTGCAGTGGTGGCAGGTAGGAATATGTGCACATGAGCGGAGGGACTACTCTAAAAGCTTCTAGAAGGAGCTGAGAGAAGTTCCAATGCAAGGGCTCCATCGGTGATGTTACCCATGTGTGAGCACTTATCCTGCTTGCCAGGCAGAAGAAGGGGTTCCTATGTTGCAATTATGAATAGAATCTCTTCTCTGCATATTACCCATTGCAATACTGCCTTCTCACCATATATTTAACACTGGCTGATCAGACAAATTCCCAGTTCCATTTTGTGCCTCAATTAGTAATAGTGCACATTTGATAAGGAAGTTGCAATTCTCCCATGTGGAATGCTATACCTGTGCCACCCAGCCTCCAAAAAACAATTCCACATACATACCCAGCTGGTATAGAAAGAGAAAGGGAAGAGAGGTGTGGTACTGGAAAGAGTAGAGCAAGAAAGAGTTGTGCATCTGTGGTAAAGTTCAGTCCTGAACAGTCAGCAGCAAATGGGCTGCAATGCAATTAGACACACAAGAAAGCTGTATGCTTCTATCTGAGGCAGCAAAGAAAGCAATAATCGATTAATCGTAGAAAGAAGCCCAAGAATAAACCATCCATTTGTGCAGCACTAAGCAGATACAAACAATTATGCAGTCACAAAGGGGATTCTATAAAGCACAGTTACTTACCTGTAACAGGTGATCTCTGAGAACAGCAGGAATAAGTCTTTACATATGGGTACGTCGGTACCGACGGAGCCTGCGCGGGAACGCTCCCCAGCGTCCAAAAAGAAAGCTTTTGGGAGCATCCCACACGCATGCGCGCTGCCTTCCCGCCCATTCACTTCCCTCTCATCAGTTGGGTTTGTAGCTGAGACCGAAGGAGGGAAGTAGACAAATTAGAGAGAGAGAGAGAGAGAGAGAGAAACAACTCCATGGGGAGGTGGGTGGGTTGTGAAGACTTATTCCTGCTGTTCCCAGAGATCACCTGTTACAGGTAAGTAACTGTGCTATCTCCAGGAACAAGCAGGAATGAGTCTCCACATATGGGGACTCCAAAGCTAGAGATGCCTGGAGGAGGTCCCAGCATGTTGCAAATCTAATCGATGGGCCATGCTATTTCCCAGAACCTCAGGCATCCAAGGGATGGAGGGTAGGAGTTGAAGTAAAAAGGGTGTGCTGTGGAACAGCTTGACTAAACAAGGTGTCTAGAGAGGAATCCTTGTGTAGATCAGAAATGTTAGTAAATATTGGATTCCAATTTTCTAATGTGGACCTTAGTCAAAAGTACTGCGAAAGTATTTGTTGAGGCTAATATGGTCTGGTGCTAGAAACCAGTACATTATCCTCAAAGAAAATACCTTACTGTAAAGTAGAGGAAATAAATTTTGCAATACAGGCAGAGGTCAGAAGCCTAAATGGCTAGAACTAATCCCAGAAGAAAAAACTGGGAGAGTTTAATGGGGTTGGACTTTGGATGAGAAGCTAAAGCTTCTGTAGGCCAAAATTTGGAGCTCTTTGTCCTTGGAGCAGAAAAAGGCTCTATATATATATATATATAAAGAGAGACTCACTTAATAACAAGAAGGGGTAAGACCTGCTTGAGAATATGGATAGAGAACCCCTTACTGGTTACACGTGGAAGAACCAAGAAGAAGGTTACATGGAAACCAGTGGAATATTCCTAGTCAGAAGGATAGGTCTAGATCTCTTTAAAAATTCTAGACTTTGAATAACCAGAAATGGAGATCTACGTGAAGGGGTGCAGAGAAAACCTTAGTCTTAAGACAATAAGTCTGGATCCTTCTATAACTTCAGTGTGGAGAAAAAGACGCAATAAAAGGGAATACCATATTTGCCCATCTATGAGGGCAACAAGAGTATAATGCGTTCTTTGTTCAGCATAAGCTCCAATGAAGTATTGGGAATTAGAAGGAATGCACTAGACAAGGACAGACTGCAGTGAAAAGAAATGCATCCTTGTTGGAAGAGTTCCACTGGAGATGTGGAACAACTCAGGGAATTAAGCAATTCTTTATGCTTTCACGTGATCTAAGCCCTGGTTCATTTTCCCTAAAAGGAAATTTTAAGGAAGATGGTAAAAGTAGGAAAAAAATGGTCATGTGGGAGCATGATTGGGCAAGCCTTTCAACCATCTGGAAGTTACTCACCAGGAATGGCTCTGACGCTCTCTGGCAAAGGCCCATAGTTGCAGAGCTTTTTGTAGAATTGCAGAGAGCATGTTGTAGGTTGCCCAGGTGAGATCTGGTTGTTTAATTACCAGTGTGCAACCTAATCTATTCTGTGGGAGCCAAAGAATTGAAGATGGCTAAGAATAGCAGACAAGCTGGTTGCCTGCAACGATAAAGTGATCAAGTAGGTTTTGGAACCTCTCTTGGAATTATGTATTACTAAGGCAGCAGAAGAGGTTAGGTCCTATAGATTGAAAAAGGACCGACAGACATAATTAGAAGTGATAAACACTCAATTATGGTCTGATAAGCTGTCTTAAAAGAAATATTTGAAAAGATTGCAGAGGGGAGAAACTCTGTATGGAAATCACTTACTGAAATAGGTATTGAGGACAATCCTATGGCTTAAAAGGTAAGCCCTCCAGTCAAATAGTATCACTCTTAGATTGAAAATCTCAACTAAGAGGGATAGAAAGTAATACAGAGTTGGGAAGACTTACAATTTGGTAAGTCTCTGAAAAGGGTAAAGCTCCCCTGCGGTCAATAGTATAAGATATCCTCGTACAGGACAACTGCCAAGGTGAAGGGCATAGCATACCTTGTAAGTAGTTGTAACTCCTCTGTTTACTTTAAAAGGGGAGGAGAAACCTGTTACCTGTAGGGCATGATTATCCTCAATAGCTCTAAGAGCTGAAAGGATGGATTGCTCTTGGCAAGAGATTCATGCCTAAAATGGAGGATTGAGGCAGTGTATCACTGACCTCTCAATAAGGATGAGAAGAACTGTAAATGCTTCTGTAGTTAAGAAATAGCGGTTCTGAAGCTCAACAGGAAAAAAGATTTAATGAAATAAAATATCAGAAACCCTGCGACTGCTGAGTTTGCTGAGCCTGTTGAGGTTTTGATTTTCTTAGCCTGGAATGATGTTGCCCTTCTTTGGAAACATCTGCATGATGGGTAGAAGATGAATAAAACTTTTTCCCTTTAGGGGAATAAAGTTTGTTAGGAGATTTTTTACTAGCTGGGGTAGAGGAAAGTTTTGACAATCCTCTGAAAGCAACAATATCAGTGTTTAGCTGATTAGCTTGAAATAAAGCATCCTTGTAAAATAGATTTTCACCAGTACAAGGAGTATTATTTCCCAGCTTTTCTTGTACCCATTTGTCCAAGTCTGAAGCCTGGAGCCAGGCCATGCGTCGTGCTCCTATGGCTATAGCAGAAGTTCTGCTAATAGATTCAAAACAGTCCAGGGAAGCACGATTAAGGAATTTAGAGAAATTTTGAGCATGACTGACTAATATGAAAAAGTCTGCTCTTTTATGTTCTTGAAGAAAAGGGTTCAAAAGCTTTAAGTTCTTTGTGACCTCTTCAAGAGATAATCCCATATAGAAAATATATGAGATAAGTCTTGCTGAAAGCATGGATGCCTGGAAGCATCGACATCCAAAGGCATCTAAAGTTCTAGACTCACGACCTGGCGGATAAGAAGAGTGCTTCTTTGCACTCTTAATACGCCTCATTGCTGATTCTACAACAATAGAATGATGAGGAAGTTGAGTCTTTTGAAAACCTGGAGAAGGTGGCACCTTGTACATGGAGTCAGGTGTCTTAGAATGTGGTGATACCGTTAAAGGAGTTTCCCACATCCTTAAAAGTAGATCTTGTAAGATCTGATGCAAAGGAAGCATGATCACCTCCTTTGGAATCTAGGGGGATTACAGGGTCTCTGAATCCCCTGGCAAGGATTCTTTACCAGGTATAGAAATGGCAAGTAACTTTGCCATATCAAGCAGAAAACTTGAAAAGAAATCTCTCCTAAGGAGGACCCTCTAAAATGAGGGGTAAAGGCTAGACTTGCTGAAGATTCAGCCTTGGTACCGATGGATTCATCCCAGTCATCGGGATCGTAAGACCTGAAAGGATGAAGCATCGGATTTTCTTTAGAGCGATGTCTTCGGTACTGCCCGAGGTCGCTACCAAGACGAGTCGGTACTGAATCATCCATGCAAGAGATCGATTCCAGGCTCGGCATCGAAGGAAGCGAGTCTGTCGAAGCAAGCATGGACAGTACCGACACCGATGCCCATGTCGATACCGGTACCGGTACCGCAGCCGATACCGATACTCGAACGGTCTGCAGCAACTCTAGCGGTACCAAAGTAGCCGAGAGCGCTAGACTGCGTTTATTGGTGAGGAGTGTTTCATCCATCACCATAGTCGATGCCGGGGTGTCGGTACTGCTCGAAGCAGCCACAACCACCGAGCATGGCCCAGGTATGTTCATCGAGGTAAGAACCCCGCGAACAACCTGAAGCCCCGTTAATGTTTTGGAGCCCAAAGACTCCCGCCGGGCTTTATTGCCAAAATGTCCTCAAGGGCAAGGCCAGAGCCATCTCGATACTGGGAAGGAGATCTACCACTCGAGGACTGGCTAGTCTTTACAGACTTTTGTTTGGCTACCTGATCCTGTGGAGATATTCTAGCTGGTGACATCGAGTGCGATGTGAACCGGGTATCGAGTTGTGCTCGATTCTGAAGACTTCTTCTGTTTGAGCTCCAGCAGGAAAGACACTCTAGTGGGCAATGGTCAGGACCCAAACATTTTAGACACCAGGTATGGGTGTCTGAAAATATATCTGTACTGCCACACTTTGAGCATTTCTTAAGGATAGTGGCTGGCTTTTCCATAATGTAAAGATAGAGGCCTAGTGGCCTAGAAACCGTCAGACACTAAACAGGAAAAATTTCTGAAGAAAAGAAGAAATTCTTTAGGAAAAAGAAAGAAAAGCACCGGTGGTACCGGTGGCGTCGAGGGAAGGCAGACGCGACCACAAAAAAACTAAGAATAAAAAGAAGAATTTTCTGTGGTGACAGGAATACGTCCTGCCGGCTCCGCAGAAAACGGAAAACTGATGAGAGGGAAGTGAATGGGCGGGAAGGCAGTGCGCATGCGTGTGGGATGCTCCCAAAAGCTTTCTTTTTGGATGCTGGGGAGCATTCCCGCGCAGGCTCCGTCGGTACTGACATACCCATATGTGAAGACTCATTCCTGCTTGTTCCTGGAGACTAACTTTTGTTCAAGTATATCTTCACAACCCTGTGGGGATTTTTATCTTTATTAAATCAAACACATACCTCTATTCTCATTGGAATCTTTCTGTAATCCAATATACTCCTAAGAACTCAACTGATATCACCAACTCATTTCATGTTGTTCAAAAAATTACAAGAACTTTCCTTCACATAAAACTGAAAGAACACTAGTAGAGAAAGCACAGTTACTTACCTGTAACAGGTGATCTCTGGGAACAGCAGGAATAAGTCTTCACATATGGGTATCGTCGGTACCGACGGAGCCTGCGCGGCAACGCTCCCCAGCATCCAAAAGGAAAGCTTTTGGGAGCATCCCACAGCGCCTGCGCGCTGCCTTCCCGCCTTTCCAGTTCGAGTTTTAAAGCTGAGACAAAGAGAGAGTGAGGAAAGGAAAGAAAGATAGAGAGATACAACTCCTAGGGGAGGTGGGTGGGTTGTGAAGACTTATTCCTGCTGTTCCCAGAGATCACCTGTTACAGGTAAGTAACTGTGCTATCTCCAGGAACAAGCAGGAATGAGTCTTCACATGTGGAAACTCCCCAGCTAGAGATGCCTGGGAGATCACCCAGGTCGTGAGTCCCTGGGAAGGGCTCTACCTCCACCCATGAATCTCAGGCATCCAGCCAGGGATGGAGGATAGGAGTTGGTTAGGTATGGAACAGGTGTTTGAGAATAGCCTGACCAAACAAGGCATCCCGGCGGGAGTCCTTGTCCAAGCAGTAATGGGCTGTGAAGGTATGAACCGAGGCCCAGGTGGCCGCTCGACAGATCTGGTCGATGGGGACAGAATTTAGATGAGCCATAGAGGCTGCCATGGCCCTCACATTGTGAGCTGTGACATGGCCCTCCAGAGAAAGGTTCTTACTCTGGTAAGCGAAAGAAATACACTGAGCAATCCAATTGGACAGAGTTCTCTTAGAGACTGGAAGTCCTAAATGAGAGGGATCAAAAGCAACAAAGAGTTGAGAGGACTTTCTATGTTGCTGTGTCCTTTGTAAGTAAAAAGCAAGAGCTCTTTTACAATCCAGGGTATGAAGATTCCTCTCTGCACTTGAAGCATGAGGTCCTGGAAAAAAGACAGGTAAATAAACCTCCTGGTTCAGATGAAAAGGTGAGACCACTTTAGGCATAAAGTGTGGATTAGTCCTGAGGACTACCTTGTCATGATGGAACCTTGTATAAGGAGGATTAGCCACCAAGGCTTGCAGCTCACTGATGCGGCGAGCTGAAGTGACTGCAATGAGAAAAATAACCTTCCAGGAAAGAAATTTCAAGGAGGTAGTGGCTAAGGGTTCAAAAGGTGGCTGCATAAGCTGGCCAAGAACCAGATTCAAGTCCAATGCCACTGGAGGTGGTCTGATGGGAGGTTTAGTCAAAAGAAGGCCTCTCATGAATCTTGCTATAAGAGGAAGAGAGGAAATAGGATGTCCATTGAGAGGTTTAAGGGATGCTGCAATAGCACTCAAATGGACTCTTACTGAATTCGTTTTAAGGCCTGCATGGGATAAATGCAGCAAATACTCTAGTAAAGAATTCAGAGGTATTGCAAGAGGGTTAAGACCCTTCTCTGCACACCAAATGGTAAACCTTTTCCATTTAAAAGCATAGGAACATCTAGTGGAAGGCTTTCTGGAAGCATGAAGGATATCCTTCACTTGCTGAGAAAGATGCAAATCTTGAAGGTCTAGGCCTTCAGCAACCAGGCTCTGAGGTGAAGAGGCTGGGGATTTGGGTGCCACAACGTTCCCTCCTCCTGGGACAGGAGGTCTGGAGCAGATCCCAAGTCCAGGGAGGGAGCTTGGGAGAGATGCAGAAGTAGAGGGTACCACACTTGGCGTGGCCAATGTGGTGCTATGAGGATCATAGACCCCTTGTCTCTCTGAAGGAATTAGGGGAATTAGGGGAATGGGTGGAAAGGCATAGAGGAAGTCTTGCCCCCAATGAAGGAGGAAGGCATCCCTGGCCTGAACTCCCTGACATGGAATCCTGGAACAGAACCGGGGAAGTTTGGCATTCCACAGACTTGCAAAGAGGTCTATGTCTGGGGTTCCCCAAATTCGGAAAATCCTGGCTATTTGGTCCCCATGGAGGGAACGTTCGTGTGGAAGCAGAACTCGACTGAGTCTGTCTGCCCAAGAGTTTTGAACCCCTGGAAGATACACTGCCATGAGATGAATTTGATGCTCTCTGGCGAAGGCCCACAATCTCAGATCTTCGTTGCAAAGCGACAGAGAGCCAGTCCCGCCCTGCTTGTTCACGTAGAACATGGCTACTTGGTTGTCCGTGTGGATGAGGACTGTCTTGTAGCTGAGCAGGGTGTGGAAGACACTGAGAGCTAGAAAAATTGCTCTGAGCTCTAAGAGGTTGATATGTAGAGATGTCTCCTGTAGAGACCAGATGCCTTGAGTGGAGAGATCTTGAAGATGAGCTCCCCAACCTCTTGGAGAGGCATCTGTTGTAAGGGTTGCTTGGGGTAACACCTGTTGAAAGGGGGACCCCAGCAACATATTTTGAGTGGACTTCCACCACTGGAGGGACCAAAAGAGGTGACTGGAGGTTGCTATTTTGTCTGACAGGCAACCGGATGCCTGGGTCCATTGGGTGGACAGAGTCCACTGAGCTGCCCTCATGTGAAGGCGAGCGTAAGGAACCACATGCACAGTGGATGACATGTGGCCTAACAGTTGTAACATCTCTCGAGCAGTTAAATGGGATTTTAACTGAATTTGTGAGACTAACTGCACCAAGCGTAGGCAACAGGCCTGGGGAAGATAGGCCCTTGCAGTTGTGGTATCTAGCAAGGGACCCTATGAACTCTAGAGACTGAGTAGGGGTGAGATGGGATTTTGGAAAGTTTATTACAAGTCCCAGATACTGAAGGATATGCGTTGTGCAGGTTAGAGAAATCTGGGCCTCTGACTGGGATGGAGCTCGGATGAGCCAGTCGTCCAGATATGGGAATACGAATATCCCTAGAGTGCGTAGAAATGCAGCTACTACTGCCATGCATTTTGTGAACACCCTTGGTGCAGAGGCCAGACCGAAAGGAAGCACTCTGTATTGATAGTGCTTCCCTGGATAAAGGAACCAAAGGAACCTTCTGTGTGTTGGATGGATGAGGACATGGGTGTACGCATCCTTGAGGTCTAGAGAGCAAAGCCAATCCTGACTCTGAAGGTATGGAAGGAGAGTACCGAGAGAAATCATCTTGAATTTCTCCTTGCATAGAAACTTGTTCAATTCTCTGAGATCTAATATGGGTCTGTAGCCCCCTTTTTTCTTTGGGATAAGAAAGTAGGGGGAGTAGAACCCTGAGCCCTGTTGAAGAAGGGGTACTTCTTCTATTGCCCCTTGGGCAAGAAGGGTAGTAATCTCCTGACCCAGAAGGTCAAGGAGAGATGTCTGAGAATTGAACTGTCTCACCATGATGTGAGGAGGAAGGTTTAAGAAATGAAGCTTGTACCCCTCCCTTATGATGGAGAGGGTCCATGGCTCTGCTGTGATTTGTTCCCATCTGGGAGCAAAGTAAGCCAACCTTCCTGGAATGGTGAGAGGCTCTGGATGTTCTAGAGCCAGAAAGGCTAAGCTCTCTAGTTGTAAGTCAAAGGCCCTGAGGAGGAGGAGGAGGAGGAGGCTGAGGCTGGGGCCGTAGCAGTCCTAGCAGCCTTAGGCTTGGCCTGTTTCGGTTGTTGCTGTCTCTTTGTATCAAAACGACCTGCAGAAGATGACTGCTGACCATAAGCAGAATAATATTTCCCTTTTTTGGGAAAAAATCCCTTTTTGAACAACCTTTTCTTAAAAGGAGCAGAAGTAGACTTTGAAAGTCTATCTAAAGCAGAATTTTCAGCATCCATTTGGGTGGCCTTTGCTTGCCAATCTTTGCCAAAAAGGTTTTCACCTGTACAAGGAAGGTTTGCTAGTCCATCTTGAACCCAAGGTTCCAAATCAGAAGCTTGTAACCAAGCAACTCTGCGTGCACCTATGGCAATGGCCGAGGCTCTGCTGGCACCTTCAAAAGAGTCAAAGGCTGCACGGTTGGAAAACTTGGAAATATCCTGGGCATGTTTGAGCCAGGTGAGGAACTCTTCCCTTTTATCTTCTGAAATAAAAGGAGATAAAGTTTTCAGGTGATCTGTAACTTCTTTTAGAAACATCCCCATATAGAGACTATAGGAGTTGATTCTGGCAACAAGCATACTGGCCTGGAAAATTCTCCTACCAAAGGCATCTAAGGTTCTGCATTCTCTTTCTGGAGGAGCAGAAGAATGCCTTTTTGTACTCTTTATCTTCTTCATAGCAGACTCCACCACAATGGAGTGGTGAGGAAGCTGAGTCTTATGGAAGCCAGGACAAGGAGGAACACGATACATGGTGTCCAACCTGCGAGAATGAGGGGAAGTGGTGAAAGGAGTCTCCCATATGCCCAACATGTGATCATAAAGAATCTCATGTATTGTTAAAGTGGCTGCCTCTTTAGGAGCCTTAGGATATTGTAAAATATCTAATTTTTTGGCTCTAGGCTCTGTCTCAGGGGCCACTTCCCTAATGAAGTCTTGAAAAGACAAGCCTTCTGGAGGAGACATTCTCCTTTTTGGAGAAGAGGGCTCCTGAGGATGAATCACCGATGCTTCGACAGAGACCTCTGATTCATCAGAGTCTTCAGAGGAATCGAAGTATTGCCTGTCTGGATGCTCCTGCAGAGCCCGATACGCGTACCGGGTGGTATCGACATCGGGAGTGATCGGTACTGGTTCGGTACCGATGGGCATCACAGAACAGTGTACCGCTGCAGTCGACACCGAAGCGGATGTCGATGCAGTCGGTACCGGCAACGGAGTTTGTTGCGGTACCGAAGGCATCGCAGCTTGTATGAATGCCGTGATGGCACGCTGCATGGTCAGGATATTCTGATCCATTGACACAACCAATGTCTGGATGTCGGTACCGGTGGGAACCACCAGTACCCCAGAACATGGCAACAGGTGATCGGTCGAGGCCGAGCCATCGATGTCAACCTGTGACCCCATAGATAAAGCTTTGGAAGCCGGAGCCTCCCGCCGGGGTAATTTTGCTGGTGCGGATTCCTCGAGGGCAAGCCCGGAGGCATCTCGATACTTAGAGGGAGATCTACCCTTCGAGGACTGACTGGATTTAAGTTTGGTTACCTGAGATCCATGTGAGGAAGAAGAAGCCCTGGAAGACGTCGATGCAACCGAAGCTGCATCCGAGGGAAACAGGGTACTGAGCTTAGCTGCTCGATTCTGTAGACCTCTCTTAGACATCATGGAGCAGGACTCACAATCCGCAATGGAGTGGTCAGGATCTAAACATTTTAGACATCATTCATGGGTGTCAGTGACAGAAATAGTGCCGGTGCATTTTTTAAACCCAGAGGCGGGCTTTTCCATGAGGAAAAATTTCCTAGGCCTAAGGCCAAAGAAGAAAATGCACTGAAGTGAGAAAAAACAGTATTTATTTTTTTTTTTAGAATAAAGAAAGAAAAGACCGGCGGTACCGGTCCAGGGTCGAGAAGGCAGAGACGCGCGACCAAAGAAATAAAATAAAATAAAGAAATTCTTCAGCAGTGACAGGAACACGACCTGCTGGCTCCGCGGAAAAGAAGAACTGGAGAGAGGCGGTTAGGAAAGGCGGGAAGGCAGCGCGCAGGCGCTGTGGGATGCTCCCAAAAGCTTTCCTTTTGGACGCTGGGGAGCGTTCCCGCGCAGGCTCCGTCGGTACCGATGATACCCATATGTGAAGACTCATTCCTGCTTGTTCCTGGAGATAGTCATTCACACTCTTTAAAAGTCCCTTTTTCATAGGGAATAGGTCAAGAGATAGGATGACTAATACAAGAAAAGAATCAGAATAAAGACGATAGCATTGACTTGCTTAAAATGACAGCTGCTTCTAAGTCCAGCAGAAAAATCATTAAGTTCAAATTCTGACTGGTTAAATTTGTGTGTGAGGGGGAGGGGAGGAGTAACAGTAATAAGTTTCCATTTTGTTGGCAGGGAATGATGAACCCCTTGCATGGTAGCAGAGTGGAATTCAGAAGTTTACTCTGGACAGAGTTGGAAAATTTATTGCCCTTCTTTACTATACAACATGATGGGGAGAATTAATCTGGGATATAAGAATAGGCCTAAAGGACTTACGATGACATCATTGAGACAGATGACTACCTGATTTCATAGTTCCAGAGCAAAGAGTATAGCCCTGTTGATTAAGTGTGTATCTGCAGCTGAAATGTGATTTTCAGTGCTGGTGAGGTTGCTGATATGGTGTGGAATAGCAATGGCAACAAAAAGAAAAGTTCCGAATGTAGCTTCAGAGGGCCAGCCAGTGTGAAGGCAGAGGCAAAGAAACAGTGGAGCTTGCCTTTCATGTGCTTGTGAACCTCTCTGAGGGAGAAAGAATGCAGGACCCTCTGCTTGGGTCAGAAGAGGATATCCTTACAAAAACTGACATGTTGCACTGGATGTCATAACTTAAAAAAGAAAACTCATTGGCAAAAGTTAAAAAATAAAAGATGCTGTAAAGGAAATTAAATCAGAAATAGAAGAACTGGGTGAATGTCTGGAGATAATCGAGGAGGAGTATGATGAGTCCGTGACTGCCATTAAGAAAACCACGGAGGAACTGCGGGTGGATAATTTGGATCTTGGGTAAAAAGTAGAGAACCCGGAGAATCCAAGAAATAATGTTTGAATTTGAGGTATCCTGGAGAGTAGAGAATACGCTAACACTGTGGAGGTAGTGCAAAAATGTATGTGCAATACTGGAGATGGTGGAGGGCTCACTAGTAAAGTTGGACAGAGCACACCGATCTTTAGGTCCCAGAAGGGGGGGGAAAGGCCTTGTAATATAATAGTGTGCTTTCACTATTTTACCAAAAAGGAACACTTTTTGATTAAAGCAAAGGCTATGAGGGAGATTGTATGGAATAACTTAAAAGATGAAGCGTTTCAAGATCTTTTATTGGGGACACTGCAGCACTGCAGAGTTTTGTGAAATTCCTTGACTGCTGAAAAGGGTGACATTTTACTTAACAGATAATGTCCTTTCTTAAAGTCCTGCTACATCAGTTGAGACAAGTGGGTTGTACTCTCCACCAGTAAAAGTGGATTAATAAGCTATTTAATATAACAATATGTTATTTAATATAACAATAAACTATTTAATATAACATAAATTGATACATCACCAAACCAGATGACATCATCTCAGTCCTTTTTTTCAGCTGGGAAATCCCCTTCAGCGAGGACTGAAACTCAGTTTGGGATTCTTCATGCTTGTCAGCGGAGGGTTCTGAGTCTGCCTTGGGTCTTCCCAGCACATTTATATCTTTGGCATCCTGCCCTTTTGCGTAACAGGTCTGGGCATGCAGCCCAGCACAGACACAAGATGTGTCTCTGGTGGAACAAGTCTGAGCGTGCAGCCTTGGTCAGAGTTCCGATGTGGTAAACCCAATGGACGTGATTTGTAGTGGCCCATTCCGAAACAAGTACGATTTTTAAAGTGTGAGTCATTATCAGACTGTACCTTGCAAGGATAACTATAGTGAAAGGTGATAGAATAAAGTAATTTAATAGCCGCTTGCGTGGTAGCACGTTTGCAAGAATGCACAGTAAGAAAGCCGCTGAATGTATCGACTGCGGTACAAATATATTTACACCCTTGTGATAACGGCAAAGGGCCCACAAAATCAATTTGCCATACTTGTGCGGGCACTAAACCGTGTTTCAATTTACTATGGGTAAGAGCAGGCAAAGCCAGATGCTTAATAGGATGACAAACAAGACATTGCTTGATGACAGTACTACATTGTTCTTTGGTGAGCGGAATGCCCCATGCTTTGGCCCAGTTAATAGTGGCGTCTTCTCCGAGACGCCCATTTCTAAAGTGGCAACATTGGGCAAAGGCTTCTTGTTGTCCTTCAAGGAGGGCCAAAACTGAGTCAGAGGCATTACGGCATGAAGCCTCAGCATCTACACAGGAGTTATAAAGAGATTCTAAATTATCTCTATGTGCATCAACATGATATACTGAAATTGCTTTTATGCACTTTCTTGAACAATCTGTTCCTATAATTCTTTTCTGCAAATATCTTTACCATGAGTTTGCCAGTTGTGCTGCTGCCAGGCAGGCAACCACACAGCCAGGCCATTTGCTGCAGCCCATGAATCAGTGTAGATATGTGCCTCAGCATCAGGTTGCATAATGGCCATGAAAACAGCATACAGTTCTGCAAACCGGCTGCTGTTTCTGGCCCCAGTCTGGGTCAACAATTTTTGTGTGATGGGTTGAGGGCAGCAGATTTCCACATTCTATTCAACGTTACTATTTTTGCAGATCCATCCATAAACCAAGCGTATTGTCACTTCTCAGAAAGGAGATCTGCAGAAGGGACTCCCCACTTTATCAGGGATAGCCCTGTCTCTGGAGATACACTTATTGTTGGGTCTATATCAGTGGCACCAGCAGCTTGCACCAGCTCATGGAGTTTACTGACCCCTGCTCTACCTGGTTTGGCATGTTCTTGTATGTACCATTTCCATTTAATGATACTACTCTCTTGAGCATGCCCAATCCTAAGACTTTTGGGTGCAGTCATTGCCCATGTCATAAGAAGAATCTCGGGGCGCATGTGCACTTCGTTGCTTAAGGTCATAGCTTCCGTATCCACCAGTGACCAATGGCATGACAGAAGTTGCCATTCAAAGGGAGTGTATCACTCTGCTGCATCATGTAGCTTTCAGGTCTAGAATCCCAGAGGAACACGTTTGCCCTGCTGCATCTGCCAAAGAATCCAATCTGCATGAGTGTTAGAAGCAGATACCTGCAATTCGATAGGGCCATCTCTTATAGGCCATAAATTAAAGGTGTTTGGTGCTGCCTCTTCCGCAGCGCGGAAGGCCTTAGTATGTTCACTTGATCAGTAAAAGTCGGTCGTCTTTCTAGTAACTTCGTACAGAGGTTTTAATATCTGGGACAGAGGTGAAATATGCTGCCTCCAAAACCCAAAAAGGCCAATGAATTTCTGCACGACCTTTTTTGTGGTGGGGATGTCAAAATTCAGAATATTTTGATTTACTTTTTCAGTAATTTCTCTTTGTCCCATACAATACCTAAAAGTTTTACACTCTGAGAAGGTCCCTGTATTTTCTTTTCATTAATTTCCCAACCATTCTATCTCATATGTTTATGGCAGACCACACAGCACCTGCAGGAGGGCATGCCCTTTCAGCCCCTAAATCCCCAGAGGGTCCTTGCCACGGATGCCTCCTTACTGGCCTGTACGTACTGTAGGACACTGATGGTGCGGACCATGGCCTGTGGCACCTCGGTGGCTGTGTCTACCTTTACAAGCCAGTCGTCCAGATACGGGAAGATGAAGGATCCTTGGAGACGGAGACAAGCCGCCAGGCTAGACCGAAGGATAGTAATCTGTACTGGTAGTGGTTGCCCCAACCATGAGTCTTGGGTACTGCTTGTGACTGGGTTGAATGAGGATGTGGGTATAAGCATCCAAGGAGCATAGCCAGTCTCCCTGCTAGAGGTATGCCAGCAATGTTTCAAGGGAGAGCATCTTGAACTCCCGCACCAGGAACTTGTTCAGGATAGGCCTTAGACCCCATGTTCTTTTTGGGATTAGAAGGTACCACGAGTAGAACTGATACCCATGGTTATGGTTATGGTTAGGCATTTGATATACCGCCCTTTACGTATGCATCCTTGCGGTTTACATGTATATACTAACAGGTACGTTTTATTCCCTTGTCCCCGAAGGGCTCACAATCTAAGTGTACCTGAGGCAATGGAGGGTTAAGTGGCTTGCCCAAGGCCACAAGGAGCAGCCATGGGACTAGAGACCTCAGTCCCTCCAGCCTGAGGTTACTTGTCCCCATGCGGGAATTGAACCCTCAGCCCTCCGGCCTGAGGTAATCTGTCCCAACCACTGAGCCACTCCTCCACCCATGGCAGTTACCCTCTCGTTTGAGAAGTGATCCCATCTGAGGCCCGCTGAGAAACCTGGGAGTTCCATTGCCGTATCCCGAATATACATGTCAATATACAGCTGGTAGGCTTGGATTCAGCAGGCCAACATCGAGCCCTGGTAGCATTTGCGGCCAAGGGCATCAAGGGCACAGGACTCCCTGGGGAGCCGACTGGGTCTGGGGTGCAGGATCCAGGTCAGAGGCCCAATGGCCTGCAGTGGCTAGGTGGTTGGAGCCATGAGCACTCGCCGGGGAGGATCTCGCTCCCAAGGAGTGGGAACGAGACCGAGACCCTCACCAAGGATTGACTCGAGGCTTTGGGCTCGAGAGGATCGGCTCGGTGACTGAGGGAGCCCTCGATAACAAGGTCCCTGTGGTCTCGGTGGAGGAACCAGTGGGGCCAGGCATCGATGCCTGCTGCAAGGTGAGGAAGGCAGTGAAACTGCGCTCCAGCACCATCATCCTGGTTTCCCACTCAGGTGGTGCAGCCTTTGATGCAGACATCAAGGTCAATGTGTCCGACGTCAGTGAGTAGAGGGACTCCTCGAAGAGACAGGCCTCGGGGGTCCGGGTCCTGTCGCCAGAAGTCTCCGCATCCATTTGGGGAACCTTTGCTGGTCGCTCTCGCTCCAACTCTTCGGGTTCTCTTCGCGGGCTGCCGGATTGCGTGGGACTTGCCCAGCGCGTCCGAGTCCCAGGATGAGGTCCTCGGGGATTTCTTCTTATTTTTGTGTTCCCACTCTGGGGAACCCTTGTCAGAGTGTCCGCAGTCCTGGTCGGACACCATAGGGGCATTATGCAACTCTGAGGACCCGTGCGGGGCCTTGGAGTGTGGGGATACTGGGGTAGAATCTGACCTGTGGAAAATATCGTCCAACTTCTGCTGATGATGCTGGATGGCCTTCACGGACATCTTTTTACAGAGGATGCAGACCTCCAGGTCATGGTCGGCCACTAGACACCAGAGGCAGCAATCATGTGTATTGGTGAGTGACATGTTTTTTGTGCGCCAATCATACTTCTTGAACCCGCTGGCCATTGGGGGAAAAAGTACCCCGGCAAGGTCGAAGACCCTTGAAGTGGCCAGCAGATGGAAAAGGGCACTGGGAAAAAAAACCTAGAAAAGGTTCAGAGACGTGATGCTGGGGCAAGTAAGCTTGGAGGCAGAAAAGGGACTGGTCACAACCGGAGGGAAAAAAAGGGTTTTCTCACACGAAATAATCAGCTTTTTCCGGGGAAATAAGACAGATGTTTGCTGGGCTTCGTAGAAAAAAGGAGACTGAGCAAGATGGCACCCTTGGGCAGGAAGGGGACCACGCATGCGTGGTGGCATCTCCCAAAGGCTTTCTTTGAAAGCTGGGGAGATGCTTCACCTATATGTGAGGACTGACTTCCTGCTTGTTCCTGGAGAAACTGAAATCTACTAATCTGGTACTCACTCTTGGAGAGCCCCAAGCAGTAACAGTGCTGGGCTTAATGCTACTTCTTTGCTGCCATGGCCTGCAGGCATATACCTTTGAAGATCTTCATCCACATCTCTTTGGGGGACAGTCAGGGGAAGGAGGAGGGAACAGGGCACTGAGGCTGTGCAACTGATTCCTCCAGAATCCTGATCCAACAATTCTGGCTGTTCAACGAGCCCATAACAAGATAAGGAACTGAACCAAACCGCTCTTCTATATGGGCAATACCCCAAGACAGCAGACCGGTTTTAAGGATGACCTTCCAGGAGCCCTCCCACATCAAGGTCAAGTGGGGATGTCATCTCAGTGAGCAGTTACTTATGAGCTAACTCAGTTTCCACAGATTTTATACACAGCTGCATCACACTGCATTCACCATCTGCTGGAAAGAGAGAAATACTGGAGTGTGCCCCTGGCTGTATCAATGATAATAGCAGGATGAGGTCATAAGAAACTTTTGGATTTTTCTTCTCTCTCTCCACCTCTGCTGATAGGGGAGCACAACCCACTTGTTTGGACTAGTCTTGCAGGACGATATGCAAGAAGGATTTAGCTATAAATGGCTATACCACTTTTGATTATTTATCCCTATAAAAAGGGTTCATTCATTCATTTATTTATTTAGATTTGATATACCGCTTTATCATTAAATCAAAACGGTTAGCACAACAATCAATCAAGATAATTGTGTGGACAGAAACATGCAGTGGGTAAGTCGAGAAGAGTGGTGTGGGATGCAGTGTGCTAGATTTGCTGGTGAACTATATACATGGTGAGCTATATACATACATTCAAGACTAGAGCTATGTACAAAGATGAGCTATGAGCACAACCTACAGAAAGTTGTAGGGCTGCGTGTGCTGGAGAAGGTTGGTATCTGGTTCAGGTGAAATCCTTGTAGTGTTCTGTAAAGAAAGTTGTTTTAAGCAGCTTTTTGAAGTCCTTGAGGTCAGTGGTTGATCTCAGATTGTCGGGGAGAGAGTTCCATAGGGCGGGCGCTGCCAGGGAAAGTGCCCTTCTTGATGTGTCCTGTCTTGTTTATTTACAGTGGAAGAAGCCTGAACCCTTCTAGTCAAGGAGGGGTCTCAGTGTGGTAAAGGCGACAAAACACTAAATACACAGTGAAGATTGGCAGAATTTTGGTGGCATGTGGAAGCGGAACATGGCAGATTCCAATGACAGCAAGAGGAGCAGACACGCAGTGGTGAGAAGTCAGGAGAGACAATGAAGAAGAAGGAAACACGAGTTAATATGCTGAATGGGAGGAGATGCTTTTGACTGATTTGTTGCTCCATAAATAGACGGATAAGCATTCGGGAGCAGATAAACTACTGCTGAACTTGTTTCAGCTCCAAGGTTTTCTAGAGATTACTGAGGAGAGGTTTGGGAGAGGATGTCGGCCAATTTTATGGACAGTTCTTAGACTTTGGGAAGACTAACTTTGCCAAGATGGGCCAATATCTCAGGGAGTCGTTAGTGGGATGGGAACAGCTGGGGGTTGTAAAAAAACAGTGGGCAAAACTGAAAGGGGATATTTTAAGGGCAACCAACCTTTTTGTTAAAATGGTAAATAAAGGTAAAAGGAAAAGGAGACCGCTATGGCTTTCGAAAGAAGTAGCTGAAAAAGTGAAGAAAAAGAGGGAGGGCTTCATGAAATACAAGAGATCACAGAGAGAGGAAGACAGGCATCTGTATTTGGAAAAACTTAGAGAAGCTAGCAAAGTAGTCAGGAAGGCAAAGATTCAAAAGGAGGAGGAAATGGCCAATGCAATAAAATGGAGGGGATAAGACATTTTTCAGATATGATAGTGAGAAGAGGAAGGGCAAAAGTGGTATTGTCAGACTCAAGGGTGCAGGGGAAAAATATGTAGAAGCTGATAAGGATAAAGCGGAACTGCTTAACAAATATTTCTGTTCTGTGTTCACAGATGAAGAACCAGGAGCAGGACCTCAGAAAACACCCACAAACAGGAACAGAAGCGAAGGACATCTTGAACAATTTTCAGAAGACTGTGTTCATGAGAAACTAACTCAACAAGTAGACAAAGCAATGGGATTGGATGGGATACACCCTAGAATACTGAGGGAACTTGGGGACGTTCTAGCAGCTCCACTGACTGATCTTTTCAATGCCTCGTTGGAGTCAGGAGTGGTGCCAAAGGACTGGAGAGAGGCTCATGTGGTGCCCTTACACAAAAGCGGAAGTAAGGATGTGGTTGAAAACTACAAGCCGGTTACTTTAACTTCGGTGGTGAGTAAATTATTGGAAACGCTGCAAAAGATACCTGTGGAGTGGAGGAGTAACCTAATGGTTAGAGCACTGGCTTGGGAACCCAGGGTTCAATTCCCACTAGCACTCCTTGTGGCCTTGGGCAAGTCACTTAACCCTACATTGCCTCAGAAAAATCCAAATTATCAATGTCCCTGTTTAATGTACATTACCAAGTTTGAGTTTCATTGTAAACCACTTTGATTGAAATGATAAAGCAGTATATAAAACCTGTTAAATAAATAAAATAAAATAAATACTTAATGTGCTCCTTGAAATAAACGTAGAAAATACTTTTTTGATAGGGTGCTTTGGCCCTATATGTTTGCTGTTTTGGAAATGGGGATTAATGGGAAAATATTGCAGGGAATTAAGGCTTTATATAACTCACCAGAGGCTTGTTTAAATGCAATTGGGTGTTATACTGAGAGGTTTGAATTAAGGAAAGGGACCAGACAAGGATGCCCATTATCCCTATTATCTGTATTGCAATGGAGCCACTGGCTTCAAGGATCAAAAGAAACCAGAAAACGTAAGGGGATCCTTGCTGAAGATAAGCAGTATAAGGGCCCTATGTCTGCGAATGACAAATCCTATGGGATCACTGCAAGGGATAATGGAAGAGATGGATAAATGGGGGGAGGTGTTGTCTCAGGGTTTCAGGCAAATATGGGAAAATCAGAATTCCTCAATATTAACTTGGACAATAATAATAGAGAACATCAAACAACAGTTTCCCTTCCAATGGAGAAGAGGAGTGATAACATATAACTGCCAGGTAATTGTGACCTGGATTGGCCACTGTTGGAAACAGGATACTGGGCTTGATGGACCTTGGTCTGACCAAGTATGCCATCTTATTTTCTTATCTTACTATCTGTCTGAGGTAAATGTGGGCTCCCTCTCTGAGTGGACTTTTAAGGAGCTGGACCAATGGCTTAAACTGCAGGTGTCTTTGATTGGTAGGAATTACAGCTATTAAAATGATGATCTTGCCAAGATTATTATATATGTTTGCTGCCCTGCCAATTCAGCTACCATCACAGTTATTTAAGAAGCTTCAGAGAAGGATGCTTGATTATATATGGGGAAGAAAGAACAAGGATGGTTAGACAGATAATTTATCAAAGCAAAGAGCAAGAGGACTAGGCAGTGTCAAACTTTAAATGGTGTTATGAAGCCACGCAATTAAAAGAAGCCCTGGACTGGACTACTGGTTTGGATAAAGCATAGTTACTCATCTGTAACAGGTGATTTCTGGGAACAGCAGGAATTTAGTCTTTACATATGGGTGACGTCGGTACTGACAGAGCCTGCGCAGGAACGCTCCCCAGCGTCCAAGAGGAAAGCTTTTGGGAGCATCGCACTATGCCTGCGTAGCTGCCTTCCCGCCTTTCCAGCTCTCCTTCCTCAGTTGAGTTTGTAGCTAAAATAAAAGGAGAGAAAGAAAAGAAGACCTAGGGGAAGAGGGTGGGTTGTGAAGACTAAATTCCTGCTGTTCCTGGGGATCACCTGTTACAGGAAAGTAACTACGCTATCTCCAGGAACAAGCAGGAATGTAATCTTCACATATGGGATTCCCTAGCTAGAAGATGCTAGAGAAATGACCTCAGAATCGGCTGTGGATTTTCAAAGGTATGCCTAAAGAGGTCATGTATCCCGCATGGATGTCTGGTATCGAAACCTGGGATGGAGGTCAGGAGTTGCTCTAAGTCTGAAAGAGATGCTGGAGAACAGCTTGGCCAAACATGGCATCCCGGCGGGAGTCCTTGTCCAGGCAATAGTGAGCAGCAAAAGTGTGGACCGAAGACCAAGTTGCTGCTTTGCAGACCTCGTTAATTGCTACAGAGCATAGATTTGCCATCGAGGTAACCATGGCTCAAACATTATAGGCAGTAACATCACCCTACAGGGAGAGTCCTGCCTTCTCATAAGCAAAGGTAATGAAGTCAGCTATCCACTTGGAGAGAGTACGTTAGGAGACTGGCAAGCCAAGGTGACTCAAATCAAAGGAAATGAAAAGCTGAGAAGCTTTTCAGTGCTCTAGAGTTCTTGGGAAATATAAAACTAAGGCACGTTTACAATCCTGAGTGTGGAGGGTTGCTTCTGCCCTAAACGAATGTGGTCTAGGGCAAAACATAGGAAGGTAGTCCAACTAGTTCAAATGGAAGGGCGAGACCACCTTTGTCATGAAGTGAGGATGAGTCCTAAGGACAATCTTATCATGGTAGAACTGTGTGTAAGGAGGGTCAGCCACCAAGGCCTGGAGCTCACTAATGTGTCTTGCTGAAGTGAGGGCAATAAGGAAGATGACTTTCCATGTGAGAAACGTAAGTGTAGTGGCTAGAGGTTCAAAGGGTGGCTTGAGAAGTTGTCCTAGAACAACATTAAGGTCCCATGCCACTGGAGGCGGTTTAATGGGAGGTTTGGTTAATAGAAGACACCTCATGAAGCGTGCTACGAGCCCCTGAGAAGAGATGGGCTGGCCATCTAGGGGCATGTGAGAGGCCACAATTTCACTTAGGTGTACTCTTACCAAATTGGTTTAGAGTCCAGAAGAAGATAGGTGGAGGGGATACTCAAGTAGTGCCTCCACCAGAGCTAAGAAGGGATTAAGATTCTTCTGAGAACACCAGAAAGAAAACCTAAGCCGCCTGAAAGCTTAGGACCATCTGGTGGATGGCTTCCTAGAAGTTAAGAGGATGTCCTTAACCTCCTGGGGAAGGTTAATGTTGGGGAAGGTTAATGTCTTGGAAGGCTATGCCTTCAGCAGCCATGTTGTGAGATGGAGAGACTGTGGATCGAGATGGAGCAGCGTCTCCTCCTCCTGAGAGGGGAGATCTGGAGCAGACCTCAGATCCATGGGTTGAGCCCAAGACAGACGTAGAAGGAGAGGGTACCATGACTGAAGTGGCCAGCATGGGGCTATTAGTATCATGAAGCCCTTGTCTCTCCGAGGTTTTAAAAGAGTCTTGGGAATTAGGGGAACGGGAGGGAAGGCATATAGGAAGCCTTGACCCCAGTGGAGGTGAAAATCATCCACTTTCTGGCTGTCCGGAGCAGGAGTCCTAGTGCAGAAGCGAGGGAGCTTAGCATTCTGAGGACTTGCGAACAGGTCTATCTCTGGATCCCCCAGATTTGAAAAATGTGAGAGACTGTCTACATGAAAAGACCACTCGTGGGGAAGAAGGATTTGACTTAATCTGTCCGCTAAGACGTTGTGCTTGCCTGGGAGATACACCACATGGAGGTGAATGCGATGATGTAAGGCAAAAGACCAGAGATGTAGAGCCTCACTGCAAAAGGTCCAAGAGCCTGTTCCATCCTGCTTGTTCATGTAGAACATGGCTACATGACTGTCAGTTTGGATAAGGATTCTGCGGCAACGAAGACGGTCCTGGAAGACTTTGAGAGCGGCTCTGAGTTCCAGCAGATTTATGTGGAGTTGTGACTCCTGATGACACCAGAAACCTTGAGTGAAGAGAGATTCCAGATGAGCTCCCCAGCCCAGTCTGGATGCATCTGTCGTCAAGGTACATTAATGTGTTGGCATCTGAAAAGGTGACCCTACAAGGTGATTTTCTGGAGATGGCCACCTCTGGAGAGACAAGATCAGAAGGATAGAGACCATTATCTTGTCCCCCAGTGCTTGAGACCACTGGAATGCTAGTGTCGATTGGGCTGTGCGCATGTATAAGTGGGCATATGGAACAACATGCACTGTTGATGCCGTATGACCCAGAAGCTGTAGCATTTCTCTAGCAGTAAGAAAGTTCTTGAGGTATGCTTGAGATACTAACTGATTGAGTTGAGCACAGTGGAGCTGGGGCACAAATGCCCTTGATTGCTGAATGTTTAGAAGGGCCCCTATGAACTCTAGAGTTTGAGAGGGGACAAGTTGGGACCCTGGAAGATTTATGACAAATCCCAAGTGTTGTAACACCTGAATGGTGCATGAGAGGGGACAGACTGGCTTCTTGAGAGGTGCTTGTCCGTATGAGCCAGTCGTCTAAGTAAGGGATGGCAAATATCCCTAAAGTCCTTAAGAATGCGGCTACAACCGCCATGCATTTTGTGAAGACTCTTGGGGCAGAGACGAGGCCAAAAGGCAGAACTCTATATTGATAATGCCTTCCTTGGAACATGAAGCAAAGGAACTTTGTGCTCTGGATGAATAAGAATGTGAGTGTACACTTTCTTTAGATCTAGAGAACAGAGCCAATCCTGACTGGAGATAGGGAATTTCTCCCAAAGGAAGTGCTTGTTCACTTTCCTGAGGTCCAGAATTGGCCTGTATCCTCCTGTTTTCTTTGGGATGAGAAAGTATGGAGAATAAAAGCCCATTCCCTGCTGGGATGGTGGAACTTCTTCTATTGCACCTTGCAGGAGAAGGGAGGTGACCTATTGTAGCAACAGAACAGTGAGAGGGGGTTGAGAACGGAACTCTCTTGGTGAAGTCTGGGGGGTAGACTTCGTAGATGAAGTTTGTATCCCTCCTGTACTATGGACAATTTCCACTGCTCCGAGGTGATGAGATGCCACCTGTGGGCATAGTAATAGAGTCTGACGGGAATGTGGACAGGATTGGGATTCTATAGAGGCAGGACAGCTAGGTAATCTAGAAAGGAGTCAAAAGCCCAGAGCAGTCTGGGTCTGCTGAGGTGGCTGTGACTTAGAAACATAGAAATATGACAGAAAAAGACCACATGGCCTATCTAGTCTGTCCTTCCATATCAACAACTACAACAGTCCCCTTTTTTCCTTTAGAGATCCTCTGTGTTTGTCCCATGCTTTTTTGAATTCAGTTACTGTCCTCATCTCTACCACCTCCACTGGGAGACTTGTGAGTCTGAGCTTTCTTTTGCTGTTTTGGAGGCTGTTGCCCCTTCTGAGGAGAATGATGCTGACACTGAATAGCAGAAGTATAAGAAGGATAGTATTTCTTTTTATTGAAGAAAGATTTCTTTGCTGCTTTCTTCTTAGGTAGATTGGCAGTAGATCTAGATAGTCTATTGAGGGTAGTGTTCTCAGATTCCAACTGAGAGGCCTTGTCCTGCCAGTCCTTGCCAAAAAGGTTCTCACCAGTGCAAGGGATATTACCCAGCTTATCTTGAACCCATTGTTCAAGATCCTATGCTTGGAGCCAAGCAATCCTGCATGCACCGATGCAGATGGATGAAGTCCTGCTGATGCATTTAAAGCAATCAAAAGTTGCTCTGTTAACAAACTTTGAAACATTCTGAGCTTGTTTCACAAGGCTGAGATAATCTGCCCTCTTGTCTTCGGGGAGAAGAGGAGCTATTAACTCGAAATCCTTAGCCACTTCTCTAAAGAACATATCCATATAGAGAATGTAGGAACTAATCCTGGCCGATAGCATGGAGGCCTGAAAACAACGTTGACCAAAAGCTTCTAGGGTTCTCAATTCCCTACCTGGAGGGTTTGAGGAATGTGTTTTTGCACTCTTGATCCGACGCGCATTGCCAATTCCACTACCATGGAATGGTGCGGCAATTGTGTCTTTTGGAAACCGGGACACTCCGGTACCCGGTACATGGTATCGAGCCATTGGGTATGGGGAGAAATGGTTAGAGGTGTCTCCCATATACAAAGCATGAGGTCATGAAGTATCCGATGGATAGGGAGCAAAGCAGCCTCTTTTGGAGAATTTCCAATTCTTCGGCCCTAGGCTCTTTCTCCAATGTCATTGTTATGGACAGACCCCTAGCAACACTGCAAATAAAGTCTTGAAAAGACATGTCCTCTGGTGGGGACATGCGACATTGTGGGGACGGAGATGGGTCCTCCGGAACAGTTTGCATGTCTGGGCTATCGGCCGATTCATCATCCGATGAATCGGAATCTGAAGACTCGAAGAATCGTTGGGCAGGGTGTTCCCACTCGGTACCGGTCGAGGACGGTACCTGGAATCTGTGTGGTCAGAACCTCGGTACCGGAAATGGATTCGAGGGCCAGCATGGGCGATAACGTGAAAAGCGGCAAAAAAGTCAATGAAGTTGTATCGGTACTGAAGCCAGTTACCGACACCTGCAGAACCGACTGTAAGGGTTTTACTGGAACCGAAGCCACCAGTAAGGCCACTAAACTCCACTCGATGGCAAGGATATGTTGATCCTTGGAACTTGCACGATCCCTGAACATGGCACCAGGAGCTCTCCAGAGGTGGAGGCCTCGTGAGCATCCTGGGACCCCACTAAGGCTTTGGAGGGAAGGTCCTACCACCGGGGTTGTTTGGCAAGTGTGTCCCCCTCCAGGGCAACGCCTGAGGCATCTCAATGCTTAGAAGGAGATCTACACTTGGTGGGGCGGCCAGCCTTCGATGAAGACTTAGGTTTTGATACCTGAGATCCTTGCGAGGAAGATGAAGCTCTCAATGATGTTGATGCTAAAGAGACGGCGTCAGAGGCAAAGAGGGTGCCCAGCTATGCAGCTTGATTCTGTAGGCCTCGGGTGACCAAAAAAAGGTGAGCTTTGAGCAGCAGCAACGGTGCCCTAAGTAACAGATTCTCAAGAGACCCAAATGTCCAGTGAAAACCAGCACTCCAGTAGCCTGAACACAGAGGGGTTGGAGGGCAGGAGTTGCCTACACCCCGAACAGTTGACGGAGTACGGCCTGGACAAAGGCAAAGTCCTGTCGGGACTCCCTCTCCAGGCAGTAATGAGCTGAGAAGGTGTGGACTGAAGACCAGGTGGTGGCCCAGCAAATGTCTCACAGAAGGGCAGAACGCAGGTTTGCCACAGACACTGCAACAGTCTGATGCTGTGTGTCATGACCTGGTGTTCCAGTGAGAGTCCAGCCTGCTCAAAGGCGAGGACTATGCAGTCCCCCACCCAAGTGGACAGAGTTCGCTTGGTCACTGCCTCCCCCAGCCGACGGGGGTCATAGGAAATGAAAAGCTGGGCGACTTTATGGTGGCCCTGGGTACGTTGAAGGAAAGGGTCCTCTTAGAGTCCAAGGTATGAAGGACTGTCTCTGCCCTGTTGGCGTGGTGCCGCGGAAAGAAGATGGAGAATACCACTTCTTGACTGAGGTGGAATGGGAACTTGGGGGGCATGCGGAGCACCAACCTTTCTTATAGAACCTTGTGTATGGTGGATCTGCCACTAATGCCTGAAGCTCACTGACCCTGCAAGTGGACTTGAGCGCCAGTAGGAAGACAACCTTCAGTGAGAGGTACCATAGGTGGCAGTTAGCCAGGGTCTCAAATGGCAGCCTGGTGAGCTTGGATAACACCACACTGAGGTGCCACTCGGCCACAGGGAAAAGAAAGGGGGCTTGAATAACAGGAGGCCTTGCAGAAAGCAGGTCAGGAGGGGCTGCACTTAGAGGGGCTTGCCCGAGTGGTGGTGTGCTGCTAGAGCACTCAGGTGCACACTGACTGAGTTGGACTTCAGTCCTGCCTGCGACAGGTGGAGCAAACATTGCAGTACAAGCTGCATAGAGCACAAGAACAGGTTAACTTGCCGTTTTGTGCATCACACTGAGAATCTGTGCCATTTGAAGGCATAAGTCCATCTCGTGGAGACTCTATGGGAGGCCAGGAACCTGAAAAGGTCCCCAGGGACCCCAGGTTGGGGTGTAGGAGGGAGCCCTCCTCCTGCGACAGTAAAATCGGGGCACACTGCCGAAGCCAAGCAAAGGAGCAGTGGGAACCATGGTTGCTGTACTACTGGAGAACAATCAGTATCAGTGACGCTCCATCGTGCTGAGCCTTAAAAAGGGTCTTGGCAAAGCGGCATGGGTGGGAAGGTATAGAGGAGGCCCTTCGTCCACGGGATAAGGATCGCATCTGCTGCCACGCGTGAGGGGCGCAGTTGGCAGGAGCAGAAGTGGGGCAGTTGAGCGTTGGTTGGACTCACAAAGAGGTCCCATCAGTGGACCCCTCCAGTCGGAAGAGCCAAGCGGCCTCCCTGGGATCCAGTCGCCACTCGTGCGGTTGGAGGACCCTGCTCAGCTTGTCCGCTAAGGCACTGAACTGGCCCAGCAGATACACTGCCCACAGAAGCATCCTGTCGCAGAGTGCAAAGCAGCAGAAAGACACTGCATCCTGACAGAGGGCATAGGACCCTGTGCCCCCTTGCTTGTTTACGTAGAACACTGCCACCTGATTGTTGTTGCAGTGTGCACTCCTATCCAGCAGGGAGACGGGCATCCCTGCCTAGAAATGTTGCAAAGCCTGCCACCAGCTGAGGAAGTCCACAAGTTGGCGGGTCACCGTCACCCTGTTCCGCAGTCATTCGGTGGCCTGGGTCCACTAGGTGTGGAGGCACCATTGGGGCACCCTCATGGGGAGGCAAGCATCCGGGCTGACATGGACATTGATGCCATGTGGCCCAGCAGACGTAGCAGGAGGCGAGCACAGTGCGTTTGTGTTGCACGTCTGCCGCCAATGCCCTCAGGGATTTTGGAAGAAGGTTAAGAGGTTTATTCATTTATTCATTCTTATATACCGCTTTATCTATGAATCAACGTGGTTTGCATTGAACAAACTTATTACAAAGAACATATGTTAGCAGGATGGGGAATACCTTAACAGAGCATATTGGTAAGAATAAGAATGGATTAAACATAGCAACAATACAACATGAGGTTAAACTTAAATATTTTTACATGGTGTATGTAACGTAAGAAAACAGTGACTAAAATGGTCTAGTGATGAGGAAAAGTGATTTGCAGTGGGTAATCTTTTTCATAGTGTAGGATTGGTGGGGTTTTTGTGGTGTCTGGCTAGATGTGAATATGCTGTCCAGGAGTTGTATCGGGTTCTTTGTTAGGAGTTGATGCCATTGGTGATTAGGTAGGGGATGTGGGTTGGGAAAGAGTATCCAGCGCACTGGTACTTAGGTATGATGATCTCCCTTTGAAGTGCTCTGCGAATAAGTGTATTTTAAGTTGTTTACGGAACGTTGCAAGGTCTGGTATTATTCTTAGGGAGTTCCAAATCTTGGGCGAGTAGAGCAAGAATGCTCTGTTGGATGTGGACTGGGTGCTTTTAGTAAATTTTTTAGGTATGGCTAGAGTGTTCTGTGTACAGTTCCTTCTTGATCTGTTGTTTAGAAGCAGCTGTATGAAAGAAGTTAAATGGGCTGCAGATAAGTTGTGTATGATTTTAAAGGTGCTTAATATGACCTGGTATTTGATTCTTCTTGGGATTGGGAGTTTCAGGATAGGGGTGATGTGTTCTGTTTTTGGAGCTCCTTAAATGAGACGTGCAGCCGCGTGTTGTGCCATTTGTAGTTTGTATAAGGCTTGTTTTAGTAGGCCCTGGAAGATGCTATTATAGAAATCAAAGTGCAGGAAGATCATGGATTGATATGATGGAAGTCCTATTATTGGGAGAGTATATGAGCAGACTGCGCTCTATCTGTTTCATGACCAAACTCACTGCGATGCGGAAACGTTTCAGGAGGTGTTTCAAATGTTAAGAGGAAAATTCTGTCACAAGGGGGAAAATTAAGGGCTGGAGCAGTATATGCATGTTGGGATCAAAAGTACTTAAAAGCCACATACTCCCTCGATGTTGGTTAGGAGTTCTGGGGTAAGTATCTGGCAAGCCTGGGTGACTGATGTCTTAATGGAGAGGAAGGAAGGAGGGGATTGTACTGGGGGGGAGGGGAATTAGTGAGAAATGGTCATGTATGATATGGTAGTTAATGTAAAATATTGAGACACTACTACTGTGTTTATTTACAGAATTCAACAGCCTGTAACAACAAAGAAATAAAAAAAAAGAATAGGCTAAAAGAAGATACAATCTTCTCTAACTCTGCCAGGAAAAGCTGTTTCTTCGGCTCAGTGCTGGAGTCACTATTCAGAGCCCCAAATCCTGGATTAAATAAATCAAAGTTTTAATGCTCCACATAGTCTGGCAGCAACTGCAGAACACTCACTGACGAGAAGCACTATTATCCTTTATTATTCACCTAACAAATGTTCAATTTTACAAATTTTCTAGATATAATTGGCATAGCTAAATTTTAAAATCTCTGTTCTGTAATTGTTAATACACATATTAGTTAAGATCATACACAGGCACAATGATTTAAGAGCAGGTGGATGATGTTTTATTCTTGGGCTCTTGGGTATAAAACAGCAGAGTTAGTTAACAGGAAAAGCATTAGCAAAGCACACAGTACCGGGAAGTCGTTAATGGCTTGTATGGACCAACGTCGCCGGGCACAGAGAGGAGACATCTGCATGTGAAAACGTTACCCAGGATGAGGAAGAGGAAGAAGAAGTGGAGAAGGAAGAGGAGAAGGGAAGAAAAAACACCAAGAAAATTAAAAGCAAAAAAATAAACTAGATGAATCTAGCCTGCTTGATATAGTCACTGCTGCCTTGCAGTTGATAAATGGGTTGTTTATTATTTGACTTTCATTTTCTGTTTTATTTGTATCTTATTACATTGTTCTTCAGTTTGAGTACTTCATGGAAAGGTGAGTTGAAATAGAAGTAAGAAACCAATTGAAATATATGATTGGTTGCTTAAAATTCCTGTATATTGGGATAACAGACTGTACATCAATGAGCCTCAGACCTTTAAAAAAGGGCTTTTTTTACCCTTAACATTCAGTTTAATCCTCCTTCTTGGCAATGGTTAATGGTCGTAACATAATCAGGTCTCCATTTGGGTCAGGCCAATTCTCAGTTCACAGGTTAGATCATACATTTGATCTATGTCAAAAAGTCAAAGATAAAACTGCACCAAACATTCCATTTAATGAGATAGCTTTGTATTCTTGTATTAGTGGCAATAAGATGCTCCAAAGCTATAGTATTCTCATCATGCTCAGAGTAGTAGAAAGTAAATGAATTTGTTAGCTCATGAGATTATGCAAATACATGCAAGGACTTAGGAGAAGAACATCATCCAGGAAAACGTCACTATTAGAGGGGGTTAGATCTGCCATTTTGAACCTGGCACAGAAAGGGGCAGGAAGGAGGGGGACTCACTCCTGCCCCTTACCCTAAGCTACCAGGGACTGTTTCTATAAGTAGTCTGCTATGGAGGGGCCTTCATCAGGGGAGGGGGGCTTGATCATGGTAGCATTCTTTCTTGGGGGGAGATTAGATCAGATCAGAGGGGTGGATTGGGTTGATCATGGCCACAGGATTTTTTTTTTGGCACCAGAGCCCATATTATACATCTCAGCACAAAGAGCAGAGGCGCATAACATGGGCTGTGCAATAAGTGTCTGCCATGTGTGGTAAATGAAAAGCAGGTGCTAGGCATGCCCCTTGTATTTACCGCACAGGCTTTGCACTTACTGCACCTTATGTTTGTACCGTACTTTAGTAAACATGTCCTTATGATAAAATGAGGAAAACAGTAAAAAACTAAAAGGAGCAGCTGCAAAGGTTAAGATTTTACATCAAGCATGAATGTTGTTGAAAAATGCCATCTTGAAAGCCCAGACCAGCTGTATCTCATGTATTAAAAAGGGCAGAAGGAAGGCAAATGACAGCCAGCATGGTTAAAAGGTGAGGTGAAAGAGACTACTATAGCCAAAACAAAAATTTGAAAACTGGAAAACGGATCTGAATGAAGACAATAGGAAAGTTCCTTAAACACTGTCAAGTCCAATGCAAAGAATTGGTAAGAAAAGCAAAAACAGAATTTACAAAGAAGTGTGTCACAGAGGCAAAACTCATAACAAAAACATTTTCAGGTACATTTAAGCAAGAAGCCTGCGAGGGAGTCAACTGGACCATTAGCGTAAAAGAGACACTCAGGGAGAACAAGAGAAGATTTAGGAGGAATGAAATCTAGATCTAAGAAATCCTCCAGCTCGCTTTGTGGTTAGAGCCAGGGGAGGTAGGTGGCACTAGTGCACACAGCCTCAGGCTCTGAATCTGAAGTAGATAGACACAATGGGTCTTGAGAAGAGTCAAGTGTCTCTGTGCATGAGCTGCACCAAGTTGTCAATAATGGACATTTGCAAGTCCTTGCAGTATCCTCAACTAACATTTTTTGCAGGAATAAAGGAAGTTATTCTGGAAGGGGCAGCAAAACAAATGGGGAGGATTTGCTACCATCACCAGAAATGGAGTTGATGACATCAGAGGCTGGGTAGCAAAGTGCTGCGCAGAGGCGGCCTGAAGAACAGGCGAGTTAGAAGAGTCTTGCACTGGACCTATATTATCTGTGCAAAGCAGATCTTTAACTGAATCAGTGTGCTAGAGCCAGCTTGCATAATGCTTGTCCTGTAAGGACTGCACTGTGCTAAGTTACTTTATGTTGTATGTATGGTTTTTTGTTATATGGAGAGAGGTGACAGAAGGTTAAATAATTTTATGAAAATAGAATTATTAATCTCAATCCTACTATTAAACTTTCCTTCAATTAACACACCTTCTCAGAAAGAAAATATTAAAGACAGATTAATGACAGATGAAACTTTATTAGATAATCTATGTGCACAGTATTTGAAACAAAGAGTTTAATCGGAGAGCTTGCTGAGAGACCCTAAACCTGTTACAGGACAAACAGAGGAGATGCTGGGAAAATGACCGACATTGCAGTATGAAGATGGACAGTGTGTGCAGATGAAATCAGAATTGGCTAAAATTTCACTTGCAACAAAATTATGTGTAGCTGGTATTTTACTCCAGAAAAATTAGTTTCTCAGGTCTCTGAGGATTGTTGGAGAAGCTGCGGGAGAACAAGGCACTATGGCCCATAGTGCAGCAACTGTCATAAAATAAATTCAAATACGAAATCTTCAAAATATAAAATTGGATTAAGTTAAGCACTGTCTTTATGCTATAAAATTCAATTTAAATTTTGTTTGATATACCCTTATCAATAAAATATCTAGGGGATTTACAACACAAAAACTAATTACAAATCAGAGATAAACACAGCAGGATATGGAGGGACTAAAGGAAAACGGAAAAGTGGTTGCTGTCCTGGTTTCTACAACCTCAGTGCATCAGCTCATTGACTGCCAATTTACTATTTGGATTAAATCAAATGCAAGCCTGAAACAATAGGTCTTCAAGCCCTATTTGAAACGAGCAAAGATGGTTTCTAGCCACCAAGCTAGTCTTCAGCTGCATGGTATGCTTTTCACCATTTGCTGGAGACAGAGGATACTGCAACAGCAAGTGGCTGCATGGTACCCTACATAGGGCAGGGTCCATAAGTCTTTGCTTTTGGTCTCTATCTGATGGTTGAGTGGCATAAAGTAAAACTGCTTACCTGTAATGCGGGTTCTCTGTAGATAACAGGGAAATTCAGCCACACTCTCTGGTAACTTCACTGACAGAGCCAGAATGCCTGGAACCCTTCTCCAGCTTTAAGAAGTCTTTTTTTACTTCTCTGCGCCTGTGCTACTAGTTCTCATTTTCTGCTCACTACTTTTGTGAGAAGGTCAGCATGTTGCTTAACTGTAAAGGCTGATTGTACAGAATCTTCCCTGTGATCCTGCTTTGTCTTTCTTCATGGTGGTTTCCTTTTTTTTGGTCAAGGAGAAGGTGAATGGATTAATGTGGCTGCATTTCCCTGCTATCTACAGAAAAACCCTATTACAAGTAAGCAACTTTGCTTTCTCTGTGGACAAGTGGGGCAATGCAGGCACACTATCAGGCCTTATTACTGCTCCTCATGACTCAAGAAAGGAATGGGTTGAAGTTGACAGAAAATCCTGGTGTGTTAGGACAGAAATTCTGGAATACTGCCTAGCCAAAAGCTGTATCCTTGACCTTGCAAAGGTGTACTCTGAAGCCCACGTGGCTACCCTGCAGATGTCTTGCATAGGTATGGCTATGTATTATGGATAAAGCTCCACTCTTTAACCAATCTTGAGACTAACTTACTATAAATAGTTTGAATTAGCGACTGGGTCTCAGAATATAGACTATTCACTCAGCCTCTTCAACGGGCATTGTGAAAACGTCGTTTATACATCAATGACCCATACTTTTTTGTCGCTGGCGACAAAAAAGTATGGGTCATTGATGTATAAACGACGTTTTCACAATGCCCGTTGAAGAGGCTGAGTGAATAGTCTATATTCTGAGACCCAGTCGCTAATTCAAACTATTTATAGTAAGTTAGTCTCAAGATTGGTTAAAGAGTGGAGCTTTATCCATAATACATAGCCTAACAGCGATCAGCTCCGAGAAGTGACAATTATTTATTTTGCATAGGTATGGAGCATAAGTTCACCACAGAAGCTGCTTTCACTTTGAGTTAATGTGGGCCTATTGTTCTGGAGGTTGCATGTTTGCTTGAATGTAACAGAAATTGATATAGTCTCATATTCACACTGACAAAGTCCTTTCTGAAGCTGGCTTGCCAGGGACATTTGGGTTAAAAGTAACAAAAGGTTGAGACATACTCCTGATGTCTTTCGTGGCATGCAGACAGACAGAAGTGCATCTCTGCAGTTCAGTGAGTGCAGAGCATTCTCTTTCTTGTTCGATTGTGCCTAAGGAAAAAGTGGGTGAACTACAGATTGGTTAATGTGAAATTTCGAGACTACTTTCGGAAGGAATTAGGGGTATGTCCAGAAAGTAACTCGATTATGGTAGAATTGTGTGTACAGTGGATAGGGAACGAGTGCTTGGAGCTCACTCAATCGTCTTGCCGAATGATGGCCACTAAAGGTAAATTAGACTTACCTGCTAATTGTTGTTAAACTGAAGATAGAAGTGATCACCTCTGGAGGTTATAGGGGTGACATCACAACTGTGATTGTTCAGTCTCCAAGCTGCAGAGAACCTGTGATCCCAGAAATTCCGGGACTGGACTAGAGTGACGTAGTGTAAATAAATAGTTTTTTTAGTGAGGTGCTTCAAAGGCATCAAACTTAGTGGCTCAAATGAGCTTCTCCATGAGCAGAGAAAGCACAGTTACTTACCTGTAACAGGTGATCTCTGGGAACAGCAGGAATAAGTCTTCACATATGGGTACGTCGGTGCCGACGGAGCCTGCGCGGGAACGCTCCCCAGCGTCCAATCAGAAAGCTTTTGGGAGCATCCCTCAGCGCCTGCGTGCTGCCTTCCCGCCTTTCCAACTGTCTCTCCTCAGTTGAGTTTTATAGCTGAGACAAAGAGAGAGAAAGAGGAAAGGAAGATAGATAGAGAGATACAACTCCTAGGGGAGGTGGGTGGGTTGTGAAGACTTATTCCTGCTGTTCCCAGAGATCACCTGTTACAGGTAAGTAACTGTGCTATCTCCAGGAACAAGCAGGAATGAGTCTTCACATATGGGGACTCCCTAGATGTAGATGCCAGGGAGAGATCCTATAAAATGCGTGTCCCTGGGACAGGACTGCACTTCCCACACATGGATCTCTGGCATCCCATGAGGGATGGTGGGTAGGAGTTGAAAAGAGAGGAGCTGTAGGAAAAACAGCTAACCTAAGGACTACAGGTGAGGAGATCCTTGGTATGTATGATAATTACCATTAAAAGTATTGAATGAACAATCACAATATGGACCTCACCTACTGGATTGCAGGAAGTAGAGAGGCTGATGGAGTCTACTGGAGATTCAGTAGAGGAATCCTCAAAGTGACCTCACGGCAGTGAAGGTGAAGGTCCAAATCTGGAATTGGCAGGTGACCCAGGTGTCAACTGGGGTAGTATAAAAACAGCAGGTCTTCAGTGGAAAGCTTTATGGGAAAAAGCTGGAAACTCTTTTAGCTACAGAGTCATTAACATTTAGGAGCAAAAGAGGAAGACTGACCGATTTGGACAACTAGCCCAGTCCTGGAGGGAAGAAGGGGTATGGGAAAAAGCCCGTATTCCCAAGGAGGACAGATGTCTGAAGGGCTGAAACCTCAGATCTACTGAAGATCCACCGTCTTTCCTAGCTGGTGAGAGATAGGAAAGATATTGAAGCATGGAGCTTCAGGGATAGCTAGATCTAGAGGTAAAGTAGGAGCTGTCAGTACCACAGTAGTGGTTGTGTGCATAATACCCGAGACATACTGAGGGACAGTATGAACATATGCAAGCCCACTGTCTGGAACCTCTAGGAAGGTAAAAACCTTTAAAGCATAGACAGTTAGGGAGATAAGTATGTAAATACATATCTACTTATGAGGAAGCATCTCGACAGATACACATATATATGTAGGTATATATATATATATATATATATATATATATATATATATATATATATATGGGTATATATATTGTGGTGGCGAAGCTAGCCCAGTGCCTATGGAAATAGAGAAAACACTAGCAGTTTCCTCCGGTCAGAAGGAAAGTGCAGGGAATTGTCACTTTAAAAGTGCAGCTAAGAATGAAAAAAACCTGTCCAAAGCTGCTGTCCTAAGGCCACGCCCCAGCTCCATGGTAACTGAGGGGGGCAATCTAAGACAGCTGGGGCGGGGTGGAAAGATATAGGCCAGACCCACTCATATAAGCCCCAGAGAACAGGGAGGAGTGGAGCAGGAGAGGGAGCGAGACCTGAGTCTGATTCAGAGGCGGAGTCTGGGAAGGAACCTCAGTCTGAGCATGAGCATCAGCATTACACGAGGAAGAGAGACGGAAGGGCTAATCTATGCAGGAACCAGCATGGCCAGGGAAGTGGCAGTGAAACAGTGCTGAGGAGAATCCTAAAAGGAACTGCAAGTAAAGATTTTAGCCAGGAGTCTAGAGAAAGGTTCTCAGACACCAGTTTGAGGGAAGAGTATCCCCAAAGCCAGCTCCAGAGTTTGGACCGGTACCAGGGCTATAGGAAGCCTTCAGTAGGTTCAAAAACCCAGAGGTTTAAGCCAGGAGAGATTGCTGGGAGTGACTCAATCATAAGGGCTTACCAGGAGACGCTGGGTCCAAGAATCTCACCTCAAGAAGGGCTGGTAAGAAAACCTCTTAACAGAGAAAGCCTGAATGCTTTAAAACTGTTGAAACGTTTGGTAAAAGATCAGGAATTACCTTGCTTTGATAGCAACGCTGAGTCCCGAGAGAGGTCTCGAGGGGCACAGCTGATTAGGTTGTTCAACGAAGCTGCAGAACCTGATTGCTCTGAATGTGAGTCAATAGAAGTTGGAGAAGGTGATAGTGAATTAAGTCAACCTGATCAAGAAATGGAATGTGATTTATCCATAAGGGTAAAATGAGAATCTTCTGAGTTATAAGCTTGAAGAGATTCCAGTTTGTTTTATGTGCATGTGTGTTCTGAAAAGGAAAGAAAGTTTTAATTAGTGTGGCTGCTGTTTTAAAAGCAGGAGGCTTGTTAAGGAGGAATGCCTAAAGTCTCTAGAGCAACTAATTAAAACCCTGATTAAGTTGAAGCAAAGAAGAAAAGTTTATTACATGAGTATTGCTGTATGAAAGTCTTCAATGGACAATTAATTGCAGTAAAGGACTGTGAACTGAAACCTTTATTTTGAAGAAAGCAATCATTGCCTTGTTGAAGCAAGCAAGGGCAATTGATATCTGTGGAAAGTTTACCAACCTTTTATTTCTTGTGGAAAAAGTCTTTACATGTGTTATGCCAAGCTTCCTTAGAAGTTCCTGTTAAACAAGGGAGGCGAATAAAATTTCCTGTGTTGCTTTCAAACCTCGGCTAAATCTCTTTATTACAACTACAATCAAATGCTCAAGGAACTACAACTCCCAGAGGCCTTTGCCCTAGGAGTCCATATTAAATAGATATTGAAAGTGCAGCCCCCTTTCCTCGTCAGGCAACCGCCTAGGCAGGGGAAGGCGGCAACAATATATATATGTCTATAGTGAGAACTGGAGGGGCATAACATATGCACACACAGCTTACAGACATATGTATCTAAAGAGAAGTATATAGAGCAGGGGTTCTCAACCCTGTCCTCGGGACCCCACTAGCCAGTCGGGTTTTCAGGCTATCCACAATGAATATGAATGAGATATATATGCATTAGAAATAGCCTGCCAAACTGACTGGTTTGTGGCCCTCCAGTGCTGGATTTGGGGACCCCTGCCGTACACCTCTGTCAAGTACGATTGTGAGTGGGCAAGGTACAGATGTCCTCGACATCAAAAGGGTAGATAGAATGTGTCACATCCCTCCTAGTTTCTCACCACCACCAAAAAGTTGTCTAATAGACAATATTTTGGTGGTGGTGAGAGGCGAGGAGGTATGTGACATATTCCATCTAATCTTTTTGATGTCTTGGACATCTGTACCTTGCCCACTCACAATCTTAAATGACAGAGGTGTAAGGCCGGGGTCCCCAAATCCAGCATTGGAGGGCCACAAGCCAGTCAGTTTGGCAGGCTATTTCTAATGCATATATATCTCATTCATATTCATTGTGGATAGCCTGAAAACCCGACTGGCTAGTGGGGTCCCGAGGACAGGGTTGAGAACCACTGATATAGAGATATATACATACATGAATATATATATGACTGAAGATAAATGTCTGCAAGTAAGCAGATAGAGATATGCCCATAAGAACATTCACATGGGAGATGTGAAGGAGAAAGATTCATCTAGTAACAAGAAGGTGGAACCTACTTGAGAAGATATATAGAGAATCTATTCTCCCTGGCTAAGATGGTGCAAGAATGCTATCCAGTGAAATAACCACGATGGTTGCGTGAAAAAACAGAGGATAATATCAGTCTGTAAACAGCAAGTCCTGAGTCCTGTAGAACTCTCGCATGGTAAATGGACAGAAAACGCATAGGATGAGATACCAGGTTGACCCACTGGAGGGACACAAGGGGTATCATGCGTTATTAGTAAAATATGTGCTGTCCATGAAGGAGTAGGTTACCATGAGGACAAGCTGCAAGGAAAAAAGAGCATATTCCTTGTAGGAAATGGAAAACTCTTTAGACGTTCACGTAGAAAAGGCTTATGTCCTGTATTATAACAGGAGATAATAGGGTGTGGAGAACCCTCACAGTCATGGAAAATGACTGAGGAAGCCTTTCCCAACCATCTAGGATAGTTATCAGAGACAAAAACCCATGCTCTCTAGCAAGGGCCCACAGTAGAAAGCTTCTCTGAAGATTGCAGAGAGCATTATGCAGGAGAATTAGGAAATACAACTGGCTGTAGGTCAACTCTGCTGCCAAATCCAAGAAAGTGGAGACGGCAAGAAAAGAAGATAGTGTGATAAGCCGGAAGTGATTAGGATTATCCAAGATAGATGAAGCACTATCTTGGAATCACAACTAAGGCCAGACAGAAAGTAGTGGAAGACAGACTGGAAACTTGTTGAAAAGGACCAGTAGTCCAATCACTGGAACTCCTGCATGGGCAGCTGCTGAATGAGACAGCAGAGAAAATCTTCCTGTGTAACACAGAGAGAACAGACAAAAGGAGAGGAGAAATTCCTGTCCCTATCTGATGAGCTGCCCAGAGAAAAGAAGGGAATTTATTCAAGGGAAAAACTCTACACTGGAATGAAAGGCTAGAGAAGCCCTGCAGTGACATGGTACCACTCATTTAGGGGGAAACCTGGATGAAAGGGTAGAGAAACAGGAGCTGAAGGGTGACTTACCATATGGTATGTCTGCGGAAGGAAAAAATTCATGTTGGAACAGAAAAAACTATCATGGGATAGTTGTTAACTTCTCTTCTTGGTAGAAAGAAGAGGAGAAACCTGTGACCCATAGACATGAATATCCTGACAGCTCAGCATATCTAGGAGGAAAAGGATGTCCTGAAGAAAGGAATCCATGTGTAGTTTTGAAGGAAAAAACAGTGAAAAAACTTCTGCTAAGAAGAAGTTAACTGTAGGTCGTAACCTTTAGGAACCTATGATTGCTGGGTTTGTTCAGCCTGGCTAGAGTTTGGATTCTTCAGACCAGGGCGAGGTTTCCCCTGCTTGGGAACATCTGTATAATGGGCAGGAGAAGAGTGAAACCTTCTTTTCCTAGGGAAAGAAGGTTTGGTAGGGCATTTCCTACCTACTGGGGAAGGAGAAGGCTTAGAATAGCCCCCAGAAACAGGGAAGTCAGTGGAGCAATGAGCAACCTGACGTAAAGACTCCCTATTGAAGAGATTTTCTCCAGTACAAGGAGTATTACCCAGTCTTTGTTGTGCCCATCTGTTCAAGTCTAAAGCCTGGAGCCAGGCTCTACGTCGTGCTCCTATGGCTATAGCAGAGGTTCTGCTAACAGACTCAAAAGAGTCTAGAGAAGCATGAGAGAGAAACCAAGAGATATTTTGGCTATGACTAAGAAGTAAGGAATAGTCTGCAGCCTTGGGTTCTGATAGAAAAGGAGTCAAAAGAGATAATTTCCTTGTGACCTCCTGGAGAGATAGACTCATATAAAAAATATAAGAGATAATCCTTGTCGCCAGCATAGATGTTTGGAAGGTTTGAAGTCCAAAGGCATCAAGTGTTCTAGGTTCACGACCTGGAGGATAAAAAGAATGCTTCTTCTTGCTTTTTACCTTCCTCATTGCTGATTCCACTACAATGGAATGATGGGGAAGTTGAGTCTTTTGAAACCCTGGAGAGGGGGGCACCTGATACAGATCATCAGTTGCTGCCGAAGGTGAGGAAACCCTTAAAGGTGTTTCCCATATTCTCAGAAGAAGATCCTGCAAAGAATGATGTAAAGGAAGCATTATATTTTCCTTTTCCGCAGGAGAGCCTTGAGTAGGATCACAGCCAGGGATAGGAATAGCAAGGAATGTTGCCATGTCAAGGAGAAATTTCTGAAAAGAAGGATCTCCAATGGGAACCATCCCTGGAGAGGCTAAAGTTGAAGCAGTAGCCTGGGCACCGGAGGATGTACTGGTCCGGAGCCGAAAAAGAGCTTCAATGGATGGATACTGGTACTGGCGGTTATGACATGAGACAGTCAGTACTGCACCGTCCATGCCAGGTATCGACTCCAAACTAGGTATAGAAAGGAGCGATCCTGGTGAAAAAGGCATGGAAGTAGTCGGTTCCGATGCAGGAACCAGCATCGATACCGGTACCGGTAGCGGTGCCGGAATTGGAGGCGATACCGACATCGAAGCAGTCATCGGAGGCTGATCAAGCGGTACCGAGGCAACCAAAAACTCTTGATGAGTATCCTCGGTACCGCGCATCCGGAATCGATAAGCATCGGTTCCGAGATGCGTCGGTACCCAGTCTTCCAGACTAGAGATCGATTCCAGACTCGGCATCGAAGGAAGCGAGTCTATCGATGCCTGTCTAGAGGGTACCGACGTCGGTGGTGGTATCGGCGATGCTGCCGATACTGGAAAGTAAATCTGGGACGTATCGATCGGTCCCGAAGGCACCGAGAACGCCAGATGATGATCCCTGGCGAAGAGTGAATCACTCAACACCAGTGCCGATGCCGGGGTATCGGCACCGCTTGAAGCGGATGCCACCACCGAGCATGGCTCAGGTATATTCTGTGAGGGGTGAGCCCCAGGAACAACCTGAAACCCCTGAAAGGCTGTGGAGACCGAAGACTCCTGCCGGGGTTTTGAAGCCAATAGGGTCTTGAGGGCAAGGCCGGAGCCGTCATCATGCTTGGCATGAGACCTACCACTCAAGTATTGGCTAGTCTTAACAGACTGTTTTTGGGTTACCTGATCCTGTAGAGAAGAAATGGTCGGTGCCCTGACACTGGAAGGGAACGCGGTATCGAGGGAAACTCGAAATGGAAAATCTCTTCTCATAAAATTGTAGCCTAATGGCTCCGGAGGAAAAGGGTCAGGACCCAAACAGGTTAGACATCAGTTGTTGGAGTCTAAAAAGAAAACTGTATTTCCACAGTTAAGGCACTTCTTAGGAGAAGAAGGCTCCATGATGGAGAGGCCTTACAGGCCCAAAAAGTTAAGCCAGAAACTGAGGGAAAACTCTCCCTAAGTTTGAGAAAAAAGAAAGAAAAAACCCACCGGCGGTACCGGTGGAGGCGGGAAAACAGCCGCGACCACAAGAAAAAAAGAATTAAAGAAAAAATTTTCTGCGGTGACAGGAGGACGTCCTGCCAGCTCCGCGGAAAAACGAAAACTGAGGAGAGACAGTTGGAAAGGCGGGCAGGCAGCACGCAGGCGCTGAGGGATGCTCCCAAAAGCTTTCTGATTGGACGCTGGGGAGCGTTCCCGCGCAGGCTCCATCGGTACCGACGTACCCATATGTGAAGACTCATTCCTGCTTGTTCCTGGAGATTAATGTTAAGGTCCCAGACAGGAAAACATAGTTTTAGGGGCTGTCTCATGGTTCATGAGACATCTTATGAATCTAGAAACCAAGGAATCTATAAAAAGATTGTTTTTATTAACAGGGTTATGGTAAGCTGCTATAGCTGTAAGGTGAATCCTTACTAAAGAGATATTGAAAACAGATTGAGAGCAGTGAAAAGGGTAGGAAATGAATTGCGTGCTTGGATAGGGAAAGGAATCCTGCTTGTGCTGTTTAGCCCACTGGGTAAAACAAACCCATTTAAAATGACTCGCATTCCTGACAGACTCCATTGCAAAGCAAGGTAATACTCTGCCTGAAAGCTCTCAAAGGGGTTTTGGTGGTTATTTTTAAAAGCTAATTCTTAAAGTGGTTTTGGTGTTCATTTTTAAAAACTAAACCTTTTTTCTATACCACCAAGGGGGATTTTTTTTGTTTGCTTGCTTGTGGTGTTGGGCAAGGCTCTGTCAGAGTTCACTGTCTTGGTTCCAAGCTACCCATTCATAGCTAACTCTTTGAAGCCACTGTCCTCATCAGGTGTAAGGTGGCCCTAGAGTAGCTTATTAAGCAGCTAGGCAGTGCTGTATAAGGGTCTACAGGGCCTTTCAGGTACTGGCATTCCTGGTGGACTCCATTGCAAAGCAAGGTAATACTCTGCCTGAAAGCTCTCAAAGGGGTTTTGGTATTCATTTTTAAAAGATAATTCTTAAAGGAGTTTTGGTTTTCATTTTTAAAAGCTAAGTCTTTTTTCTATATTGCAAAGGCGGAATTTGTTTTTGTTTGCTTGTGGTGTTGGGCAAGACTCTGTCAGAGTTCATCGTTTTTGTTCCAGCTACCCATTCACAGCTAACTCTATGAAGCTACCGACCTCATCAGGCATTAACCCATCCCGACACCCACCCACCCCATGTGAGCATTATTGTTTTATAGGGCATCTCCCCAATTAGCTACACACAGGGACAGAGAGCAGCACTGTTAGAACACACTTAAAAGAGGTTAACTGCTTTTCTCTTAAAAGACAGCTGAGGAACAGGTAGGGACTTTGTTAGGTCTCTCTTTTACTTCAAAGGGGACCAAAGCTCATGGCTGTGAAAAATCATATTGCTAAAACTGTTGCCCCCGTTACAGCATCTGTCTCTGTTCAGACAGATATCCCAATGCCATTTGAAGTAACAGTTCAATGTGCAGGATGCCTGCATACTGAGGCTCTCAGGAAAGAAGTGAAGGAGCTCAAGGAAGAGGTAGCAAGACTGAGAAGCATTCGAGACAGTGAGAAGTACATTGATGAGATGCTTCTTGAAACATCCAAGCTCTCCAACAGAGGTGAAGATGGGAGGCTACAGAAGGAAGAAGGTTGGACATGAGTTACCAGAGCCTGCAGTACCATCACTCCAACTCCTCCAGCCCTTGAATTGAAGAACTAGTACGCAGCCCTAAAAGTGAAGGAGGTGGAAGCATCTGGGGGAAGGGAAGAACCATAGCTTAAGCACCCCAGTTGCAGAATCAGTCACCACAAGGAAGCGAAAGGTAGTCATGGTTGGTGACACTCTTCTGAGAGGTACTAAGGCATCCATCTGCAGACCAAATTTGATGTCCAGAGAGGTGTGCTGCTGTCAGGTGCCAAAATCCAAGATGTTATGGAGAGTTTGCTGAGACTCATTAAATCTACTGACTATTATATGATGTTGCTCATCCATGTTGGCACAAATAATACTGCTAGGTATCCCTCCGAGCATATAGCACAGTTACTTACCTGTAACAGGTGATCTCTGGGAACAGCAGGAATAAGTCTTCACATATGGGTACGTCAGTACCGACGGAGCCTGCACGGGAATGCTCCCCAGCATCCAATCAGAAAGCTTTTGGGAGCATCCCTCGCGCCTGCGCACTGCCTTCCCGCCTTTTCCACTGCCTCTCCTCAGTTGAGTTTCATAGCTGAGACAACAGGAGAGAAAGAGGAAAAGAAGATAGATAGATAAATACAACTCCTAGGGGAGGTGGGTGGGTTGTGAAGACTTATTCCTGCTGTTCCCAGAGATCACCTGTAACAGGTAAGTAACTGTGCTATCTCCAGGAACAAGCAGGAATGAGTCTTCACATATGGGGACTCCCTAGCTATAGATGCCAGGGAGAGATCCCATAAAATGCATGTCCCTGGATCAGGACTGCAGTGTCCACACATGGATCTCCGGCATCCCATGAGGGATGGAGGGAAGGAGTTGAAAGAAGAGGTAGCTGTAAGGAAAAACAGCAAAGCTAAGGACTACAGGAGAGGAGTCCTTGGTATGTATGATAAGTATCATTAAAATATTTAATGAACAATCACAAAATGGATCTTACCTACTGAATTGTAGGAAGTAGAGAGTGTGATGGAGTCTACTGGAGAAGCAGTAGAGGATCCTCAAGGTGACCTCACAGCAGTGAGGGTGAAGGTCCAAATCTGGAGTTGGCAGGTGACCCAGGTGTCAACTGGGGTAGTAGAAGAATGGCAGGTCTTCAGTGGAAAGCTTTATGGAAAAAGCTGAAAACTCCTTTAGCTATAGAGGTATTAACATTGAGGAGTTAAAAAAGAAGACTGACCGATTTGGACAAGTAGCCCAGTCCCGGAGGGAAGAAAGGGTATGGAAAAAGAACCCGCCTTCCCAGGGAGGACAGATGCGTGAAGGGCTGAAACATCAGAGCTACTGAAGATGTACACAGTCTTTCCTAGCTGGTGAGAGATAGGAAAGATATTGAAGCATGATGCTTCAGGGATAACGAGACCTAGAGTAAAGTGGAAGCTGTTAGTACCACAGTAGTGGTTGTGTGCATAACAGCCCCCACATACCAAGGAACAGTATGAAGATATGCTGGTCCACTGTCTGGAACCTTTAAGAAGGTAAAACCTTTATAGCATAGACAGTTAAGGAGATAGTATGTAAATACATATCTACCCATAAAAAGCATCTCAACAGAGACATATATAGGGGTATATATATATATATATATATATATATATATATGAATATGTGTATATATATATATATATATATGTAATATATATGAATATATATATATATAGGGGCATAACCAATCCACACACAGCTTACAGACATCTGTATGTATAGAAATATACAGGGATATAGACCTACATGAATATTGAAGTCTGAAGGTACATGTCTGCAACTAAGCCCCATAAGAACATTCACATGAGAGATGTGAAGGAGAAAGATTCATCTAATAACAAGAAGGTGGAACCTACTTGAAAAGATATATAGAGAATCTATTCTTTCGGGCTAAGAGGGTGCAGGAATGCTATCCAATAAAATAACCAGGATGGTTGCGTGAAAAAAACAAACAAACAGAGGATAATATCAGTCTGTGGAGAACAAGTCGTGAGTTCTGTAGAACTCTGACATGGTAAATGGACAGGAAACGCATAGAAGGAGATACCAGGATGACCCATTGGGGGAACACAGGGGTATCATGCGTTACTGGTAGAAAAATTGCTGTCCATGAGGAGTAGGATAGCATGATGTCAAGCTGTAAGGAAAAAGAACATATTCCTACAGGATTGGGAAACTCCTTGGACATTCACACAGAAAAAGCTTATATCCTGCATTAAAATAGGAGAGAAGAGGGTGTGGAAAACCCTCACAGTCATGGAAAATGACTGATAAGCCTTTTCTACTATATAGAATAGCCATCAGAGACAAAGTTCAATGCTCTCTAGAAAGGGCCCATAGTAGAAAGCTTCTCTGAAGATTGCAGAGAGCATTATGCAGGAGAATTAGGAGATAAAACTGACAGTAGGTCAGCTGTGTTGCCACATCCAAGGAAATGGAGATGGCCAGAAAGAAGATAATGTGAGAAGCCTGAAGTGAGTAGGGTTATCCAAGATAGAAGAGGACTGTCTTGGAATCACTACTAAGGCTAGACAAAAGTAGTGGAAGATAGACTGGAAACTTGTGGGAAAGTACCAGTAGTCCAATCATTAGAACTCCTGCATGAACAGCAGCTGAAAGAGACAGCAGAGAGAATCTTTCTGTGTAAAACAGAGAGAACAGACAAAGGGAGAGGAATGTTCCTGTCCCTGTCTGACAGCTGTCCAGAGAATTTATTCTAGGAAAAATTCTACACTGGAAAGAAGGGCTAGAGAAGCTGTCCAGTATGGTACCACTCATTCAGGGGAAACCCTGGAGGAGAGGGTAGAGAAAACATGTAATTGAGGGGTGACTTACCATATGGTGAGTCAGTGGAAGGAAAAAATGTTCATGGTGGGACAGAAACTATCATGGGATAGTTGTTAACTTCTCTTCTTGGTAGGAAGAAGAGGAGAGATCTGTAACCCATGGACAAGAGTATCCTGACAGCTTAGCATATCCTGAGAAAGGAAAGCACATGAATAGTTTTAAAGAAAAAAAACAGTGAACAAACTTCTGCGAAGAAGAAACTAACTGTAGGTTGCAACCTTCAGGAACCTATGGTTGCTGGGTATGCTCAGCCTGGCTAGAGTTTGGATTCTTCAGACCAGGATGAGGTGTCCCCTGCTTGGGTACATCTGAATGATGGGCAGGAGAAGAGTGAAACCTTCTTTTCTTAGGGAAAGAAGGTTTGGTAGGATATTTCCTACCTCCTGGGGAAGAAAAAGGCTTAGGATGGTCCTTAGAACCATGGAAGTCAGTGGAGCAATGAGCAACCTGACATAAAGCCTCTTTATTGAAGAGATTTTCTCCAGTACAAGGAGAATTACCCAGTGTGTGTTGTGCCCATCTGCTCAAGTCTGAAGCCTGGAGCCAGGCTCTACGACGTGCTCCTATGGCAATAGCAGAGGATCTGCTAACAGACTCAAAAGAGTCTAGAGAAGCACGAGAAAGAAACCAAGAGATATTCTGGCTATGACTAAGAAGCAAGGAATAGTCTGCAGCCTTACGTTCCGATAGAAAGGGAGTCAAAAGAGATAATTTCTTTGTGACCTCCTGGAGAGATAGACTCATGTAAAAAATATAAGAGATAATCCTTGATGCCAACATAGATGTTTGGAAGGTTTGACATCCAAAGGCATCAAGTGCTCTAGATGCACGACCTGGCGGATAAGAAGAATGCTTCTTCTTGCTTTTTACCTTCCGCAATGCTGATTCCACGACAATGGAATGATGGGGAAGTTGAGACTTTTGAAATCCTGGAGAGGGGGGCACCTGATACAGAACATCAGTTGCTATAGAAAGTGAGGGAACCCTTAAAGGTGATTCCCAAATTTTTAGAAGAAGATCCTGCAAAGAATGATGTAAAGGAAGCATTATATTTTCCTTTTCTGCAGGAGAGCCTCGAGTGGGATCACAGCCAGGGATAGGAATAGCAAGAAAGGTTGCCATGTCAAGGAGAAATTTCTGAAAAGAAGGATCTGCGATAGAAACTATCCCTAGCCAGGCTAAGGCTGAAGGAGCAGCCTGAGCGCCAGAGGATGTATTGATCTGGTGCCCAAAAAGAATCCCACTAGATGGATAGTGGTACTGGCAGTCACGATTTGCGGCAGTCAGTACTGCATCGTCCATGCCAGGTATCGATTCCAAACTAGGCATAGAGAGGATCGAAGGTGCCGATGTAACTGCAGGAACCAACATCGATACCGGTACCGCTAGTCGAGTCGGAATCGGAGGCGGTAACGCCATCGAAGCAGTTATCGGAGGCTGCTCAAGAGGTACCAAGGCGACCCGAAATGTTTGGTGAATATCCTCCGTACTGCGTATCCGGAAACGATAAGGGTCGGTTCCGAGACGCGTCGGTACCCTATAACTCACCTATAACAGGTGTTCTCCAGGAACAGCAGGAATCAGTCCTCCCATATTAGTGACATCGGCACCGACGGAGCCTGCGTGGAGCATTTCCCCAGCTTTCAAAGAAAGCCTTTGGAAATGCTACTATGCATGTGTGGTCCCCTTCCCGCCCAAGGGTGCCATCTTGCTCAGTCAGATGACATAGCTTAGATGGTAGTAAAAATAACACAATGTATTAGGGTAACTCCAAAGGGAGGAGGGAGGGCTGTGAGAACGGATTCCTGCTATTCCCGGAGAACACCTGTTACAGGTGAGTAATCGCTTTCTCCAGGAACAAGCAGGAAATCAGTCCTCGCATATGTGACTCCCTAGTTCCAGGCTGCCGAGAATCGTGCCATGATAGCACCACCGGTGACCCGTCGGATGGCCATAAGTTGCAGAAGATGAGTCCCTACAGAGAGACTCCGCAAGACCCTAGCATCCAGTAACACAATCATTCCGGTAGCCTGAACACAGAAGGGTCAGAAGGCAGGAGTTGAGTTGCCTACACTCTGAAAAGATTACAGAGTACAACCTGCCCGAAGGCACTGTCCTTGCAGGACTCGCTCTCCAGGCAGTAGTGAGCTGCAAACGTATGAATCAAAGACCATGTGACGGCCCTGCAGATCTCCGTAAGTGGCACTGAGCGGAGGTTGGCCAATGACTTGGCCATCGCCCTCATGTGATGTGCTGTGATCTAGTGCTCCAGGGAGCGGCCCGCTCGCTCGTAGGCAAGGGTGATGCAGTCTGCCACCCAAGTGGACAGAGTGCGCTTCATTACTGGGGGCCCTAGTTTACTGGGGTCATATGACACAAAAAGCTGAGGAGTTTTGCAGTGGGCCTGGGTCCGCTGCTGGTAGAAGGACAGGGCCCGCTTACAGTCTAATGTCTGCAGTGTGAGTTCCTCCCTGCTGGCGTGAGGCCATGGGAATAAGGTGGGAAGGACCATCTCTCCTGGTTGAGGTGGAAGGGAGAGACCACCTTGGGGAGGAATTTGGGGTGTGTGCAGAGCACCACCCTGTTCTTAAAGAAATGTGTATATGGCAGGTCTGCCACTAAGGCCTGGAGTTCACTCACTCTCTGAGCAGATGTGAGGGCCACCAGAAAAGTCACTTTCCAAGCAAGTAACGCAAGTGGCCAAGGGCTCGAACGATGGTCTGGTGAGTTGGGAGAAGGCCGCAGTTAGGTCACACTCCACCATGGGGGGGGGGGGGGTGCTTTCTTAGCAAGAGGCCTTGTAGGAACCTGGAAACCAGGGGCTGGCTTGAGAGGGACTTTCCCTCTACAGGGTGATGGTGAGCGGCTAGGGCACTCAGATGAACTCTCACTGAATTGGACTTCAGCCTGGCATGTGAGAGGTGCAGCAGGTACTGTAGCACTATTTGTACACAGGAGAAGGGGGTTTCTTCCCTTTCTGTGCACCAGACAGAGAATCTTCTCTATTTGAAGGCATATGCCCGTCTGGTGGAGGGTTTCCGGGAGGCCAGCAGGATCTCCTTGACTTCCTGCAGGAAACTGAACAGAGCCAGAGCTACCTCTTCAGCAGCCACGCCGTCAACATTAGCGACCCCATGTAGGGGTGTAGGAGAGACCCTTCCTCCTGGTACAGGAGGTCCGGGTCCCGACCCAGTGGGACTGGGAGGGCTACCAAAAGTGAGAGTAGCAGAGGGAACCAGGACCATCTGGGGACAACCAGAATCACTGACGCCCGTTCACGCTGGACCTTGAAGAGGGTCTTGGCCACTAGAGGAGTTGGTGGGAAAGCTTAGAGGAGGCCATCTGACCATGGGATCAGGAATGCATTCGCCACCACCCTCCGTGGGTATGGCCAAGGTGAGCAGAAGCAGGGCAGCTGTGTCTTGTCCGGAGAGGTGAAAAGGTCCATCACGGGCCTGCCCTAGAAGCAGAAGTCTCTCTGTGCCACCCTGGGATTCAGACGCCATTCGTGTGGGAGCAGGACTCTTCTGATCTTGTCCACTAAGCAACTGCCCTGCCCAAAGTATACTGTGATGCGCTGCAAAGGAAAGGAGAGCCACCGCCTCCTGATAGAGGGAGCACGAGCCCGCCCCCCTTTGCATGTTTACATAAAACATGGTGACTTGGTTGTCCATCTGGATTAGCACAGGATGTTGCATAGGTGGCGGCGGAATGTCTGTAGGGCCAGGAAAATTGCCCCAAGTTCCAGGTGGTTGATCTGTAAGAGTGACTTTCTCCTGAAACCAGATGCCCTGAGTGCAGAGGTCTTGCAGTGTGCTCCCCAGCCCAGGAGAAAGGCGTCCATCATCAGGACCCTCTGTGGTGCAGAGGCCTGAAATGGCATCCCTTCTAGGAGGTGGTGTAGAGACTGCCACCAGTTGAGGGAATCAGCCAGTTGGCGGGTGACCCTGACCCTGTCCTGCAACCTGCCTGAGGCCTGGATCCATTGGCAGTGAAGGCACCACTGGGCTGTCTGCATATTGTAAGCAGGCTAGGGGAGTGACATGGACCATCAGGGCCTTATGGCCCAGTAGGCGGAGGAGGAGGCGGGCCGACACTGACCAGTGACTCTGGATCTCTCTTGCCAGTTGTGCAAGGTGATGTGCCCTGTCCTTTGGGAGGAAGGCCTTGACTTGCAATGTGTCCAGCTGGGCCCCTATGAACTCCAGGTTTTGAGTTGGAGTGAGTTGGGATTTGGGATAGTTGATAACAAACCCCAGGTGCTACAGGAGGCAGATTGTTCGCCCTGCGGCCTGGCTGGCCTCTGGGGCCATGATACCTCTAATGAGTCAGTTGTCCAAGTAGGGGAAGACAAAGGCCCCCTGCAGATGCATGTAGGTGGCCACGACTGCCAGGCTGAATGGGAGTACTCTGTACTGGTAGTGCTCCCCTCCCACTATGAACCTTAGGTATTGCCAGTGGGAAGAGTGGATCAGGATATGGGTATACGCATCCTTGAGGTCTAAGGAGCACAGCCAATCTCCTTGGTGGAGGTAGGGCAGCAGGGTTCCAAGGGAGAGCATCTTGGACCTCTCCCTCACCAAAAACTTGTTTAACTTTGCAGGTTTAGTATGTGCCTGAGGCCCCCAGTTCTTTTGGGGACAAGGAAGTATCTGGAGTAAAAGCCCTTTCCCCAGAGATGCCTGGGCACCAGTTCTATCACCCTGTCCTTGAGCAGGCCTGCGAGCTCTGAGAGGAGCAAGGTCTGGTGAAGGAGAGGCCGAGCTGGCTCTCCTGGGAAGAACCTCGGGGGTGTTTGATGGAACCAAAGATAGCCCTTCTTTACCACTTGTAGGACCCACTGGTATGTGATGATCCTGGCTCATCTGTGGGCGAAAAGTGCCAGGTGGCCCCCAGTGGGCTGGGGAGGGTCTCTCGGGGGGGGGGGGGGAAAGAGACCCGGCCAGGGAGTCAAAAGCTCCCCCCAGGCTGGGTGGGAGCTGAGGCTTCTGAGCCTTGGGATTTTGCAGCCAGTGGCCCTGGTCTTGGGCTAAGAGCTTGTGGAGGCTGCCCCGAAAAGGATTGGTAATGGCCCTGGTGAAAAGACCCCTTTTTCCTCGGGGAAGGTGGTCGTTTTCCCTAGGGTTTCTTTCAGGGGAGGGTAGAGGTTTTCCTTGAGAGCCTCTGCCTGGTGACGACCTCTGCCTCTATCTCGGCCTCCTTGTCGACCATGGGCCAAACAAATTTTCCCTGGTGCAGGGGACGTCCAGCAGTTTTTCTTCTACCCACTACTCAAGGTTAGAGGTTTGTAACCAGGCCTGGCATCACGTCCCGATGCCTGCTGCCGCCACCTGAGCTGCTGTCTCAGAGCCGTCATAGGCAGGCTGGGACAGAAACTTAGAGCAGTCCCAGATCCCTGCTGCTAGGGCCTGGAACCTCTGGAGGGGGTCCCCGGAGAAGCCTGCAAACTCTTGGATGAGGCCCTTGAGATACATTCCTATATACGAGGGTCATTTTTAAAGTAAGAACCGATTGCGCATCGTGTCCGTGCGATCTGTCAAGTGACGTCCGTTCAAGGTCAGCTACTCTTGTCCAGTCTCTCACTACGCCGCCATTACGTTTCACGTCTCTGCCAGTGTTGGTTGTATGGTTATACTGCTTCGTTTGTCGCCATGTCAATCAGTAATCCCTCCGATTGTGAAGTGCGCTCGGTTATCCGTTTTTTAAATGAAAAACAAGTTCGTCCAGCTTAAATTCACCGGCAGCTTGTTGAAGTGTATGGGGAAGGTGTAATGAATGATGTTTAAGGAAGGAAGGACAAATGTTCATGATGAAGAACGATCTGGACGGCCTACTGTCATGAATGAAGACCTGACACAAGAAGTTGTTGAGGAAATTCGCCAAAACAGGTGCTTCACTATAGACGAGCTGCATCAGACATTTCCACAAGTTTCAAGATCAGTAGTTTATCACATTGTTACTGACAAACTGCACTACAAAAAAATGTGTGCGAGATATTTTTTTTTTTTATTTATTAACATTTCTTATATACCGCACTATTTGCCATCAGCGCGGTTTACACAGAACATAAACATCCGACAATATAAATATGTCTGGTCATTACATTTAACAGGAAATGGAACTTGGAGAACCGGGTAAACTATATACATATGAGATGGGTACCGAAAATGCTGGACGAACTTGTTTTGCATTAAAACCGGATAACCGAGCGCACTTCACAATCGGAGGGATTACTGATCGACATGGCGACAAACGAAGCAGTATAACCATACAACCAACACTGGCAGAGACATGAAACGTAATGGCGGTGTAGTGAGAGACTGGCCAAGAGTGGCTGACCTTGAACGGACGTCACTTGACAGATCGCACGGACACGATGCGCAATCGGTTCTTACTTTAAAAATGACCCTCGTATAACTCATAGGCCTGTATCTGACAGCCCAACATGGAGCCCTGGAAGCATTTGTGCCCGACAGCGTAAAGGGCTCAGGCCTCTCAGCCCAGGGGGGATAGAAGAGTAGATCTTCTGACTCTGGAGCTTTTGCATCGAGGACTCCACTATCACAGAGTTATGATGGAGCTGGGAGGTCTGGAATCCAGGGTCCTTCTTGATGCGATAGATGGCATCGAGGCATCGGCTGACCACCAGCACTTAGGCCGGGGTCTCTCACATCTGCATGAACAGCCGCTCGAGGATGGGCTGGACTGGCACCATGAGAGTCTCTTTTGGCGAGGACTTATACTGTAAGATTTCCAGTTCTTCGGTGCACGGATCCTCCTCTAATTTGGTTGGGACCAAAAGGGCTTGAGCCAAGTCCCAGATGAAGTTGTGTAAGGCCACGCCCTGGGGGGTGGGGGAATGGCACTGGGGCTCTGGAGGAGATGGCTCTGAGGGGACGTCTTGGTGTTGAGAGGTCTCAGGAAAGGTCTTGAATTTGGTTTCCTAGTCAGAGCCAGAGGGCGTCGAGAACGAGGATCATGGCCTCAAGGAGCCTCGCACGGTCTCCGCTGGCAAAGGACTCCTTCTTAGAGACCTTGGGAGGGCACTTCTCGGAGTCGCCCAAGTCCCACCACGGGACCTTATCATGTTTCACCAGTGGAACCTCGACTGGTCTCAAAGGCTTTTTCTTGCTGGGGTCCGGGGTCTTTTCAGAGGAACCGCCTCTGCGGGATTCCGGCAACGCCCGAGCCTTTCGGGAGGTGCTCGGTTTAGGGCTCAGCGTCGGGGAAACCGGTGCTAAGTCAGAACATGGGAACATTCTCTCTTACAACTCCGACCTTTTTCTGGTTGGTTTTTGGAGTCATGGCCTGGCAACAGGTCACAGGTGGTACTGTCGTGGTCTGGACCGAGACAGCGCAAGCACCAATTGTGGGTGTTGGTAACAGACATTGTCTGACTGCAGCGGTCATATTTTTTTAACCTACCGGGAGACATAGTAAGAGACATCGGGTTGGGATCGATGACCCCCAGGTGAAAAAGGGCACGAATACCATTCAAGGCAAACCTCGCCAAAAAGAAGGGACGAGCCAAGAACGGTGCCAGGGATGGCACTGGCTCGAGGCGGGACGAGGAACCGGTATACAAACTGGGAAACAAATCACACTTTTAAGCTAGTTTACAGAGAATATTTCCGGGGACATAGGACAAGCGTCCGTTGGGCTCCACGGAAAAAAGGAGACAGAGCATGATGGCAACTTTGGGTGGCAAGGGTACCATGCATGCGTGGTAGCATTCCCAACGGCTTTCTTTGAAAGCTGGGGAAATGGTCTGCGTGAGCTCCGTCGGCACCGATGTCACCCATATGTGAGACCTGACTTCCTGCTTGTTCTTGGAGAAAATCTTTGTTAGTGATATTGCAGAAGGGCTGTCCGGTAAGGTTTGCTTGTTTGTGGATGATACCAAAATGTGCAATAGAGTAGATAACATGAGGAGGGATCTAGCTAAGCTTGAAGAATGGTCTAAAATTTGGCAACTGAAATTTAATGCTAAAAAATGCAGGGTCATGCATTTGGGCTGCGAAAATCCAAAGGAGCAGTACAGTGTAGGGGGTGAGGTACTTCTGTCCACAAAAGAAGAGTGGGACTTGAGCATAATTGTGTCTGACGATCTTAAAGTAGCTAAACAGGTAGAAAAGGCGACTGCGAAAGCCAGAAGGATGCTTGGGTGGAGTAGAGTAGCCTAGTGGTTGGGGCAAGGTACTTCGGGCCGGAAGGTCGGGGGTTCAAATCCCACTAGAGGACAGCAACCTTGGGCCGGAAGGACTGGGGTTTCTAGTCCCACAGGTGCTCCTTGTGGTCTTGGGCAAGCCACTTAACCCTCCATAGCCCATGTTCCCTGTAAAATAGTTCTCTGTGTGCTGTGCTTTCCTGTCTAATCAATGTGTTTATACCTCAAAAATTTCCTGTCATGATTTGACAATTTCCAATGTAATAAAAAAAAAAACCGCTGCTGATCGCTGGAAGTAGCGGTATACAAATGTATACTAAATAAAAATAAATAAATAAAATTGGGTGTATAGGCAGAAGATTAGCCAGCAGAAAAAAAGGAGGCGATAATGCCTCTGTATAAGTCTCTGGTGCGACCTCATTTGGAGTATTGTGTGCAGGATGGAGTCGGTGCAGAGCATGGCTACTAAAATGGTTAGTGGTCTTCGTTTTGTAACATATGAGGACAGACTTAAAGATCTTAATATATATACTTTAGAGGAAAAGTAGGATAGGAGCGATATGATAGAGACATTTAAATACCTCCGTGGCATAAATGCACAGGAGGGTCTTTTTCATTTGAAGGCAAGCTCTGCCTTGAGGGAACATAGGATGAGAGTGAAAGAGGATAGGCTCAGGAGTAATATGCGGAAATATTTATTTATGGACAGAGTGGTAGATATGTGGAATAGTCTCCCAGTGGAGTTGGTTGACATGAAGACAGTATCTGAATTCAAAAAAGCATGGGACAAACACAGAGGATCTCTACTCTAAAGGAAAAGAGGGGACTGTTGTAGTGGTTGATATGGAAGGGCAGACTAGAAAGGCCATGTGGTCTTTTTCTGCCGTCATGTTTCTATGATAATATTTGCAACTTGATGACCTTCTGGAAGCCATGAGGATGCTCTTCACATCTTGGGAAACCACCAGTTATCTATGAGTTGTCATTCAACTTTCATTCTGTTAATGTTAGGGACAGACTTTTGAGGTTCAGATACAACAGGCCATCATATTATCTGAGCACTGAATGCTGTCCCAGAAACTTTGGTAGGGCAGATGCCAGCACAAGAAGTCTGGGGAACCAGATCTGTCTGAGCCAGCTGAGCAATTAGAATAACCTGGGCTTTGTCCTTGTGAATCTTGTGCAACACCCTCAAGATGAGCAGGAAGGGTGGGAATACATGCAGGAGGACCACAGTCAACGAAATTGCAAAAGCATCAGGTGCTGGACAGTTCATATTGGGTTAACAGAAAGTAGAGGGAGCAGTTTGTGTTATCCACTGTGATAAACAATCCACTTTTGGGATCTCCCACAATTCGAAAAGGTCACAAATGACATCCAGATCCAGGAACCAATTATGAGGGTCCAACTCCAACTAAGTACATAGTTACCCTTGTTAGTCCCAAGTTGTAACACCTGTTCATTGTAAGGACAGCACAGGTTCTATCTGCACTGTACAAATTTTGTTGACTGTAAACTGCACTGATTCTAAAGAGCGCGGAATAGGAAAGATATGAAATAAATAAATAAGTGAATCTGCTAGTTGATTTTGTTGACAGTCCAACAAAAGCAAAACACAAATTCGCAAGAGGAAACACCAAGCAGTCTAGAGCGAGGTGAAAACTGAAATCAGTGGATTATGAAGTCTTTGGCGATGTCCAGGATACAGTGGGAAATGAACCTTACACTAACGCATTAACAGACCAACGCGATTCTATTGGCCAAACCCCTAACGAAGGCAGTGCCAAAACACAGCTGTGTCAGGTTGGTAGTTATAGATTCTTCCCATGATAAAGCACAGTTACTTACCTGTAACAGGTGATCTCTGGGAACAGCAGGAATAAGTCTTCACATATGGGTATCATCGGTACCGACGGAGCCTGTGCGGGAACGCTCCCCAGTGTCCTTAAAGAAAGTTTTTGGGAGCATCCCACAGCGCCTGCGCGCTGCCTTCCCGCCTTTCCCAACTGCCTTTCTCCAGTTCAAGTTTTAAAGCTGAGACAAAGAGAGAGAGAGAGAGGAAAGGAAAGATAGAGAGATACAACTCCTAGGGGAGGTGGGTGGGTTGTGAAGACTTATTCCTGCTGTTCCCAGAGATCACCTGTTACAGGTAAGTAACTGTGCTATTTCCAGGAACAAGCAGGAATGAGTCTTCACATATGGGGACTCCCCAGCTAGAGATGCCTGGGAGATCACCCAGATTGTGAGTCCCTGGGAAGGGCTCCACTTGCACTCATGAATCTCAGGCATCCAGTCAGGGATGGAGGGTAGGAGTTGATTAGGTATGGAACAGGTGTTTGAGAACAGCCTGAACAAACAAAGCATCCCTGCGGGAGTCCTTGTCCAAGCAGTAATGGGCTGTGAAGGTATGAACCGATGCCCAGGTGGCTGCTCGACAGATTTGGTCGATGGGCACAGAGTTAAGATGAGCCATAGAGGCTGCCATGGCCCTCACATTGTGAGCTGTGACATGGCCCTCCAGAGAAAGATTCTTGCTCTGGTAGGCGAAGGAAATACACTGAGCAATCCAATTAGACAGAGTTCTCTTGGAAACTGGAAGTCCTAAATGAGAAGGATCAAAAGCAACAAAAAGTTGAGAGGACTTTCTATGTTGCTGTGTCCTTTGTAAGTAGAAAGCAAGTGCTCTTTTACAATCCAGGGTATGAAGATTCCTCTCTGCACTTGATGCATGAGGTCCTGGAAAAAAGACAGGTAAATACACCTCCTGGTTCAGATGAAAAGGTGAGACCACTTTAGGCTGAGGACTACCTTATCATGATGGAACCTTGTATAAGGAGGATTAGCCACTAAAGCTTGCAACTCACTGATACGGCGAGCTGAGGTGACTGCAATGAGAAAAATAACCTTCCAGGAAAGGAATTTCAAGGAGGTAGTGGCTAAGGGTTCAAAGGGTGGCCAAGAACCAGATTTAAATCCCATGCCACTGGAGGTGGTCTAATGGGAGGTTTAGTCAAAAGAAGGCCTCTCATGAATCTTGCTACAAGAGGATGAGAGGAAATAGGTTGTCCATTGAGAGGCTTAAGGGATGCTGCAATAGCACTCAAATGGACTCTGATTGAATTTGTTTTAAGGCCTGCATGTGATAAATGCAGTAGTCTAGTAAAGAATTCAAAGGTATTGCATAAGGGTTGAGACCCTTCTCTGCACACCAAATGGAAAACCTTTTCCATTTAAAAGCATATGAACGTCTGGTGGAAGGCTTTCTGGAAGCATGAAGGATATCCTTCACTTGCTGAGAAAGTTGTAGATCCTGAAGGTCTAGGCCTTCAGCAACCAGGCCCTGAGATGAAGAGACTGAGGATTTGGGTGCCACAAGGTTCCCTCCTCCTGGGAGAGGAGATCTGGAGCAAACCCCAGGTCTAGGGAGGGAGCTTGAGAGAGATGCAGAAGTAGAGGGTACCACACCTGGCGTGGCCAAAGTGGTGCTATGAGGATCATAGTCCCCTTGTCTCTCTGAAGCATGAACAGAGTCTTGGGGATTAGGGGAATAGGTGGAAAGGCATAAAGGAAGTCTTGCCCCCAGTGAAGGAGGAAGGCATCCCTGGCCTGAACTCCCTGACATGGAATCCTGGAACAGAACCGGGGAAGTTTGGCATTCCACGGACTTGCAAACAGGTCTATGTCTGGGGTACCCCAAATCCGAAAAATTCTGGCTATCTTGTCCCCATGGAGGGACCATTCGTGCGGAAGCAGAACTCGACTGAGTCTGTCTGCCCAAGAGTTTTGAACTCCTGGAAGATATACTGCCATGAGATGGATTTGATGCTCTCTGGCGAAGGCCCACAATCTCAGAGCTTCGTTGCAAAGCGACAGAGAGCCAGTTCCCCCCTGCTTGTTCACGTAGAACATAGCTACCTGGTTGTCCGTGTGGATGAGGACTGTCTTGTAGCTGAGCAGGGTGTGGAAGACTCTGAGAGCCAGAAAGATTGCTCTGAGCTCTAAGAGGTTGATATGAAGATATGTCTCCTGTGGAGACCAGATGCCCTGGGTTGAGAGATCTTGTAGATGAGCCCCCCAACCCTTTGGAGAGGCATCTGTTGTAAGGGTTGCTTGGGGAAACACCTGTTGAAAGGGGGACCCCAGCAACAGATTCTGAGTGGACTTCCACCAGTGGAGGGACGAAAATAGGCGACTGGAGGTTGCTATTTTGTCTGACAGGCAACCTGATGCCTGGGTCCATTGGATGGATAGGGTCCACTGAGCTGTTCTCATGTGAAGGCGAGTATAGGGAATCACATGCACCGTGGAAGCCATGTGGCCTAAAAGTTGCAACATCTCTCGAGCAGTTAAATGGGATTTTAACTGAATCTGGGAGGCTAACTGCACCAAGCGTAGGCAACGGGCCTGGGGAAGATAGGCCCTTGCAGTTGTGGTATCCAGTAAGGCCCCTATGAACTCTAGAGACTGAGTAGGGGTAAGATGGGATTTTGGAATGTTGATTACCAGTCCCAGATACTGAAGAACACGCCTTGTGCAGGCTAGGGAAGTCTGGGCCTCTGACTGGGATGGAGCTCGGATGAGCCAGCCGTCCAGATATGGGAATATGAATATTCCTAGAGTGCGTAGGAATGCAGCTACTACTGCCATGCATTTTGTGAACACTCTTGGAGCAGAGGCCAGACCGAAAGGAAGCACTTTGTATTGGTAGTGCTTTCCTTGGTACAGGAAGCGAAGGAATCTTCTGTGTGTTGGATGGATGAGAACATGGGTGTACGCATCCTTGAGATCTAGAGAACAAAGCCAGTCCTGACTCTGGAGGTATGGAAGGAGAGTTCCGAGAGAAGTCATCTTGAATTTCTCCTTGCATAGAAACTTGTTCAATTCTCTGATATCTAATATGGGTCTGTAGCCCCCTGTTTTCTTTGGGATGAGAAAATAGGGGGAGTAGAACCCTGAGCCCTTTTGAAGAAGGGGTACTTCTTCTATTGCCCCTTGGGCAAGAAGGGTAGCAATCTCCTGACCTAGAAGGTTGAGGAGAGATGTTGGAGAATTGAACTGTTTCACCATGGTGTGAGGAGGAAGGTTTAAGAAATGAAGTTTGTACCCTTCCCTTATGATGGAGAGGGTCCACTGCTCTGCTGTGATTTGTTCCCATCTGGGAGCAAAGTGAGCTAACCTTCCTGGGATGGTGAGGGGCTCTGGATGTTCTAGAGCCAGAAAGGCTAAGTTCTCTAGTGGAAAGTCAAAGGCCCTGAGGAGGCTGAGGCTGTTGGGCCCTAGCAGTCCTCGCAGCCTGGGCTTTGGCCTGTTTTGGTTGTTGCTGCCTCTTTGTAGCAAAACAACCTTGAGAAGAGGCCTGACCATAAGAAGAAAATTTCCCTTTCTTTGGGAAAGATCCCTTTTTGAACAACCTCTTTTTGAAAGGAGCAGTAGTAGACTTTGAAAGTCTATCTAAAGCAGAATTTTCAGCATCCATCTGGTTGGCCTTTGCTTGCCAATCTTTGCCAAACAGGTTTTCACCTGTACAGGGAAGGTTACCTAGACCATCCTGTACCCAGGATTCCAAATCAGAGGCTTGCAACCAAGCAACTCTGCGTGCACCTATGGCAATAGCCGAGGCTCTACTGACCCCCTCAAAAGAGTCAAAGGCTGCACGGTTGGAAAACTTGGATACATCCTGTGCGTGTTTAAGCCAGGTGATATATTCTTCTCTCTTATCTTCTGACATAAAAGGAGATAAGGTTTGCAGATGATCTGTAACTTCTTTTAGAAACATCCCCATATAGAGACTATAGGAGTTGATTCTGGCTACAAGCATACTGGCCTGGAAGATTTTCCTGCCAAAGGCATCTAGGGTTCTGCATTCTCTTCCTGGAGGAGCAGAGGAGTGCCTTTTTGTACTCTTGATCTTTTTCATAGCAGACTCTACCACAATGGAGTGGTGAGGAAGCTGAGTCTTATGAAACCCAGGACAAGGAGGAACACGATACATGGTGTCCAACCTTCTGGAAAGAGGGGAGGTGGAAAGAGGAGTCTCCCATATGCCCAACATGTGTTCATAAAGAATCTCATGTATTGGTAAGGTGGCTGCCTCTTTAGGAGCCTTAGGATATTGTAGGATATCTAATTTTTTGGCTCTAGGTTCAGTCTCAGAGGTCACTGAGATGGACAGGCCTTTGACCACCTCCCTAATAAAATCCTGAAAAGATAAGTCTTCAGGAGGAGACATTCGCCTTTTTGGAGAAGAGGGTTCCTGAGGAAGGATCCCCGATGCTTCAATTGAGGCCTCTGAAGAGTCAGAGTCTTCAGAAGAATCGAAGTATCGACTGTCTGGATGCTCTCGTAGAGCCCGATACGAGTACTGGGAGGTATCGACATCGGGAGTAATCGGTACTGGGCCACTACTGATAGGCATCACTGGATAGCGTACCGCTGCCGTCGATGCTGATGTCGATGCAAGCGGTACTGGTATCGGAACCGGAATCGGATCCTGTACCGGAATCGGTACGGGTACCGACAATGGGGTTTGTTGCGGTACCGTAGGCGTTGCAGCTTGAATGAATGCCGTGATGGCACGCTGCATGGTCAGAATATTCTGATCCATTGACGCCACCAATGTCTGGATATCGGTACCGGTAGAAGCTGCCGGTACCCCAGAACATTGTAACAGGTGATCGGTCGAGGCCGAACCATCGATGTCAACCTGTGACCCCATAGGTAGTGCTTTGGAAGCCGGAGCCTCCCGCCGGGGTAATTTTGCCGGTGTGGTATCCTCAAGAGTAAGCCCGGGGGCATCTCGATACTTAGAGGGAGATGAACTCTGAGGACCGGCCAGATTTAAGTTTGGTTACCTGAGATCCATGGGATGAAGAAGCAGCCCTGGAAGATGTCGATGCCACGGAAGCTGCATCGGAGGGAAACAGGGTACTGAGCTTAGCTGCCCGATTCTGTAACCCTCTTTTGGACATCATAGAACAGTACTCACAGTCCGCAATGGAGTGGTCAGGACCTAAACATTTTAGACACCAGTCATGGGTGTCAGTGACAGAAATAGTGCTACTGCACTTTGTGCATTTTTTAAACCCGGAGGCGGGTTTTTCCATGAGGGAAAAATATCTCTGTAGGCCTAAGGCCCCAGAAGAAAAATGCACTGAAAAAGTAGAATTGTTTTGTTTTTTTTTAAAAGAAAGAAAAAGAACCGGTAGTACCGGTGCGGAATCGAGAAGGCAGACACGCGACTAAAGAAAAATAAAAGAAAATAAGAAATTCTTCAGCGGTGACAGGAAACACGACCTGCTGGCTCCGCGGAAAAGAAGAACTGGAGAGAGGCAGTTGGAAAAGGCGGGAAGGCAGCGCGCAGGCGCTGTGGGATGCTCCCAAAAGCTTTCTTTAAGGACGCTGGGGAGCGTTCCCGCGCAGGCTCCGTCGGTACCGACGATACCCATATGTGAAGACTCATTCCTGCTTGTTCCTGGAGATAGCGTAGTTACTCACCTGTAACAGGTGATCTCCGGGAACAGCAGGAATAAGTCTTCACATATGAGTATCGTCGGTACCAACGGAGCCCGTGTGGGAATGCTCCCCAGCGTCCAATAGAAATGCTTTTGGTAGCGTACATCCACACATGCACGCTGCCTTCCCACCCATCTACCTCCCTCTCTTCAGTTGAGTTTAAAGCTGAGACCGAAGGAGAGAAGTAGATAAAAATAGAGAACGAGAAAGAGAACGACAACTCCTAGGGGAGGCAGGTGGGTTGTGAAGACTTATTCCTGCTGTTCCCGGAGATCACCTGTTACAGGTGAGTAACTACGCTATCTCCAGGAACAAGCAGGAATGAGTCTTCACATATGGGGACTCCCCAGCTGAAAGATGCCTAGGGAAGACCCAGCATGTAGCAAACCTATGTAGATGGGCCATACTTCCCCCAGGGACCTCAGGCATCCAAATGGATGGAGGGTAGGAGTTGAATTATGAGTGGAAAAGGTGTTGCAGAACAGCTTGACCAAACAAGGCATCCTGGCGGGAGTCCTTGTCCAGACAATAATGGGCAGTGAAAGTATGTACTGAGGCCCAAGTTGCTGCTTTGCAGATTTCATCAACAGCCACTGAACGAAGGTTATTGAGGCTGCCATGGCCCTGACATTATGAGCTGTGACATGGCCTTCCAGAGGTATTCCTTTACTTTGATATGTATAGGAAATACAATCTGCAATCCATTTAGAGAGGGTTCTCTTAGTGACAGGAAGTCCTAAATGGCTAGAGTCAAAAGCCACAAAAAGCTGAGAAGACTTTCTGTGAGGCTGGGTCCTTTGGAGATAAAAAGCTAGAGCTCTTTTACAGTCCAAAGTATGAAGTTTCCTTTCCGCAAAGGAGGAATGAGGCCTAGGAAAGAAAACGGGAAGATGAGCTGATTGGTTTAGATGAAAAGGTGAAACCACCTTTGGAAGAAAATGAGGATGAGTCCTAAGGACCATGATGAAACCTCGTATAAGGTGGATCAGTCACTAAAGCCTGAAGTTCACTAATGCGTCTTGCAGAAGTGATGGCAATTAGGAAAATGATTTTCCATGAAAGAAACTTCAGATCCGAAGTAGCCAAAGGCTCAAAAGGTGGCTCCATGAGTACCCCTAGAACGAGGTTAAGATCCCATGCCACTGGAGGTGGTTTAATGGGAGGTTTCGTTAGAAGAAGTCCTCTCATAAATCTAGAAATAAGTGGATGAGAGGAAATTGGTTGTCCATCTAAGAGCTTATGAGATGCAGCAATAGCACTAAGATGGACTCTAACAGAATAGGTCTGAAGACCAGAAGCCGACAAATGAAGGAGATACTCTAGTAGAGAGTCTACTGGTACTGAAGAGGGAGTAAGTCCTCTCTGATAACACCAGGAAGAGAGCCTTTTCCACTTAAAAGCATAAGAGCGTCTTGTGGAAGGCTTCCTGGAGGCCTGAAGAATGTCCTTCACTTGTTGAGACAGGTCTAGATCTTGAAAGTCTAGGCCTTGAGTAACCAGGGCTTGAGATGTAGGGACTGGGGACGGGGGTGTAGTAGAGATCTGTTGTCCTGGGACAGAAGATCTGGAGCACTCCCTAACTCCAGAGGGTTGGCTTGAGAGAGACGCAAGAGAAGAGGATACCATGTTTGCCTCGGCCAGGAAGGTGCTATGAGGATCATGAGTCCTTTGTCCTTCTGGAGCTTGAATAAGGTTTTGGGGATTAGAGGAAATGGTGGAAATGCATATAGGTAATCCTGACCCCAGTGGAGCAGGAATGCATCGCTGGTTTGACAGTTCTGTGCTGGAAGTCTGGAACAAAACCGGGGAAGTTTGGCATTCTGTGGACTTTCAAAGAGGTCTATGTCTGGTGTTCCCCAGGCATGAAAAACCCGAGCAAGATGGTAGGAGTGGAGTGACCACTCGTGCGGCAGGAGTACTCGACTGAGTCTGTCTGCCCAAACGTTTTGAACGCTTGGAAGATAGACTGCCAGCAGATGAATCTGATGCTCTCTGGCAAAGGCCCATAGTCGCAGAGCTTCATTGCATAGTTGCAGAGAGCCTGTTCCGCCTTGTTTGTTGAGGTAAAACATGGCTATTTGATTGTCTGTTTGCACCAGAACTGTTTTGTTTATGAGCTGGGTGCAAAAGACTTGAATAGCATTGGAGATGGCTCTGAGTTCTAATAGGTTTATATGAAGAAGAGCCTCCTGTGAGGACCAAAGGCCCTGCGCTGATAGATTGCCCAAGTGGGCTCCCCAACCCATCTTGGAGGCATCTGTTGTTAGGATAGCCTCAGGTGGTGGTTGCTGGAAAGGAGAGCCTATTAAAAGGTTTTCTAGAGGAGAATCAGGCGTGTGGTAACTCTGATCTTGTCTGACAGGCTTCCTGAGACCTGGGACCATTGGGAAGCTAAGGTCCACTGGGCCGCTTTCATGTGAAGACAAGCGTAAGGTATTACATGGACCGTAGATGCCATGTGACCTAGTAGGCGAAGCATCTGTCGAGCAGAAAGGAAGGTCTGCAGTGCTGCTTGAGATGCTAGCTCGATGATTCGCAGACAGCGTGGTTGGGGCAGGAAGGCCCTTGCAAGCTGTGTGTCCAAGCGAGCCTCTATAAACTCGAGGGATTGAGATGGGGTGAGCTGGGACTTTGGAAGATTTATGACCCATCCCAAATACTGGAGTATTTGTTTTGCTCGCAATAGGGCCTGATGAGCTTCTTGAGCTGACTGCGCCCGGATGAGCCAATCGTCCAAATAAGGGAAGACAAAAATCCCCAGGGTCCTCATGAATGCTGCTACTACTGCCATGCATGTTGTGAAGACCCTTGGAGCAGAGGCCAGCCCAAAGGGAAGGACTCTGTATTGGAAATGTCTTCCCTGGACTAGGAACCGAAGAAATTTCCTGTGATCTACATGAATAAGGATATGCATGTAGGCGTCTTTTAAATCTACAGAACATAGCCAATCTTGCCTGTGAAGGTATGGCAGAAAAGAGCCGAGGGAAAGCATTTTGAACTTCTCTCGGACTAGATATTTGTTCAGCTCTCTGAGATCTAGAATTGGCCTTAAACCCCGACTTTTTTGGAATGAGAAAATAGGGGGAGTAAAACCCTGTACCTTGTTGGCAGAGAGGAACCTCTTCTATAGCTCCTTGAGCTAGAAGAGTTGAGACCTCTTGTAGCAAGAGGTCTATGCCTAGAGGTTGAGAGTTGAACTGTTTTACTACTGTGGGTGGTGGCAAGCTGAGGAAACTAAGCTTGTACCCCAGACTCACTATGGACAAAGTCCAGGCTTCTGATGTGATTTGTTGCCATCTTTTGACAAAATGGTACATACGGCCTGGAATATTTAGAGGTTCTGGATCTAACACAGGAAGAATGATTAAGTTCTCTAGATAAAAGTCAAAAACCATGAGGAAGCTGAGTCTGTTGAGCCTGCTGAGGTTTGGGTTTTCTTTGTCTCATCTGTTGTTGCCCTTTTTGGGGAACATATGCCTGTTGGGTGGAAGATGGATAGACCTTTTTCTTTTAAGAGAAAAAGGGTTTCTTAAAGGACTTTTTCTTAGCTGGGTTAGCAGAAATTTTTGACAATCTATTTAAAGTAGCATTATCAGTGTCAATCCGATTAGCCTTAGATTGCCAATCTTGGCAAAAAGATTTTCTCCAGTGCAAGGAATATTTCCCAGCTTTTCCTGCACCCATTCTTCCAAGTCTGAAGCTTAGAGCCAGGCAATACGTCGTGCTCCTATAGCTATGGCAGAAGTTCTGCTAATACATTCAAAACAGTCAAAGGTAGCACGATTCATGAACTTAGAGACATTCTGAGCATGCTTGACTAGTGATGAATAGTCTGCTCTTTTATCCTCTTGAAGGAAAGGGTTCAAAAGCTCTAAGTTTTTTGTAACCTCCTCGAGAAACATTCCCATGTATAAAATATAGGAACTAATCCTTCCTGAAAGCATGGAGGCCTGAAAACATCTACGCCCATAGAATGAAAACCTGGACAAGGTGGCACTCTATACATAGTGTCAAGGAGTCTAGAATGTGGGGATACTGTTAAAGGAGTTTCCCACATCCTCAACATTAGATCATGTAAGATCTGATGTATGGGGAGCATCGCTGCTTCCTTTGGAGCCAAGGGGTATTGCAGAATTCTTAATTCTTCTGCCCTAGGTTCCTTTTCAGGTACCACTGTAATAGCAAGTGCCTTTGCCATATCACGCACAAAATCGTGAAAAGACATGTCCTCAGGAGGGGACATTCTGCGTTGAGGAGAAGGAGATTAATCTTTTAGAAGTTCAGCTCTGGTACCAGTGGAGTCATCTGAGTCATCGGAATCGGAAGACTCAAAGGGATGAAGCACCGGGTTCTCCTTTAAAAGATATCTTCGGTACCGCTCGAGGTCAGTACCGAAGCGAGTCGGTACCTGATCCCCCATGCTTAAAAGTGATTCTAAACTTGGCATCAGGGGAAGTAAGCCTGCCAAAGCAGGTACCGAGGGTGCCGGCACCGGTACAGACAGCGAAACCGGTGCTTGTGGAACGGTCTGCAGCGACTTTAGCGGTACCAAAGTAGCCAAAAGATTCGCTAGACTGCATTCAATGGCAAGGAGTCTTTTATCCATCACCATTTCCGATGCCGGGGTGTCAGTACCGATCGAAGCGGCCACAACCCCCGAGCATGGAACAGGAATGTCCATCGAGACCGAAGCCTCGTGAACATCCTGGAGCCCCGATAATGATTTGGAGCCGGAAGACTCCCGCCGGGGCTGCTTTGCTGGTGCAGGATCCTCAAGGGCAACGCCAGAGGCATCTCGATACTTAGAAGGAGGTCTACCTCTCGAGGACCGGCTAGACTTAGATTTATGTTTAGTTACCTGAGATCCATGGGAAGAAGTAGAGGCCCTGGAGGACACTGATGCTACTGACATCGTGTCCAATGCAAACAGGGCACCGAGTTGATTTGCTCGATTCTGAAGACTTCTTTTAGTCAGTTTCCTGCAGGAGAGACACTCCGCTGGGCAATTGTCAGGACCTAAACATTTAGGACACCAGTCGTGGGTGTCTGTGACAGAAATTGTGCTGCCACACTTTGAACATTTTTTGAAACCAGTAGCTGGTTTTTCCATGTTGAAAGGTAGAGGGGACTAGTGGCCAAAATGGCGCCAAGCACCAAGCAGGGAAAAAACCCCTGACTGAAAAATACAAGTTATGTGTGGGTTTTGTTTTTTTTTAGAAAGAAAGAAACACCGGTGGTACCAGTGGGCGTCGAACTAAGGCAGGCGCGACCACAAAAAATAAGAAATAAAAGTAGAATTTTCTGCAGTGACAGGGTTCACGTCCTGTCGGCTCCGCAGAAAAGGAAGAACTGAAGAGAGGGAGGTAGATGGGTGGGAAGGCAGCGCGCATGCGTGGATGCACGCTCCCAAAAGCGTTCCTACTGGACGCTGGGGAGCGTTTCCGCGCGGGCTCTGTCAGTACCGACGATACCCATATGTGAAGACTCATTCCTGCTTGTTCCTGGAGATTAATAAATATACTTGGTTTACACCTCGCTCTAGACTGGTAGTTGATTTTGTTGGCCTTGTTGGCCAGGCAGACAGACTGTTTGGCATGTGATTTGATGGAAGTAGACCCGCTTCCAGAGTCTGGTCACCTCTAGATTCCCACTGGCACAAAAAATTGCAATCTGGTTGTCTATTCTGATCAAGACTACTTTTCCTTGAAGCCACATTCTGAAAGTCCTCATGGCACTGAAAATAACCCCGAGTTCGAGAAAGCAGATAGCAGATATGCTGAGACTGCTCATCTTGGTGGAGAACATGCACTCCACATCCCTGCATGGAAGTATCTATAATTAGAGTAACAGAGGGTTATGAAGTTGAAAAAGGGTGACCTACCAAGAGCTTGTTCAGATTGAGCCACCATTTAAGAGAATATTAGTCTGATGGAGAAATAAGAATCTTTTTGCTGAGAGGCGGACAACATTGATTCCAGCACTTTTGGAGGTGCCACTGTCGCAGCCTCATGTGAAGTCTGGCTAGAGCTAGAGCAAGGCCAGCAGCCAGTTCTGAGGACAAAGTGTGCTGTTACTCAATGTGCTCTGCTGAGGGTTGTGCAGAACTGTACTAGTGTGGAGGCAAGCCTGAGCTTGCCTCATGTCAATATGAGCACGAATAAATTCTAAGCTGTTTTGAGGTCAGATCTGTCTGAATTGATCAAGAAGCTTAGGCGCTAGAGAAATGGTTTCTTGGGTGGAGCGCTCTATGCCTAATCTTGTGGCAACAGATATAAGCCAGATATCTAGGTAGGGGAAAACATAGTGGCTTCTTTTGCACAGATGAGCTGCCACTACTGCTAGACATTTTGTGAAGACTCTTGGTGTTGAGGTGAGGTCAAAAAGTAAAACTTTGTAATGGAAGTGTTGATTTTCAAATGTGAAAATGCAGAAATTACCATTGAATGGGATGGATAGATAAATGGGTGTAAGCATCTTTCAGATCCAGGGAGGCAAACCAATCATGCTGGTCAATAAGAGGGATTATTGAAGATCAGAGTTCATTTTGAATTTTTCTTTTCTTATAAAAGATATAGGTCATGCAGGTTCAGAATTGGTTGAAGACTTCCTGACATTTTGGGGATGTGATAAAAGTACAATATGAGCTAGCTTTGCTGACGTTTTTTCATTTACCCATTCCATTCCATTCATTAATTTACAAACCTCTATCATATCCCCTCCCTCAGTCGTCTTTTTCCAATTTGAAGAGCCCCAACCTTTTAAGTCTTTCCCCATAGGGGTATCCTTCTATTCCCTTTACCAGATTTGTCATTCTTCTTTGTACCTTTTCTAATTCAGCTATATCCTTTTTAAGATATGGCGACCAAAATTGTACACAATATTCAGGGTTCAGTCGCACCATGGAATGATACAGATGCATTTTAATATCCTTTGTTTTATTCTCCATTCTTTTCCTTATGATTCTATTTGCTTTCCTGACTGCCGTTGGATATTAGGAGGAGGGTTTCAATGTATTATCCATGATGACAACTAAATCTTTTTCCTGGGTGGTGGTTTCTAAGGTGATATCTTGCATCGTATAACCATAGTTTGGGTTATTCTTTCCTAGGTGCATAACTTTGCACTTGTCTATATTAAATTTAATCTGCCAACTGGACGTCCAGTCTTCCAATTTTTCAAGTCTCTTATGTTTTAACAACTTTGAAAAATTTTGCGTCATCTGCAAATTTGATCACCTCACTTGTTATTCCCATTTCCACGTCATTTACGAATATGTTCAAAAACAGCAGGCCCACCACAGATCCCTGGGGTACTCCACTGTCCACCTTTCTCCATTGATAAAATTGGTCATTTAGCCCTACTCTCTGCTTTCTATCTTTTAACCAGTTCCTGATCCACAATACTACACTGCCTCCAATCCCATGACTTTTTAATTTGGCCAAGATTTGCTACATCATCTTTATATATCATTTCAGGTACAGGTAACTTACTTAGATCCTATTCAGTAAAGATCGAAACAAAGAATTTATTGAGCCTCTCCACTATGGCCTTGGCCTCCCTTAGCGCGCCTTTTATTCCTCAATCATCCTATGGTCCAACTGACTTTTTCACAGGTTATTTGCTACGAATGTACTTGAAAACGTTTTTATTATGCGTTTTTGCTTTCATAGCAAACTTCTTTTCAAATTCTCTCTTTGCCTGCCTTATTAATGCCTTGCATCAAACTTATCAGTGCTTATGCTGTTTCCAGTATTCATTATTAAACTTCTTTTTCCATTTCCTGAAGGATGCTTTTTTGGCAACAGCCTCTCTGACCTCGCCTTTAAATCATGTTGGCAGTTTTTTGGCCTTCCTTCCACTTTTCTTTTTTTTTTTTTTTCATAGAAATACTGAAAATTCTTCATAAGAGTCACATAGGAAACGTAACCAAATCAAACAAGCATCACTCATTAATTAGTCCGAAAAGTAAGGAAAATGTGGGAGCAACAGGAAAAAAACTAAAGAACAGGGGTCCGGAGGAAATGACGTCACAGACAGAGACGGCAGCCTGAAAACGGAGCTCCGTCGCAGGGTGACTAAATACTTGTTTTAAAAAGTGTCCTGAACCTGGCCAACGTTCCGAAACCGGAGTGAGCAGTGGCTGGGCGCCCTGGAGGATGGCAGGGGCAAAAAAGAGTGCCGCGGACCTGAAAGCTTTCGCCTTTAAAGCGACTCCAGGAGGGCCTGCGGGGAAGAATAAAATGGCGGCGCCATGTGCGAGCCCGGCGAGTATAATTTATTTATTTATTTATTATTTATTTATTTAAAGTCTCTTTTATACCGCGCTATTCAGCATCAGTGCGGTTTACAATAAACAACGAACATACACATTTCCAATAGTACTTTGTGTTTACATATGAACAGGAAATTCAACTTGGCTAACAGGGTAACTATATACAATAACAATATATACAATTTACAGGCTGGTCATGTGTTCGTATAATGCCTGAAGGAGTGAATACGTCGACAGAGGCAGCTCAGCCTAGTGAAATCGCAGGCCTGAAAAGGGAGCTACAGGTTTTCCTCGCTCCGACAAGACCTGGCCCACTTCAAAACCGAGGCACAGACATGGATGGAGGAATTGCGCATGGATGTGCGCGAAGTGGGGCAGAGGCTGGAGGAAGTGGAGAATAAAGTGGAAGAACAGGAGAATGCGCTTAAAGAGATACAAGCGAAATATGGAGAGTTTGAGGGGGAGCAGGAGGAGATGTGGCGAAAAATCGAAGATCTAGAGAATAGATCGAGAAGGTCCAACCTGCGCATCCGGGGTGTACCGGAGAGCAATGGCAAGGAGGATTGTGTAAAAATGGTGGAGCAGGTGGGCAGATGGATTCTGGGCCAGGCCGGAGTGGAGAGTGCTGGGTTGGGCTGGAACATCGATAGAGCCCATAGAGCACTGGGCCCACAGAGAGAGGGGCGCCCGCGGGACATTTATAGCCTGTTTCCATGAATACGCTACAAAAACTGAGATAATGAATGCTGCAAGGAAAGCAGAGGAGATCACATGGGAAAATCGGAAAATTGAGATCTATGCTGATCTTTCTGCCATCACGATGCGGAAAAGGAGGGAGATGGCTGGCTTGACTAAACGGTTGAGGGAAGAGCAGATCAAGTACCGCTGGACTTACCCGTTTGGATTACAATTTACCAGGGAAGGAGTTTCCTCTTACATTCGGACTGTTAAAGAAGCACAACATTTTATGAAGCAGGCCGGCTGGTCAGAAGGAACAGTAGCTGGTCAGAGCAAGTCTAGCCAGTCCTCGTCAGTGGAGGAGAGATGGCGGCGAGCACCTGTGGAAGAGAAGCATCTCAGGAGGCAGAGGAAGCCAGGGACACAGTCGGAGGAGAAGGGCTGACTTTGAGGACACTAAGAGCCTGATGTGGTTATTTTACTCAGGTTGTTCTGGTGGAAGCTGGGCCGGGACACTGGGTGGGATAATTGTTAGTATTGTTAATAGTTTCACAAGTATTGTAAATGTGTGAAGAGAGGGGGGAGCTGTCTGGTCTGTCATCCCTTACTATCCAGGGCAGACGGGGGAGGTGGTGTCGGAGGAGGGGAGGGGGGAGGGGGGGAGGAGGGGAGGGGGCAGGGGGGAGGAGGGCGGTGGGGAGGGGAGGAGGGGGGGGGGCGGTGGGGAGGGGAGGAGGGGGAGGGAGGTTGGGGATAGGGGTAATCCATTCTGCCACAAATATGATAGCTACCTTACACCCAGATAGTTCTGAGTATGGCTAAGTTACGAGTATTAACCTTGAATGTTAGGGGTTTGAACTCCCCGGTTAAACGGCAGCGGATGTTTAAAGAATGTGTTCGGCTTAGAGGGGATGTTATATTTCTCCAGGAAACCCACCTCAAAAGAGGGGATGAATGGAGGGTACACCACCGACAGTTCCCAAGTCACTGGTTTGCTTCCAATAAAGTGGAACTAAAAAAAGGGGGGGTGGGGATCCTGATTAATGAGCACCTACAATACACGTTGGGGGAGGTCCTACGGGACAAAGAGGGGCATTTTTTGCTTATTAATCTCCAGATTCGGGATAAGTGGTTCACCCTGGTAAATGTTTATGGCCCTAACACCGCCCAGGGTAAGTTCTATGAAAGTTTAACCACTTTGGTGGAAAAGTTCGCTGTGGGGGAAGTGATTATGGGGGGAGATTTCAATTTGACTGTTAACCCTCAGCTGGACAACTCAGAGGGGGGTGGGGGGGGGGTAATGCAAAGGATAGAAGACGGCTCAAGGTAATGAGTAGGTCCCTGGGTATTAAGGACACTTGGCGAGAGCTGCGAGGTCGAAAGAGGGTATACACATTTTTCTCTCCCGTACATAACTCCTTTTCTAGGATAGATATGATCTGGGCCTCCGCTACTTTGCTGGCTAATGTGTTAGATTGTGAAATTGGGGAGAGGACGTGGACGGACCACGCACCAGTATGAGTAGATGTGAGGGTGGGCCAGGAACAGAGGGTACAGCGTAACTGGCTGTTGAATGAGGCCCTCTTGGAGAACCCGGAGATACGACAGAAAGTTTAGGCTGCCATAGCCACATATTTAGATGTCAATGACAGGGGGGGATTGCAAGGTAGAGACCCTCTGGGAGTGCTTGAAAGTGGTGGTGAGGGGCGAATTGATCTCCCTCGGAACGCATGTGAAAAAGACTAAAGAGGAGCGGAAACTGGCCTTGAGGCAATGGATTCGGGAAGGGGAAGAGCGCCATCAAAGGGGGGAGATTGATGTTCAGGGGCTATGTGACCTGCGGGAAGCGAAGAGGGAATTAGGGGAAATTGAAATGGGTGAGATTAAATTTGCGCAAGATCAATTTAGGCAAACTTTCTTTGAGTTTGGTAATAAACCCACTAGGTGGTTGGCACACCAGTTGAAAAGGCATCAGAAGCGGAATTTGATAACTAAAATCCGTGATACAGCGGGGAGAGAAATTAGGGACGGGGAACAGATCCGAGAGCAATTTGTAAAGTTCTACCAACAGTTATATAGGGCGGAGGAGTCTGGGTCGCAGGCAGACCGCACTCAATACTTACAAATGCAGCTGCCCAAGCTTTCGCCAGCTGATGCTGAAGTATTGGCAAGGCCAATTACAGCGGCCGAAGTAGCTGCGGTGATTAGATCCCTACCTGCGCATAAAGCACCAGGGATGGATGGCTACACTAATCAATTTTATAAAACCTTTAGAGAGGAGTTGAGTGGTCTTCTGGCCCGACTGTTCAATTCCTTCCGAGAGGGGGGCAGGCTTCCAGATACCCTCCGAACAGCTGGGGTTACACTGCTGCCCAAGGAAGGGAAGGACTCCACTCTATGTGGCTCCTATAGACCTATCTCGCTGTTGGGCTCCGATTTTAAAATATTTACCAAACTTTTGGCTAAGAGGTTGCTACCCTTCATGCCCCGTTTAGTACATGAGAATCAGGGGGGGTTTGTACCAGGTAGACAGACCACTGATAATATCCGGAAAGTGTTAAACTCTATTTGGAGGGGAAAGACGGCAGGAACACAATTGGTCTTATTGACCATCGATGCAGAGAAAGCATTTGACCGGGTATCCTGGCCTTACTTGATGCAGGTATTGGACTTAATGGGCCTGGGAGAGGGATATTTAAGCTGGGTGAAAGCCATTTACTCCAGTCCCCTAGCACGGATCCGGGTAAATGGGGCTTACTCAGACGCCTTTGAATTAGGGAGAGGGACGCGCCAAGGCTGCCCGTTATCACCTCTGCTCTTTGTGCTATCAATGGAACCTCTGGCTCAGCGGGTGCGGGAGTGCCCAGATGTGAAGGGGATCAAGGGGAGGACATGGGAAAGTAAAATCTCACTATTTGCAGATGATCTGCTTTTTCTGGTGACGGAGCCTCTGCAGTCCATGGAAGTGTTGTATCAGATTTTGTTAGATTTTGGCAAAGTTTCAGGCTTTAAAATAAATGCTACAAAATCAGAGATTTTGAATATATCTTCTGATGCCCGCACCCAGCATGTACTGCAGCAGAAGCTACCGTTTAAATGGGCAAAAACGCGGGTGAAATATCTGGGGATCTATTTAATGGCCAATGAACGGGATTTAGGCAGAGTGAATTTTGGGGAGCTGGAACAGAAAATGCGGAGGACACTGGAGTTCTGGGAATGTAAAAAACTATCCTGGCTAGGGCGGATTTCGGCCATTAAGATGGTGATCTTGCCCCAGTGGTTATATTTATTTCGGGCGCTGCCGGTGGGGATGCCTAGGCCCTACCTGGGGAAGATACAACGGCTTATTATGCGGTTTATTGGGGGGGGGAAAAGCAACCGCGTCGCGTGGTCTTTGCTTACTAAGAGCAGACGTAACGGGGGAATGGCCATTCCGGATATGAACCGATATATGGAAGCAGCACAGCTAAGTGCAATAGTGGCATGGGGGGCGGATGATGGTAAGGAGTGGGTACGTATGGAGGCGGATGACTTAAGGGTGGGGAAATTATCTGAGTGGATCTGGCTGCCACGAGCGAGGCACCTGGGGGTGCGAGAGTGCAACCCCTATGTTCAGAGAACGCTACACCTCTGGCATAGATGGCGACGAAAGTGGTTGGGCAATGAGGAGGTGTCTCGCTTGATACCTATAGTTGATAATCCTGATTTCCTGCCTGCAGTGGGGAGTAGTGTGTTTTTGAACTGGGCACAGAAGGGGTTGACCCACATTGGACAGCTCCTGCAGGGCTTGGAGATTAAGACTTTCTCGACCCTGCAACAGCAATTTGGCTTAGTAGCCACTGATCGTTTTCCCTATCAACAACTCTGTCACTACTTGAATCATAAGATCCTACCGGAGCTCCTACGAGATCTGACGGATATCGAGACATTATTCTTGATGGGGCAAACGAAGAAACTGTTAACTGTATTCTATAATATGATGGAGGGAGAAAGGGGTTGCAACCCCTACCAGCAGGCTTGGGAGCAGGACCTGGGGATAACATGGGAGGAGGAGGAATGGTCCAGCCTTTTCCAGACTAAATATAAGGGGATGCTAGCAGCTAGTTTTATAGAGAACAATTATAAATTAATGTATAGATGGCACCTCACACCTGAGAAACTACATGTAATGTTTGTTGGTCATTCTGATCAGTGCTGGCGGGAATGTGGGGAAACAGGGACATACATGCATGTTTGGTGGTCCTGTCCCAGTGTGAAGGAGCGGTGGGAAGAGGTGTTTGGGCTGCTAGGGGCTATCTTGGGGAAACTGATTGAGCTGGACCCTGCTGTGGCTTTGTTGGGGCTTCGACCAGCAAACCTCACAATGGTAGAGAGTTTCTTTGTTAATGTGGGGTGTGTGACATTTCGGATATTGGTGGCGAGGCGGTGGCGCCAAATTCCTCCGCCTTCGATGCGGGAATGGCTGTCCTCCCTCGACTCCAATTACTTGCTTAGTAAGGCCACTGCCCTAAGGAATAATGGTTCCAAAAAGTTCTCAAAAATCTGGGAAAAATATTTATGTTGGAGAAGTACTGGTTTGTAATGAATCTTGAGTGATTGTAGGAGTCGCAGGCTGGAGGGGGGGGTGGGAGGGGAGGGGGGGTTGGTTTAATCATGGCTGTATAGTTGATATGTCTGCATTCTTACTTTTGTATTGTGTGATACAGTTTCAATAAAAATTTAAATAATTAAAAAAAAAAGATGGACTGTTAAAATAGTATTAAAGGTTAAAGGGTGGAGGTAGGGGATTTAAGCCAGTATCTGAAGGAGGGGGGGTAACTGTTAAATCAATGTATAAAAGATTAGTATATATGTTGCCTGTTGATTTTGGATATATAAAGGATATGAATACAATTTTAAGTAAAATGAATAATTTCAATTATAAGAATATGGAGGAAGGAGGGTAAGGCAATGGGGTAAAAGGACTTAAGTGACTGTATAAAAGAAAACTGAACTGTTATAATGATGTAAGAATTTTGAAGATGTATAGAAATTTTGAATATGTACAGAGTTTTGAAGCTCAGATGTTATATGTAAAGCAGTTCATAATAAAAATTGAAAATATTAAGAACAGGGGTCCGAGAACCCCTTTTCTCACATACCATTAACTAAAAACCAGACAGGGCAAGACTTACACATCAGCCATATGAGGTATCAGCTTAGCCCCAGTCTCCTCCCTCGCTACTAGGAACTCAACGAGCTGCACAGGCTCAAAAAACAGAAATGTTTTATCTAAATAGGAAATTATACAACAAGAAGGAAATCTCAAAATAAATCTACCCCCCCAGGGAGAGGACCCTAGGCAGTAGGCCAAGAAACTCCTTCCTCCTCAGCTGGATAACCTGTAATAAAACAGGAAAAATGCAAACATATGAACCAAAAAACTATGCATTAAAATTCCTAAAATATCTGGTACCAAAGCTAGGGTTAAAAGCAGGGTAGTACTCTCAGTAATTACCTCTACAGAACTTTCCAGGTATCCTGTCAGATCTACAAGAGACCGAGAGGGATCACTGGAACCCTTTCCCTGAAGAGCAGAGCCCAACGATAGATACTGAGCCTGCACAAAAGGGAGCAAGTTTTCCGGAAGCAGCATAAGTACCTCCTGAAAATACTTGCGCACCATCTCCAAGGCAGACAGAACAGGGAATTTAGGAAAATTTAACAAACGTAAATTATTCCTACGAACTTGATTATCCAAATATTCAGTCTTTCTCATAAGCGCAGTTCTGTCTTTTACTTGGGCTATACACAAACCATGAAGTTGCGACAACTCATCTTCCATACAAGCCATCTTCCCCGCTTGCTCCTCTTGCTGCCGAGAAACCTCAATAGTATTCATTTTCAGCATAGAAAATTCCAAACTGACAGTCCCAACAATAGTTTGAAGAGATGAATTCACTGAGGCAAGGGCATCCCATAGCGCTTCCAGGGTAATGGTTCCAGGTCTTACCAAACCACCAGCCACTGGAATCTGGACTACTCCGCCTCTAGCTCTTGCGGGGTCCTTAAACACAGGGATAGATGCACCCACCCAAGCACACAGGGTCAGGAGACATGCAGATTGTACAACCACGGATCCCTCTTCACTCCCCCCTGGCATGCTCATTGGTAAGCGCTTCGCGGCTGCCAGATCACTTCCAGGTCTCCGTGCAGGGTGCGCTGCTCCAGAGAGAGCCATACCCCTGATGCGCCCATAGCCACTGACGAAACACTCAATGGCTCTGCTGAAAATGTCACTCCAGCCACTGGGAAGGAAAAGCCACACTGATAACATCCTTTGGCCAGATACATTGTTCCCAGCCAAGCAAAAGAGTAGGCTGGCTTGCTTATGTTTGTGGTGCACCTTGGTTCCCGCAAACTATCTCACCGGACTCAAGGACAAGAAGTAAGTTCACCTGACTTCCCGACGGTGCCTCCCTGCCGCCATCTTGCTCCCCCCTCCCTTCCACTTTTCTTAAAACGTGAAATACATCTGGTCTGGGCTTCCAAAATAGTACTTTTAAGCTACAACCATGCTTGATTCAGATCTTTAACCTCTGCAACTGGTCCAGTTAGAGTTTTGTTTTTTTAAACTATTGTCCTCATTTTATCATAGTCTCCCTTATGAAAGTTAAAAAAAAAATAGTACTGTGGATTTTCTTCCATTTATTAAATCAAATGCGATCATGCTATGATCACTATTGCCAAGTGGCCCCAAATCCATTATCTCTTGCACCAGATCCTGTGTTCCACTAAAGACTAGGTACAAAATAGCTTCCCCTCTTGTCGGTTTCTTGAACCAGCTGCTCCAAGAAGCAGTCATTTATTTCATCTAGAAACTTTATCTCTCTAGCATGTCCTGCTGTGACATTGACCCAGTCGAAACCAGGGTAATTGAAATCACCCATTATTACTGTGTTGTAACTTTTGTTAGCTTCCCTGATTTCTTTTAGCATTTCATCATCCATCTGTTTATTCTGGTCAGGCGATTGGTAGTACACCCCCACTGCCATCGCCTTCTGTTTTTTTACCTGGAACTTCTATCCATAGCGATTCTACAGTGTTTTGTTTCCTGCAAAACTTTAATCTTATGTGACTCAATGCCCTCTCTAACATAGAGCGCAACCCCTCCACCAATTTGATCTACTCTATCATTGCAATATAGTTTGTATGCAGGTACAAACAGTAACTGGAAATAGACTAATATGGGATTGGGCATGGGCTGATACTGGGGTTGCAGGGGAGGGGGATTGAGTTAATATGGTCTAATACTGGGGCTATGGGGGGGGGGGGGGCTGGGACCAAGCATGAGCTGATACTGAGGCTGCAGGGGGGGAATGGGACCGGGCATGGGCTGATATTGGGGTTGCAGGGGAGGGGGATTGAGATAATATGGTCTGATACAGGGGCTATGAGAGGGGGGCTGGGACCAAGTGCTTACTGGACTTGGTGCTTACCAATGGTGAAAGTGTTTCTGATGTTGTAATGGGAGATCATTTTGCATCCAGTGATCACCAGATGGTGTGGTTCAGTATTAGGACTAGGGCTGTTAGAATCCATTCCAAGGTGAGGATCTTAGACTTTAGGAAGACTAACTTTGCGAAGATGGGCCAATACCTCAGGGAGTCGTTAGTGGGATGGGAACAGCTGGGGGATGTAGAAAAACAGTGGGCAAAACTGAAAGGGGGTATTTTAAGGGCAACCAACCTTTTTGTTAAAATGGTAAATAAAGGCAAAAGGAACAGGAGACCGCTATGGTTTTCGAAGGAAGTAGCTGAAAAAGTGAAGAAAAAGAGGGAGGCCTTCATGAAATACAAGAGATCACAGAGAGCAGAAGACAGGCATCTGTATTTGGAAAAACTTAGAGAAGCTAGCAAAGTAGTCAAGAAGGCAAAGATTCAAAAGGAGGAGGAAATAGCCAATGCAATAAAATGGGGGGATAAGACATTTTTCAGATATATTAGTGAGAAGAGGAAGAGCAAAAGTGGTATTGTCAGACTCAAGGGTGCAGGGGGGGAATATGTAGAAGCTGATAAGGATAAAGCGGAATTGCTTAACAAATATTTTTGTTCTGTGTTCATTTATTTATTTATTTATTTATTACAGTTTCTTATATACCGCGCTATTTAGCATCAGTGCGGTTTACATTATAACTTAACGACCATAACAACAAGCTGTCAGGTTTACATCGAACAGGAGTATAAACATGGAAAACAGGGTCAACTATATACATAATCTATTTACATTGGAAGGATAGATAAAAGTCAGATAATGCATGTAGGTCTTTTCTAACTAAATTGGGTCAATTCCTGGAGGGTATATCTAGGATCAATTGCTGTCAGGTAAGTGTTGGAGGAACAAGTGGGTTTTGAGGGCCTTCCTGAACTGATATAGGCTGGCTATGGCCCTAATGTCAGGGGGTAGAGCATTCCAGCATTTGGGTACGTAACAGCTGAAAGACCTGTTTGTGGTTGAATAGTTGTACTTTGTCGAAGCCTTTGGTATTGCAAGCAAGTTTACAGCTGTTGATCTTCTGGATCTGTTGGGAGGGACAAAGTGGATAAGATGAGTGAGTGAGGAGGCTGAAATACCTTTGATTGCTTTGAAAGCTAATAGAAGGGTTTTGAAGGTGATTCTCCCATTGATTGGTAGCCAGTGCAGCTGTTTGAGAATGGGGGTCACGTGGTCATATCTGGATGCTCCGTAAAGGATCCTAGCTGCGGTGTTCATGGCCAACTGTAAGGGGGTTAATGTGGATTGGGGGAGACCTTGTAAGATGGAATTTGCAAAATCAAAGTGCGGCAGTATCAGCGCTTGATATATGGTTCGGAAGTCATCTGGGTCCAATAGGGAGCGTAGGTGCTTGAGAGAGCGTATTTTGAAGTAGACGGCTTTGACTATGTTGCTTATGTGGCTTTTCAAGTTAAGATGTTGATCCAAAGTAACTCCCAAATATTTTATTGCATCTTTGGTTCTCAAATCAGCTTCATTGACACTGACATGGGATGGGGGGGTAAAGTAGGTGTCTCTGGTGATGAATAGCACCTCCGTTTTTTATGTTGGATGCGAAGGTTCTGTGTTTGGAGCCAAGTTGAAACTGCGTTGAAGCAGTCTGTGAGGGGGGTCAGGTCCATGTGAGTTGTGGAGAAGGGCATGTATAATAGGATATCGTCTGCATATATCAAACAATTCACGTTGAATGATCTTATGATATTGCAGATGGGCTGCATGTAGATATTGAAAAGTAATGAGGATAACGATGAGCCCTGGGGTACTCCTTGCTTTTGATGGAAATGTGTTGACTCCTCTGATCCTGATTTCACATATTGCCATCTGTCGTCAAGGTAAGATTTGCACCATTCTAGTGCACTGTTGCAGACTCCCTTCTCCTTCAGTCTTCCGAGGAGAATTTCGTGACTCACGGAGTCGAACGCCGCGGCAATGTCTAGAAATATGAGCACAAAACCTTGACGGATGTTGTCAATTCCAGTGATGATTTCATTGAAAAGACCAGTGAGTAGTGTCTCTACCCCATGATATTCTCTGAATCCGTGTTGGCAGCTATCTAAGGGGGAGGCAGCATCGATGTGGTCTTGAATTTGCCGTTGTGCTTCTTTCTCAATTATTTTGGCCAAGAGGGGGATGCTGGCTATTGGTCGGTAAGAGTCAGTTCTTTGTGGATCAAGCTTGGGGTTCTTCAATAGTGGTCTAATGGAAGTCTGCTTAAGTGAAGTGGGGAAATATGATGTAGTGAAGGATAGTTTCATTATTTTTGCAATGACAGGGCTGAACACATCACGTAGCTCCTTGATCCAAAAAGCTGGACATGGGTCAGTTTGTGCGGTGGAGGTGTTGAGAGATGCTATGGTGTCCTCGATACATTTAGTGGATGGTGTAGAAAATATGTTAAGTGGTGATAGGCCCATTGGTTCTTGATATGGGGCTGCTATCACTTTATTGGTTTGCACGATCTTGGATTGTAGATAATCCGCAAATTCCTGCGGGTGAATTTCGCTGTGCTGTATCGGGGAAGGTTCTTTTGAGAGGGAGTTTACTAGATTGAAAAGATCACGTGGCTTGTTCAGAGACCTCTTTAAGGTGTCAGTGTGATATTGTTTCATTTTGGTAGTGATTGATTCTCGGTGTATTGCAAGGTGGGTTCGGTAAGCGGTCTGATCTTCAGTTGAATGCGATCTGCGCCATCGGCGTTCAAGTTTACGTAGTTGCGTAAGGGATGCTCGCAACTCAGGAGAGAACCAGGGGGCGGAGCATCTTTTTGACCTTGCTGTAATCTTCGGGTTTGGGCGTTGTGAGATGGCAAGCAGGCTAGAGTTCCAGTAAGCGATTAGTTCATCAAGGTCTGGTGTAGTTTTGTTGATGAGTGATGGGGTCTCCGCCAGGATGTGTTCCCTATCGAAGGGGCGAAAGCATCTGGTGGTAGTTCGAGAGGATGTGTTCGAAGGTCGGCTTCTGTCTAGTTGGACATTGTTGATGGGTATCTGTATGATGATCAATTTGTGGTCGGACCAGGGTACTTCTATGACTGATATCGGAGGATAGTGGCTTTGGTCAATGACAGGGTGTGGAGCAAATACCATGTCAAGAATGTTCCCCTTTGTGTGTGTGGGTTCACCGATGATTTGTTTGAGACCTAGGTCAACCATTGCCTCAAGGAACGCATTTGCATGGCTTTGTGGTAAGGACGGGAGATTGAAATCGCCCATTAACCAATTTGGTTTATTGGGAGAGAGGGTGTTAGCTGCGAGGTCAATAATAGATGGAAGATCTTCTGGAGAAGTGGATGGTGATCTATATATCAGGTTAAGGGAACATTGTTGATTAGCAATGGAGAGGATGTCTAGGCTGTTTGTGCTGGAAGAGTCTAGAATGTGGAAGTTGAGCTCAGATTTGGAGATTATGAGTACACCTCCTCCTTTTTTGTTTTCCCTATGCCGCGTATGTATTGAGAAATTGGGGGGTAGTAGCTGGTGTAGGATGACGTTGTCTTCTGAAGATAGCCATGTTTCTGTGATCATAAGTATTTCCAGGTCATAAAAGGAGATTGTGTCAAGGACCACTGGCCATTTATTGCGAATGGAGCGTGCATTGATGATGGCACATTTTAGGGGTCGGCATCTCAAAGGTTTTTCTTGTTTGGTTGACTTGGATAGCTGGAGTGCCACGTGAATCAGGTGGGAGTGGCGCGAGTAGGTGCTACTTCCTGAGTTGGAGTAAGGGGGGCAATTCCATCTTTTTCCATGGCTATTCAGGATTGGGATCCTGCTTTGTGGTGTGTATAGAGCCTGGGAGGTTCCAAGCCAGTGGAAAAGGTAGAAGCTAAGCAAGACAGCGACATGGAGGGCCATTCTGAAGATTTCGATTGGGTGTGAGACCCTATATGTAGGTACGAAGTGTGGAAGAGCTCTACTGTGGTATTGGTATGAAGCTTTTATGAGCCCCAAAGTAGTGCTGAGAAATCTTCAGTACAGAGGAGCAGTTATACGAGACTGCAAATAATGAGGGGGTACGGTTTACATGCTAATATATAATCTATCTTAAAAGAGAGAGGGTGTGATACAGAGATGATACATTTCTCAAGAAAGAAGTTAACAGTATATTGATCTTCAATTGACAAATAGCAGTATTAAGGTGGTACAGCATACACTGTGTTTGCTGGCCTATATATAGCGTCTAAAAATACAGGTTATTCATATATATATATTTTATGTGTGTAGGTTATATATATAGGTTACTTTACAAGTTACAAGTGACTTAATGACTTAATGATAGTCCATAGAATTGGATCGTAGTGTTCCAATGTGGGCTTGGTGTCTGGTACATGGATACTGACCGGTGCTGCTGACTGTAGTTGAAGGGATGAAGAACCAGGAGCAGGACCTCAGAAAACACCCACAAATAAGAACAGAAGCGAGGGACATCTTGAACTATTTTCAGAAGACTGTGTTCGTGAGAAACTAGCTCAACTTAAAGTAGACAAAGCGATGGGACCGGATGGGATACACCCTAGAATACTGAGGGAACTTGGGGACGTTCTAGCAGCTCCACTGACTGACCTTTTCAATGCCTCGTTGGAGTCGGGAGTGGTGCCAAAGGACTGGAGAGAGGCTCATGTGGTGCCTTTACACAAAAGCGGAAGTAAGGATGTGGTTGAAAACTACAGGCCGGTTAGTTTAACTTCGGTGGTGAGTAAATTATTGGAAACGCTGCTGAAAGAGAAAATAGTGAGGTTTCTGGAGTCCAGCGGATTACAGGATCCGAGGCAGCATGGATTCACCAGAGGCAGGTCTTGTCAGACAAATCTGATTGATTTTTTTGACTGGGTGACCAGGGAGTTGGACCAAGGGAGAGCTCTAGATGTGGTGTATTTAGATTTCCGTAAAGCCTTTGACACTGTTCCTCACAGGCGACTTATAAACAAACTGAGCACCCTAGGGATGGACCCTAAAAGTTACTGCTTGGGTTAGAAGTTGGTTGGGTGGGAGGCGACAAAGAGTACAGGTAAATGGAGCTCACTCTGAGGAGAAGGATGTTGCCAGTGGTGTGCCCCAGGGATCTGTCCTTGGTCCGATTCTTTTTAACATCTTTGTTAGTGATATAGGGGAAGGGCTGTCGGGTAAGGTTTGCCTCTTTGCGGATGATACCAAAATCTGCAATAGAGTAGACACCCAGGAAGGGGTAGATAACATGAGGAGGGATCTAGCTAAGCTTGAAGAATGGTCTAGAATTTGGCAGCTGGGATTTAATGTTAAAAAATGTAAGGTCATGCATTTGGGCTGCAGCAATCCAAGGGAGCAATACAGTATAGGAGGTGAAGTACTTTTGTCCACTAAAGAAGAGCGGGACCTAGGCGTGGTTGTGTCTGATGATCTTAAAGTAGCTAAACAGGTGGAAAAGGCGACAGCAAAAGCTAGAAGGATGCTTGGGTGCATACGGAGAGGAATGGCTAGCAGAAAAAAGGAGGTGATAATGCCTCTGTATAAGTCTTTGGTGCGACCTCATTTGGAGTATGGTGTGCAATTCTGGAGACCGCACCTTCAAAAGGATGTGAACAGGATGGAGTCGGTGCAGAGGGTTGCTACCAAAATGATTAATGGGCTTCATTATAAAGCATATGAGGACAGACTTAAGGATCTTAATATGTACACCTTAGAGGAAAGGCGGGATAGAGGTGATATGATTGAGATGTTTAAATACCTCCGTGGCATAAATGTTCAGGGAGAGAGCCTCTTTCAATTGAAAGCAAGTTCTGCTACGAGGGGACATGGGATGAGGGTGAAGGGAGATAGATTCAGGAGTGATATGCGGAAATATTTCTTTACGGAAAGAGTAGTGGATCCGTGGAATAGTCTCCCAGTGGAGGTGGTAGAGATGAGGACAGTAACTGAATTCAAGAAAGCATGGGACCAACACAGAGGATCTCTAAAGGCAAAAAGTGGACTGTTGTAGTTGTTATGGAAGGACAGACTAGATAGGCCATGTGGTCTTTTTCTGTCGTCATATTTCTAAGTATGAGCTGATACTGGGGCTGCAGGGGGGGATGGGACCAGGCATGGACTGATATTGGGGGTGGAGAGGCAGGACTGGGACTGGAAATGGGCTAATATTGGGGCTGGGAATAGAAATGGGTTTATGTTGGAGGGGGATGGGGACTGGGACTGGCAGGGGGCTAATTTTAGAGCTGGGGGGCCTGGTACTGAAAGGAGGTTAGCGCTGACAAATGCTGGGGTCAGATGGGGGAAAAGAAGGAGATGCTGGGGGAGTGAGAAGGGAGAGTTAGATATTGTGGAGGCTGGGGAAGAAGTAAAGTCATAACAAGCAGAAGGTTGAGAGGACGGACTATAAGATCAGATGCTGGAGTAAGGAGGAGGAAAGGAAGTGTTAATAAGTATTGTAGAAGAGATAGATGGCTGGACATTGGGGACATGAGGATGTGAGAGAGCAAGGATTTGGGCTTAGGCGGAGAATCTAAGATTGGGTGAGAAAACAGAAAAAATACTAACATAGGCTGAGTATTTGGCGTGTAAGTGGGGATTCAGGGCTTGGGTAGGATTGTGAGCAAAGACACAGGGACTGGGTAGGGTGGACAAATGGGGATTTGAGGTTGCCTTGGGGGATAGTGGAGATTAGAAAATTGACCAGAGATTAAGAGAAGAGTAAGAAAAAGGTGAAGAATATGAGTAGGGCTATGAGACCAAGTGCAGAAATAAGGGGAGGGGCAAAAGTTGAAAGAATTCCGCCTTGGCCCTGCCTCCAAAGGTCACTTATGGCCTTTGCCCCACCCACAGTTCCACTTCTTTTTTGTCTACAAATTAAGCCCTAGTGGTAGTCAGAGAGACTTCTGAATGTCTGTTGTTGATTTCTTCTGTTATGAGAAGTACTGTCAGACAGGGCGATTCCTTAACTACCGTGCTATTGTCTTTCATTTGCAAAACCGCTTCCTTGATTTTGATTCCAAAGAGCTCGTCTCCCAGACAGGTGGCATCAGCAAGCTCGTCATGGAGGTCTTCTCGTAGACTGGAAGATTTAAGCCATGGTGTAAGGCAGGCCATGATTGCTGTACCTGTTTGTACAGGAAGCTCTGCTGTAAGCATCATACATGGACTATATGAAATAGTATATGGATTCTTTAAGGTTAAGGTGTAACACATTCTGCTGGTTTATGAGCTGATGGAGCAGCGCATGATGATTATGTAAAATCTGCAGTTGACGCACCACTATTCTGAGAGACTAAGTCTATGATCTTGTGATCCCTGCCCAGAGGAGCATGGGACTGGAGATTGAAGGATTTGGTGTGCTTGAGACCCACTTCACCAGATCATTATGGACTGGTGAGGCAGCTGTGAGAGATCATGATCTGGCACCAAAACAGTTTTATATTTAAGCTCAAAATGTTGGCTATAGGAATGGAAGATGGAGTCTCCCAGATTGAAGGTTGGAAGTCTTGAAGCACCTGGTGAAAGCGTAGTTACTCACCTGTAACAGGTGTTCTCCAGGAGCAGCAGGAATCAGTCCTCACTTATGGGTGACGTCGGCGCCGACGGAGCCCTCGCGGAGCAATTTTCCCCAGCTTTCAAAGAAAGCCTTTGGGAATTGCAGCGCGCATGCGCGGTCGTCTTCCCGCCCGAAGGTGCCATCTTAGCCAGTCAGATGACATAGCTAAAAAGACAGCATAAAAATTTGCAAAAAGAACATAAGCAGACGATTGCAACTCCAAGGGGAGGAGGGAGGGTAGTGAGGACTGATTCCTGCTGCTCCTGGAGAACACCTGTTACAGGTGAGTAACTACGCTTTCTCCAGGACCAAGCAGGAAGTCAGTCCTCACTTATGGGACTCCCAAGCTCAAGGCTACCGGAGACCCTAAGCACAAAAATGAGCTCCCTCTAGCTCAGCAGCACAGAAGGATAGAATCTTCGCTGAATTATCACCCACCGGTAGCCCACATCCGGGATGGAGGGTAGGAGTTGCTCAGACCTCAAAGAGATTACGGAGGACTGCCTGTCCGAAAGCACTGTCCCTACGGGACTCCCTCTCGAGACAGTAATGGACCGCAAAAGTCTGGCTCGAAGACCAAGTAGCGGCCCGGCAGATGTCTGCCAGCGGAACAGAGCGGAGGTAAGCCACTGACTTAGCCTTTGCCCGAACGCAATGAGCCGTGACTCGACTTTCTAAGGAGAGTCCGGCTGCCCCATAAGCCCAAGAGATACAGTCCGCAACCCAGATGGACAGAGTACGCTTGGAGACCGGGAGCCCCAATTTATTGGGGTCAAAAGACACAAAAAGCTGAGCAGCTTTACGGTGCTCCCGCGTACGGTCAAGGTAGAAGTTCAGAGCCCTTCTACAGTCCAGGGTATGGAGGACCGTTTCAGCTCGGCTGGAGTGTGGTCTGGGAAAGAAGGTTGGAAGTACCACCTCCTGATTGATGTGAAAAGGGGAGACCACTTTTGGAAGAAATTTAGGGTGAGTCCGTAGGACTACCCTATTTTTGTAGAACCGAGTGTAAGGGGGATCAGACACGAGGGCCTGCAATTCACTTACGCGTCTAGCGGAAGTGAGGGCTATCAAGAACAGTGTTTTCCAAGACAGAAAACGGAGAGAACAGGTAGCCATAGGTTCAAAAGGCGGACAGGTGATCCGCTGCAACACCACATTCAGGTCCCAGTCAGGCGCTGGCGGGCGCAGAGGTGGTTTAAGTAGAAGGAGACCTCGGAGAAACCTCGCTACGAGAGGGTCATTGGAGAGAGGTCTGCCGTCCACCGGCACATGATGTGCTGAAAGAGCACTGAGGTGAACTTTGACGGAGTTCGACTTAAGTCCCAGATTAGAGAGGTGCAGCAAGTACTGCAAGATCACCGACACCGGGCAGGAGAAGGGATCCTGAGACTGTTGGGTACACCAGACTGCAAAGCGACGCCATTTAAGGGCGTAGCATTTGCGGGTAGAAGGCCGTCGCGAAGCCAAGACGACCTCCTCCACCTCCGCCGGCAGGAGAAGGGGAGCAAGGACTACCCTCTCAGCAGCCAGGCCATGAGGTTGAGAGACCTGAGGTTGGGGTGCAGGAGGGACCCCTGATCCTGAGTGAGGAGATCCGGTTGTACCCCCAGAGGGATTGGATCCTCCACCGCCAGTTGCAGCAGGAGCGGAAACCACGGCTGCCTGGGCCAGCGAGGGGCCACCAGGATCATGAAGGCTTTGTCTCGGAGAACCTTGAAAAGAGTCCGAGAGACTAGCGGGATGGGAGGGAACGCATACAGAAGGCTCCCCGACCATGAGATCAGAAAGGCGTCCGCCGCAACCCGAAGGGGGTGTGGCAGACGAGAGCAGAAGCGAGGAAGCTGCCGGTTGCGAGGACTGGCAAAGAGATCCATCGTGGGGAGGCCCCACTTGAGGAAGAGCTTCTGAACTACCAAGGGATCCAGACGCCACTCGTGCGGCTGGGGGACCCTGCTGAGTTTGTCCGCAAGGCAATTGTCTCGGCCCGGGAGATAAACTGCCTTGAGGAGAATGCCGTGACTGACGGCCCAAGAGCAGAGCTTCTGAGCCTCCCGGCAGAGGAGAAAGGAGCCCGTGCCCCCCTGTTTGTTCACGTAGAACATGGCAACTTGATTGTCCGTCTGGACAAGGACGGACTGTTGGGAAGTCAGGTGGGAGAAGGCCTTGAGAGCTAGGCGGATCGCCCGGAGCTCCAGGAAGTTGATCTGCTGAGCAGACTCCCACGTGGTCCAGAGGCCCTGAGTACGCGCCTCTTGGCAATGCGCTCCCCAGCCCAGGAGGGATGCATCGGTGGTCAGCACCCGGGTCGGCTGAGGTGACTGGAAGGGCATACCGAATGTCAGGTTCGGCTGCCGGAGCCACCACCGGAGAGACGAGATCAGCGGCTCGGAAACGCGCACTAGGTCTGCGAGGCCGCCCGTGGCCTGTCGCCACTGCCGGCGGAGACACCATTGAGCAGACCGCATATTCAGGCGGGCATTGGGGGTCACATGGACAGTGGAAGCCATATGGCCGAGCAGTCTCAGGAAGCGCCTGGCGGAGACCAGGGGCTGGCTGCGAAAGCGGTCGGCTAGGTCCATGAGCCGCTGAGCCCTGTCGAGCGGTAGATACGCTCGCGCCTGAGGAGTGTGCAGCCTTGCGCCGATGAACTCGAGATCCTGTGAGGGGAGCAAAGTGGACTTTGCGAAGTTTATGACAAAGCCCAAGTGCTGCAGCAGAGCCACCGTGCGGCACGTGGCGTTGGTGACCTCCTGAGCGGACGCTGCTCTGATGAGCCAGTCGTCGAGGTACGGAAAGACATAGAGGCCGTGAAGCCGGAGATGGGCTGCCACGACCGCGAGACATTTTGTGAAGACTCGCGGTGCGGAGGACAGGCCAAAGGGCAGTACTCGGTACTGGTAATGATTTCCCGCCACCACAAACCTTAGGTATTGGCGGTGGCTGGGGTGGATGAGGATGTGCGTGTAGGCATCCTTTAGATCCAAGGAGCATAGCCAATCTCCCTGCTGGAGGTAGGGCAGAAGAATTCCAAGGGTAAGCATTTTGAACTTCTCCCGCACAAGGAACTTGTTGAGGTTGCGCAAGTCCAGGATGGGTCTGAGGCCCCCTGTTCTCTTTGGTATCAGAAAATACCTGGAATAGAAGCCTTGACCTCTCAGGTGGTGTGGCACCGGTTCCACCGCCTGATCCTGCAGAAGACCTGCTAACTCCTGAAGGAGCAACTCCCTGTGCAGAGGGGGGCGCGGAGGCTCTCCCGGAAAATAGGAGGGAGGGACCTGATGGAAGTGGAGAAGGTAGCCTTCTCGCACGACCTGAAGCACCCAGGCATCTGCGGTGATGCTGGACCACCTGTGGCCGAAGTGAACCAGCCGGCCTCCGGTGCTGGGGGGGACCAGCGGGGGGGGGAGGCTATGCTGAGCGAGTCAAAAACCCCCACCCTGCTGAGCAGGGGCTGGTGGTGCAGGCTTGGGGGCTTGCTGCCTACGGGACCCGTTACCCCGTCCCTTGGCCTGCTGGCCCTGTTGGGGAGCTGCAGGGGCCTGATAATGGGGGTATTGTTTGTAGGCAGCCGCCTTCCTCGGGTAAAAGGACTTTTTCCCCGAGCCCTTCTTTTTCTGGGAAGGGGCGGAGGTCTTCCTAGAAAGCCTGGTCCTGGTGAGAGTCTCAGTCTCAATTTGTGCAGCCTTTTCCGCCATGGGCTTGCCAAAGAGGTTTTCGCCTCGGCAGGGGACATCGACCAACTTGTCCTGTACCCAGGGCTCAAGGTCTGACGACTGAAGCCAAGCCTGTCGGCGGGCACCGATGCCGGCTGCGGCCACTCGAGCCGAGGCTTCAAAGCCATCATAGGCTGCTCGGGACATGAACTTTGAGCATTCCCGAATGCCCGTGGACAAGGCTAGGAATCTCCGCAAGGGCTCCTCGGAGAGACCAGCGGAGAAGCCGGCTAGCTCTTTAGCCAGATCCCGGAGATACATGCCCATGTATAGCTGGTAAGTCTGGACACGACATGCGAGCATAGAGCCCTGGAAGCACTTCTTGCCAAGGCCATCCAGGTTACGGGCCTCCCTTCCAGGAGGCACCGAGGAGTGCATCTTCTGGCTCTTAAGACGATGCATGGCCGATTCCACTACCATGGAATGGTGTGGCAGCTGCGCCTTTTGAAAGCCAGGGCTCTTGCGGACCCGATAGATAGAATCGACCCGCTTGCTCAGGACCGGCGAGGAGGCCGGACTCTCCCACATGCGGAAGAGTAGTCGTTCCAGCATAGGAGGAACCGGCACAGTAAAGTGTTCCCTCGTGGGAGAGTCATACTGGAGGGCGTCGAGCTCTTCGGCTCGAGGCTCCTCCTCGGGATCCGCAGGGAAGGCCAAAGCCTTGGCCATATCCCTAACGAAGTCCGAGAACCGGGCATCCTCCGGGGGGGACTGCTTCCGAGGCTCGGACTCCGGTGAGTCCGAGGGGACACACCGAGTCCGGAAAGAATCAGGTGACTCTTCCTCCTCAGACTCCCAGACCGACTCCGACGAGGACTCGGTGGGGTCGGCCCGGGCAGGGTGCGGCGCCAGCCGCCCCGACGCCGAGGGAGTCGGCGTCGGCGACCTCAGTCCCGAACGGGAGGCCGAGGGCGACCTCGACCGAGGATCGACTCGAGTTCTCATCGACTCGAGGATCGGCTCGGTCTCCGGGGTCGACTTGGACGTCGACGTCCCGGCGGTCGGGGCAGCGACGCCAGCGAAGCCAGCGAGCAGTGCCCTCTGCTGGTCCATGAAGGCAGACAGTCTGCTCTCCAAGGCCGTCAACCTGAGTCCGAGCTCAGGTGACCCAGCAGCCCCCGACTTGGGCCCCGACGGCGTCGGGCCCGACGTCGGCTGTCGCGGAGGCGAGTCCAGAAGGACCACAGGACTTACCCGGGCAGGCATCTCCGACTCCAGGCGAGGTCGCTTCGGGATGTGCTCCTTCTCCAAGGACCCGGGGCGGCTGTCGGGGCTATGCGACCTGGCCCTCGCGGAGCCAGGAGCGTCCACCGACGCCGCCCTCGCGGGTTTTTCCTTCCGACGATGGTCCCCGGAGGGAGAACCCCGGTCAGAGGAGCTCCGGCGACGGTCCGAGCTGGAGCCTTTCGACACGGAGGCCTCCGACGAGGTCCGGGTACGGCTGGGGTCAGCGAAGATTCTCTCACGCTGATGCCGCCGACTTCTCAACGCCTTTGAGGACAGTTTGCTGCAGGGCCCACAGATCAGTTCCTCATGATCCGGGCCCAGGCAGCGGAGGCAAAAGTCGTGTGTGTCGGTTAGTGACATATTTCGGTCACACCGACCACACCGCTTAAACCCACTGGCAGCCATCGGGGGAAAAAGGGCCCCTGCGAGGTCAAAGGACCGGGCTGCCAGGGAAAACGAAAACGAAAGCTGACTAAGTCAGAAAAACCGAAAAAAGGTAAGAGGACTCGAGACCGGCGTCGCGAGTCCGGGCGGGAAAACGATCGGCGTCGAACCGAAAGAAAAAAGGATAAAATAAAGAAAATCAACTTTTTCGAGGGGACAAGACGGGGACGTCTGTAGGGCTCCGCGGAAAAAAGAAGACTGGCTAAGATGGCACCTTCGGGGGGAAGACGACCGCGCATGCGCGCTGCAATTCCCAAAGGCTTTCTTTGAAAGCTGGGGAAAATTGCTCCGCGAGGGCTCTGTCGGCGCCGACGTCACCCATAAGTGAGGACTGACTTCCTGCTTGGTCCTGGAGAATGGGCAGTACCAGGACTTGTTTAGGGGTGCCACTGGATCATCGAATGTACTGAAAGTCCTTCTTATTGACTGATGCTTGAGTTGTACCTTAGGACAGAACCCTGGTTATTTTTTATATAAAAAATTTAGGATAGGAAAAATTCCTTTTTGATTCCAGAGATGTGGTGTATTCTATTTGTGGAGACTGAGGATCTACAATAGGTGAATCTATTTGTTTCTGGGTTGGGTGCTCAACTGTGGGAAAATGTAATGCTCCAAAGCGAATGACAGCTCTCATTTATCAGCGTCATATGGTAGACATCTGCACAACTGATCAGTGGGATTTATTACCCTTCTCCCATGAGTGCATAAGCCACTTTGCTGGGCCCACCTCCTGATCAGCTCCAGCTGCCCTGCCAGATACTCGCCAAGCTCTAGACCCAAAACTACACTCTCTCTTCTCTTTCCTTCTCCACCCCCCACCAAAAGCAAGGTCCTCGGGGCCACAGCTTCTGCTGCCTTTTTTTTTTTAATCAGTCACTGGGGGGGGGAGGAATATAAGAAGGCCAGGGGAGGTGCCACTGAGGTTGCATTTGCCTGCTGGGAGGGGGAAGGTAAAAAGGGGGGGATAAGGGGATCCACTTGGGGAGCCTCAACTGTGCCAAGAGGCTGCTACTGCTCTGTGAACAGGGGTATGGCCGAAGTTATGCCCTTAGGTGGATATCCATTTGGGGAGTCTCAACCAGGCCAAGAGGCAGAAGAAGGCAGACTACTAGTGCTCCACTGACAGGACGATGGCCAAAGCCATGCCCCTGGCACTTGGTCATCTGACCAGAGAATGGCAAATCATAGTCAGACGCCTTGGGAACCAATACTGACTCCACTAGGGAGGACAGCCAGAGACTGTGGTATCAGGAGCCTCCACAACTCATTGCTTGCGCCATCCAGTAATCACAATCTTCTAGAAACAGAAAAATAAAAATACAGAGGAGGGCCCCTAGCTACACTTCCTTTTATACCACTGATGATGTCACCAGAAAGTGTAGTTGCTTACCTGTAATAGGGGTTCTCCATATACCACAGAGGTATGCACAGCCACACTGTGATGGTGACATCATGCTGGGCTCTTCCTTAGTCCAGAGAAGGTGTAAAACCTCTGAACATACGTTCCATCTCCTGTTTGACTGTCCCGCTCAGAGTCTCTCAGTTGCTAACATCAATGTGGATTCATGTAGGAACAGTTTGATGGAGATAGACTATTGCAGACAATAACCGATGTTGCAGGAATGGAGGGATCCTAATGTTTGTTGAAGGAGTCATGAGATGACTTGCAAGGATGGTGGGAGAGTCAGTGTGACTGCATACCCCTGCTGTATATGGAGAACCTCCATTACAGGTAAGCAACTACATTTTCTCTGAATACAAACAAGGGGATGCAGGCACACTGTGATGGTGAACGCAGAGCTGAGGTCCGCCACTTTAAATCTAGTACATCATGACAGACAATTTAGGTCATACCTACCTAGTAGTATCCCCAAGAGACACAGGTTCCACAATGCTTGTACTGGGTCAAGCGTTGATATCCTGGGTGCCTTTTTAATAATGGTTTATGGACCTTTCCTCCAGGAACTTGTCCAAACCTTTTTTATTTTTTTTTTTAAGACGTTTATTTTCATTTTACAACAAACAAAAGTAACAACACACCAAAAGATACAAATACACACATACAATAAAGAAAACAACCCCAATTACCCCCCACCCCTATGCTTCTTCTCTAAGCTAATAAGAGTCATCACATAAGCGCTTACACACATCAGTTATTGTACAGCAAACAAGCAGAAATGGTATTGATGATACAGGCTGATCCTGTGGCAGAAATGTATACAAAAGTAAACAGCCAAATGAGAGCAGTTAGCAGTTAGAACATAATCATGGAACACCTTCCTTTTAAACAAGCAGTGAAGGGCTTGAGTGGAAGAGATTGACATACGAGGTAGTTGCTCATAATTACAGTAAAATAGACATAATTCCACCAATCATTGAGGTTCAGATGGGAGCCAATTTCCAGTATGTCGTAATGAAGGAGATAGGAAATAGCTATGCCCAGTAAATGGGCCTCCTGAAAAAACACTAACTCAGAATAATCATGATTAAGAGAGCTAGGGAGTGTCCTTCTTTGGAATGGACTATTGATGCCTTTTACAGTCAGTAATGATAACGTACATAAAGCCATGCCAAATAGTTAAACAATCTGAAAAGAAACATAATAGCGCACAGAGGTACACAATGTCGCTCATAGTACCAGTAAATGACTGCAGAAACAACATGATAGGAATTAAACTAAGGAAAACCATGAAGCGCCCCTTATAACAAAATAAGCACCGAAGTGCCTTAGAGAAGAAGCAAAACCCCAGAAATTACTGGCGGCCTGATGTCTGCGGGGAGAAACCCCAGAGAAGGCCTGAATTGAAACATAAATCCTACAATGCTATACAAGCTCCGAAACTGACCAAGGATCTCATCGTGGAAAGAAAGGAGACCAATAAGGTATATATAAAGAGAAAGAAAAGTCCAGGCAGTCTCCGTTTCAGGCAGCGATCACCGCATCGGGCCATTCAAAATGGCGGACAGTTCCAGCGGATTCCATCCAAGCTGTTGGATTAGCGCATCTGGTCTGCTTCTTTAGAAGCTAGAAATGTTGCTAGCAGATCAGGATCTTCGAAGGTACGAGTTTGGTTATGGAGAGTCACTCTAAGCTTCGCAGGATATAAGATGCCGAAGCGAGCCTGTAACTGTTGAAGTCTAGGTCGAAAAGCAAGGAGTCTCTTCCGACGGTCAGCTGTGGGCTTAGCCAAGTCAGGGAAGAAGGAGACTTTATGATTTTCAAACTCCAAATGACGATTCGCCCGGGCAGCATTTAGAATTTGCTCAACTTGCTGATATCTCAGTAGACGAAAAATGATGGGCCGGGGGGTCGTCCGATTGAGCGCCATGCTGGTAGGAACACGATGTGCTCGGTCAATTTCCAAATCTCTGTGAAAAGTAATCTTCAGCAAGGAGGGAAGAATTTTGACCAGGAATTCTCTCATATCTCCTGCTTCCGCGCCCTCCGGTACACCGATGAGCCTTACATTGTTGCGACGGGCTCGATTATTGCTATCCTCTAACTCTTTTTGTAGATTCTGTATCTGACGCTCAGCCTCATCCAGTTTCACCAAGCGCACCACGTGCGAGTCAAGGACCCCCGCCATATTGTCCTGCCGTAATGAAAGACCTTCAAAACGATCCTGAAGCACACCAAAATCTTCTCTCATGGCTCGGAGCGCTTCTCCGTTGGACTGCACCAGTTCCTTCACACCACGTATTTCCTCCAAGATCTCCTGTTGCATTTCGGGGTTATCCCGAAATGGCACCATCTTTTGTGGGGAAGGCAGCTCTGTCTTGGAACGTTTTCCGTGTGAAGAAGAGGGAGATCCGAAGTCTAAGCGCGCTGGTTTATGGGCCGCCATCTCCCCCGAGGCACCCCGGTAAGTTCTGAGCAAAATATTAAGTTAATGTAGGTATTAAGTCAGGATTCTGAGTAGGCCCCTCGGGAGCTTCAGCGCAAAGCGTCTAACCCGCTGGACATCAGGCTCCGCCCCCCGTCCAAACCTTTTTTAAACCCAGCTACACTAACAGCCCTTACTACATCCTCCGGTTACAAATTCCAGAGTTTGATTACACGTTGAGCGAAAAAATATTTTCTCTTATTTGTCTAAAATAGTTTACCCTGTAGCTTCATTGCATGTCCCCTAGTCTTTCTATATTCTGATAATGTAAACAATCGATCTACGTTTACCCGTTCCACTCCATTCATTAATTTATAGACTTCTATCATATCTCCCCTCAGCCGTCTCTTTGCCAGGTTAAAGAGCCCTAACCTTTTTAGCCTTTCTTCATAGGAGTATCCTTCCATCCCCTTAACCATTTTGGTAGCTCTTCTCTGAACCTTTTCTAATAACACTATATCCTTTTTAAGATACGGCGACCAGAATTGCACACAATATTCAAGGTGAGGTCGTACCATGGAACGATACAGAGGCATTATAATATCCTTTGTTTTATTTTCCATTCCTTTCCTTATGATACCTAGCATTCTATTTGCTTTCTTGGCCGCCGCTGCACACTGGGCGGAGGGTTTTAACATGTTATCACGATAACTCCTAAATCTTTTTCCTGGGTGGTGGTTGCCAATGTGGAACCTTGCATTGTGTAACCATAGTGTGGGTTGTTCTTTCCTAGGTGCATAACTTTGCACTTGTCCACATTAAATTTCATCTGTCATTTTGATGCCCAGTCTTCCAATTTATCCAGATCCTCCTGCAGTTTTCCACAATCCTCTTGGGTTTTAACAACTTTAAACAGTTTTGTGTTGTCTGCAAATTTGATAACCTCACTAGTTATTCCCTTTTCCAGGTCATTCATGAATATGTCAAAAAGTAGCGGACCCAGTACAGATCCCTGGGGTACTCCACTATTCACCTTTTTTCCATTGGGAAAATTGGCCATTTAGCCCTACCCTCTGCTTTCTATCTTTTAACCAGTTCCCGATCCACAATAGTACACTGCCTCCTATCCCATGACTTTTTAGTTTTGCCAAAAGTCTCTGATGAGGGACCTTGTCAAAGGCTTTCTGAAAGTCCAGATACACTATATCAACTGACTCACCTTTGTCTACCTGTTTATTCACACCTTCAAAAAAACATATCAGATTAGTAAGACAAGATCTTCCTAGCCTAAACCCATGTTGGCTGTCTCCCATTAGGCCATGACTATCTACATGCTGTGTAATTTTGTTCTTTATGACGGTATCTACCATTTTCCCCGGTACTGACGTCACGCTCACCGGTCTGTAGTTTCCCGGATCACCCCTGGAACTCTTTTTGAAAACTGGCGTTACATTGGCAATCCTCCAATCTTCAAGTATTACAGATGATTTTAATGAAAGTTCACAGATTACTAATAGCAGGTCTGCAATTTCATATTTCAGTTCTTTCAACACTCTTGGATGTATACCATCCAATCCAGGTGATTTGCTACTATTCAGTTTATCAAATAGTTGTAATACATCTTCCCGGTGTAGCGATATTTCTCTCAATTCCTCTGCAGTTTCACCTTCAAATACCACTTCAGTCTTGGGTAACATCCCTACATCTTCCTCAGTAAAGACCGAAGCAAAGAATTCATTCAGTCTCTCCGCTATACCCTTGTCTCCTCTTACTGCCCCTTTTACCCCTCTATCATCTAACGGTCCAATTGACTCTCTCACAGGCCTTTTGCTACGAATGTACTTGAAAAAGCCTTTATTTCGTGTTTTTGCTTCCGTAGCAAGTTCCTTCTCAAATTCTCGCTTTGCCTGCCTTATCAATGCTTTGCATTTAACTTGCTAGTGCTTGTGCTGTTTCCAGTTTTCATCATTTGGATGGCGATCCCCAGAAGCATGCCTTTTTGAATGGCTGCTTGGGAATGAGGTGACAGATGCAGCATGTTTCATTTTTGAGGTTGCCTTACCTGTCTTGATTGATTTTTGTTCTTTGGCAGCAGTACTATTCCTTCCCTCACCAGCAGTTTTCAGCTGTGCTGGGGTGGTGGCGGGGGGAGTAGAGCAGTAGGAGGTAGAGCTGCAGGCCCTGGAAAAGGCGGCTGTCGCTGCCCCTGTTGAGCCAGCACCGGGGGAGGGGGGGAATCTTTCTCCAGCAACACGGCACTGAGGCCTGCCCATGATCGTGCCTTGTCTGGGTCTAATGGTGGGGTAGGGGGGGTAGCAGCCTGCTGCCTGACATGCCTTGCTTTTTTTTTTTTTTAAATTGACAGCTCTGCAGGGTGCCAGCGGAAGTGCGGTGTGGAGGAAATCGTGGGGTGTTGGCAGTGCGCCAGTCTGGAGGAAGTCATGGCTACCGGCACTAATGGCGGTCTCGTGGGAGCCAGAGAAGCTGAAATAAGCTGGAGAACTTGGCTGGAGATGCTATTTTCTTATTTATTTATTTAACAGGTTTTCTATACCGCCCTATCTTCCATTCAGGGCGGTTTACATTACAACTTGAACATCTTTACAGTGAACAGGGGGATTAACTTGGAGAGGTATGTGAAATTAGACTTATCTGCTAATTGTTGTTCCTTGCGGAACTTTAGTGTAGTCCCGGACATCTGGGTATAAGCACCTCCTCCCGCAGCCTTGGAGACTGAGCCCGTCACTTTTTTTTGACGACACCAGTATAAGTAGAAGTGGAACCGCCTCCCTACTCCAGTAACCTATTGACAAAGCAGACTCACCAGAGGAATAATTAAACAGATACAACATTATGAAAAGTTAACAGCAAATACCTGTACAGAATAAGCAAGTGTGATCATGCACCACCCAAGGCTCATGGCAGCATGCACTCAGCCTTGTGTGGCCCTCCATCCAGGATCGCCCTAGAGGTACCGTAAACACTACCCCCGAACTACTGAACCTCCCCGCCCCCCCGCAGGATCGCCGGCCATATAGGCGCCACTGCAGCGCAGAGCCACCTACCGTTAAACTTCTTCAGGCCACAGATCCATGTCAACAGAAGGGAGGGTCACGGGACTAGACTAAAGTTCCGCAAGGAACAACAATTAGCAGGTAAGTCTAATTTCACCTTCCTTGTTGTCCCTTTAGTCTAGTCCCAGACATCTGGGGATGTAACAGAGCAGTAAGATATCAAAGGGAGGGACCCGCCAGACCAGCCTGAAGAACCGCTGATCCAAAACGAGCATCCCTGTCTGCATGCAAATCGATCCGGTAATGCTTAACAAAGGAATGCGACGACCACCAAGTCGCCGCTCTACAAATTTCCGCCGCAGGAACCAAATTGTATTCCGCCCAGGAAGCCGCCTGTGCCCTAGTGGAATGGGCTCGCAAGCCAGTCGGCACGGTCCTGCCCTTGAGAATATACGCCGACGAAATGGCCTCTTTAATCCATCGAGCAATTGATGCCTTAGACGCAGACTCTCCCCGCCTGGGACCTCCAAACAGAACAAACAATCTATCTGTTTTTCGGAAAACCGCCGTTCTCCGCAAATAACTCCTCAAAACATGACTGACATCCAAGCGATGCAACTTCACGCCAGTACGGGCTGACGCTTTCTTCTCAAAACTCGGCAAAGAAATGGTTTGATTCACATGAAAAACAGACACCACCTTTGGCAGAAAGGAGGGCACTGTGCGCAAAACCACCTTATGGTCATGGAAGATCAAAAACGGCTCTCTGCACGACAACGCTTGCAACTCCGAAATCCTGCGTGCTGACGCAATGGCCACCAAGAACACCGCCTTCAACGTGAGATCCTTTAAAGTCGACTTCGACAAAGGTTCAAAGGGTCTATGCACCAACGACTCCAGCACCAAGTTAAGATCCCACGTCGGCACTTGAGCCCGGTAAGGAGGACGCAATAGGGAAGCCGCCCTCAAAAACCGCTTTACGTCCGGGTTAGCCGCGAGCGCAACGCCCTGCACCTTTCCCCGATAACAAGAAAGAGCTGCCAACTGAACCTTCAAGGACGCCGCCGCTAACCCCTTGTCAAAACCGTCCTGCAAAAAATCCAGAATCTGCGGTATAGAAGCCCGCAGCGCTCCTACTTGTCGCAGGTCGCACCAAGACTCAAAAATGCGCCAAACCCGAATATAAGCCAACGAAGTAGAGTGACGCCGGGAGCTCAGTAAAGTGGCAATTACCGGAGCCGAATAGCCCCTGGTCATTAACCGTGCCCTTTCAAGAGTCAAGCAGTAAGAGAGAACCGATCCACCTGAGGCATTACTAAGGGACCCTGTCCCAAAAGATCCTCCCTGTACGGCAGCCACCACGGGGCCTCCACTAGAAGCCATACCAGGTCGGCATACCACGGCCGCCTTGGCCAATCCGGCGCCATGAGAACCACGAGTCCCTTGTGCTTCTCGATCCTCTGAACCAAGCGACCTATCAAGGCCCAAGGAGGGAACACGTAGAGGAGTTGCTCCGTCGGCCACCCCTGCAAAAGTGCATCTAACCCCTCGGACATTCGCTCTCGCCGTCTGCTGAAAAACCACTCCACCTTCGCGGACGCAAAGGTGGCCATCAGATCCATCACTGGAAGACCCCAGCGCTCTACTATCAGCTCAAAGACCTCCTGATTGAGGACCCACTCCCTCGGGTCCACTGCATTCCGACTCAAATAATCAGCGGTCACGTTCTCCACGCCGGCTACATGCCCTGCCGACAGCGCCTCGAGATTTCGTTCGGCCCACATGAGAAGCTCCTCCGCCTCTGCCTCCAGCGCCACACTGCTGGTGCCCCCTTGCCGATTGACGTATGCCACGGCTGTGGCGTTGTCCGACAGGACTCGAATCGCCCTGCCCTGCGCCTGGGGCTGGAAGGCCCGCAATGCCAGAGAAACAGCTCGGAGCTCCAACCGGTTGATTGACCAATGCTTTTCCTGATCCGACCACTGACCCTGAGCATACTGTCGCTCAAAGTGTGCCCCCCAGCCGTAAAGACTGGCGTCCGTCGTCAGGGGCTGCCAATCCAGTGATTCCAACGGCATGCCCCTCTCGAGATTCCTGGGATCCAGCCACCACTGAAGAGAGAGCTGTACCGGTCCCGGACAACTCAACCTGCGCGACAAAGGATCGGACTGATTGGACCACATCCGGAGGAGAGCCGCCTGCAATGGTCGCATGTGAGCCCTGGCCCAGGGCACGAGTTCCAACGTGGCCGCCATGTTCCCCAAAAGCTGCAGGTAATGCCACGCGGAAGGCGCCAGCCTTCGAAGAAATTCCCGAACGAGGCGGCGCAGACTCTGAGCCTTGGCTAGTGGAAGAAACACCCTGCTTGAGGCTGTGTCAAAGCGAGCTCCCAGATACTCCAGCTCCTGGGTCGGAGTCAACTTTCTCTTTGCCACGTTGACCACCCAACCCAAGCTTTGTAGAAAGAGCACCACTCGCCGAGTGGCCTGTGCGCTCTCGTCTCGCGACTTCGCTCGAACTAACCAATCGTCGAGGTATGGGTGCACTAACACTCCTTCTCTGCGCAACGCCGCTGCTACCACCCACTACCATCACCTTGGTAAAAATCCGCGGGGCCGTCGCCAAGCCGAACAGTAATGCCTGGAACTGAAAATGCCCCATCGGAACCGCAAACCGCAGGTACTGTTGATGTTCCACGCGAATGGGGATGTGCAGATACGCTTCGGAGAGGTCTAGAGAGGTAAGAAACTCCCCCTGCCGCACGGCCACGATGACGGACCGCAGGGTTTCCATGCGAAAATGAGCAACTCGGAGGCACCGGTTGACCCCTTTGAGGTCTAGAATCAGCCTCCAAGACCCCTCCTTCTTGGGCACCACAAAATAAATCGAGTACCGACCGCATCCGTACTGGGCGGGTGGGACAGGCACCACCGCGTTTAGAACTTGCAACCTTCGTAAAGTCTCCCGCACCGCCCGCCGCTTGGGCTCTGTTCTGCAAGGAGACTGTACAAAGGACTCCGGAACGGGTCGATGAAGCTCTAAGGCATACCCTTCCCTTATTACCTCCAGAACCCATCGATCTGACGTGATTTGGACCCAGGCAGGATAAAACTGCCGTAGCCGCCCTCCCACAGCCACTACCTCTGCCCGGGTCCCCCCTGGCTTCATTGCAGCTTCTTGAGGGCCGAGGACGAGGAGGCTCCAAAACCTCTTCCCGCTCCCCGAAAACCTTGAAAAGTCTGGGACCGAACCGTCCTCGCTGAAACTGACCGAACCGAGGCGCTCAAAATCTACGAAACTCTCTCTGCTGACTCCTGGAAGGCGCAAGCGGCCTATTAGGCTTCTGTTTATCCTCCGGCAGTCGACCCCCTTTAGACTCCCCGAGGTCTCTCACCAACTTGTCTAAATCCTCACCAAAAAGAAGCTTGCCACGAAAAGGAAGTTTTCCCAGCCTAGCCTTGGAGGCCCCGTCCGCCGCCCAATTACGCAACCAGAGATACCTCCGCGCCGCCACCACGGACGCCATACTCTTTGCCAGGCCGCGAATAAGGTCATACTGCCCATCTGCCAAATAGGCCGCTCCCGACTCTAGCCGGGAGGCCTCATCCGCTATCTCGTCCTCCCGACCCCACGACAACCGCTGAGCCCACCGGAGACATCTTCTAGCTACCCAGGCCCCACAAAGGGCAGCTTGCAAGGATATGGCATTGACCTCAAACACCTGCTTTAACAGCGTATCGAGCCGACGGTCCTGAGTATCCTTAAGGGCCGCACTGCCTTCCACTGGAATCGTGGTCTTCTTGGTAACCGCCGAAACCGCTGCATCCACCCTAGGAGACTTGAAAAGTTCCCTATCTTGCTCCTGCAAGGGATACAACTGAGCCATCACTCTGGGACCCTTGAGACCAGCCTCCGGCGAGTCCCATTGCTCCTGAATCATCTCCCTAAAAATCCTATGCAGCAGAAACACCTTGTGGGACTGCCGCGTCGCCTGAAGCAACGGGTCTTCCAAGGAGGAATCCGCCAAACTCTCCGCTACCGGCATATTAACTGCCTTCAGAGTTTCAGAAATAAGAGCCGCCAGCTCCTCCCGGCGGAAGACTCTAACCACCCGAGCCTCGTCCTCCTGCTCAGCAATCTCACCGTCCTCTAGCTCCATATCCAGCTCTGAATCCTGACTGTCGGAGACCTCCTCTGAAACCCCCGCAGCTAACCTAGCTCGCTTAGAAGGGGTACCTTCCGCGCCCTCAGCCAGTGCTCCTGGCCTCTTCAGGCTACTCCCCAGCACTGCAGTGCCCTGCTTGCCCCCAGGGCCTGATGCAATAAGGAGAGAAAATCCTGAGAGAAAATGTGTGCCAGACCCCCCTGTAACCCAGGAAGGGACGTGGAGGGCTCCGCTGACACGGGAGGCCCCTGGGAGGGTCCCGACGAAGGACCTGCCGGAGAGAGCGGCTCAGGAGAGCCCGACGACCCTCCCCGGTCCCGCTCCCACTGTCTCAACGTCCGTGGGCTCCACCTCCAACGCGCAGCCCTTACAGACTCCGGTATCGGAAAGAGAACCCCGTTTGACCCCACAAATAACGCACTGGGGCCTGGACGGCATGCCGGCAAGCCTTCCCACAGCTTACTCTGCCGTAGCACAAAAATGAACTGCCTTCCCTAGAAGCCCTCTTTCCAACAACCAATACTTAGCGAAGCCCCAATGTAAGTCTATGAGACTACCTGTGTAAACCGTGCCCAAGTAGGTTACACGGGGGGAAGTATGCACAGCGCCGCAAGTCCGCGAAACAAACCACACAGGCCCTGCCGCGCTTCCCGCTGAAACCCCCGGCGTGCGTGCGGCCTGCGCGCCGCCCACGCCAGCCGCAGCAGTTTGCCGCGCTTTCTTCCCCCTAGGCCTGCCACGCTCTGAGGCCTCGAAAAAACCCGCTGATTTCTTCCAGACACTCACCGCACGTCCAGCCGCCTGGCGCTTCTCCTACAGCGCCATAGACCAGCGATCCTCCGGCTTCAGAAGCGCCGTCGCGTCAGCAAAATCTGCCAACGTCGTGGCGCGCGCTTTCTCAACGCCTCCTCACCCGCTATACGGGTTCGGGAGACGGAGGCCCCAACAGCTATTCCCACACTTCCCCCTGAGCACAGTACCTCCAGGGAGGGGGGGAGAGAGGGGGAGCAAGTTATTTAGGAGACCGCAGCCGTCCTCCAGCCAGCAACAAGCACTGGCCGGGAAATTAAAGAGGCAGGAACAGTTTAAAGCTGCTGCCCTTTTGCTGCTGACGCCAAGCTCACTTAAAGCTCTATGCCAATTAAATCCATTCCAGTTCTCTTCTATGTGGTTTTTTTTTTTTTTTTTTTTAAACGAATAAGAAATTCCCTAACTAATTCCTCTAGTGAGCCCCTCTGTGGCTCACACCTCCTTCAGCTGCCTTGGAGACTGAGCTTACTGGAGTAGGGAGGCGGTTCCACTTATACTTATACTGGTGTCGTCAAAAAAAGTGACGGGCTCAGTCTCCAAGGCTGCGGGAGGAGGTGCTTATACCCAGATGTCCGGGACTAGACTAAAGGGACGACAAGGAATGCATATTACATATATGAACTTGGGTGAACTATTATACAGTAGAATTATGCATTGGTGAGTTATTATACAGTAGCATTATGCAGTCAACTATTTTGGACTGGATTAGGAAAAGAGGGAGGGTTTTTGATGGGATTAGGGTTGGGCTAGGTGGTATTCATCAAGTAGTGCTGGTATAGTGTTCTTTAAATAGGAGCGTCTTAATGGCTTTTCTAAAATCTTGGAAGTCCATGGTGGCTTTTATGGTATCTGGTAATGAGTTCCAGAGCGATGGTGAGAGGCATGAGGAGAGAACGGGAGAGCCGTGTGGCACAAAGCATGGTCAGAAAAAACTGAGAGACTCTCTGAGCGGGACAATCAAGTGGGAGATGGCACACATGCTCAGAGAAGTTTTGCAATTTCTAAGGGCTAAGGGAGAGCCCGGCACGATGGCAACGTCTAGGATATCACCATCACAGTGTGGCTGCATCCTCCTGCTTGTACCCGGAGAAAGTCCTGGGTCTTTTGTCTCCAACATCTGCTGCTAGGAGAACAGAACCCATTTGTCTGGACTGGTCTGGCAGGATGAGGAGGAATAGTTGCTTACATGTTCTACTACTATTACCACTTATTTGTATAGTGTTACAAGGCGTATGCACACACACACACACATATATATACACGAGAGACAGTCCCTGCTCAATAGAGCTTACAATCTATGCAAGACAAAAACATAGCACTAGAGATGGTTTTAACACACATGGGTGATAAAACAGGAGAATAAATTTTCAGTGTCCAAAAGCAGCCTCAAAGAAGTGGGTTTAGCCTGGATGTAAATAGGACCAGAGATGTACCAACTCAGATAGTTTGCTGCACTGTATGCCTAGAACAATGTGGACCAAACAAAGTCTGGAGTTGGCAGTGGAAGAGAAGGGCACAGACAGAAGGGATTTGCCCGATGAGCAGAGTTCAGCAGTGATTTATAGCTGGCTGGGGTACAACAGTTAAAAAAGAATGAGAAAAAAAAAAAAAGGAACAGGGTAGTAAAGAAGAGCCGCGGGTCTCTGCTTACTCCTCAGAGCAGGAAAGAGGTGGTAGTGGCAACTTACAGCCCCTTTCTCAAGGTTGTCCAGAGAGGGAGGTGGGCCTTTCATGGTTGCTCAGAGCCAATATGGGAGGATGGCAAGACTTCTCTCAATTGCTTAGGCCCTAATGCTGCTTAATTATTTAAATAAAAATGAAACTGTGTCAGAGAGGAAAGAAATACCCGAGGGGGGTAGAGATAAAGCCAAAAAAGTTACTAGAAATGATTCTTGGAGTGGCAATTCTCTGATATCGCGAAGAATAGAGATTTCTGCTAGTTTCTAATAAAATAAAAAAAAGATATTTTCTCATTCTTTCTCAGTACAAACTGTAAAACATAACTTCACTACTAATAGAATATAAGAGGAGTGGAGTGGAGTGGAGGAGTAGCCTAGTGGTTGGGGCACGGTACTTCAGGCCGGAAGGTCGGGGGTTCAAATCCCACTAGAGGACAGCAACCTTGGGCCGGAAGGACTGAGGTTTCTAGTCCCACAGGCGCTCCTTGTGGTCTTGGGCAAGCCACTTAACCCTCCATAGCCCATATTCCCTGTAAAATAGTTATCTCCAAGTTATAATGCCCTGTTCAATGTAATTTCAGTTTGTTCAATGTAAACCGCACTGATGCAGAATAGCGCGGTATATAAGAGAATGTAAATAAATAAATAAAATAAATAAATAAAACAGCAGGCAGCAAAATGGCCCAACGATTGTGTTTTTGTGCACACACTTCCAATAATAAAGATCAGAAAAACATGTAATATTCGGGTTATTTCTGTGTGCTCTGTTGCTCAGAATGACTCCTGTAGTGTTAACAGTTACTTGAAGCATTCAGTAAAAAACTAAACGGAGTGGAGTGGAGGAGTGGCCTAGTGGTTGGGGCAAGGTACTTCAGGCCGGAAGGTCGGGGGTTCAAATCCCACTAGAGGACAGCAACCTTGGGCCGGAAGGACTGCTGTTTCTAGTCCCACAGGTGCCCCTTGTGGTCTTGGGCAAGCCACTTAACCCTCCATAGCCCATGTTCCCTGTAAAATAGTTATCTCCAAGTTATAATGCCCTGTTCAATGTAATTTCAGTTTGTTCAATGTAAACCGCACTGATGCAGAATAGCGCGGTATATAAGAGAATGTAAATAAATAAACTAATATTTTTGGACAGCAAATATTCTTTTGGCTATTCTGAAGCTTGATTAGTGACAACGAGCCTAAATCTGAATAAGAAAGGGCAATACCTACCCTCTCCTTGTAGTAGAAAGAGCTGATGGAAACCTGCTCCTTCTCACTGCGGGTGGGACTCCCACTGTATAGGCGCAGGTTACCTGGGGTCTCTGAGCGAATCTTCATTGGTGTTATCATTCCACTATGATAGGCGGAAAGAGCCGATAAAGACCTGCCAAAAAATAATTATGCACAAAGTAAGGGTATGTTGAACAGCCTAGATAAAATGGCAGGAAAATTCCAGCCTCTGATGCAGGACTTCCAAAACTGTGACACTGAGTTGAGCGCAAGTATTGGCAGCTTATGGCATTCTCATTAATGATACATACTGGAGGTGAACAAATCCAGATAAGTACTGTGTTGTGTTCCACATTCGTACAACTGCATAATATATTTAGCTGACAGGGGGGACTGACCACTATTTTAAGTGCATCATTTTTTTTAAACAAATATTAGACTAGCATCTTAAGTAAAAGATATTTCAGGTAAAAGATATTTGAGATGACTGTTTTGTGGGACTGATGACTGAACAAGTGACTACCATTTGACTGCACGACAGTTACTTGGTGTGATACGAATCTGACGGTCGCTGTCTGGCATAACATTTTTACAAAGGGTTTTTTTGTATACTTGATTGCTTGGTTCCTTTCTATTCTGTGGTGTTTTGTTCACACAACTTATGTGCCTATATGTTTCCCTGCCTAGGTGCCTTACTATAAAATTAACTTCCTAACCATGCCAGTCATGAATGCCTATCTCATTACTCTGTTTCTAGATCTTAATCTTCTGCTCACAGTTATACCACTGGCCACATTAAAAAGAGGAGTATTAAAGTCCAGCTTTCTTCATTCTGACCAACAGCTCTTTCCATATGGCAGTTAAGGCAGCAAAATCATTACTGTGCCTCTGTAGCAGTGAAAAGAAATTCCATTCTGACCACAAGTACAAACCAACATATCCAGATTAACATTTCCCTAGAATTTAGCTACATCATATTCACTGGTGCAATTTTCTTATAAAATCTTGTCCATGTCTTCGGTATTTTTCAAGGCCAGATTTAGATTTCAAGTGCAAGAAAAATAAATATGCAAACAGGAATGAACAACCTTCAAATCAGTAAAGCGAAAAAATGTCACATGTAAAAAAAAAAAAAAAATCATGCAAGGAGGCAAAATGGCGGCAGGAAGGCTTTCCGGCTCTGTACTCTACAGTGACCTACTTCTGGCAGTTGTCTGCAGCTGCCAAATACTGCGATGGATCACAGAAAGCAGAAGCAAGCCAGCTTAACCTCGGGCTTGGCATCTTCAATCGCAGTTGGCCAGAGAACTTTGGATGTCTCTGGTTTCTCGGTGGGTGAATCTGAAGTAGCATCCTCAGCGGGCCCATGTGTTGAGTTCTCCGCAGCCGCGACTCGTAAATGTGTTATTTGCCCGTGAAATGCTTCCCCTCCAGCCTGCCAATGAGTGCACCGTTGCACAGAGGCGAAGAGGGCACAACAGCATCTGTATCTGGTTCTGTGGGGGAGCAGCAGCAGGAGCATATTCTCTCGGTGTAGAATTACTACCAGCAGGGACTGGAGTGATGCAACTCTCAGGGGGGCTTGGGGTTTGGTAAGACCCGCTGCGATAACTTTGGACTCACTGTGGGACGCTAGCAACTTTGAATGCTTCCCTTAAGGTTGTGGTGGGTTTTGTGAGTACAGAACTTTCTGAAGTTAAAAGTAACTTTGCTGAGGTTTCCAGGGTGCAAGAGGGGCAAGCCGGGAAGATCTCGCATTTGGAAGAACAGCTTAGACAGCTTCAGGAGGTGCATTTAGCTCAGATAAAAGACAAGTTACTGTTGTCCAGGAAGACAGAATATTTGGAAAATAAAGTTCGCAAAAATAATTTAAGATTGTTGAATTTTCCTAAAAGCACAGTTACTCACCTGTAACAGGTGTTCTCCAGGGACAGCAGGAATCATCCCTCACATATGGATGACGTTGGCCCTGAATGAGCCCACGCGGATCATTTCCCCAGCTTTCAAAAAAAGCCTTTGGGAATCTTGATCAGTCAGATGATATAGGTCAGGCAAAGACAAAATAAATAGCAAGGACAGTGGGCAACTCCAAGGGGAGGCGGTTGGGCTGTGAGGACTGATTCCTGTTGTCCCTGGAGATCACCTGTTACAGGTGAGTAACTACTCTTTCTAAAGGAACAAGCAGGAAGTCAGTCCTCACATATGGGAATCCCCAGCTACAGGTTACCAAGGACCTGTAGAAAAAAGCCATGGCGAGCCGTGAGCAGTCACAGGTAACCGAAGACAGCTCGAGGACCCCAGGTCCCCAGAAGACCATGCTTCCAGTAGCCGCAGAAGAAGGGTTGGAGAGCAGGAGTTGCTTAAACCTCGAACAGATTACGGAGTACAGCCTGGCCGAAGGCGGCGTCCTGACAGGACTCCATCTTCAGGCAGTAATGTGTCACGAAGATATTAGCCAAGGACCAGGTTGCGGCTCGGCAGATGTCCACCAATGGTGCAGAGTGCAGATGGGCCACTGACGCTGCCTTTGCATGAACACCATGTGCCATGACTCAGTGGTCCTGGGCGAAGGCGATGCAATCCGCCACCCAGATGGAGAGGGTCCGCTTAGTGACCGTGAGCCCCATGCGGGCAGGTTCATAGGAGACAAAAAGCCACTCAGACTGGCGGTGAGGCTGTGCACACTGCAGGAAGAAGGAGAGAGCCCTCCTGCAGTCAAGGGTATGGAGGATCACCGACGTCCGGTCGGTGTGAGGCTTTGGTAAGAAGGTAGGCAGTATTATCTCCTGGTTGAGGTGGAAATCCGAGATAGCTTTCAGGAGGAACTTGGGGTGCATTCAGAGAACTACCCAGTTCCTGTAGAATCTCGTAGGGGGTATCGGCCATCAGGGCCTGAAGCTCACTCACCTCTGGGCCGAGGTGAGGGCCACCAGAAAAACACCTTCCAGGAAAGATGCCGAAGCAAGCAGGACGCCATTGGCTTAAAGGGCAGCAGAGTCAGCTGTGTGAGGACGACGTTGAGGTCCCACTCCACCGGAGGCGGTCGGATGAGGGGCTTGGAAAGCAGCAGCCCACACATGAAGCAGGAGACCAGTGGTTGACCCGAGAGAGGTCCACCCCCCGACAGGGTGGTGGTTAACCGAGATAGCGCTCAGGTGGACCCTGACAGAGATGGACTTCAAGCCCACCTGCGAGAGATGGAACAGGTACCGTAGGACCAAGTGCGTGAGGCAAGAGACCGGGTCGGCCCGCATCTCCGAGCACCACACCAAGAACCGACGCCATTTAAAGGCATAAGTCCTCCTGGTCGAGTCCCTGCGTGAGGCCAGCAGTATGTCCTTGACCTCCACCGGGAGATGAAGAGGGGCTAAAGCGACCCGTTCAGCCGCCAAGCCGTGAGACATAAAAACCTCAAGTTCGGGTAAAGCAGCATCAACAAGCCCGGTGCGTCGCCCAGGGAACCAGAGGCTCCGATGAGAGGCAGAGCAGCAGCAGGAACCAGGGCTGTCGAGGCCACTGCGGGGCCAAGAGAATCAAAGAGGCCTTGTCCCGTTGTATTTTGAGGAAAGTTCACACTATGAGTGGAGTGGGGGAAACGCATACAGGAGGCCGTGCGTCCATGACGCACTGCAGGAGAAAGGCATCGGGGGCTTCCTTGTTTGAGTGGAGAACTGGGCCGCAGAATCATGAGAGCTGCGAGTTCGCTGGGCTGGCGAAGAGGTCTAGGTCCGGAGTCCCCCAAAGCCAGAACAGCCACTGCGCATTCTGCGGGAAGAGTCGCCATTCATGCGGCTGGAGGAGCTGGCTTAACCTGTCTGCCAGGACATTATCCTGGCCCAGGAGATAGGTGGCCTGTAGAGTTATGCCCTGGCAAACCGCAAAGGACCACAGGGCTACCGCCTCCAGGCAGAGGCTGTAAGAGCCGGTGCCCCCTTGCTTGTTCATATAGAACATTGCTACTCAGTTGTCTGTCTGGATGAGTACCACCCGGTGATAAACGCACTGCCTGAATACCCGGAGATGAGGAGGACTGCCTGGAGTTCCAGAAGGTTGATCAAATGCTGGGACTCCTCCAGGGTGCAAGTCCCCTGCATGCGGAGTTTGCCACAATGTGCTCCCCAGCCCATGAGGGAGGCATCCATGGTCAAGACCACATCATGTTGCAGGGCCTGGAACGGCATGTCTCGGAGCAGGCTCCAGGCATCTCGCCACCAGTTGAGGGGCTCGGTGAGTAGAGGAGTGACAGAGACGGCATCTCGGAGGCAACCTGTTGCCTAAGACCACTGCGCCCGAAGGTTCCACTGTGCCGCCCGCATGTGCAGCCGGGCGTCAGGGATGACATGAACCATCGATGCCATATGGCCGAGGAGACGGAGCATTGCTTGGGCCGATACTGCGTCGTGGCGTTGGACCATGGATGCCAGAGCTATGAGGCAGTCTGCCCTGTCTTGGGAAAGGAAGATTGTCGCCCGCTGAGTGTTGAGGCACGTGCCGATGAACTCCAGGGATTGGGCTGGAGTGAGGTGATACTTTGGGTAATTGACCACGAAGCCGAGGTGCTCGAGGAGGTGGAGAGTGTGGACCGTGGCCCGCTGCACCTCATCGGCCGTCCCCCCTGTAATGAGCCAGTTGTCTAGATAGGGGTAGATGAAGGTGCCCTGCAATCAAAGGTGGGCCGCGGCCACCGCGAGGCATTTGGTGAACACTTGCGGGGCAGATGCGAGGCCGAAAGGAAGCACCCTATAGTGACAGTGGCTCCCTTGCACCCTGAAGCGCAGGTATTTCCTGTGCTTGGGATTGACGAGGATATGAGCGTACGCATCCCAAAGGTCCAAAGAGCATAGCCAGTCGCCCTTCTGGAGGAAGGATAGCAAGGCGCCAAGGGAGAGCATTTTGAACCTCTCCCGCACCAGGTATTTGTTGAGATTTCTTAAATTGAGGATGGGTCGGAAATCACCCGTCCACTTTGGCACGAGGAAGTAATGGGAGTAGAACCCGCAACCTCTGAGATGCAGCGGGACCACTTCCACTGCTCGTTCCTCGAGGAGGTTGGCAAGCTCCTGTGCCAAGAAGACCTGGTGCGCGAGGAGTCAAGGGGGCTCCACGGGACAGAAGGGTGGAAGAAGCCGGTCCAGGTGAAGGAGATAACCCTCCCGGACGACCTGGAGGACCCAGGTGTCTAAGGTGACAGACTCCCATCGGGCAGCAAAATGGACCAGGCGCCCTCCCACCGGTAGTTGGGTCGCCAGAGGGCGAGTGGCTATGCATCTGGCATCAAACACCCGGTGCCGACTGGGCCGGTGCCGGGGTCTAGCTTTTTGGGACCCTTTGGCTTACACGGGCCCTGATGGCCGCTCTTGCTCTGTCTGGCTTGGGGAGGAGCCGGCACCAGAGGGTAAGATGGCTAGCCCCGATAGGGGAGACACTTCCTCTTAAAGAAAGGCTTTTTGCCCTGTTACTTCTTCGGGTGTGGGTTACGTACTCCGTCTCAATCTCTGCTGCTTTGTCCTCCATCGGTTTGCCGAACAATTGCTCGCCCAGGCACGATATATCGAGCAGCTTCTCCTGGACCCATTGTTCGAGATCTGAGGACTGGAGCCAGGCCTGCCACCTAACCCCGATACCAGCAGCCGCTACCCGAGCGGAGGACTTGAAGCTGTCGTCTGCAGCGCAAGAAAGGTACTTGGAATAGTCTCCCACTGACTAAGAGGGACAGGAAACGGCAGAGGTAATCACCGAAACCCACCTGGAAACCTCCGAGCTCCTTTGCAAGGTCACAAAGGAACATATCTATATATAGCTGGTAAGCCTGGATGCGGCATGCCAGCATGAAGCCTTGGTAGGCTTTACGCCCGAGGGCATCTAGGGCACAAGAATCCCTACCCGGCGGGACAGAGGAGTGAGTTTTTGGACTGTTTTGCTTCCGCATGGCAGACTCTACCACCATCGAGGTATGAGGAAGCTGGGCCTTCCGGAAGCCGGGCTCTCGCTGGACCCTGTACATGGTATTCAGGCGCTTGCTGACAATGGGAATCGTCACAGGTGTCTCCCACATGTGGAGGAGCAGCTGGGCTAGGATGGGCAGAAACCGGGACCATGAGGGATTCCCTCGGCAGAGCCTCATATTGTAAAATATTGAGTTCTTCCACACAGGGCTCCTCTTTGGACAGTGCTAGGGCTCGAGCCATGTCCCACAAAAACTCCAGAAAGAAGGGGCCTTCGGGAGGAGACTGACGCTACTGAACCGGCGGGGAAGGATCCGAGGGGAGGTCCCGATGAGCCCGGGATTCAGGGGAAGTGTCCCCTTCAGACTCCCAGCAGAGCCTGTGCCTTGCGCTGGGCTCTTGAGGCCAAAGCCCACCTGGAGCCAGAGGTGCTAGCTCGAGAAGATCTCGCACCCAAAAACCGGGATGGAGATCGAGACTTCTGCTGGGAGCCCTCACGAGGGCCCTGGCTTTCGGGAGTTGTCACAGACGTCTTCCTCGAGGTCTCATGGTGCGTGCCAGTGGGGCCTGGCACCAGCGCCTGCTGGGCAGCAAGGAAGGCAGAAATGCTGTGCTCCAGTGCAGGCATTCGGGCCTCCCACTCGGGAGTGGGGCCCTGCAACACTGACACCAGGGTGATCGGGTCAGGAGTCGAGGAGGAGAGGGGGTCCTCACCGGGATGACCCTCGGGAGACTGGGTGCCATCACTAGAAGCCTCCGTATCCGTACGAGGTAACTTTCAAGGCCGCTCCTTCTCCGACTCTTGGGACAGCCGAGGAGGGATGAGGGACCAAGTGTAAGAATGCTCATGCTAGTCTGGAGCTCCCAACAGGGTCCTCAAGGCCTTCTTCCGCTCCCTTTCGGGAGACCCTTGCTCAAAGTGGTGCCGGAGCTGGGAGCGGCCGCGTGGGACCCCAAAGGCTGAAGGTCAGTGGAATGGGAAGCTACTGAGGACACCGGGGCTGCCTTGTGGAAAATGTCATCCAGTTTCTGCTTACGGTTCTGGATGGCCTTGGAGGACATCTTTTTACAAAGGGAGCAGAGCTCCGGGTTGTGGTCAGCTCCTAGGCACTTAAGACAACAGTCATGGGTGTCCACGAGCAACATATTTTTGGAGCATCTGTCACACTTTTTGAAACCGGAAGCCATGGAGGCAAAAAGAATCCCCACAAGGTCGAAAACCTTCGGCTTGGCCAGTGGTTGAAAAGGGCGCGAAAACGCGCTGGTCAAGAAAAATGAAAAAAATGAAAAACAACAAAGTCCCGGGGCTCGCTGCCGAAGCAAGAGCACTAGGGACAGTGGGAAGAGGACCAGAAAATCGGATTAGAGAGAAAAGTTTGAAGACTTTTTCCAAGGTACAGGAAGTGCGTCCAAAGGGCTCTGTGGAAAAAGGGAGACTGATCAAGATGGCACCCTTGGGCGGAAAGGGGATCACACATGCGTGATTGCATTCCCAAAGGCTTTCTTTGAAAGCTGGGGAAATGCTCCACGCAGGCTCCGTCGGTGCAGACGTCACCATATGTGAGGACTGACTTCCTGCTTGTTCCTGGAGAATCTCCTGTCCTGGAGAATCTCCTGTTCTATCTTCATTGGAGATGGTGAGAAAATACTTCCAGGAGATCCTGAAGATCCTTCAGGAAGATCTACCTCCTCTGACTCGGGTTCAGTACTTGTCTTTGGGCTCAGGCGACTGGGGCTTTGGACCTGGAGAGGTCCCTCTCTGGGCTGAGGACCTTAAGGGGTTCCTAGAAAACTCCCTAAAAGTGGAAACTGATAGGTCTACCTTGCTTGTTACCCTGGCTCTAGAGTCTGACAAGAATTTAATTCTTCATTTATACTTTAAATACTTCAGTGAGCTGTTTTTGGGTTCTCATATCCATATTTACCCTAATTTGTCTCGGGCCACCCAGTTAAGGAGGGACTTCCTGGGGTACAAACCTAGTGTTCTCTCTCTGGGGGCGATCTTTCTGTTGAAACATCCCTCTCATTGCTGTGTTTCCTATAAAGTTTTTCTTTTTTTTTTTTTAACCCAGGCAGCTCCAGGAGTTTCTGGTGGCTAGGGTGAATTTGCAATGATGTCCCATCTGGCTGATGTATAAGTATTTATTTTCTGTCTCTTTAGGGCACCCTTTTGGTGCTGTCCTATTACTACTGTGGCAAAGACAACCATTTTGAGCATGGGGGGGGGGGGTGAACAGCATAATGAATTCACCTTAATCAAAGGGTCTCTGTTAGGTGTGCAGGGTCAAAAGTCCAGAGCCACAGTACAAAGGCAGAAAAACCCAGCTGGAACAAGTCCCAGGAAATGCTTGACAGTGTAAGACGGATAGATTGAAGCACAAGGATAAAAACCCTCACTCTAGCAACTGCACTAATTATTCTGATGTCAGAAGCCAGGGGGATTACAAACACCTGGGACAGAAAGAGGTGGGGTTGGATCCCAGTGAGTATAAACCTTGGTTAAATTATGGAGAGAGTAGAGGAAGGAGCTGGAGCAGGGGAAGGAGTGGATGCAGAAGGAGCAGAGGAAGCAGCAGAGGACAGTCTTCAGAGCAGCAAGGACGATGGAATGCTGGAGAAGCCAGAGCAGGTGCTAATTTCTGGAGACAGGCTGAGCTACCCATTGCTGAGAAAGGTGATTTCCCTAAATCACGTTTGCAACAAAGGTGGGAGCCAGGAAAGACAAGTGCAAGGTTATGCACCTAGGGAAGAACAACCCAAACTATGGTTACACGATGCAAGGTTCCACATTAGGAACCACCACCCAGGAAAAAGATTTAGGCGTCATTGTGGATACCATGTAAAAACCCTCGGCCCAGTGTGCAGCGGCGGCCAAGAGAGCAAATAGAATGCTAGGTATGATAAGGAAAGGAATGGAAAATAAAACAAAAGATATTATAATGCCTCTATCGTTCCATGGTGAGACCGCACCTTGAATATTGCGTGCAATTCTGGTCGCCGTATCTTAAAAAGGATATAGCGATTTTAGAAAAGGTACAGAGAAGAGCCACCAAAATGGTAAAGGGGTGGAAGGATACTCCTATGAAGAAAGGCTAAAAAGGTTAGGGCTCTGTAACCTGGAAAAGAGACGGCTGAGGGGAGATATAATAGAAGTCTATAAATTAATGAACGGAGTGGAACGGGTAAACGTAGATCGATTGATTACGTTATCAGAATATAGAAAGACTAGGGGACATGCAATGAAGCTACAGGGTAAACTATTTAAGACTAATAAAAAAATATTTTTTCACTCAACGTGTAATCAAACTCTGGAATTTGTTACCGGAGGATGTAGTAAAGGCTGTTAGTGTAGCTGGGTTTAAAAAAGGTTTGGACAAGTTCCTGGAGGAAAGGTCCATAAACCATTATTAAGAAGTGACCGAAGATATCAATGCTTGACCCAGTACAAGCATTGTGGAACTTGTGTCTCTTGGGGAAACTGCTAGGTACATATGACCTAGATTGGCCACTGTTGGAAACAAAATACTGGGCTTGATGGACCTTGATCTGACCCAGTATGGCATATCTTATGTTCTTATAAGCCAGAGCAGGTGCTAATTTCTGGAGACAGGCTGAGCTACCCATTGCTGAGAAAGGTGATTTCCCTAAATCACGTTTGCAACAAAGGTGGGAGCCAGGAAAGAGAGAAGCTTTCAGGCCACCAGAGAGGATGTCAGCAGGGCACTCTGATCAACTGGGTGAGTCAGAACCTATGCAATTGGGAGAAGCAATGTCAGAGCTAGGGGCAGAAGAAGATATGTTGATGGATTGTTCTTTATGCCAAGCTCTAGACTTGAAGAGTTGAAAAGAGCCAGCCTTGAAAGAACTATTCCTCTTGCTGAAGTAACCTCAGAGCTAAGCAGTGAGAAAGTAAATTCCTGTGTGTTTTGAAAGGAGGAATTTACTGCAGCATAAGCTAGTGAAGTAAGGCTGTGATTCATGCTTCTGTGTCAGCTGTGTTGAAACTCCACAACGGAGAGAAAGTTAATTAGTTGCTAGAAGTGTTTGTGCTTTGCTCTTGTCTTATATGAAAAAGCATGCTATAAGAGTTTGTGCTTTGCTCCTGTTTATAAGAAAAGCCTGCTGTAAGAGTCTTGAGGACACTGTGAATGCTTATTTCATAACCTAAGTTTGGTTCTTCACCTGGAGTGCAGCCTAGAGAGAATTATGGCCGAGTGAAGATAATTTTGCCATAGAAGAAGTAAAGTTTGTTTTTCTATTGCTCTGATTGACAAAGGACAATAAGAAAAGTGCCATCTTGTTATATGTGGAAAGGCTAAGCTTCTGCAGTGAAGAAGACTTTAAAAGCCAATGTTGAGTTCTATTTACTTTGCCACCAACTTGCTGAACCTTAAGCAAAAATCCTATAATTTAAAATTCTGTAAATGGTACCAGGAACCTGATCTGTTCTATTGTGTTCAAAATAAATTCTTTTTCTGTCATAAGCCTTACCTTGGTTTAACATGACTACAATCCTTCTACTTAAAGCATAAATGTAACAGCTGACAGAAGAAGGTTCTCAACCACCACGCCCTCAACAACTAGAAGACTAGTGGTTTAGGCGTTGTGCTTGTGACACTACTATATTATTTCATGGTGCCTGCTTAGTTTCTTATATTTAGTGGTCTAATTTTGTAATGGCTTTCTTGGTTCTTTATTATCTATTTTTCTTCTTTAATCTTATGGAACCATTTTCTTTGTATTCATGTATATGCTTGGATGTATATTATGTACATGCTAATAAATATAAAATAAAAAAAAATAAAAATAAAAATAAAAAATTGTCCAAAAAGCACATAGTAGCATGTAAAATGATATTGAGGGGAAAAAAGAAAAACAAATGGCCCATACAACCTGCCCATTTACTGCAGGCCATACTGCTAAGCTTACACCTCAGTTACTAGCCATATAGTGCAACTGCTAGTAGAACGACTCTCCTTATTCAGGACTGTTTTTTTCATCTTCATCACTTCCACTCTACCATCTTGAGCAGATGAGCATGCAAGATTCTTTCATCTGGCTCACATCTAACACCCTCTCTCCCACGTCTAACTAAATACCAACGTGGCTGTTTCACAAACATGTGGCCTCTTGAGTCCTCCTCACGATGTGCCAGACAGTCATGGCTATGTGAGAATCTAGGCTTCTGGTAGGACTTCTAATTATTGTTCTCGTAAGCCTGCTAGATACAGACCCAGCTGCTTGTCAGTTCTATCGCTGAATCACAGTCTACCAGACAGATGTGGCTGCTTGCTAATCCTACCATTGTAGCCTACCACACAGACTCAGCTGCATGATCACCTGGATTTTTGTTAGCACTCCTAATTCCTCATAACCACTTTGCCATTCATTCTGGCTGCCTCTCTGCCTTGTTGGTATACTCTCATGCCCATGAAGATGCACAGCTGCATACTAGATCAGATGCCAAAAACAAGTCTATTATACTCTGAAGACGTAGTAACCATTGGATCTAATAGTGGAGGAGTGTAAGACAAAACATAGTTACTCACCTGTAACAGGTGATCTCCAGGAACAGCAGGAATTTAGTCCTCACATATGGGTATCATCGGTACCGATGGAGCCTGCGTGGGAACGCTCCCCAGCGTCCAATAGAAAGCCCTTGGGAGCATCCCAAAGAGCCTGCGTGCTGTCTTCCCGCCTTTCCCAACTGCCTCTCTCCAGTTGAGTTTAAAGCTGAGACAAAAAGAGAGAGAGAGAGAGGGAAAGAGAAAGAGATAGATAGAGAGATACAACTCCTAGGGGAGGTGGGTGGGTTGTGAAGACTAAATTCCTGCTGTTCCCGGAGATCACCTGTTACAGGTGAGTAACTATGCTATCTCCAGGAACAAGCAGGAATGTAGTCCTCACATATGGGGACTCCCTAGCTTTAGATGCCAGGGAGAGACCCCAGAAGTTGTGTGCCCCTGTGAAAGGGCTCCACTTCCCCCCATGGATCTCTGGCATCCAACCAGGGATGGTGGGTAGGAGTTGATTAGGTATGGAACAGATGTTGAAGAACAGCCTGACCAAACAAGGCATCCCGGCGGGAGTCCTTGTCCAAGCAGTAATGGGCTGTGAAGGTATGAACCGAGGCCCAGGTGGCTGCTCGACAGATGTCATCGATAGACACAGAGTGCAGATGAGCCACTGAAGCTGCCATGGCTCTCACATTGTGAGCTGTGACATGGCCCTCCAGAGGAAGATTCTTACTCTGATAGGCAAAGGAAATACACTGAGCAATCCAGTTAGAAAGCGTTCTCTTGGAGACTGGAAGTCTCAAATGAGAAGGATCAAAAGCAACAAAAATTTGAGAGGACTTTCTATGTTGCTGTGTTCTTTGTAAGTAAAAAGCTAAGGCTCTTTTACAGTCCAAAGCATGAAGATTCCTTTCTGCATTAGATGCATGAGGCCTTGGAAAAAACACAGGCAGGTAGACCGCCTGGTTTAGATGAAAAGGCGAGACCACCTTTGGCATAAAGTGTGGATGAGTACTAAGGACTACCTTGTCATGATGGAACCTTGTATAAGGTGGATCAGCTACTAGTGCCTGCAACTCACTGATGCGGCGTGCTGATGTGATTGCAACGAGAAAGATAACTTTCCAAGAAAGGAATTTCAATGAGGTAGTAGCTAAGAGTTCGAAAGGTGGCTTCATGAGCTGACCAAGAACCAGGTTTAAGTCCCATGCCACCGGTGGTAGCCTAATGGGAGGCTTAGTTAGAAGAAGGCCTCTCATAAATCTTGCTATAAGAGGATGGGAGGAGATAGGTTGTCCATTTAGAGGCTTGAAAGAAGCTGCAATAGCACTTAAATGGACTCTTACCGAGTTAGTTTTAAGTCCAGCATTGGATAAATGAAGAAGATACTCCAGTAATGATTCCAGAGGTATCGCAAAGGGGTTAAGACCCTTCTGCGAACACCATATGGTAAACCTTTTCCAATTGAAAGCATAAGAGCGTCTTGTGGAAGGCTTCCTGGAAGCATAAAGGATATCCTTTATTTGCTGAGGGAGGTTAAGATCAAGATGATCTAGGCCTTCAGCAACCAAGCCCTGAGATGCAGAGGCTGGGGATTGGGATGCCATAACATTCCATCCCCCTGAGACAGGAGATCTGGAGCAGACCCTAACTCCAGGGAGGGAGCTTGAGAGAGATGTAGAAGCAGAGGGTACCACACTTGCCATGGCCAATGTGGAGCTATGAGAATCATACGGCCTCTGTCTCTCTGAAGCTTGAGCAGGGTTTTGGGAATTAGGGGAATGGGTGGAAAGGCATACAGGAAGTCTTGACCCCAGTAAAGGAGGAAAGCATCCCTGGCCTGAGAGCCCTGAGCCAGAATTCTGGAACAGAACCGGGGAAGTTTGGCATTCCACAGACTTGCATATAGGTCTATGTCCGGGGTTCCCCAAATTTGAAAAATCTTGGCCACCTGGTCTGTATGTAGAGACCATTCGTGTGGAAGCAGAACTCGACCGAGTCTGTCTGCCCAAGAGTTTTGTATGCCTAGAAGATACACTGCCAGGAGATGAATCTGATGCTCTCTGGCGAGGGCCCGTAGTCGCAAGGCTTCGTTGCAAAGCGACAGAGAGTCTGTTCCCCCTGCTTGTTCACGTAGAACATGGCTACTTGACTGTCCATCTGAATGAGGACTGTCTTGTAGCTGAGCAGGGTGTCGAACACTCGAAGAGCAAGGAAGATTGCTCTGAGCTCTAAGAGTTTGATATGTAGATGAGACTCCTGTGGAGTCCAGGTGCCTTGGGTGGAGAGGTCTTGCAGATGAGCTCCCCAACCCATTGGTGAAACATCTGTTGTGAGAGTTGTCTGGGGTAAGGGTTGTTGAAATGGGGACCCCAGCAACAGGTTCTGAGTGGACTGCCACCATTGGAGGGACAAAATAAGGCGATTTGTGTTTGCTATTTTGCCTGACAGGCACCCTGATGCCTGGGTCCATTGAGTGAATAAAGTCCACTGGGCTGCTCTCATATGGAGGCGAGTATAAGGAACCACATGCACGGTAGATGCCATGTGGCCTAGTAGTTGTAGCATTTCTCGGGCAGTGAGATGAGGCTTTAGCACTGCTTGAGAAGCTAACTGCACCATGCGAAGGCAACAGGCCTGGGGAAGATTGGCCCTTGCCTTTCTGGTATCCAGCAAAGCTCCTATGAATAGAGACTGAGTGGGAGTTAGAGTGGATTTTGGGATGTTTATGACCAGACCTAAATACTGAAGGATACGCATTGTGCAAGATAGAGAAGTCCTGGCCTCTGACTCTGATGGAGCTTGAATGAGCCAGTTGTCTAAGTAGGGGAAGACGAATATGCTTAGAGTGCGGAGAAGTGCAGCTACCACAGCCATGCATTTCGTGAACACTCTTGGTGCTGAGGCCAGGCCAAAAGGAAGCACCCTGTATTGGTAGTGCTTTCCTTGAAAAAGGAACCTTCTGTGAGTTGGATGGATGAGAACATGGGTGTACGCATCCTTGAGATCTAGAGAACAAAGCCAATCCTGACTCTGAAGGTATGGCAGCAGAGTTCCTAAAGAAATCATCTTGAATTTCTCTTTGAACAGGAATTTGTTCAATTCTCTGAGGTCCAAGATAGGTCTGTATCCCCCTGTTTTCTTTGGGATAAGGAAATAGGGGGAGTAGAATCCTGTACCCTGCTGATGAATGGGTACTTCTTCTATTGCCCCTTGGGCAAGAAGTGTAGAGACCTCTTGATCTAACAGGTTGATTAGAGAGGTCTGAGAATTGAACTGTCTTACCATTGTGGGAGGGGGCATGCACAGAAAGTGAAGCTTGTACCCCTCTGTTATAATGGAGAGTGTCCAACGCTCTACTGTTATCTGCTCCCATCTGGGGGCAAAGTGGCATAATCTTCCTGGAATGGTGGAAGGCTCTGGTCCATTGAGGGCCAGGAAGGCTAAGTTCTCTAGATGAAAGTCAAAGGCCTTGTGGAGGCTGAGACGGTTGAGGCTTAGCAGTCTTTGCTTTCCTTTGTTTAGGAGGTTGCTGACCTGCAGAACGTCCCTGCTGGGAAAGCACAGTTACTTACCTGTAACAGGTGATCTCTGGGAACAGCAGGAATAAGTCTTCACATATGGGTACGTCGGTACCGATGGAGTCTGCGCGGGAACGCTCCCCAGCGTCCAATCAGAACGCTTTTGGAAGCATCCCAACATGCCTGCGTGCTGCCTTCCCGCCTTTCCCAACTGTCTCTCCTCAGTTAAGTTTTAAAGCTGAGACAAAGAGAGAGAGAGAGAGAAAGGGAAAGATAGAGATAGAAAAATGCAACTCCTAGGGGAGGTGGGTGGGTTGTGAAGACTTATTCCTGCTGTTCCCAGAGATCACCTGTTACAGGTAAGTAACTGTGCTATCTCCAGGAACAAGCAGGAATGAGTCTTCACATATGGGGACTCCCAAGCTAAGATGCCTGGAGGAGTCCCAGCATGTTGCGAATTTGAGAGTCATGCTATTTTACCGAAACCCCAGGCATCCTAGGGATAGATGGTAGGAGTTGAACTAAAAAGATGTGCTGTGGAACAGCAGGACCAAACAGGATGCCTAGATAGGAGTCTCTGTGTAGGTGATATTTAGTGGTAATATTGCGAGCAATAAACCAACCTCGACCTCACCTGGTGATATTGTAAAGGGGTATATGGAGGTTCATGTGGATTTGTGGATATGAACCAACAGAATATCCCCAGGGAGTACCTCAATGCAAGGAGAGGTAGATAACTGTACAAAAAAACAGGTTGAGGTTAGAACCCTTAGGGTGAGAAGAAACAAACCCAGTGGAACTGGGGTAGTTCAATGAGGTAGGACTTTGCGGAAAACGCAGAAGTCCCTATTAGATAAAAACGGAAACTCTTTTGACTTTAAAGGGACAAAGTTCTTATAGGAGAAAATGAAATTAGTTCTTACCTGCTAATTGTCTTTCCTTGAGCATTCTCCGGGCCAGTCCAGGGAAGGTTAGGTTGTCAATCCCCTTCAGCAGCTGAGGACATGAAAACATCAAGTTTTCTTGAGAGGTTAAGCCACTCCCCCTGAGGTCAACCTGCCAGTCTTCCTTTTGACAAAGCAGCAAACTAATACAGAACTGAAACAAACATAAGATTAACCCATACAAACTGATCATGTTCTATAGTCCTTTAGAAGAAGAAGCTAACAACTCTCGCTTCTTAAAATTTAGTTTACAAAGTCCTATTCTTTTTTTTTTTTTTAAATTTATAATTTAAACGATTCACATCCAACTATGAAAAGAAAAACATAGAAGCCCCGATACTCCCTCTTCACACGAATACATACGAAAGGGTGGGACCCTGGACTGGCCCGGAGAATGCTCAAGGAAAGACAATTAGCAGGTAAGAACTAATTTCATTTTCCTTATCGCTTCTCCGGGCCAGTCCAGGGAAGGTTAGGGCAATACCAGAGCAGTACCTAAACTCGGGAGGGACCCGCCAGCCCCGCAATAAGAGCCGACGCGCCCACTTTTGCATCTTCCCTGGCTTGAACATCCAGGCGGTAATGCTTCGTAAACGTATGCAATGAAGACCACGTCGCCGCTCTACAGATGTCTACTGGAGGAACAAAAGCAAATTCTGCCCAGGACGCCGCTTGAGCCCTAGTGGAATGAGCTTTCAGTCCAACTGGTGGAGAGCGTCCTCCAGCTTGGTAAGCTGCTACAATAGCACAGCGTACCCAACGAGCAATTGTGGACTTTGAAGCTGGCTGCCCTTTATTGGGCCCAGCATACTGCACAAACAGTCTATCTGTCCTTCGAAAAGGCTCCGAAATCTTAAGGTACGCCTTTAAGACGCAACCAAGATCCAGTTTTCGGAGAGCTCGATCAATTGGAGAACTTGATAAATCTGAAAAAGTAGGTAAAACTACAGACTGATTAACATGAAAAACAGAAAGTACTTTTGGTGAAAAATAAGGAACCGTACGTAGTAATACTCGTTCAGGGAGAAATTGCAAATAAGGCTCTTGACAAGACAAAGCCTGTAAATCAGAAATCCTCCGCGCTGAACACAAGGCTACCAAAAAAGCCGTCTTCCATGAACATTCACGTGGAGATCGCGAGGAAAGCGATGCCAATGGTGATCTTGATAATGCCTCTAAAACGATATTCAAATCCCACAGAGGCACTATCTGACGCAGCGGAGGCCGAAGAATTTTAGCCGCCCTAAAAAATCTTTGCACATCCGGATGTAACGATAGCCTGCGGTTTTGGACTAATCCCCTAAAACATGCTAATGCGGCCACCTGAACTTTAAGAGTATTAATCGCCAAACCTTTATCCAGACCCTGTTGGAGAAACAAAAGCAATTGAGGTAAGAAAGCCGAACGAGGAAGAACGTTGCGTCGTTCACACCAATCCTCGAAAAGTCGCCATACCCGAACATACGCAAGGGATGTCCCCGGCCTTCTGGATTTAAGTAAGGTAGCCACTACAGAACTCGCATAACCTTTGCGTCTTAAGCGAGCCCTCTCAAGAGCCAAGCCGTAAGCAAGAAGCGATCCACCTGTGGCATGAGTACGGGTCCCTGATTTAACAGATTGACCCGAACCGGAAGACGCCAAGGAGGAGCTATCTGGAGTCGAATTAGATCGGCATACCAAGGACGGCGAGGCCAATCTGGCGCAATCAGAATCACGGAACCGCGGTGTCCCGCTATGCGTTGAACAACACGACTCACCATTGGCCACGGAGGGAAAACATACAAAAGAGTGTTCACCGGCCAAGGCTGAACCAGAGCATCGAGCCCCTCTGACATGTGTTCCCTGCGTCTGCTGAAAAAAACGGTTTGCTTTGGCATTGTTGAAAGTTGCCATTAGATCCATAACCGGTTGTCCCCACTTCAAGGTCAGTTCGTGATAAACCGCTACATTTAACTCCCATTCTCCTGGATCTAGAATAGTGCGACTGAGATAATCGGCCTGAACATTCTCCTTGCCAGCCACATGTGCAGCCGACAACGCCAGAAGATGGCCCTCCGCCCAAGCCATCAACTCCTGACATTCGTTTAGAAGAGAGGAACTCTTGGTCCCCCCTGCCGATTGATATATGCCACTGTAACAGCATTGTCGGAGAACAACCGGACTGCATTCCCCGTGAGAAGGCGTTCGAAGTGCAGAAGAGCAAGTCGAGCAGCGCGTAGCTCTAGCATGTTGATCGACCATGATGCCTCTTCCCGAGACCAAGAACCTTGAGCTACTTGCGACTGACAATGCGCTCCCCAGCCCGCTAGACTGGCATCTGTGGTGACTAAAACCCACGCGGGCTCCCGCAAAGGAACGCCTGCTCTGAGATGTACAGGGTTCAACCACCACTCCAGACTTTTCCTTACCTGTTCTGGACAAAACAGGCACTGCGTCAGAGGATGAAGCTGCGGTGACCATCGGGAAAGCAAAGCCTGTTGTAACGGCCGCATGTGAGACCTGGCCCATGGAACCAGATCCAAAGCTGCCGCCATGGAGCCCAAACGTTGTAAGTACGTCCAGGCCGATGGAGCCTGAATCTTTAAAAACGCCTGCACTTGTTGCAAAATCTTGTTTACTCTGATTTCTGGCAAGAAAACCGCACCTCGATTCGTGTCGAAGAAGGCTCCTAGATAAGTCAGTTGCCGAACTGGCTGTAAGTGACTTTTGGCTTGATTTATGACCAAACCTAGTTGTTCCAAAAGCTGAACAACTCGAGCCGTTGCCACTACCGAAGCCAAATGAGAATCGGCTCTGATAAGCCAATCGTCGAGATATGGATGAACTCGGATACCTTCCTTCCTTCCGCAGCTGCTACCACTACCATGAGCTTTGTGAAAGTTCGCGGAGCCGTGGCAAGGCCGAAGGGCAACGCCCGAAACTGGAAATGACCCATTGGAAGGGCAAAACGCAAAAATTGTTGATGAGAAGGCCTGATGGGAATGTGAAGATAGGCCTCTGTGAGATCTATTGAAGAGAGGAACTCTCCGGGACGCACTGCCCGAATCACCGTACGCAGTGTCTCCATGCGAAAATGAGGCACCCGCAAAGCACGGTTGACGCCTCTGAGATCGAGTACTGGTCGAAAAGAATCTTCCTTCTTGGGGACCACGAAGTAGATCGAGTATCAACCGTGACCGTACTGGTCTCGCGGCACAGGAATTATTGCCTGCAGCTGTAAGAGACGAAATATCGTGTCTGATACCGCCTTCTCCTTTGGCCCTGTCGCACAGGGAGACAGTACAAAAGCGGGCGACAAAGGGTAAGCGAAATCCAGCGCATACCCCTTTTGAATTATCTCTAATACCCACTTGTCTGAAGTGATCGCGGTCCAGGCTGTTAGAAACCTCTGTAGGCGTCCTCCTACAGGTACCAACGCCTGGACCAACAGACCTTCATTGTGGTTTTTTAGTTGCGGATTGAGAAGTAGGGAAGTAAGATCTGCCAAAACCTCTGGCTCCTCGAAAGGACTGACCGCGAAATCCCGCACGACCTCTGGAATAGGGAGCGAAACGCACCCCTCGAAATCTTCTGACGTCTCGCCCGGCACCCCGTAGACCTCCTGCGCCTCGCCCGGGCTTTGGCCTATCCTCTGGCAAACGTCCTCCTTTAGAATCACCAAGATCCTTAACAATCTTTTCTAATGCTTCTCCAAAAAGCAACTTTCCTTTATAGGGCAATTTGCTAAGTCGCGACTTAGAAGACACATCTGCTGCCCAGTTACGCAACCATAAAAAACGCCTAGCCGCGACCAGAGATGCCGTAGTCTTGGCGGCAATTCACAGCAGATCATAAAAAGCATCCGCCATATAAGCAGCGGCCGATTCCAATTTTGCAGTTTCCGCTCCCTGCAATGACTCAGGATCTCCGGATACATCTCCTTGGAGCCACCGAATGGACGCTCTAGATACATATGCCCCACAAACAACTGCTTGCAGAGCCAAAGCACTAGAATCGAACGCTTGCTTAAGAAGAACCTCTAACTTTCGATCCTGCAAATCCTTAAGAGCGGCTGCTCCTTCAACAGGGATAGTAGTTTTCTTTGTCACTGCCGATACTATAGCATCCACCTTGGGCATGCGTAATAAATCTTTCTCCTCCTGCGGCATAGGATAAAGGCAAGCTAAGGCGCGGCTCCCACGAAGCGTAGCCTCCGGACACTCCCATTCAGATTCAATCATCTGCCTTATAACTCAGTGCATTGGGGAAGAGCGTTGTTCCGCTTTAAATCCTTGCAATAACGGATCCTCCAAAGGTTCCTGAGATGCAGAGGGAAGTAAGAGGTGTAAGGCAGATAATGAATGCGAAATAAGAGCTGAAAGTTCTTCTTTTCTAAAAACACGAAACATATTAGGATCCTCTCCAGGAGCAATTTCACCCTCTTCTAGCTCTTCAGAAGCCATGTCCAAGCCTGCTACAGACAGACATTCTGTTTCTCCCTGACCCAAAGGCACAGAGAGCTGTGGAGCAAAAGGGTCCAAAGGATCCCTAAAGACCTCCTTAGTCAGAGAAGGACCCTCTCCAGGATCTTCTGAAACAGAAAGACCCATAGGAACTGTTGTAGAATTTTTAAACGTTTCCACAGAAGCAGAATGTGAAGATCTTATCAAAAATGCCCTGTGCATAGCCAAAATAAATTCCGGAGAAAAGAAAGATAATATGTTTTCTTGTGCCTCTGGCAGAGGCTGCTCAGGGTTCTCCTGCCTTGAAACGCTCTTAGAAGACTTGTTTTTCTTTTTGGCAGGCCGTTGCTGTTCTGACGTCAAAACAGCCGGCGAATTTAAAATGGCTGCCTTACCCGCTTTTTCAGCGTTTAAAAACGGCTTTTCTGAATCCATGGACAGTTTCTCAGCCATCTAAATTAATTAATTGGCTAAAGAGAAATAATGTCTCCGACGTGCCGCACTACTGCAGAGAGCAAGAAAAAAAAAAATAGCCGCTTGCTTAAATCGCGCCGTTAGAAAAAACGAACGCTTCACCAGCCACACACACAGCCTGATAGAAAAAGGCTGAAATTGCTGCAGTTTCTGTTCCGCTGCTAGCGGAACACTGAAAAGCACGGCGACGGTAATTGCAGAGGAAGTACTGGGGCTCCCAGATCCCCTCCGCTATGAGAGACCGAGACGGATTAAAATCAGGCAGGCTCTACCTTATTCCGTCGCTTAAATCAGAGTCCGTTTCTCTGCCGGTAAAAAGTATTAAAGAAGAAAATATTTTCTCAGGACTATAAATCAAAATCAGCCCTGCTAGAGCCAACTTTCACTTCAAGAAATAAAATAAAAATCAAATACTTGAGGGAGAGAGCTAATATCGATCCTCTTCAGCTGCTGAGGACTGAAAGACTGGCAGGTTGACCTCAGGGGGAGTGGCTTAACCTCTCAAGAAAACTTGATGTCTTCATGTCCTCAGCTGCTGAAGGGGATTGACAACCTAACCTTCCCTGGACTGGCCCGGAGAAGCGATAAGGAAGGGAGCTTTAAAGATCCCTATATCCGATAACAAAGAAGGATAGGAGTAATGAGGCAGTGTAGCCTCTCATCTTCTGAAGAGTCAGAAAGTCCCTCCTAATTGGAAAGGGAGTATATGGAGGGCTTCAGGTGTACCTAAACTGAAAGGCATGGTACAAAAAACTCCTCAACTACTAAAGGAAGTGGTTGATTATGGAGAACCCTAAGTATGCTGGGACAGCATGGAAAGGGATAGAGAGTATCTGTCGAGTCCGTAGGGGAATATATATATATGTATAAGTATATATATATATCTAGGCAGACAGATGGAAATAGTATATAGAGATATATCTACCCACTATCATATACTGCAAAGCATATAGATATAGATATAGATAGGGAAATAGAGATATATCCCTCATATATGTATATAAAAAATATATATAGATATATATGAGCACAGACATGCAGATGTCCATATACATGCAAATATATATATATATATATATATACATACCCATGTCCGCACATAGGGTATGTGGAGAAAGAAAGATCTATCTAACCACAAGAAGGGAGGTACCTGCTTGGGAAGATATAGTTAGAGAATCTGTACTTCCTGGGAATGGATAGGAAGTCCAGGGAGTTCTCTCACTGGCAAGAGAAGTTTAAAGTCCTCTAAGAACTCTAGTTCAGGGACAACCAGGAATGGAGACCTACCTGGAAAATGCAGAGGATGTTGTAAATCTACAGATAGTAAGTCTGAATCCTTCTATAACTCCAGCAGGTAGCTGGAGAAAAGATGCAATAAAAATACCATATGTACCCCTGATGAGGGTAAAAAGGGGTATGGTGCATTCTTGTGCTCAACATGGATTACGCCATGAAGAGTTGAGGATGGAAGGAAAAGACAAGACAAGGATTGTCTATACTGATAGAAAAACCCATCCCTGGTGAAGGGGTCCCCTGGAGATGTGAAGCAACCCAGGGAATTGGATAATTCTTTAGGTATTCTCTTAATTAAAGGCTTGTGTTTATTTAAGAAGCCTTTAATGGAAAATGGTAAGGGCAGGGAGAACCCAGCAGGCATAACTAGGTAAAGCCCTTCCTAACCATCTGACATCATGTGCTCTCTAACAAGGCCCCATAGTGTAGAGCTGCTCCAAAGAGATGCAGAGAGCATGCTGCAGGTTAATTAGAAGAAAAACTGGTGTTTAAGAGCCAGTAGGTATCATGAACTATTCCGCCAAGCCCAAAGATTGGGGAAGGCTAAGGATAGAAGATAAGGTAATGTGTCTGCAACAATAGCCAGAAAAGGTTTTAAAACCTTCTGGGAATTAGAGGTAAGGCCAGAACCATTGAAATTGGAGAACAAGCCCTGGTGGCTTGGTCAGCAAGTCAGTGCTCTAGCCAGTAAGAACCCTTGCAGTTCTAATTATTGATAGGGCAGCAGTAGAAATCTTATGTCCCAACATTGGGAAAGAAATACAGACATAAGTAGGAGTGGTAAGACTCCACTATTGTCTGAGAGCTGCCAGAAAAATTAAGAATGCATGGGGGAGACAACTCTGAAAGAAAACCTAGGGCTTAAGGAGAAGCCCTCAGTCAAGTGGTATCACTCTTACAGATGAAATGTCTTAGTAAGAGTGGCAGAGTTGAAAAGAAGACTTACGGTGGAGTAAATCTTTGAAGTAATATGAGATATGCGGATACAGGAGAAAAAGTCAAAGGTAAAGGCAACCCTAATGACAGCTGTTACTCCTCTGAGTAGTCCAGAGGATGAGGAGTAACTGTATAACCTGTAAAGCATAATCAACTTAAGAAGCTCATGGAGCTGATAGTTAGGATGTCCCCCTAAGAGGGACATATGTAAAGTTAGGATGGAATTGATGTAGATGCTTGTAGTGGTAGGAAGCAAACTACAGGATCCAAACCTCAAACAGGAAAAAGGATTCAGGGAAGAGTCTATTAGCAACCCTGCGGCTGCTGGGTTTGCTGAACCCGTTGAGGCTGTGATTTCCTGAGCCTGGTTGATTGTTTCCCTTGCCTGGGAGGATCTGTATGATGGGTAGAAGATGGATAAAACCATCTCCCATTAAGGGAACAAAGCTTATTAGTAGACTTTGTACAAACTGGGATAGAGGAAGGCATAGACAAGCCTCTGAAAGCAATAGTGTCAGCGGTTAACTGAGCAGCCTGGAGTAAAGTCTCTTTATTAAAGAGATTCTCTCCAGTGCAAGGAGCATTTCCCAGTTTATCTTGTACAGATTTGTCCAAGTCTGAAGCTTGGAGCCAGGCTCTACGTCGTGCTCCAATGGCTATAGCAGAAGTTCTGCTAACAGACTCGAAAGAGTCTAGGGAAGCACAAGTAAGGAACTTAGAAATAGTTTGAGCATGATTGACTAATACAGAAAAATCTGCTCTTTTAGGCTCTTGGAGGAAAGGGGTCAAAAACAATAAATCTTTTGTGACCTCCTCAAGAGATAATCCCATATAGAAAATATATGAAATGATTCTTGCTGAAAGCATAGATGCCTGGAAAGTTTGACGTCCAAAGGCATTTAAAGTCAGCCTCACAACCTGGCGGATAAGAAGAGTGCTTCTTAGTACTCTTAACACGCCTCATTGCTGATTCTACAACAAGAGAACGATGAGGGAGCTGAGGCTTTTGAAAACCTGGAGAAGGGGGCACCCTGTATAGGAGATCAGTTGCCCTAGAAGGTGGGGATACCATTAGAGGAGTTTCCCACGTTCTAAATAAAAGATCCTGCAAGGTTTGACGCAAAGGAAACATAATGACTTCCTGTGGATTACAGGGGATCTGTGTAGGTTGTGGATCCCCTGGTGCAGGGTCTTGACCAGGTATGGAAATGGCCAGAGACTTGGCCATATCAAGCAGGAAAGCTTGAAAAGAAATCTCCCCAGAGGGGAGTTCTCGAGGAAGAGGAGGAAGAACTAGATCTGTTGAAGAACTAGTTCTAGCATCCACCGGTTTATTCAGATTCTGTAGAATAGAAGATCAGGAGGGGTGGAGCATCGGATTATCTTTGAAAGATAGTTGTCGGTACCGCTGAAAAGCGGTACCGCTGAAAAGCGGTACCACAACTGGTCGGTAGCAAATCGTCCATGCTAGGGATCGATTCCAAACTCGGTATGGAGGGAAGCGAGCCGGCTGAAAGGAGCATGGGCGGTACCGACACCGATGTTGATGTCAATACCGGTACCGGGATCGGTACCGTTGGTGACACCGATATATGAAGATCAGTCTGTAATGGCACTATCGGTACCATGGAAACCGAATGTGGCAGACGTTGATCATCGGTGGAATGTCTATGGTACCGTCTGCAGTCGGTACCGAGACGGGTCGGTACCCAATCATCCAGACTAGAGATCGATTCTAGATTCGGCATCGAAAGAAGCGAGTCTATCGATGCATACCTGGAGAGTACCGGCATGGATACCAGCATCGGTACCGGGACCGATGTGGGAAGACCGGTCGGTAGCGGCTCTAACGGCACCGAGGATACCGAGAGTGCTCGACTGTGATCATCGGTGTGGAATGTTCCATCCAGCACCATTGCCGATGCCAGGGTACCGGCACTGCTCAAAGCGGATACCACCACCGGGCATGGCTCAGGCATGTTCACCGGGGTAAAAACCCCGGGAACAGACTGAAACCACGTTAGTGCTTTGGAGGTAGAAGCCTCCCGCCGGGGTTTTAAAGCCAAAATGTCCTCGGGGGCAAGCCCAAAGGCATCTCTATGAAGTACATGAGATCTACCACCCGAGGACTGGCAGACTTTTGTTTGGTTACCTGATCCTGCGAAAAAGAAGATGTAGCTGGTACCCTCAGGTCTGAGGGGAACGGCGTATCGAGTTGAGCTCGATGCTGAAAACTTCTTGTAGAAATAAAAGTGCAGGAGGGACACTCCAGCGGATGGTGTTCAGGTCCCAAAAATTGAAGGCACTAATTATGGGTGTCTAAAACTAATTTGTAAGTGCCACAATTAATACACATTCTAGTGGCTAGCATTTCCCTGAGGGAAAGTGAAGAGGGCCAGCAGGCCGAAACCTGTCAGGCACTAACAGGAACAAAAGTTCCCACAAGAGGAAATATTTGCAGAAAAAAAGAAAAAGAAACACCAGCGGTACCGGTGCGTCGAGGGAAGGTAGACGAGACCACAAGAAAAAACAAAAATAAAGGAAGAATTTTCTGCGGTGACAGGAGGACGTCCTGCCGGCTCCGTGGAAAAACGAAAACTGAGGAGAGACAGTTGGGAAAGGCAGGAAGGCAGCAAGCAGGCGTGTTGGGATGCTTCCAAAAGTGTTCTGATTGGACGCTGGGGAGCGTTCCCGCACAGACGCCGTCGGTACCGACGTACCCATATGTGAAGACTCATTCCTGCTTGTTCCTGGAGATTAAGAGGGATAAAACCTCTTATTTTTTGAGAAGAAAGGCTTCTTGAAAGATTTCTTTCTCGCAGGATCAGCTGTGGCTTTGGATAGTCTATCCAAAGTGGAGTTGTCAGCATCTAATTCATTGGCTTTTTCTTGCCAATTTTTGCCAAACAGATTCTCACCTGTATAAGGGATATTGCTCAGTTTGTCCTGCACCCAGAGCTCCAAATCGGATGCCTGGAGCCAGGCAATTCTACGTGCACCTATGGCAATGGCAGAGGTTCTGCTTATGCACTCAAAACAGTCAAAAGCTGCACGGTTGACAAACTTAGAAACATCCTGGGCATGTTTGACCAGTGTGAGAAAATCCTGCCTTTTGTCCTCAGGAAGGAGAGGGCTGAAAACCTCTAGATCTCCTGTAACTTCTTTTTTTTTTTCAACTTTGATTTTTCCTTTATTAAGTACATATCAATAACAAAGATAACAGTGACATAGCCAATGCAGAATCACAACTTAGCCAACCACCAACCATCACCCGCCCCCCGCCCCCCCACCCCCACTACAGCTAACCCAACCACCCAACCCCCAACATGCCTCCCCCCCCCTCCGGATCATTCAGGACAGCTCCCACCAGCCCTCTTAGGGGAAGGAGAAGGAAGGAGAAGGGAAGAGAACCGACAGGCCCCAGACCGTTCCCCAACACCTTCCAACAGCCTCTATCCGCTATCCCCTTTCCCAGCCCACACCTACACCACAGCCCCAAGTACCTACCTTACACTTCCCTAACCCACCCCCTCGCGCTCCCAGCTAGTGACATAATCTTGCAAGGGGGACCATATCCGCTGAAACTCTTCCAACCGGCCCCTGCTTAACGCCACCCCCCTTTCCAGTTCCATAATATCTGCCACCTTCCTATACCACTCTGGCAGGCTGGGGGCCTCTGCACACTTCCATTTCGCTGCAATAACCAGCCGAGCTGCCAGATATAGAAAATTGGTCAGCATCCTTTTGTTCAAGCAGACCTCAGGGGGTCCCTCTGTATAGCCCAGCAGCATCAGTGCGGAGTCCTCCCCCTGGGGCTCCCCAGTCACCTCCCAGCAAACCCCCCTCACTCCCTCCCAGAAGACTTGAATTTTGACACAGGCCCAGACCACATGGAGGAAGGTCCCCCTCCCCAAACACCCCCGCCAGCAATCAGCTGTATCTTTAAGGTGCATAGCATACAGTCGACTGGGCGTGAAATACATACGAAATAACCATTTATACTGGGTGTTCAAATGCGCCAAGCAGATCAAAATTTTAGGGGTATTATTCCAGATTGCTATCCAGTTCTCCTCAGTCCACTCCCGCCCCAAATCCCTGGCCCACTCTCGCTGGTATAGATGTGAACCCCGCACCTCCCCCTGGAGCCCCCTATATAGCTGGGCCACCAACCCCTGCCCCCTACGGGGACGTGTAAAGAAGGATTCGAGCCAATGCGGTGGCCCCAGAAAGCGATCCCTATGAGTCGCCAAAAAGTGCTCCAACTGTAACAAACAAAAAACTCACGGCAGCCGCAGGCCACATCGCTCCATAACTTCCTGCCTCGTCAGGAACCTATTTTCCACAATGAAATCCAGTACCTTTTCCATACTATTACCCCGAAGCCAGCTAAACCTACCGGGGTCCATCACATAAGGGGGAAACAATCCCCCCTGGGTCAGAAACCTCAGCCTCGACCCCACCACCTCAAAAGATGTCCGCCTACACACCTTCCGCCAAATCTCCATGGTCGGGCCCACCAGCGGATGCGCCCGCAACCCCCCTCCAATATGCCCAGCTCACCAGAGAAAGCTACAGCCCCCATATGCTCCACAGACACCTGCGCCGCTTCCAATGCAATCCAATGCTGATGCGGGTGCTCCTTCCACCAATAATACACCATCCGCACCTGCGCCGCCCAATAATAGAATTTACCATTAGGGAGCGCTAGGTCCCCAGCCGCTCTGGGCATCATCAACGTTTTGAGAGCTATCCGACCTCGCTTTCCATTCCAAATAAACTCAGCAATCGCCCTATTCAGGTCCCGAAAAACCCCATCTGGAATCCGGCACGGCAACATGAGAAACAGATACATCAGTCGCGGGAGCACACTCATTTTCACTACATTGATCCGTACCAACAAAGAGGGTGTCAACCCAGCCCACGCCCGCATCTCCTCCTGCAGCTTCCGCAGCAAGGGCGGAAAATGAAGCTGATACAACCGTGCGTGCTGCACGGGAATCCGCACCCCCAAATACCCCAAGGACTGCGCCTCCCACTTATACGGGTAGAGCCGTTCCAAAACCCCTCGCACCCCCTCCGGCACATGGAAGGGGAGGAGAACTGACTTAGAAACATTCAATTTATACCCAGACACTCTAGCATACTCACAATACTCCCCTTGGAATGCCGCTAAGGACCCCTCCAACTGAGAGAGGAAGAGGAGCGTATCATCGGCGTACAACGCCACCTTATGTTCCACCCCTCCCAACCATATCCCATGTATCTCCGGCTTCATCCGAATTGCCTGCGCAAACAGCTCCAACGCGAGCGCAAACAACAAGGGGGAGAGGGGGCAACCCTGCCGCGTCCCCCTACCCAGCACAAACCGCGAAGTGAGTTGCCCATTAATCCGCAGTCTCGCCGTAGGCCCACTATACAGTGCCCGAATCACCCTGAGGAAGCCCCCACCAAAATTAAAGGCCTGCAAAACCTGCAGCAAGAAGGGCCACTCCACCCGATCGAAGGCCTTTTCAGCGTCTAAGGCCAAAAAGGCAGAGGGACAGTGTTCCCCTCGCTCACAGATGTACGCCAGATCTAACACTCTACGCCCATTATCCGATCCATGCCTCCCAGCGATGAACCCCGTTTGGTCAAAATGTATAAGCTCTGGTACGACCGCTTGCAAACGAAGAGCGTACACCTTAGCCAGCAGTTTTGCGTCGGTATTCAACAGGGAAATCGGACGATAGGACCCTGGATGACTGGGATCCTTCCCCTTCTTGTGAATAATCGTTACATGAGCCTCCAAGAAAGACTCCGGTACCCTACCCGTCTCTCGCGCCACATTAAAAACCCTGGCCAAGAGCGGCCCCTGACTCTCACAGTAAGCCTTATAAAACTCAGGTGGAAATCCATCGGGGCCCGCCGCTTTATGAAGAGGCAAACTCCGAATGGCACATCCCACCTCCTCAGCCATCACGGGATCGTCCAGCACCTGCTTCTGCTCCTCCATCAGCCCCGACCCAACCTTCCCCCACAAATAATTCGCCACCGACTCCTCTGCCGCTGCAAACTCTGATTTGTAGAGATCCGTGTAGAATTCGACAAACACGTCCTCAATGTCCCGTTGGTCCTGTCTCAGCTGTCCCTGCCCATCCTTAATCTGCAAAATGACATTCTGCTCTCTCTTCTGCTTCAACTGATATGCCAGTAAACGATCAATCTTCCCCCCTCTCGCATAATACATACAATTGGCACGCCGGGCCAGCACCTCGACTTCCTCCCTCAGAAAACTCTGCAGCTCACCCCTTCGCAGAACCAACCGACTAGTGATCTCCCCAGAAGAAGTCCGCGCCAGCTCCCCCTCCAAGACCTTAATTTCCTCTTCTAACTCCCGGCAGTGCCGCTCCCGTTCTTTTTTCCGCCGCGTTCCCCGTTCCATAAAAAAACCCCTCAATACCGTCTTCAAAGCATCCCATAAAATCAGAGGCGACATGCCGTCAATGTCATTATGCCTCACATACTCGTCTACTGCCTGCAAAACCTCTTTATCCTCACCTCCTTTCGCCACCAGCACCAAATTTAACCGCCAACTCGCTCCCCGAAGCCGCCCGGCGTCTGCCACCCTCAACCACAAATGTATGGGCGCATGATCCGACCAGGTGATACTCCCGATTTCACAATGGGTCACCACCGTGCAGGCTGCCCTCTCCCCCAGAAAATGATCAATACGTGAATAAGAGCCATATACTGCAGAATAACAAGTATACCCCTGCACCCCTGGATTCCTCCACCTCCAAACATCTACCAACCGGACTTTACCCAACAGGGCTCGCAAGGCTACCCCCCCTTTCCTGCGATCCCCCTGCAACAGGCGATCCTCATTCCGGTCTACCACCGCATTGGAAATCTCCTCCATAAATGATCGGGTAGGTGGTCCAGCTACTAAGCTTCTTAACTAAGTGTGTTAGAAAGCCCTTCTGCCCTGCATTTGGGGCATACACGCTGACCAAACAGATCTGCAGGCCCTCCAGCTGCAGCTCCACCCCTACCTTGTGTATCCCTCCACTGGCATTGTATCTGGAACTGGAGGCCCTGCCTTATCACCACTGCCACTCCCGCCCTGTTGGACTTTCCCAGGGAGTGAAATTGCCCCGCTGCTCACCGAATCCGCAAGCCTACTATATCCCTTTTCGTCAGGTGGGTCTCCTGTAACATATAAATGTCCGCAGAATAGCGCGGCAGCTCCTGCAGCACCAATTTCCTCCAGACATTTAAGGATGTAATCTTAAGACTCATTCCTACATACATTCCTATCTACTAGCCAAGCCTCCCCTCCCCTCCCCCCCCCCAGCCCAGTGCAAGCATCCTGAACGATCCTTACCCCCCTAACCCCCAAACCCAACCAATCAAACCAAACTACAACAGCCTGGACCCACCTTCGGGGATATCTGCCAGGGGCGCCAGCGAGCCTGCCCCACCAAGGTGGGGGGGTCTCCGGCAGCGCGTCCCGCCGCACCTGGCATCCCCCTGCGATACTGCTGGTCCAAGTCCTCATCGGTGCCCCGGGGGCCCTACCGTAACCCCCTGCACCCTCTCCAGGCCAGTAACACCTCACAGAAGTCACATTCCCCTGGCCAAGCTCTCCCCCCGGCCCCAACCTCCCCCCACTCCTACCCCTCCTCAGCCCCCAACACACAGCTAGCATGGCCACAGTGCAACCCTGCCCAACCCACCCCCCGCACACATGAAAATAACACACTCAGTCCTGCCCAGACAGAACAGATCGGGCCTCCTCTTCATCACCCTGCGCAAAGGCCTCCACCACTCTCCGATGACTCTGCTCATAGCTGTCCATAAGGTTCTTGGCTTTAAAGTTCCACAGCCTCCCTTCTCCTGTCAGGCGTCTCTGCTCTCCCTCAAGTGGTGGATCATCTGGGAAATGCAGCCACAGAAACTCCTGTGCGTTAGCCAGCTCCTCAAAAACGATCCGCTCCCCCTTCCACTCCACCCGCAGTCGCGCTGGGTAAAGCAAGGCCTGAGCAATATGGTGGCTAGCCAGGCGCCTCTTCACCTCCCTAAAGGACTGCCGTTTTTTATCCAGTTCAGCACTAAAGTCCGGAAAAATCCATATTTTAGTATTCTGGTAGGGAGCCGCTCCCAGCTTCCGCACCTGCCGCAAGATTCAGTCCCAGTGCCGAAAATTTAAAAGCTTGATCAGCACTGGCCTCGGACGGTCCCGTGCTATGCCTCTTCCCCCAGGGACGCAGTGCGCTCTCTCCACTACTAGGCCCGAGGGGAGGGGGGATCTTGAAACCAACACTGCAGCAGGCTCTCCATACGTTCCGGAGTGACCAGCTCCCCCTCCCCCTCAGGAAGGCCCAGAATCCACAAATTCGACCGCCGAAAGCAGTTCTCTAGATCATCCACCTTAGCCCACAAGCATTCTAGCTGCGCCACGTGACTCGCGTCCTCTCTCTTAGGCATCTGCACATCGTCTTCCATGTCAGAAATCCTCTGCTCCGCCTGCTCGAGTCTGCCCACTGCCGCCTGCAACTCCGTGTGCACCGCCTGCAGCTCCCCCTGGATAGTGGCCAGCCTGCCCGCCAAATCATTGCTGCTTTCTTTAATGGCAGCCAGCACCAGAGCCGTTTCGGGGGCCACTACCTCTGGTCCACGCAGCTCTGTCCCGCTCACCTCCGCTCTCCCCGGCACATCAGTGCCTGCCGCCGGTCTCGCATCGCCGCCATCTTGCCCTGTAAGGCATTCTGTCATCATAGGCTGCCGGTTCCCTCTCACCGCTTTCGGGGCACTGCTCGGGGTCTTGCCGGTCTTCCTGCCGTCCGCTTTCGTCGCCATGCGACACCCCACCTCCAATCTCTCTGCCGGGGGTCAGAACAGTGAATTTTGAAGCACTTTACACGCCGGGACCGGGGAGAGCCTCAGCCACGTGTCTCACCCTTAGCTCCGCATCATGTGACCTCCTCCTGTAACTTCTTTAAGGAACATACCCATATATAAAATATAGGAACTGATCCTGGTAGAAAGCATGGAAGCCTGGAAAGTACGACGTCCAAAGGCATCCAAAGTTCTACACTCACGTCCTGGAGGATTAGAGGCATACCTCATTGCACTCGTGATCCTTCTCATAAATGACTCCACTACAATAGAGTGGTGAGGAAGCTGAGTTTTCTGGAAGCCAGGACGAGGGACTCGATACATGGTACCCAGTCTGCGAGAGTGAGGAGAAGTGGTAAGAGGTGTCTCCCACATTCTCAACATGAGATCATGTAAGATCTCATGGATAGGCAAGGTAGCTGACTCCTTAGGAGCTTTGGGATATTGTAAAATCTCCAACTCCTTTGCCCTGGGCTCTGTTTCAGGAGTCACAGTAATGGACAGACCTCGAGCCACCTCCCTGATAAAATCCTGAAAGGAGATATCTTCTGGAGGAGACATCCTACGTTTAGGAGAGGAAGGCTCCTCCGGGAGAAGTATTCTGGTACCGACAGAGCTGTCAGAATCCTCAGACTCCTCCGAGGATTCAAAGTACCTTCTGTCTGGATGCTCCTGAAGAGCCCGATACCCGTACCGACCGAAGTCGGTACCGGGGGGAATCGGTACCGGTGTATCGGTACTGGACGGCATCGCATGACTGGGTGCCGGCAAAGCAGACACCGATGTCGATGCCGTCGGTACCAGTACCGGTACCGGTTGAACTGTCTGATGCGGTTCCGAGGGTATCGATGCCGCAAGGAGAGCCGCCAGACTGCATTCAATAGCCAGGAACCTCTGGGTCTATCGACGCTGCTGATGCCTGGGTATTGGTACCGGAAGCAGCCAGTACCCCAGAGCATGGCACCAGTAGTTCTGCCGAGGTCGAGGCCTCAAGAACGTCCTGGAGCCCCGATAATGCTTTGGAAGCCGAAGCCTCCCGCCGGGGCAATTTTGCCGGTACAGAACCCTCAAGGGCAACGCCAGAGGCATCTCGATGCTTAGAAGGAGATCTACCCTTTGAGGACCGGAAGGACTTATGTTTAGTTACCTGATATCCATGGGAGGAAGACGAAGCCCTGGAAGACGTCAATGCCACCGAGACTGCATCGGAGGGAAAAAGGGCACGGAGCTTGGCAGCTCGGTTTTGTCGACCCCTCTTGGACATCATGGCACAAGCCATACACTCGGAGATGGAGTGGTCAGGACCTAAATATTTAAGACACCACTCGTGGGTGTCGGTGATAGAGATGGTACCGCCACACTTGGTGCACTTTTTTAAACCCCGAGGTGGGTTTCTCCATGATGGAGGAAATTTTGGGCCTAAGGCCCAAAATGGCACGTGCACCTGGAAAAGTTAGGAAAAAAAGATTTATTATTATTATTATTTTTTTTTTTTAATAAAGAAAGAAGAACCGGCGGTACCGGTGTAGCGTCGAGGAAGGCAGATGCGACCACAAAAAGAAGAATAAGGAAAAACATTTTCTGCGGTGACAGGAACACGACCTGCTGGCTCCGCGGAAAATGAAGAACTGGAGAGACGCAGTTGGGAAAGGCGGGAAGGCAGCACGCAGGCGCTGTGGGATGCTCCCAAGGGCTTTCTATTGGACACTGGGGAGCGTTCTCGCGCAGGCTCTGTCAGTACCGACGATACCCATATGTGAGGACTACATTCCTGCTTGTTCCTGGAGATAAATTCCCTTCTACAAATTGTGAAATGCTCAGCCTTTAAAGGACTTCCCCTTGCTTTATTCTCCTAGGATTAGGAGATTCCCTGCAAGATTCCTATAAGTTCCATACAAATACTGAAACAAAGGCTGTGACTCTTTGGCTAAAGAATCCAAGAGTATTGCTTCCCTTCATACCAGATACTCTCTGCCTTCATACCAGATACTCTCTGTTCTGACCCTGTCCATAGTGCCCTTAAAGGCCTTGTTCTGATCTGGATTCACAAGCTCACCTGGGAGTAGGCTCTGTGGGAGAAATTGCACGATGCATCGTCATGGGACGTGTGAAATATACCAGGTAACCTAAACAGTCACAAGACAAGGAAAACACATGCACTTGATTAGTAGGATCATATTCCATATAAATGCCATTAATACCATGTTAATTCAGAAACATTTAATGATCATCATTTCCTAAATATTATACATAGACAAACCTCACTGTTGAAGCCAGCGTTCTGGGAAAGGGTGGTATGTCTTTCTACAGCTATTGGCAGGGCCTGGGTCAAGGAATTTCACATCAGATTATTGGATGGACTCAAGGTGGCCATCTCCTCCTGCGGGTGACCACTATGACAATTTTTCACCTGATATATTCACCCCCACCCCGACCACATTCAGCCAACCAATGCACTTACCCACCTCCACAGACCTCCTTCCTGTACAGTAACCCAACCCTTTAACTACTTTCCAATTTTCACCCACCCTCCTCAACCACCACTTGCCAATGTACTTGACTATCATTCGCAATCTCCACCTACATCCACTTATTCACCCCACTCTGATCTCGTCCCCACACACTCACCTAGTTTCCCTTGGCTTACAGAAGACTTTCCTTCCTGCTGTATACCTATTGCTAATGTAGAAGCAGCAAAGAGCAGATATGTCACTCTGCTCTTCTGCTGACAGCCGGAGAAAAAGTTAAGCAGAAGACTAGCCAAGGAGGGCAGAAGGTAGGGAGTGAAATGGTTTAGTGCAGTGTGGGTTTAAATGCAACAATGTTGAGTATATGGTGGAGGAAAGGTACATTGCCTACAGCCCCTCCTCTCCCTCTGCTCTTTGTACTAACAATATGGACTCTCTTTCCCTGGGCAATAAGAATGGGACACAATACCAAATCACTACACATCCTGTGTTGTGTATAGTTTCCCATACTTGGTTCCCTGTTAGACTTCTCTCAGAGGTCTCAACTAGATCTAGAAACACTCCTGGACTTTCCCTCTACTGCAGCTGTGAAATTGTAAGACTAGCATAGACATATGGGCACTCACAGCTTATATTCACTGATAGCTACACAAAGCCATAGAAGCAGAAGACTGGACAGAAAGTCAGACGGTGGGAAGGCCTCAATGACAAGAGGATTGTGACAATCAAAAAGCTATTGGTGGCTGCATTTAAGAAGCGCACTCTGAGGGTTATGAAGAATAAACTGTTCAAATCTGCTCTTCTTTGCAATAATGCAGCTAGAAGTTAAATAGCCTGGTATTGTATGAAGAACCAGGTCCCTGATTTCCGATCTCTGATTAAGCATATGAAGTACATACATCTTACGAGCAAGATCACTGCTTCTGAGAGGAAAATGATGGGGAGTCATTGGAAGTTTTCTTGAGCAGCTGTCAGTGTGAATCTTAGGAAAAGTGTTTGGTATGAGTGAGGGTGAGCTTGAATCTGTGTGAGCTGGATACATGAGGTGATTTGTGGGGCTGACGATGAGGAAATGACACCCTCTATCCAGCAACAAGCTGGTATGCTTGAGAGGGAGACCTTATGCTGGAATTTGGGATCCTGTCTGAACAGCTATTAGCAGCAATTGACAAATGTTGCTATGGTGATTCTTCTGTGGATCCTAATAAACTTCAAATAAAATAAGCAGATATACATTAGCTTTCATATCATTTATTTAGTAATGCTCTAATAAGTTGTAATGGAGAATGGCAGTTTTAACTCCCTTGTTCCTCCCTGAGATTCCCCAGGATATGTCTTCAGGCAGCTAGAAAAATAGTAACATTAACATGGACATGCAGGTTAATAACAAATTGTGACTCTACTACTACTGCTGAACATGTGGCCTGATGGACTCTAAAAGTATTCAGAGTCACAAACTCATACATGTACTTTTTGGTGCCAGACTCTCTTGAATCAGAGTGGAAACACAGAAATGTTTTTAGTAAAACCCTTTGACGCTATAAACAACTAGAAATAGCAAGTAAGGAAAGCTGACTGCCCACTCTGCATGGTCAGGAATGTATGTGAATTATTCTATTAGAAGAAAACTGAAAAAACTGAACAACAAGTTGGCATTTTACTTACCAGTTAATGTCCTTTCCTTGGGTCCTGCTAGACCAGTCCAGACAAATGGGTTGGGTTCCCTACCAGCAGACCGGTGAAGACAAAGAATCAATGAAAAGCCAAAATTTCACTGATATCACTCCCATGCCTTTATTCACCTCAGCCACCAGAGGTCCCTTTAGTATTCATCCCAAAACATATGGAAGAAATATGGCAAGCCTCACATCTCAACATGGGGAATAATGAGTAATCAACAGTAGAGAACTATGCATAGGAAGGCATAAACAGAAGGCTGTCTGAAGAAGATGAACCTACAGGGTCAAGCATAAAAGCCATTGAAAACCCTGCAGAAGAATAGAGTAAATACAGTTTCAGGGATGGGCCCTGGACTGGTCTAGCAGGACTCAAGGAAAGGACATTAACTGGTAAGTAAAATGTCACCTTGCATATCATCCTGTCAGATCTATCCAGACAAGTGGGATGTACCAAAGCTACAACTCCACTGGGCGGGAAGAAGACAGCAATTAGCAAAACCCTTGCGCCAAAGGCTGTGTCTGTCCATGTGTGGATATCAAAGTAGTAATGCTTGACAAAAAGTGGAAGTGATGCCCACGCTGCCAGCCAACAAATGTCTGCAAGAGCTACTGGGTTTCATTCCACCCATAAGAATGCTCGTGCTCTGGTAGAATGGGCACGCAAACCCTCCGGAACCGGACGGTTCCACAACAGATATGCTGAGGCAATGGCCTCCTTAATCCAGTGCCCTAAAGTCGACTTGGCCACTGCATCACCCTTGCGCAGGCCAGCAAACTGCACAAAAAAAGATGGTCGGACTTATGAAAAGAATTCCTACTTCCAAGTACCGGTGAAGCCCCCTCCAGACATCCACCAGGTGAAGATCCTTATCCTTCCCCCAACAATGCTCCTTAGAGAAGCAGGGCAGGCAGACCATCTTGTTCACATAAAAGGGAGAAATCAAGCAAGAAGGAAGACACAGGCCAAATTGAAACGGTCTCCCTTGAAAAAGATAGATAAGAATCTAGGCTAGACACAGCCTGCAGCTCGGAAATCCATCTCGTGGGAATAAATCATGACCAAGGAGACCGTTTTGAGCATCAATCCTTCAAAGTAGCACGCTTCAATGGCTCTAAGGGCATCAGAACCCTGAGCACCAGACATAGATCCCAGGAAGGAACCACAGACCGGAGAGGAGGACGCAGACGCAGAACTCCCTGGAGAAGGCGCAAGACATCCAGGTGCAAGGCTAGAGACTTAGCAGCCACTGGACCTTGGAAACAGGTCAAAGCTGCACTGAACTTTCAGAGAACTAAGGGAAAGACCCTTCTCCAAACCATTCTGTAGAAAAGCCAACAGAGATGGCACCATGGCTTCCTCAGGAGCCAAATGCCGAGCGCTGCACCCTGCACCATCACTCCAAAAGGCACCAGACCCGCACGTATACTAGCTTGGTAGACCTCCCCTGGGCTCTGAGCTGAATGGAGACCTCCGCTGGAGAATGGCCTGTACACACTAGCCATCTCCTTAAAGAGCCAAACTTTAAGCAAGACAGGAACTGGGTCCTCCAGGATGATTGGTCCCTGTCACAACAGACCGAGACAGAAGCAACTGAAAAGCAGCACCTGCAGGAGTCACATCAGGTCTCTGAATCATGCTCTCCTCGGAATATTCGGCACCAAATCATGCCGAATCATATGCCCCACCAGAGGCTATGGAGGAAACACATACAGCAGGTGCTAATTTGGTCAAGGTTGGCCAGGGTGCCGCCTTCAGACCCCATTTCTGTGCGGCAGCAGAAACAGCAGCAAACTTTGGTATTGGAGCGGGTCACCATAAAATCCATTGTGGTGCGACCCCAGCGGCGCAGAATCAACTGAAACCCCTCCTTACTCAACCCCCACTCTCCAGGATCCAGAAAGTGCCAGTTGAGGAAGTCTGCTTCCATATTGTCCTCCCTGGCAGTGTGCTGAGCCAACAAGGCTAAGAGGTTCTTCTCCGCCCAGGCAAATAGGGGAGCCATCTCAAAAGCTACCCTGGCACTCCTTGTGTTGCACTTTGCCAATTGACATATGCCACCACTGTGGCATTGTCTGAAAAGAACTGAACTGCCTGGCCCTTGACCTGAGGCCAAAAATGTAGAAGAGCCAAACTGATAGCCCTCACCTCGAGGCAGTTGATGGACCACACTGCTTCCCTGCGGTTCTAACAAACCTGGACCATATGATCTTGGCAGTGGGCTCCCCTGCCCAACAAGCTGGCATTTGTCAACAGGAGGATACAGGAGAAATCATCCAGCAGCACATCCTTCCTCAGTTAACAGGGCTGCTGCCACCATTGCTGGCTGGACTTCACCAACTCCTGAGAAGTCTGTGACCATGCAATCTGCAAGAACTACTAGAGAGGTCGCATGTGAGCATGTGCTCACAGCATCATCTCTATGGTCACCGCCATCAATCTGAGGAGCTGAGGATAAAGCGTAGTTACTCACCTGTAACAGGTGTTCTCCAGGGACAGCAGGAATCAGTCTTCACATATGAGTGATGTCGGCACCAACGGAGCCCTCGCTGAAGCATCCCCCCAGCTTTCAAAGAAAGCCTTTGGGAGATGCCACCATGCATGTGTGGTCCCCTTCACACACAAGGGTGCCATCTTGCTCAGTCAGATGACATAGCTAAAAGATGGCAAAAATAAAAGATGCAACTCCAAGGGGAGGAGGGAGGGTTGTGGGGTCTGATTCCTGCTGTCCCCGGAGAACACCTGTTACAGGTGAGTAACTACATTTCTCCGGGAACAAGCAGGAAGTCGGTCCTTATATATGGGACTTCCCAGCTACAGGCTACCGAAAGCCCATAGCAAAAATAGGGGTTCCTTCATGGGGAGCCGCAAGCAGCAGCAATTTAGTCTGTAACACACACCTCAGTAGGAACCCTGAACACAGAAGAGTCGGAGAGTAGAAGTTGCCTAAACCCTGAAAAGGTTATGGAGCACAGCCTGGCCAAAGGCACTATCCCGTCGGGACTCTCTTTCCAGGCAGTAATGGGTGAAAGTATGAACTGAAGACCAGGTGGTGGCCCGGCAGATGTCCACTATCGGAATGGAGCGCAAGTTTGTCACCGAAGCTGCCATGGCCTCGACACAGTGCACAGTGAAGCATCCTTTCAGTGGGAGCCTCGCCTGCTCATAAGCAAAAGTGACACAATCCGCCACCCATGTGGACAGCATACACTTGGTCACCGCCTCCCCCAGCCTACTGGGGTTGTAGGAGATGAAAAGCTGAGAGACTCTGTGCTAGCCCTGAGTGCGCTGGATATAGAAGGACAAAACCCTTTTATAGTCCAAGGTGTGGAGGACTGTCTCCGCCCGACTGGAGTGAGGTCTTGGAAAGAAGGCAGGGAGCACCATTTCCTGGTTGAAGTGGAAGGGTGACACTACCTTCAGCAGGAATTTGGGGTGCGTGCAGAGCACCACTCTGTTCTTGTAGAACCTGGTATAGGACGCCTCCGCCACAAGGGCCCCGAGCTCGCTAACTCTGTGTTGCTGAGGTAAGCGTGACCAGGAAAGCCATCTTCCAGGAGAGCTAGCAAAGGTGACAGGTAGCCAGAGGTTTGAAGGGCGGGTGAGTGAGCTGCCCCAACACTATGTTGAGGTCCCATTCAGTTGCCGGAGGGCGAACTGGGGGCTTCGATAAGAGCAGGCCCCGAAGAAAATGGGTCACTGAAGATTGCACCAAGAGGGGCTTACCATCCGATGGATGGTTATGCGTCACCAGGGCACTAAAGTGCACTCGGACGGAGTTAGACTTGAGCCCGGACCGAGAGAGGTGGAGAAGGTACTGTAACACTAGAGCCACCGGGCAGGAGGGTTGGGCCTGCCGGGAGCAGAAGAGGGGCAACTGAAAGTTGCCCAGGCTGGTGAACAGGTCCATCATGGGTCCCGGTCCCGGTCCCGGTCCCCCCCCCCCCCCCGAGCTGGAAAAGCCGGCTGGTCATCCTCAGGTCCATCTGCCAATCATGCGGCTGGAGAATTCTGCTGAGCCTATGGGCCAGCAGGTTGTCCTGGCCTGGCAGGTACACTGCCTGCAGGAGGATACCCTGTTGGACTGCGTACGAGCAGAGGGCCAGTGCCTCCTGACAAAGGGTACAAGAGCCCCACAGAAAACACCACCACATGGTTGTCTGTCTGGACCAGCACTGGCTGGTGGCATAGGTGGTGACAGAAGACCTTCAGGACTAGGTGTATGGCTTGGAGCTCCAGGAGGTTGACCTGCTGGGTGCTCTCTCCTGGTGACCAGCTGCCCTGAAAGCGGAAATCTCCGCAGTGGGCTCCCCAGCTGAGTAGGAAGGAATTTGTGGTGAGGACCATTGAGGGGCTTGGGGCCTAAAAGGCATGCCTGCCTCGAGATGCTGGAAAGACTGCCACCAGACCAGAGAATCCGCCAATTGGCGGGCCACAGAAACTCTGTCTCGAAGGCAGCCCGTGGTCTGAGACCACTGGTCCCAGAGACATCACTGTGCTGCCCTCATGTGGAGGCGAGCATGGGGGGTAACGTGGATCATGAAGGCCATGTGCTCGAGGAGGCGCAGGAGAAGCCAAGCAGGCACCGAGGGATGGTACTTACGTCCCAAGCCAGAGTCCTGAGACGATCAGCTTGGTCCCTAGGCCAGATAGCCCTCGACTGGAGAGTGTCGATCTTTGCCCCAATGAACTCCAAACACTGTCAGGAGGAGGTGAGACTTGGGGTAGTTTATGACAAACCACAAGTGTTGCAGAACCTGGATGGTGCGTGCGATGGCCTGGTGCATGCGATGGCCTGCTGCATCTCTGAGGCCATGCCTCCCTTTATGAGCCAGTCATCTAGGTAGGAAAAGACAAAGACCCCCTGAAGCTGGAAGAAGGCGGCCATGACCACCAGGCATTTTGTGAAAACTCTTAGGGCAGAGGCTAGGCTGAAAGGGAGCACCCTGTACTGAAAATTCCTGCCCCCCCCCCCCCACTACGAACCGCAGGTACTGCCTGTGGTTGGGGTGGATGAGGATGTGCGTATAAGCATCCTTGAGGTCTAAGGAGCATTGCCAGTCTTCCTGCTGGAGGTATGGCAGCAATATTCCAAGGGAGAGCATCTTGAACTTCTCCCTCACCAGGAATTTGTTGAGGTTGTGCAGGTCGAGGATGGGCCTTAGGCCCCCTGTTCTTTTTGACATGAGAAAGTACCTGGAGTAGAACCCCTTGCCCTTGAGATGGTGGGGCACCGGTTCCACCGCTTTGTCCTCGAGAAGATCTGCCAACTCCTTCAGAAGAAGATCCCAGTGGATGGAAGACCTGAGGGGCTCTCCTGGGAAATAAGGGGGAGTTGTCTGAGTCAGGTGGAGGAGGTAACCCTCCCTGATTACCCGAAGTGCCCAGGAATCGGTGGTGATGGACATCCACCTCTGGGACTAGAGGGCCAGATGTACCCCTGTGGGCTGATGATCTCCTTAGGGTAGAATTCTATGCTCAGGAAGTCAAATACTGCCCCCTCGCTGGGCCAGAGATGGTGCCTGGGGTTTTGGAGATTTTTGCTTACACAGGCCATGCCCATGTCCTTTGGCCTGCTAATGCTGTTAGGGAGCTGAGGAGGCCTGATAAGGTGGGTAGTTTCGATGAGCAGCTCCGTTCCTTAGGTAAAAGGACTTTTTACCCGAACCCTTTTGAAAGGGAGGGGCAGAGGTCTTTTTGGAGAGCCTGGTCCTCGTCATGAACTCGATCTCCAGTTCAGCAGCCTTGTCGATCATGGGTTTGCCAAAGAGGTTCTCCCCTTGGCATGGGATATCGACCAATTTGTCCTGAACCCATTGCTCGAGGTGTGATGACTATAGCCAAGTTTGGCATTGTGCAACGATGCCAGTCGCCGCTACTTGAGCTGCCGACTCGAACCCGTCATAGGCTGCTCGAGACATGAATCTGGAACATTCACGGACTGCTTTGGCCAGGTTCTTGAACCTCTCCAAGGGTTCTTCGGATAGACCAGCTGAGAACCCGGCAAGTTCTTTCACCAGGTCTCTCAGGTGCATGCCCATATAGAGCTGGTAGGCCTGGATGCAGCTGATGAGCACTAAGCTCTAGTTACACTTTCTACCAAGGGTGTCTAGGGTGCGGGCCTCCCTGCCGGGAGGCACAGAGAAGTGCTTCTTCTGGCTTTTTAGCCGATTCATGGCCGACTCCACCACCATGGAGTTATGCGGCAGCTATGACTTTTGGAAGCTCGGGCTCCGGCAGACTTGATATATCAAGTCGAGCCATTTGCTCATCACCGGCACCGAAGCCCACATTTGGAGCATCAGCCATTCCAGGATGGGAGGAATGGGCACCGTGAGTGATTCCCATGGAGGGGCCTCGTACCAGAGGATTTCCAACTCATCCGCCCGAGGGTCCTCCTCCGACTCTGTCGGGAATGCCAGCGCCTTAGACATGTCCTTGACAAAACCAAGGAAGCCCATATCCTCGGGTGGAGACCGCCATCGAGGCTCCGAGACAGAAGAGTCAGATAGGACATCGCGGTGGCGACGGGTATCTGGGGACTCCTTGTCTCCCACTCTGAGTAGTCCATCGAGGAGTCGATGCCCTGCAGTCAATCCCTGCAAACTTGCTGGGGATGACCGCGGTCACATCGAGCAGAACCCGGATCACAACCTCAGCCGAGGATCGACTCAAGGCCGAAGGACCTCGAGGATCGGCTCAGCCTCCGGGGATGTCTTAGACGTTGAAGGCCCGGTGGTTGGGGCGGATGAACCAATAAGCACTGGCATGTCAAATGTCAACAAGCACTGGCAAGTCAAATGTAAGGCATTGATAAGGCAGGCAAAGAGAGAATTTGAGAAGAAGCTTGCTGCGGAAGCAAAAATGCAAAATAAAGACTTTTTCAAGTACATTCGTAGCAAAAAACCTGTGAGAGAGTCAGTTGGTCCATTAGATGATAGAGGGGTTAAAGGGGCACTAAGAGGCGACAAAGCGATAGCGGAGAGACTGAATGAATTCTTTGCTTCAGTCTTTATTGAGGAAGATGTAGGGATGTTACCCACAACTTAAGTGGTATTTAAAGGTGCGGAAGAATTGAAGGAAATATCGATACATCGGGAAGATGTATTACAACTATTAGATAAACTGAAGAGTAGCAAATCACCTGGGCCGGATGGTATACATCCAAGGGTGTTGAAAAAACTGAAATATGAGATTGCAGACCTGCTATTAGTAATCTGTGAATTATCATTAAAATCATCTCTAATACCTTAAGATTGGAGGATCGCCAATGTAACAGCAATTTTTAAAAAGGGTTCCAGGGGTGATCCGGGAAACTACAGACCGATGAGCCTGACGTCAGTACTGGGAAAAACGGTAGAAACCATCATAAAGAATAAAATTACTCAGCATGTAGATAGCCATGGCCTAATGGGAGACAGCCAATATGACTTTAGACAAGGAAGATCTTGTCTTACTAATCTGTTATGTTTTTTTGAAGGTGTGAATAAACAGGTGGAAAAAGGTGAGTCGGTTGATATAGTGTATCTGGACTTTCAGAAAGCCTTTGACAAGGTCCCTCATCAGAGATTTTTGGCAAAACTAAAGAGTCATGGGATTGGAGGCAGTGTACTACTGTGGATCAGGAACTGGTTAAAAGATAAAAAGCAGAGGGTAGGGCTAAATGGTCAATTTTCCCAATGGAGAAAGGTGAATAGTGGTGTACCCCAGGGATCTGTGCTGGGTCCGCTGCTTTTTGACACATTCATAAATGACCTAGAAAGTGGAATAACGAGTGAGGTTATCAAATTTTCAGATGACACAAAACTATTTAAAGTTGTTAAAACCCAAGAGGATTGTGGAAAATTGCAAGAGGATCTTCATAAATTGGAAGACTGGACATCAAAATGGCAGATGAAATTTAATGCAAAGTTATGCACCTAGGGAAGAACAACCCAAACTATGGTTACACGATGCAAGGTTCCACATTAGGAACCACCAACCAGGAAAAAGATTTAGGCGTCATTGTGGATAACATGTTAAAACCCTTGGCCCAGTGTGCAGCGGCGGCCAAGAGAGCAAATAGAATGCTAGGTATCATAAGGAAAGGAATGGAAAATAAAACAAAAGATATTATAATGCCTCTATATCGTTCCATGGTGAGACCGCACCTTGAATATTGTGCGCAATTCTGGTCGCTGTATCTTAAAAAGGATATAGCGTTATTAGAAAAGGTTCAGAGAAGAGCCACCAAAATGGTAAAGGGGATGGAAGGATACTCCTATGAAGAAAGGCTAAAAAGGTTAGGGCTCTTTAACCTGGAAAAGAGATGGCTGAGGGGAGATATGATAGAAGTCTATAAATTAATGAACGGAGTGGAACGGGTAAACGTAGATTGATTGTTTACGTTATCAGAATATAGAAAGACTAGGGGACATGCAATGAAGCTACAGGGTAAACTATTTAAGACTAATAAAAGAAAATATTTTTTCACTCAACGTGTAATCAAACTCTGGAATTTGTTACCGGAGGATGTAGTAAAGGCTGTTAGTGTAGCTGGATTTAAAAAAGGTTTGGATAAGTTCCTGGAGGAAAGGTCCATAAACCATTATTAAGAAGGGACCCAGGATATCAATGCTTGACCCAGTACAAGCATTGTGGAACCTGTGTCTTTTGGGGAAACTGCTAGGTACGTATGACCTAGACTGGCCACTGCTGGAAACAGGATACTGGGCTTGATGGATCTTGGTCTGACCCAGTATGGCATATCTTATGTTGTTATGTTAATTGTGCCCGCTGCTGGTCCATGAAGGCAGATAAGCTGTGCTCCAGGGTAGCCATTCTGGACTCTAGACCAGAAGGCTCCACAGTCTTCGGTGCGGACAATGAGGGACTCGGGCCCAATGCCGGCTCCACTGAAGGGGAATCCTTGATGAGGATAGTGTCTGGGGATACAGGCCGGTCCGCGATCAGTTCCTTCCGGGGGACCTTTGCAGACCGCTCCTTCTCCGACGCCTCGGACAAATTTCTCGGACTGTGGGACCGGGCCCGGTGAGCACCCAGCCGGTCAGAACTGTCCAAGGATGCCGCCTTCGAGGGTTTCTTCTTCTTCCTGATTTCCTTCGAGGGAGACCCCCTTTCTGAGGACCCATGACAAGGCTTGGGTTCAGGAGGTTCCGCTCGAGATGTCAGGGCCTCAGACAAGGCTCTGGCCTTCGGAGGCACCAGGGACTCAGGGAAAAACTTATCGTGCTGCTGCTGGCGGCGGCTCTTGAGGGCCTTACTGGACATCCTCTTGCAGAGACCGCAGAATGCCGGGTCGTGGTCTAGCCCAAGGCAGCGGAGACAGCAGTCGCATGTGTCGGTCAAAGACATAATTTTAGAGCACCAATCACACTTTTTAAAGCCACTGGTAGCCATGGGGGAAAAAAGTATCCCTGCGAGGTCGAAGACTCTCCGTGCTGCCAGTGGGAGAAAAAAGGCGCAAAGATACTAGGAAAAGAAAAGAACGAAAGACTACAAAAATAGACCGAACTCGACGCCGAGGCAATGAGGCCGGTAGGCGGGAAGAGTACCGGTGCAATACCGGTGGTGAGTATGAGACTCGGAGAGAAAAATCAACTTTTTCAGGAGACAAGCCAGACAAAAGTCTGAAGGGCTCCATGGGAAAAAGGAGACTGAGCAAGATGGGGGAGAAGGAAACCACACGTGCGTGGTGGCATCTCCTAAAGGCTTTCTTTGAAAGCTGGGGGGATGCTTCCGTGAGGACATCACCCATATGTGAGGACTGACTTCCTGATTATTCCTGGAGAATCCCAGACTTAGGGAGCCCGCTGAACAAAGAACAGCGATAGGCAATCCAACAAACCTTTGACTCTCTCCTCTGGCAGGACAGCTCTGCAGATACCAATGTCAAAACATGTTCCTTGAAACTCCAGAGACTGGGAAGGCAACAGATGGCTCTTTCCCAGATTAATCACCCAGCTGAGGCTTTCCAAAGGACACCATTTGGGATGCCACCTGAGACATTTCAAAAAGGTAATGGGCACGGATGAGATAGTTGTCAAGATATGTGTGAGGCTGCTGCACTCTTCCAGATTCTTCCAAATCCTTCCAATTTCTGGCTGTTCAACAGGCTCTTAACATAACAGCGTGGAGCTGAACCACTTTTCCTCCTTCTATGGCTGCGAAAAGACTGCAGTCTAGTCCTTTTCAAATCCAGACTGAGAACTCACCTTTCAAGGACGCTTTTGGATCCTGATCCACTTAAGTCTCCTAGGGGTTTCCTTACCATTCCCTTAGAAATAGCTTTGTCCTCAGCTGTTGCATTGTCTGTCTTGATTAGATTGTAAGCTCCGATGAGTAGGAACCATTTCTTACATGTGCCTGTTCAGTGCTGTGTACGCTTTGCAGTGCTATACAAATGACCAGTAGTTTAGATCAGTAGCAGTGGAGTCTCCCATGTGACGCTCAAGTGAGAGAGTCACCCTCAAAGTGGTTGTTCACGAGCATTTAATCAATTCTTTCTTCTGACTTCAGATTTTCTTCAGAGAGGAGAAAATCCATCTACTATCTGCTGCAGACAAAGAAACACTGAGACCACCTCTGGTGGTTGAGGCGAATAGAGGCATATGAGTAATATCATCAACATTTGGACTTTTCATTGGTTCTTTCTCTCCACCAATCTGCTGGTAGAGGAGCACAGCTCACTTGTCTGGACTGGTCTAGCAGGACGACATTGAAATTCTAATTCTAATTCTATTCTATTAAAGTGAGCATCCTTATAATGTATTATTTGATAAAAATAGGCATCTATACATGCTTAAATGTATACTTTCATCGGAGCAGATGAAAATTTGTAGGCTACTGAAGTTGGATCTGGGAGCCTATTTTATAAAAGGTACTTAGGAGTCAGTGTTTCCTTTAGAAACTAGGATAAAAATAAGCACTTTTATGGACTTCTCACAAAAACACCCTATCATAAAATTACCATCATAGAGAACACTGTTCATTGAGCTTACCTGCACCACAGAATCTGGCCCCTGAAGTCCTAGGAAATGGTATGTTGGCATCCTGGTATGAACCATAGGCATTGGGTACTCTAGCAAAGGTGGGTAGTGGAGGCGTCACAGAGTTAGGGAGAGAGAAAGGGTTGCTGGAAGTGCTATCGTCTTGGTTCTGCAATAACAAATGAAAAGTTATGCTATTATTAATTATGCATGCTGTTCCTCTTAACACTGCTTCAGGATGTCATCAAACAGTTCAATGGGAATTTTATAAGTGTGCGCCATGAGTAGACGCCTACATAGATGCTATTTTATAAAGACAGGTAGGTGCCTATTTCTCTTTATAAAATACTAGCATAAGTGACCTAGCATGCACCTACATTGCAGGCATGGACATTTACACCAGCTCTGCACCTATGCACATATATTACAGTATTTTATAATCCATGTGAACTCTACTTATGTGCACGTCCTCTAAGTATGCAACTTCGTGTCAAAGTGTATACTTTTATGCCAGTCAATATTTTATAAGAGGTCATTTACATAAGTATGTGGCCACAGATAAGCGGGAATGACTATCAAATTATCTGAGAACTGGTAAAGCAACCCTTTTCTGGATCAGTCATCCTCATCTGAGTGCCTGAGCACATTACTACCACTATTTTATGATTTCCCTAAATCTGAAATGGCAGGAAACCAGAACTCTAGTTTCTTGAGCTACAACGCTTCATTGCTTCTTCATCAAGCAATTCACAGGTTAGACTGGAAGTTTCCTGGGGCACACTTTCTTCACTCTGTAGAAACTTTCATGGGCAGCTTAGCTTACCTCACACTTGCATGTGTTAATACTTTCATATATAAAAAATAACTTTCATCACAACCTGATATTAACTAACGTCTAATGCAGAACTCATTCCCGAGATACTTCTGCTTCTTCTAGGTTGAGGGGAGGGATAAAAGGCAGATAAAAGAACATATTGTGCAAGTTTTAGAGTACAGATAGATGATAAAATTCCAAAAGAAATCAGGGAAGCTAATAAAAGCTACAACACGGTAATAATGGGTGATTTGAACTACCCCAGTATCGACTGGGTCAATGTCACAGCAAGACATGCTAGGAAAATAAAGTTTCTAGATGAAATAAACGACTGCTTCCTGGAGCAGCTGGTTCATGAACCGACAAGATGGGAGGCTATTGTGGACCTAGTCTTTAGTGGAATACAGGATCTGGTGCAAGAGATAATGCTGTTGGGGCAACTTGTCAGTAGTGATCATAGCATGATCGCATTTGATTTATTAAATGGAGAGAGGACAGCAAGGAAATCCACAGTACTACTACCTTTTAACTTTCAAAAGGGAGACCATGATAAACGAAGGAAAATGGATAAAAAAACATTTAAAAGGAGCAGCTGCAAAGGCTAAAGATTTACATCAAGCATGGGTGTTTAAAAATACGATATTGGCCACATCACGTGATCGCATGAGCGGGTGAGGACGTTCCTCGTCGTGCTCCCGGGCTGCTTCCGAGCTTGCTTAAAAATTCGAACGGAAATCTCAGAGTGAGGGGGAGTAGAGGCAAAGGTACAGGGAGCCTTAGTGCGGCGATTGACCACCCGGAGAGTGGAAAAGCGGCATGCAGTCAGTGGCAAAGAGAGAAAAACTGCATGGACCTCGTGAGACCAAAATGGCGGCCGTGCCACGAGCCTGTGACCTGCCGGATTCGCCGGGGAAAGAGAGTGTGGAGTCAGGCTCCGAGGAATTGGCGCAAGAAGTAGCCAAGCTGCTGGAGCCTAAATTTGATACTGTGTTGAAAATGCTGGAGAAGATGGGAGAGACTTTTACTGAAATAACTCGCAGAGTGGAAGAGGTTGAACAAAGGGTAACAACGCTGGAAGACAGTGAATTCCAGTTGGAGAGGGATAACCATAAGTACCAAAAACAATTTCCACCTGGGGACAGCAATCTCAGGCCGGAGGGACTGGGGTTTCTAGTCCTATAGGCACTCCTTGTGGCCTTGGGCAAGCCACTTAAACCTCCATTGCCTCAGGTACACATAGATTGTGAGCCCTTTGGGGACGAGGGAATGTATCCAGTACCTGCTTATAGTGATTGTAAACCGCTCTGATGTCCTTCAGCCTGGGCGGTATATCAAGAAATTGCATAAACATAAACAATTGAGGCCCTGCTTACCAAGGTGGATGACCTCGAGAATAGGTCCAGAAGAAATAATCTGCGCTTGGTGGGAGTACCGGAGACATGGACAGAGCAGCTACTACCCGGCTTGTTTGAGGTATGGCTACCGAAAGAACTAGGCCTAGTGGAAATGCAAGGGAAAATTAGAGTGGAAAGAGCGCACAGGCTGGGCCAGAGAATGGAGGGCAAAGAGAGGCCAAGACCGGTGTTAGTGCGGATATTAAATTTCCAGCACAAAGCAGCGCTCCTGCAGGCCTACAGGAAGCAGCGAGCTCTAAAACTGGACAATAAAACCATACTAATGTTTCAGGATTATTCGGCGGCTCTAGCTGCAAAGAGGAAAGAATTTTCGCCACTATGTACAGAGCTGGCAAAAAGTGGCATACGCTTTGCTTTGAGTTATCCAGCCATCCTGAGAATATTTCATAAGGGGGCAGCGCACACGTTTGAGCAAGCCTTGGCAGCGCAGAAGTTCATTGCCACTCTGCAGCAGGAGAAGATGCAGGAGAAGGACTAAGAGAACTAGCGCTTGGCATGGACAGATGTTACATGCTATGACAGAATAGAGGATATTCGGTGGAGTACGTTGAAGAAGCGATGGAAGTTGGAAACTGGATTCACTGGATGGGCATCTTTGAGAGTGACTTACTAGAGTGGTAGTCACAGGGGTTTTCCCCCTTTTCCCCCACATTGCTGTGAAGGGGGCGGCCCAGAAGTGTGGACTGTGATCTATCCCTGTGGGGATATTAGCTATGGCTAGCTGGACTGTTGGGAGGGGGAGGGAAGTTAGAGTTGGGGGAGGGGGGGTTTGGGCACGTTGGGAGTTTGGGAGGGGGATGTGTGAACCAGCTGAGTTGTGGGGATTGCTGTGTGTACTGTTCTGGAATGGGCGGCAAGAGAGAGAGGAGGTAGGGGAGGGAGAGGGAGGGGAAGTTTAGCAGTGGGAGGGTGGGGGTGGTGGTTGGGAACAGAGAGACGGCAAAGTAGGATGAAGTGTACCCTAGGGATACCAGAGCGCTCATTTGGGGCCGGGGCCGGGGCTGGGCGGCTCCTAGAGCTCAAAGAGCAGAATTACCTGAACAATGTCAAGCTAATGACAAGATATGATGCATAATATAAAGATTGTGTCCTGGAATATAGGGGGGATTGGATCGCCAGTTAAACGTACCAAAGTATTCCAAGCACTCAAGAGGAAAGGAGCACAAATCGCATTGCTGCAGGAGACCCATTTGGGTGCTGTGGAGCATGAGAAGCTAGCGAGAGAGTGGGTGGCAAAAACATATGGGGCATCCTCAGGGACTAGAAAGGCAGGGTTGGTGGTGTTGGTAAAGAAAGGCTTGCCATTGGAAGTGAGTAAATATGAAGTGGACCCAAATGGAAGATTCATTTTTTTGCAAGCAAAGTTATATACAGAGGAACTCTGGATAGGTAACGTCTATGCCCCAAATGTATACGACCATGGTTTCTTTAAGGATCTGTTGAAGTTGATTATGAAAGCAGAAGGGAAAAAGCTGATCATGGCAGGAGACTTTAACTGCCCACACGACCGAGGCTGGATAAGTCAGGGGGAAGCGAAAAAGGGGCCTGGTCCAAAAAAGGGGTTGGGTACATGTGCAGGATGGGTGCCTTGGTTGATGTGTGGCATGCATTGCACCCTGGGTCACGGGAATATACCCACCAATCTAGAGCGCATTTGACCTGGTCGCGCATCGACTACATTTTGGTGAGTGAAGGAGGATTTGCACAAATCTCCCAGGCAGGAATTGAGCCAGTAGTGGTTTCAGACCATGGGATGGTCTGGGTGAATTGGGACACGCGAGGCCCAGTTAAGACCGACTGGCATTTCCCCACATACTTGTGGGAGGATAAAGACTTTAGGGTATACCTTGAAAAGCACTGGGAGGAGTATACAGCGTTCAATGATACCCCCGACTGTTCGCCACTCTTGTTCTGGGAAGCAAGTAAAGCAGTAATGAGGGGGCCATCATAACTTACACTATTCAAAGGCGTAAACACTTAGATCGTAGTCTGCTAGTAATGGAACGCACCCTAGGTGCGCTGCAGAGGCGACAAAGCAGAACACGTGATAACGCCACCCAACAAGAGTATATTAGAGTTCAAGCGGCTCTTAATGAGCTTCTTAAGAGGCAAGCCTGTATGTCTCTGCAGTATTATAAGCATCAGCTGTACAAATTTGGTAATAGATCCGGGAGATTGTTGGCCAGAGTGATTAGAGACTCCGGGGTTACGCATTTTGTTCCGGTACTACGGAGTGGGAAAGGAGCCTTGCATTATCAACCACATCAGATAGCTGCCATATTTAGGAATTTCTATGCAAAACTGTACAAGGAAGAGGAAAGGGACTATGAGAAGGGCCGGAGGTTTTTAGATACGCTGGGTCTCCCTAAGTTAAGAGAGGAAGATCTATGGGTGTTGAACGCCCCTATCTCGGGAGTGGAGATACAGAAGGCAATTCGGGCGGGTAAGCTCCATAAGGCCCCGGGCCAAGATGGATTCGGGTCGGAGTACTATAAGATACTTGAAGTTAAAATTATCCCCACCTTGCTGGCACTGTATGAAACAGTATTTCAGGAGGGACACTTCCCCAGAGATATGAGGTGTGCAGACATTACTGTAATACCGAAAGAGCAGAAGGATTTGCAAGACCCAGCCTCTTATAGGCCTATATCATTGATAAACTTTGACATAAAAATTTTGGCCTCTATCATGGCGGGTAGACTGAACCCCCTCCTACTTTCATTAATTGACCCGTGGCAGGTGGGTTTTGTGCAAGGGAGGGATGCCACTAGGAACATTGCGAGACTGATCATGGGGATGGAATGTTGTATGGAGGAGGCACCATTGTTATTAGTCAGCTTGGACGCTGAAAAAGCGTTCGATAGAGTGGCTTGGCAGTACCTGTGGGACGCTCTGCAAGGTTTTGGATTTGTAGGTGCCTTTCTGCAGTGGGTTCAGATCCTATACACCACACCGTAGGCAAAAGTGGGGGTGAATGGAGTTTTCTCTGACCCCTTTACACTGGGAAGAGGTACGAGGCAGGGATGCCCCCTGTACCCCTTCCTGTTTGTTCTTTCGCTGGAGCCTCTTCTTCAGGCAATCCAAAGCAATGCACAAGTAGTGGGAGTGCATATGGGTAAGGAGTTAGAGATGAAGCTAAGTGTTTTTGCTGACGACATGTTTCTTTGCCTGAGAAACCCGCAAGCTTCACTGTCGCGGGCACTTCAGCTGATTGTCTACTTTGGTGATTTCTCAGGGCTTAAAATCAATGTTGTCAAGTCAATGGCACTGGATGTGGATGGATGAGTGAGAAAACAGTGGAAGGGTGTTTTCCCTCTGACCTGGGCATCTAGCTCAATCCGCTACTTGGGCATTCAACTGCCAGATGCCCCTGAGCGTCTCTATAAGTGTAACATACCGGGAATGTTGGAGCTCGGATAACTTTTCATAGATGGGTCACCTTGCCATTAACCCTGCGGGGTCGAATAGCGTTATTCACAATGGTGGAGCTTCCAAGATGGCTCTATGTGCTCCGCATGCTGCCCATTTAGGTCTTAGTTAAAGATTGGAAGTGCTTTGAACGACATCTGGGCTATTTTTTGTGGAGGGGAAGACGTGCGTGTATCCCTCTGAGGGCCCTAATGGGACAACAAGAGGAAGGGGGATTAGATCTTCCTTCTGGACATAATTACAACCTCCAATATATGGCACGACACCTCGCGGGTCTTTGGTCGGTGGAGGTAGGCTGTGCCCCAGCACGACAGCTAAATTGGATATATGCCCCATACCATTGTTTGTACATCCTGCATACCCACCGTTGAGACCTACCGAAGTGCCTATGTGGTGGGACTTATATGGGAGCGCTGAGAGCAGCATGGCGCACCCTATGTATGAGATTTGGGTGGGATTGGAATTGCTCCCAGTTGCTCCCATTAGTGGGAAACCCAGAGTTCCAGCGGGGTTTTGTGTCTGGGACCTTCACAGGGTGGGCTCAGAAAGGTCTAATGTGTATCGGAGATATGTGCAGAGAGGGAGGAGCGGGTATTGACAGCTTTCAAAATCTCAGCTTGAAATACTGCCTACATAAACATGAGTTTTACTGTTATTTACAGGCACGACATTACATAGATGAAGCAAAGAAAAGAGCTCACACTCTGGTCAACTCTCGTGGCCCAAAAGATTTATTTGTGGAACTGATGGGGAGGGAGGTTCCTACAGAGGAAGGCAGACGCATTGTACGCCCTATAGGCATTCAGAGCTATCTGTCCCTTCTGCTGGAGAGGTGGAGGGGGGAGGGTATGGAGAGGCTCACCTTGGAACGCTTGCAGAATGCTTTTACAAGGATTCCCCTCAGGGTGAAATGGGTCTACCTGCAGGAAATGCAATACAAGTTCCTCTGGAGAGCCTACATAACCGATAGGTGGGCTTTCAAAGCGGGATTACAGAATGATGATAAATGTAGGTGGTGTAGGTTGGAGGGGGGTACACCGCTACACACAATTTGGAAATGTTCCAAGGTGCAGTTCTTGTGGTCACAGGTTTGTTCCAGGATGGCTGGTATGCTGGCGAGGCAAGTTCCCCAACGGTTGGAAATTTGTCTCTTCCATAGTTGGGATGTGATGGGGCAATGGGTCGACCCGCAGCAAAGGTTCTTTATGGAAAGAGGTTTCCTAGTGGTGAAAAAGGTGCTGTTAGGCCGTTGGCTTGAGGGGGCTTCCCCGGGGGGGGGGGAGGGACAATGGGAGTTGGCTTTCTTGGAGCTAATGCAGATGGAAAGGCTTACAGCAAAACAACTTGGGGGGAAGCATTGGGAACACTTCACATAGCTATGGATGCCAGTTTTGAATACTCTGACCCCACAGGAGGCGCAGTAGGGTCATATACACCTAGGGGTGAAGTGAAATGATGTGTAAAAAGTAAGGGGGAAAGGAAACATATCAAAGGAAGGGAGAGGAGGGGTGGGGGGAGGGGTTGGGCGGGGAAGTAGGGGCAGGGGGGGGGGGACTGGGGGATAGTTATTGGAGTAAGTAGTGGGGTAGATATGGGTATAATGTTAGAATGAGCCGTATGCTATATTCTGGTATGCTCCTTGCAAAACTGCCCATTGAAGTTGGGATGTTGCTGTTATAAAATCAGTGTTGCTGTTAAGAAAATTTGCAGTGTACGGGAAGTTAGAATATATATAGTGTGTGTGAAATTAATAATAAAAAGATTTTAACATAGAAATACTATATTGGAAGCCCAGACCACACATCTTTCATGCTTTAAGAAAAGTGGAAGGAAGGCCAAAAACTGTGAGCATGGTTTAAAGGTGAGGTCAGAGAGGCTGTTGTAGCCAAAAAAGCATCTTTAAGGAAATGGAAAAAGGAGCCAAATAATGAAATGGGAAACAAGTCAGATGCAAGGCATTGATAAAGCACGCAAAGAGAAAATTTGAAAAAACAGCTTGCCGTGGAAGCAAAAACACATAATAAACACTTTTTCAAGCACATTCATAGCAAAAAACCTGTGTGAGAGTCATAAGAACATAAGATATGCCATACTGGGTCAGACCAAGGTCCATCAAGCACAGTATTCTGTTTCCAACAGTGGTCAATCTAGGTCATAAATACCTAGCAAGTTCCCCAAAAGACACAGGTTCCACAATGCTTGTATTGAGTCAAGCAGTGATATCCTGGGTCCCTTCAAGCAGTTGGACCATTAGAAGTTAGAGGGATAAAAGGGGTGCTAAGGAAGGTCAAAATGCCATACAGGAGAGATTGAATGAATTCTTTGCTTCGGTCTTTACTGAAAAAGTTGTAGGGAAGTTACCCATGCCTGAAATTGTATTTAAAGGTGATGTATCAGAAGAACTGAAAGAAAGATCAATAAACTGGAAAGATGTATTACAACTATTTGACAAATTGAAGAGTAGTAAATCGCCTAGACTGGATGGTATACATCCGAGAGGGTTGAAAGAACTGAAAGATGAGATTGCAGACCTTCTATTAGTAAACTGTGAACTATCATTAAAATCATTTGTAGTGGGGGGGGGGGGGGGGCGCTAGTGAGCCCGTGGAGAGATGGCTGCAGTTTAACGGGGCTCCGATCCTGGGCTCCCTTGTCGCGAACACAGCAACGGCAGTAATGATTGCCAACAATAAATTTTAAGGTCGGTAGCTCTGGGGATCATGCTTGGTGCTCCTAGCCCCTCAGTTAGTGCAGATCGGCAACTCCGCAATTTTTGAAGCTCTCACTGTCCTGCCGCGGATCCTGCCGAAGATCGGGTGAGCTGATCGCTGCTGGGAGGCTTCTGCTGATTTTGATAATCTGGTGCTGCCCTTACTTGTGTGACTACGGATCTACTAAGATGCTCCTCTGATCGGACTGTAGAGCGGGGGTGAGTCGGGGAGCCTTGCCATGCATACTTGTGTGGAGCGGAGGTGCTGTCCGGTGGTGATCGGCGGATCAGATTGTGCCTTTGAAGTTGGAGGGACTGGAGAGGAGTTGGGAGTGCCCTTGATTGATTGTCCAGCTGAGTCCTGCTGTATGTGGAGCCCTGTGTGTTGATCGCCGTTGACATGAGGTATTGGAACGCAGTGGTGGAACGCAGGGCTGAAGCTTTTTGAGCGGGAAGAGAGTGCTGCCAGTAGATGCAGGGCACTATTTGATGGTATTTTAAACAACTTTATCTGTGGACTGTCTGTGGAAAAGTTAGAGGTGCTGGCTTCTGCATTTCTCCCTGCTGTCTACCTGAGGATCTGCAAGAAGTTAAGTAATCCTGGAATGCTTTTAAAGCTTGAATGCCTGCATTGACTGAGTAGAATTCTGTATAATCAGTGACGTTAGAGCTCCATCTAGGGGCAAAGTGAGGAACTTCTGCTAATAGACCTTGCATGTTCTTGACTCAGCTCCTAGTGAAATAACTATAGCTTACGTAGGAGGGACACTGCAGAACTGGGCGGTGTGCACCCGGAAGAGGCTGGAAAAGAAATGTCTGCAAGGTCGAAAGGGCCGGAGACGAAAGAGAAATCACGTGCATCTCAAAGACTGATGGGTAAGACTGGATCACATGGCAGCTCCCTGAGGAGACAGACATTGGAAGAGTCCGGGGAGGAGACCGACATCGGAAGAGTCCGGGGAGGAGACCGACATCGGAAGAGTCCGGGGAGGAGACCGACATCGGAAGAGTCCGGGGAGGAGACCGACATTGGAAGAGTCCGGGGAGGAGACCGACATCGGAAGAGTCCGGGGAGGAGACCTTAAGTGAACTGGAGCAGGGACAAGCTCCAAGTTCTAGACAATCATTACTACAGTGCGAGCTCCAGCGTGGATTCAAGGAATTATCTACTGAATTCCAATTTATATGAGAGGAGGTGATGACCACGATTACGGAACTTCGAGGGGACATTAAGGAACTGGGTCATCGAGTGGAGGAAGTAGAAACTAAGGTGGAGGATCATACTGAAACTTTGGTGGGCTTACAGTGCACGGCAGATAGGCAGCAGTCTCAGGTACTGGAACTTACATATAAGATTGATGATACAGAGAATCGAGCCCGCAGAAACAACATGCACTTTAGGGGTATACCAGAGGCAGCAGGTGGAACAGAGGACCTGGTGGAGGTGATACGAACACTGTCCCGTGACCTTCTAACAGCGGAGGAGCTTGAGTCTCGGGGAACTAACATGGAGATTGAATGGGTGCACCGGGCACTGGGAAAGCCCCCTAATAATCAACCGAGGGATGTCATAGCCCACTTCTTGAGATATACAGATGCGGAACTCTTGCTGTGGAGAGGATGGGAGAAAAAAAACAGTTCAGTATCGGGGTGTGGCTGTGTCTTTGTACCAGGATCTCTCAACTTTCACAGTGACGTGTAGATGAGAGATGAAGCCGATCATAGAAGTGTTGAATAAAGAAGGGATTCGTTATTCATGGTCTTTTCCCTTTTGAATGAACTTTGCATTGGGGAATAAAAAAATGTCTGCAAGGACCATACTGAGGCATGGCGATCTCTTCGTCAAGCTGGCCTCGTGGAGGATAATGCACAGCCGGTCTCTGCAGCTTCCAAGCCCCAATACTTGAAGTGGAAGCAGGTGGAAAGAAAACTACACTGATTCCAGGGATGGACTGACCCTGTGTGAGTGGCAGGTATGAGAGAGATGGACCGGGCTGCAGGAAATGAACGGAGATGGCATGAGAGTGGAGCTACAAAAGTGGACAAACCTGTTACTGGGTGACCATAAGGACTCAGTGTAATGCCTAAATATTCTGTTTTTTATGTGACTGATGTTATTTTATGCCTGTTGTGGTGAAGGAGTAGCTGTTGGAAATGTATGGGGGGGCGATGGTTACTGCAGTAAGAGCGGGGAAGGGAGAAGGGGGCCCGGGAGAGGGGGGTCTTCAACTGTGGATCATCTACTCCATGACCTGTCATGATGGCAGGCAACTGGGGAGGATGGGGAGGGAGGAGGGAACTATCTGGGGGGGGGGGAGGGATCGTGTTGGAGGGGGGAGGGGTATGGGAGGGGGGTCTGCAAATCACAGAAGGGGAAGGGGGGGAAGGAGGTTCAGGGTAGGTTTCTCTTTTTTTTCTCAGGAGAGGTTCGGGAGGGAGCAGTTGGAGCAAGGCATGGGGGATTGGATATTGGGGGTTGATGGCTTGATGGAAAGGTGTTATTGAGAGTGGGGTGTGGGGAGGATGTAAATAGAGTAGGCTGAAGGTTGTTTCCTTTAATGTAAAGGGCTTCAATTCTCCTAGAAAACCATCTCTGTTGTTTAGGGAGTTGAGGACCTTGAAGGGGGGATTATAGTGTTTCTACAAGAGACACACCTTCATAGAAATAATCAGGGCTGGCTAAAATGTAAACCCTATTCTGAGGTGTGGGTAGCATCTGATGTGGTAGAAATGTGGAGTGGCCTTGCTTTTTCATCAAGCCCTATCTATAAAGATGGAAGAGGTGAGGAAGGATGGGCTGGGTCGTTGGCTTCTTATGAATGCACGATTAGATGGACACCCCATTACTTTGGCTAATATATATTTTTTATTTTTTTTTTTATTTAGACAGTTTTGTATACCGCCTTATCTTTCAATCAAAGCGGTCACAACACAATTGGGGGATACATTTAACACGCGGGGATATGAGACACATACACTAATACTTACAGGGAACATGGGCTATGGAGGGTTAAGTGGCTTGCCCAAGACCACAAGGAGCATCTGTGGGACTAGAAACCCCAGTCCTTCCGGCCCAAGGTTGCTGTCCTCTAGTGGGATTTGAACCCCCGACCTTCCGGCCTGAAGTACCTTGCCCCAACCACTAGGCTACTCCTCCCTTGTACCTAATATATATGTGCCTAATGAAGGCCAGGTGCACTTTTTTGCACGTAGCGTAGTTACTCACCTGTAACAGGTGTTCTCCAGGAGCAGCAGGAATCAGTCCTCACTTATGGGTGACGTCGGCGCCGACGGAGCCCTCGCGGAGCAATTTTCCCCAGCTTTCAAAGAAAGCCTTTGGGAATTGCAGCGCGCATGCGCGGTCGTCTTCCCGCCCGAGGGTGCCATCTTAGCCAGTCAGATGACATAGCTAAAAAAGACAGCATAAAAATTTGCAAAAAGAACATAAGCAGACGATTGCAACTCCAAGGGGAGGAGGGAGGGTAGTGAGGACTGATTCCTGCTGCTCCTGGAGAACACCTGTTACAGGTGAGTAACTACGCTTTCTCCAGGACCAAGCAGGAAGTCAGTCCTCACTTATGGGACTCCCAAGCTCAAGGCTACCGGAGATCCTAAGCACAAAAATGAGCTCCCTCTAGCTCAGCAGCACAGAAGGATAGAATCTTCGCTGAATTATCACCCACCGGTAGCCCACATCCGGGATGGAGGGTAGGAGTTGCTCAGACCTCAAAGAGATTACGGAGGACTGCCTGTCCGAAAGCACTGTCCCTACGGGACTCCCTCTCGAGACAGTAATGGACCGCAAAAGTCTGGCTCGAAGACCAAGTAGTGGCCCGGCAGATGTCTGCCAGCTGAACAGAGCGGAGGTAAGCCACTGACGTAGCCTTTGCCCGAACGCAATGAGCCGTGACTCGACTTTCTAAGGAGAGTCCGGCTGCCCCATAAGCCCAAGAGATACAGTCCGCAACCCAGATGGACAGAGTACGCTTGGAGACCGGGAGCCCCAATTTATTGGGGTCAAAAGACACAAAAAGCTGAGCAGCTTTACGGTGCTCCCGCGTACGGTCAAGGTAGAAGTTCAATGCCCTTCTACAGTCCAGGGTATGGAGGACCGTTTCAGCTCGGCTGGAGTGTGGTCTGGGAAAGAAGGTTGGAAGTACCACCTCCTGATTGATGTGAAAAGGGGAGACCACTTTAGGCAGAAATTTTGGGTGAGTCCGTAGGACTACCCTATTCTTGTAGAACCTAGTGTAAGGGGGATCAGACACGAGGGCCTGCAATTCACTTACGCGTCTAGCGGAAGTGAGGGCTATCAAGAACAGTGTTTTCCAAGACAGAAAACGGAGAGAACAGGTAGCCATAGGTTCAAAAGGCGGATAGGTGATCCGCTGCAAAACCACATTCAGGTCCCAGTCAGGCGCTGGCGGGCGCAGAGGTGGTTTAAGTAGAAGGAGACCTCGGAGAAACCTCGCTACGAGAGGGTCGCTTGAGAGAGGTCTACCGTCCACCGGCACATGATGTGCCGAAAGAGCACTGAGGTGAACTTTGACGGAGTTGGACTTAAGTCCCAGATTAGAGAGGTGTAGTAAGTACTGCAAGATCACCGACACCGGGCAGGAGAAGGGATCCTGAGACTGTTGGGTACACCAGACTGCAAAGCGACGCCATTTAAGGGCGTAGCATTTGCGGGTAGAAGGCCGTCGCGAAGCCAAGACGACCTCCTCCACCTCCGCCGGCAGGAGAAGGGGAGCAAGGACTACCCTCTCAGCAGCCAGGCCATGAGGTTGAGAGACCTGAGGTTGGGGTGCAGTAGGGACCCCTGATCCTGAGTGAGGAGATCCGGTTGTACCCCCAGAGGGATTGGATCCTCCACCGCCAGTTGCAGTAGGAGCGGAAACCACGGCTGCCTGGGCCAGCGAGGGGCCACCAGGATCATGAAGGCTTTGTCTCGGAGAACCTTGAAAAGAGTCCGAGAGACTAGCGGGATGGGAGGGAAAGCTTACAGAAGGCTCCCCGACCATGAGATCAGAAAAGCGTCCGCCGCAACCCGAAGGGGGTGTGGCTGACGAGAGCAGAAGCGAGGAAGCTGCCGGTTGTGAGGACTGGCAAAGAGATCCACCGTGGGGAGGCCCCACTTGAGGAAGAGCTTCTGAACTACCAAGGGATCCAGACGCCACTCGTGCGGCTGGAGGACCCTGCTGAGTTTGTCCGCAAGGCAATTTTCTTGGCCCGGGAGATAAACTGCCTTGAGGAGAATGCCGTGACTGACGGCCCAAGAGCAGAGCTTCTGTGCCTCCCGGCAGAGGAGGAAGGAGCCCGTGCCCCCCTGCTTGTTCACGTAGAACATGGCAACTTAATTGTCCGTCTGGACAAGGACGGACTGGTGGGAAGTCAGGTGGGAGAAGGCCTTGAGAGCTAGGCGGATCGCCCTGAGCTCCAGGAAGTTGATCTGCTGAGCAGACTCCCACGTGGTCCAGAGGCCCTGAGTACGTGCCTCTTGGCAATGTGCTCCCCAGCCCAGGAGGGATGCATCGGTGGTCAGCACCCGGGTCGGCTGAGGTGACTGGAAAGGCATTCCGAATATGAGGTTCGGCCGCCGGAGCCACCACCGGAGAGACGAGACCAGCGGCTCGGAGACGCGCACTAGGTCTGCTAGGCCGCCTGTGGCTTGACGCCACTGCTGGCGGAGACACCATTGAGCAGACCGCATATTCAGGCGGGCATTGGGGGTCACATGGACGGTGGAAGCCATATGGCCGAGTAGTCTCAGGAAGCGCCTGGCGGAGACCAGGGGCTGGCTGCGAAAGCGGTCGGCTAGGTCCATGAGCCGTTGAGCCCTGTCGAGCGGTAGGTATGCTCGCGCCTGAGGAGTGTGCAGCCTTGCGCCGATGAACTCGAGATCCTGTGAGGGGAGCAAAGTGGACTTTGCGAAGTTTATAACAAAGCCCAAGTGCTGCAGAAGAGTCACCGTGCGGCGCGTGGCGTTGGTGACCTCCCGAGCGGACGCTGCTCTGATGAGCCAGTCGTCGAGGTACGGAAAGACATAGAGGCCGTGAAGCCGGAGATGGGCCGCCACGACCGCGAGACATTTTGTGAAGACTCGCGGTGCGGAGGACAGGCCAAAGGGCAGTACTCTGTACTGGTAATGATTTCCTGCCACCACAAACCTTAGGTATTGGCGGTGGCTTGGGTGGATGAGGATGTGCGTGTAGGCATCCTTTAGATCCAAGGAGCATAGCCAATCTCCCTGCTGGAGGTAGGGCAGAAGGATTCCAAGGGTAAGCATTTTGAACTTCTCCCGCACAAGGAACTTGTTGAGGTTGCGCAAGTCCAGGATGGGTCTGAGGCCCCCTGTTCTCTTTGGTATCAGAAAATACCTGGAATAAAAGCCTTGACCTCTCAGGTGGTGTGGCACCGGTTCCACCGCCTGATCCTGCAGAAGACCTGCTAACTCCTGAAGGAGTAATTCCCTGTGCAGAGGGGGTCGCGGAGGTTCTCCCGGAAAATAGGAGGGAGGGACCTGGTGGAAGTGGAGAAGATAGCCTTCTCGCACGACTTGAAGCACCCAGGCATCTGCGGTGATGCTGGACCACCTGTGGGCGAAGTGAACCAGCCGGCCTCCGGTGCTGGGAGGAACCAGCGGGGGGGGAGAGGCTATGCTTTGCGAGTCAAAAACCCCCACCCTGCTGAGCAGGGGCTGGTGGTGCAGGCTTGGGGGCTTGCTGCCTACGGGACCCGTTACCCCGTCCCTTGGCCTGCTGGCCCTGTTGGGGAGCCGCAGGGGCCTGATAATGGGGGTATTGTTTGTAGGCAGCCGCCTTCCTCGGGTAAAAGGACTTTTTCCCCGAGCCCTTCTTTTTCTGGGAAGGGGCGGAGGTCTTCCTAGAAAGCCTGGTCCTGGTGAGAGTCTCAGTCTCAATTTGTGCAGCCTTTTCCGCCATGGGCTTGCCAAAGAGGTTCTCGCCTCGGCAGGGGACATCGACCAACTTGTCCTGCACCCAGGGCTCAAGGTCTGACGACTGAAGCCAAGCCTGTCGGCGGGCACCGATGCCGGCTGCGGCCACTCGAGCCGACGCTTCAAAGCCATCATAGGCTGCCCGGGACATGAACTTTGAGCATTCCCGAATGCCAGTGGACAAGGCCAGGAACCTCCGCAAGGGTTCCTCGGACAGACCAGCGGAGAATCCGGCTAGCTCTTTAGCCAGATCCCGGAGATACATGCCCATGTACAGCTGGTAAGTCTGGACACGACATGCGAGCATAGAGCCCTGGAAACACTTCTTACCAAGGCCATCCAGGTTACGGGCCTCCCTGCCAGGGGGCACCGAGGAGTGCATCTTCTGGCTCTTAAGACGATGCATGGCCGATTCCACTACCATGGAATGGTGTGGTAGCTGTGCCTTTTGGAAGCCAGGGCTCTTGCGGACCCGATAGATAGAATCGACCCGCTTGCTCAGGACCGGCGAGGAGGCCGGACTCTCCCACATGCGGAAGAGTAGTCGTTCCAGCATAGGAGGAACCGGTACAGTAAAGTGTTCCCTCGCGGGAGAGTCATACTGGAGGGCGTCGAGCTCTTCGGCTCGAGGCTCCTCCTCGGGATCCGCAGGGAAGGCCAAAGCCTTGGCCATATCCCTAACGAAGTCCGAGAACCGGGCATCCTCCGGGGGGGACTGCTTCCGAGGTTCGGACTCAGGTGAGTCCGAGGGGACGCACCGAGTCCGAAAAGAATCAGGTGACTCTTCCTCTTCAGACTCCCAGACCGACTCCGACGAGGAATCGGTGGGGTCGGCCCGGGCAGGGCGCGGCGCCTGCCGCCCCGACGCCGAGGGAGTCGGCGGCGGCGTCCTCGGTCCCGAACGGGTGGCCGAGGGTGACCTCGACCGAGGATCGACTCGAGTTCTCATCGACTCGAGGATCGGCTCGGTCTCCGGGGTCGACTTGGACGTCGACGTCCCGGCGGTCGGGGCAGCGGCGCCAGCGAGGCCAGCGAGCAGTGCCCGCTGCTGGTCCATGAAGGCAGACAGTCTGCTCTCCAAGGCCGTCAACCTGAGTCCCGAGCTCAGGTGACCCAGCAGCCCCCGACTCGGGCCCCGACGGCGTCGGGCCCGACGTCGGCTGTCGCGGAGGCGAGTCCAGAAGGACCACAGGACTTACCCGAGCAGGCATCTCCGACTCCAGGCGAGGTCGCTTCGGGAGGTGTTCCTTCTCCAAGGACCCGGGGCGGCTATCGGGGCTATGCGACCTGGCCCTCGCGGAACCAGGAGCGTCCACCGACGCCGCCCTCGCGGGTTTCACCGTCCGACGATGGTCCCCGGAGGGAGAACCCCGGTCGGAGGAACTCCGGCGACGGTCCGAGCTGGAGCCTTTTGACGCGGAGGCCTTCGACGAGGTCCGGGTACGGCTGGGGTCAGCGAAGATTCGATCACGCTGATGCCGCCGACTTCTCAACGCTTTTGAGGACATTTTGCCGCAGGGCCCACAGATCAGTTCCTCATGATCCGGGCCCAGGCAGCGGAGGCAAAAGTCGTGTGTGTCAGTGAGTGACATATTTCGGTCACACTGACCACAGCGCTTAAAGCCACTGGCAGCCATCGGGGGAAAAAGGGCCCCTGCGAGGTCAAAGGACCGGGCTGCCAGGGAAAATCGAAAACGAAAGCTGACAAAGTCAGAAAAACCGAAAAAAAGTGAGAGGACTCGTGACCGGCGTCGCGAGTCCGGGCGGGAAAAAGATCGGCGTCGAACCAAAGGAAAAAGGATAAAATAATGAAGAAAAATTGACTTTTTCGCGGGGACAAGACGGGGACGTCTGTAGGGCTCCGCGGAAAAAAGAAGACTGGCTAAGATGGCACCCTCGGGCGGGAAGACGACCGCGCATGCGCGCTGCAATTCCCAAAGGCTTTCTTTGAAAGCTGGGGAAAATTGCTCCGCGAGGGCTCCGTCGGCGCCGACGTCACCCATAAGTGAGGACTGACTTCCTGCTTGGTCCTGGAGAACTGAAGGTTATCTTAGCAGAGTTTGCGAAGGGCCCTCTTATTTTTGGAGGAGACTGCAATGCTCATATGGTGCCCTATTTGGATTCTACGGGGAAGAATACAGGGGAGGGAAGTGGGAGCAGCCATGCACTACGGACGTTCATGACTGATTAAGGCCTGCGGGATGTATGGAAGGATATGCACCAGGGGGAGAAAAGTTATATGTATTATTCGCCTATTCACCAGATACACACACATACTGATTATTTTTTGTTGGACCAGCGCCTGCTGGATGGGGAAGTGGAGACGGGACATGGGGCCTTGAAGTGGTTGGACCATGCTCCCTGTTGGGTCTCCTTGCCTGGGGACATGAGTGGGAGCTTGAGAAGGCCCTGGAGATTGGATGGGAGATTCTTCTGTCGAGTCCCTGCTGTGCAAGACCATCAACGATTTATACACAAATCTTTTGAGTTGAATGATTCTGGGGAAGTTGCATTGCCGGTGGTGTGGGATGCTTTCAAGACCACGGTGAGGGGACGCCTGTTGGCCAAGGCGGCTCGAGCCAGGAAAGCCTAGATGCGGAAGTCACAACACCTGGAGAAGAAAGCCCGATGTTTGCAATTAGAACATGCATGGACTGGCTCTAATTGGATTTGGTGTCAATGGCGGGAGATAAGGGCCCGATTAGATGCTCTCGTGCAGAGGGAGTTGGATAATATGCATCATAAGCTGAGACAGACTTTTTATGAGCAGGGGAATAAGGTGGGATGATCTCTTGCTGTTCGACTCCAGCAGCAGCATACTACATGAGAGGTGCGTGAGATTCGGGATCCGGGGGGGGGGGGGGGGGAATTTGCAGGTGACGTCCCGGGAGATATGAGACGTGTTAGCGGATTATTTGGCGAACCTGAACAAGGCTGATCCCTTTGATGCATCCCAAGAGAATGATTATTTACATGATATCTCTTTGCCACAATTGAATGATCGGGACACGGAACAGCTCGAGGCTGAAATTACAGCACAAGAAGTGGATGGGGCAGTTCAGCATTTGAGGAATGGGAGGGCACCGGGCGGTGACGGGTTCCCCTCGGAGTATTATAAGCGATACAGTGCTCAATTATTACCCAACCTTGGCGGTGCTCTTCAATGCGGTGTTACAAGGGGTGTCTTTACCTGTCACACAAAGGGAAGCTGTCATAATAGTGATACCTAAGCCAGGTAAGCCTGCTCAAGAGGCGGCTTCTTACCGACCCATCTCTTTGTTAAATACTGATGTTAAAATATTGGCTTCTGTCTTGGCAGCTAGATTAAATCGGGTCCTTCCTGATCTGGTGCATCCTGACAAGGTCGGATTTGTGCCTGGTCGTCAGGCTGCGGATAACGTTCGGCAAATGTTACAGGTGATACATGCTGGGCGTCAGGGTTCACAGTCGGCACTGCCAGTGGGTGTGGATGCCGAGAAGGCATTTCACCGGGTTGGCTGGGGTTTCCTGTTTCAGGTTTTGGATAAGATGAGGTTTGGCCCTAGCTTTACGAGTTGGGTGCATGGTCTGTATCAGGGGCTCAGAGCTCATGTACGAGTTAATGGGGGCCAATCGAAGAGTTTCGCGCTAGAGAGGGAAACTCGGCAGGGGTGCCCCGCTGTCACCACTACTGTTTGCATTGGTGATGGAGCCTCTGGAACAAAGCTTTCGCGAGTGCCCAGATGTAACTGGAGTGAGGGTGGGTACTCGGGAATACAAAATAGCACTCTTTGCAGATGATATAATACTATCTTTGACTAATCCTGCGACATAAGAACATAAGATATGCCATACTGGGTCAGACCAAGGTCCATCAAGCCCAGTATCCTGTTTCCAGCAGTGGCCAATCTAGGTCATACGTACCTAGCAGTTTTCCCAAAGGACACAGGTTCCAAAATGCTTGTACTGGATCAAGCATTGATATCCTGGGTCCCTTCTTAATAATGGTTTATGGACCTTTCCTCCAAGAACTTGTCCAAACCTATTTTAACCCAGCTACACTAACAGCCTTTACTACATCCTCCAGTAACAAATTCCAGAGTTTGATTACACGTTGAGTGGAAAAATATTTTCTTTTATTAGTCTTAAATAGTTTACCCTGTAGCTTCATTGCATGTCCCCCTAGTCTTTCTATATTCTGATAACGTAAACAATCAATCTACGTTTACCCGTTCATTAATTTATAGACTTCTATCATATCTCCCCCTCAGCCGTCTCTTTTCCAGGTTAAAGAGCCCTAACCTTTTTAGCCTTTCTCCATAGGAGTATCCTTCCATCCCCTTTACCATTTTGGTGGCTCTTCTCTGAACCTTTTCTAATAACGCTATATCCTTTTTAAGATACAGCGACCAGAATTGCACACAATATTCAAGGTGTGGTCTCACCATGGAACGATATAGAGGCATTATAATATCTTTTGTTTTATTTTCCATTCCTTTCCTTATGATACCTAGCATTCTATTTGCTCTCTTGGCCGCCGTTGCACACTGGGCTGAGGGTTTTAACATGTTATCCACAATGACACCTAAATATTTTTCCTGGGTGGTGGTTCTTAATGTGGAACCTTGCATTGTGTAACCATAGTTTGGGTTGTTCTTCCCTAGGTGCATAACTTTGCACTTATTTAGCTTATTTTATTTAGCTGTATTTATATCCCGCTTTTCACCGGGTCAAAGCGGTCAATTGGGGGATACATTTAACACGAGGGGATATGAGACACATACGCTAATACTTACAGGGAACATGGGCAATGGAGGGTTAAGTGGCTTGCCCAAGACCACAGTTCTGGAACTTGTCCACATTAAATTTCATCTGCCATTTTGATGCCCAGTCTTCCAATTTATCAAGATCCTCTTGCAATTTTCCACAATCCTCTTGGGTTTTAACAACTTTAAATAGTTTTGTGTCATCTGCAAATTTGATAACCTCACTCGTTATTCCACTTTCCAGGTCAATTATGAATATGTCAAAAAGCAGCGGACCCAGCACAGATCCCTGGGGTACACCACTATTCACCTTTCTCCATTGGGAAATTGGCCATTTAGCCCAACCCTCTGCTATCTATCTTTTAACCAGTTCCTGATCCACAGTAGAGCACAGTTACTTACCTGTAACAGGTGATCTCTGGGAACAGCAGGAATTAGTCCTCACATATGGGTACGTCGGTACCGACGCAGCCTGTGCGGGAATGCTCCCCAGCTTCCCAAAAAGGAAAGCTTTTGGGAGCATCCCACAGCGCATGCGCGCTGCCTTCCCGCCTTTCCTAACCAACTCTCCTCAGTTCGAGTTTAAAGCTGAGACAATAGAGAGAGAGAGGAAAGGAAAGAGAGAGAGAGATACAACTCCTAGGGGAGGTGGGAGGGTTGTGAGGACTAATTCCTGCTGTTCCCAGAGATCACCTGTTACAGGTAAGTAACTGTGCTATCTCCAGGAACAAGCAGGAATGAGTCCTCACATATGGGGGACTCCCTAGCTAAGATGCCTGGGAGATCCCCAAGGGTATGAGACCCTGAAGGGTTCCTCGTCTTCCTATGGATCTCAGGCATCCATTCAGGGAAGGAGGGCAGGAGTTGTTCAAGAATGGAACAGGTGTCTGAGGACAGCCTGACCAAACAAGGCATCCCGGCGGGAGTCTTTGTCCAAACAGTAATGGGCTGTGAAGGTATGAACCGAGGCCCAGGTGGCTGCTTGACAGATCTGATCGATGGACACAGAATGAAGATGAGCCATAGAGGTGGCCATGGCCCTCACATTGAGAGCTGTGACATGGCCTTCCAGAGAAAGGTTCTTACTCTGGTAAGCAAAAAAAATATACTGAGCAATCCAATTGGACAGTGTTCTTTTGGAGACTGGAAGTCCTAAATGGGAAGGACCAAAAGCAACAAAAAGCTGGGAAGACTTTCTATGTTGCTGTGTCCTGTGCAAGTAAAAGGCAAGAGCTCTTTTACAATCTAGAGTATGAAGGTTCCTCTCTGCATTGGATGCATGAGGAGCTGGAAAAAAGACAGGTAAATATACCTCTTGATTAAGATGAAAAGATGAGACCACTTTAGGCATAAAGTGAGGATTTTTCCTAAGGACTACCTTATCATGATGGAACCTTGTATAAGGTGGGTTAGCCACTAAGGCCTGTAGTTCACTGATGCGGCGAGCAGAAGTGATTGCAATAAGGAAAATAACCTTCCAGGAAAGAAATTTCAAGGAGGTAGTGGCTAAGGGTTCAAAGGGTGGCTTCATAAGCTGACCAAGAACCAAGTTTAAGTCCCATGCCACCGGAGGAGGTCGAATGGGAGGTTTAGTTAAAGTTAGGCCTCTCATGAATCTTGCAATAAGAGGATGAGAGGAAATAGGTTGTCCATTGAGAGGCTTAAGGGATGCTGCAATAGCACTCAAATGGACTCTTACTGAATTCGTTTTAAGGCCTGCATTGGAGAGATGCAGGAGATATTCCAATAGAGAATTTAAAGGTAGTGCTAGAGGGTCAAGACCCTTTTGAGCACACCAAATGGAAAATCTTTTCCACTTAAAAGCATAGGAACGCATAGTGGAAGGTTTTCTGGAAGCATGGAGGATATCCTTCACTTGCTGAGAAAGATTGAAGTCTTGAAGGTCTAGGCCTTCAGTAACCAAGCTCTGAGGTGAAGGGACTTGGGGTTTGGGTGCCACAAAGTCCCCTCCTCCTGAGACAGAAGATCTGGAGCAGCTCCCAAGTCCAGGGAGGGGGCTTGGGAGAGATGCAGAAGTAGAGGGTACCACACTTGGCGTGGCCAGCGTGGAGCTATGAGGATCATAGATCCTTGGTCCCTCTGAAGTTTGAACAGGGTCTTGGGAATCAAAGGAATGGGTGGAAAGGCATACAGGAAGCCCTGACCCCAATGAAGGAGGAAGGAATCCTTGGCCTGAGCTCCCTGACACGGAATTCTGGAACAGAACCGGGGAAGTTTGGCATTCCACGGACTTGCAAAGAGGTCTATGTCCGGGGTTCCCCATTCCTGGAAGATTCTGAGTACCTGATCCATGTGCAGGGACCATTCGTGTGGAATCAGAACTCGACTGAGTCTGTCTGCCCAAGAGTTTTGGATTCCTGGGAGGTATACTGCCAGGAGATGGATTTGATGCTCTCTGGCGAAGGCCACAATCTTAGAGCTTCGTTGCAAAGCGACAGAGAGCCAGTTCCTCCTTGCTTGTTTATGTAAAACATGGCTACTTGATTGTCCGTATGAATGAGGACTGTCTTGCAGCTGAGGAGGGTATGGAAGACCTTGAGAGCTAGGAACACTGCTCGAAGTTCCAAGTGGTTGATATGAAGAGAGGTCTCCTGTGGGGACCAAGTGCCTTGGGTGGAGAGGTCTTGTAGATGAGCTCCCCAACCTGTTTGGGAGGCATCTGTTCTGAGGGTTGCTTGGAGCAACAACTGTTGGAAGGGGGACCCCAGCAACAGATTTTGAGTGGACATCCACCATTGGAGAGACCAAAAGAGACGTTTGGAGGTTGCTATTTGGTCTGAGAGAGCTCCTGATGCTTGAGTCCACTGTGTGGACAAAGTCCATTGAGCTGCTCTCATGTGTAGGCGAGCATAGGGTACCAAATGCACTGTGGAAGCCATGTGGCCTAGTAGTTGTAGCATCTCCCGGGCAGTTAAGTGACTCTTTGACTGAATCTGGGAGGCTAACTGCACTAGACATTGACAATGGGCCTGAGGAAGGTAGACCCTTGCAGTAGTGGTATCCAACCAGGCCCCTATGAATTCTAGGGACTGAGTAGGGGTGAGCTGAGACTTTGGGAGGTTTACCACAAGTCCCCGATACTGCAGAATGCGCCTTGTGCGGTCCAGGGAAATCTGGGCTTCTGACTGAGATGGAGCTCGGATGAGCCAGTCGTCCAGGTATGGGAAGACAAATATTCCCAGAGTGCGTAGAAATGCAACAACTATTGCCATGCATTTGGTGAACACTCTTGGAGCAGAGGCTAGACCGAAAGGAAGCACTCTGTATTGGTAATGTTTTCCCTGGAACAGAAAACGTAGGAATTTTCTGTGAGATGGATGGATGAGTATATGTGTGTACGCATCCTTGAGATCTAGAGAACAAAGCCAATCCTGATTCTGCAGGTATGGAAGGAGGGTGTCTAGAGAAAGCATCTTGAACTTCTCCTTGCATAGGAATTTGTTCAATTCCCTGAGATCTAAAATGGGTCTGTATCCCCCTGTTTTCTTTGGAATGAGAAAATAGGGGGAGTAAAACCCTGACCCCTGTTGAAGAAGAGGAACTTCTTCTATGGCCCTCTGGGCCAGAAGGGTAGTCACCTCCTGATCCAGAAGGTCGAGGAGGCATGTGAGAGAATTGAAGTGTCTCACCATGGTGTAGGGAGGAAGGTCTGAGAAATAAAGTTTGTAGCCCTCTCTTATGATGGAGAGGGTCCACTGCTCTGATGTGATTTGCTCCCATCTGGGAGCAAAATGAGCTAACCTTCCTGGAATGGTGAGAGGCTCTGGTTGTTGTAGAGCCAGAAAGGTTAAGTTCTCTAGTATCACGTCAAAAACCCTGAGGGGGTTGGGACTGCTGGGTTGTAGCAGCCCCTGCAGGTTTAGGCCTGGCCTGTTTAGGTTGCTGACGCTTAGTAGCAAAGCGACCTGTAGAAGATTGTTGGCCAGAAGTGGAAGGAAATCTGCTCTTTTTGTAAAAAGACTTTTTGAAAGATTTTTTCTTGGCTGGAATGGAGGTAGACTTGGAAAGTCTATCCAGAGCAGCATTTTCTGCATCCATTTGAGTGGCTTTAATTTGCCACTCCTTGCCAAATAGATTCTCACCTGTACAGGGCAGATTTCCTAAGCCATCCTGAACCCAGGGTTCTAGATCAGAAGCCTGGAGCCAAGTAATTCTGCGAGCAGCTATAGCAATGCCTGAGGCTCTGCAGGCACCTTCAAAAGAGTCAAAGGCTGCCCTGTTGGAAAACTTTGAAATGTCTTGAGTATGCTTAAGCCAAAGAAGGAACTCATCCCTTTTATCCTCTGGAATAAAAGGGAGAAAGTTGCGCAGTTTTTGTGCTACTTCCTTCAGAAACATACCCATATAAAGGCTATATGAATTGATTCTGGCAATAAGCATGCTGGCTTGGAAGATTTTCCTACCAAAAGCATCCACGGTCCTGCATTCTCTTCCTGGAGGAGTAGAAGAGTGTCTTTTGGTACTCTTTATCCTTTTCATAGCTGACTGCACCACAATGGAGTGGTGAGGAAGCTGAGTTTTTTGAAATCCAGGAGAAGGAGGGACACGGTACATAGTGTCCAATCGGCGAGAATGTGGAGAAAGGGTGAGAGGAGTTTCCCATAAGTCAATCATGTGTTCCTGAAGGATTTCATGAATTGGCAAGGTGACTGCCTCTCTGGGAACCTTAGAGTATCCCAAAATATCTAATTTTTTTGCTCTAGGCTCTGTTTCAGAGGTTACTGAAATAGAGAGTCCTTTAGCCACTTCTATTATGAAGTCCTGAAAGGACAAATCCTCTGGGGGAGACATTCTCCTCTTTGGAGAAGTGGGCTCCTCAGGAAGGGTGATGGATACTTCAGGAGACTCATCCGATGAATCAGAATCATCAGAGAAATCGAAGTATCGTCTGTTCGATTCCAGCGATCGATAGGCTTATCGATCGGTACCGACATCGGGCGTCCCCGGTACCGGATCGGTACCGAGAAAGGGCCCTGGACAGGGAGCCGAAATCGGTATCCTGGCCGATGTAGTCGGTACCGGTATCGGTAATGGTACCGGTACGGACAACGGAACTTGTTGCGGTACCGCCGGCGTCGCAGCCTTAATGAAAGCCATTATAGCCTGCTGCATGGATTGAACAGTGTGATCCATGGACCCAACGACTGCCTGGATGTCGGTACCGGGAGATTGTGCCGGTACCCCAGAGCAGTTTAACAGGTGATCGGTTGAGGCCGTGCCATCGATGTCAACCTGTAACCCTATAGAAGGAGCTTTGGAAGCCGGAGCTTCCCGCCGGGGTTGTTTGGCTGGGGCAGGATCCTCGAGGGCAAGCCCGGAGGCATCTCGATGCTTAGAGGGAGATTTGCCCTTCGAGAACCTGCTAAGAGTAGGAAGGCCTGGAAGATGTCGATGCCACCGCTGGTGCATCCGTGGGAAACAGCACATGGAGCTTGGCTGCTCTGTTCTGTAACCCTCGTTTAGACATTAAAGAGCAGGACTGGCAATCTGGGATGGAGTGTTCAGGCCCCAAAAATTTAAGACACCATTCATGGGTATCTGTAACAGAAATTGTACCGCTACACTTAGTGCATTTTTTGAACCCGGAGGCTGGTTTTTCCATAAGGGAAAAATTTCTTGTGGGCCTGGAGGCCTAAGAAGAAAAATACACCAAGTGGGGAAAAAGATATATATATATTTTTTTTTTTAAAAGAAAAGAAAAGACCGGCGGTACCGGTCCAGCGTCGGGGAGGCAGACACGCAACCAAAGAAATAAATTAAAATAAAGAACTTCCTCAGCGGTGACAGGAACACGACCTGCTGGCTCAGCGGAAAAGAAGAACTGAGGAGAGTTGGTTAGGAAAGGCGGGAAGGCAGCGCGCAGGCGCTGTGGGATGCTCCCAAAAGCTTTCCTTTTTGGGAAGCTATGGAGCGTTCCCGCGCAGGCTCTGTCGGTACCGACGTACCCATATGTGAGGACTCATTCCTGCTTGTTCCTGGAGATCAAATTCCAGTTTGATTACACGTTGAGTGAAAAAATATTTTCTTTTATTAGTCTTAAATAGTTTACCCTGTAGCTTCATTGCATGTCCCCTAGTCTTTCTATATTCTGATAAGGTAAACAATCGATCTACGTTTACCCGTTCCACTCCGTTCATTAATTTATAGACTTCTATCATATCTCCCCTCAGCCGTCTCTTTTCCAGGTTAAAGAACCCTAACCTTTTTAGCCTTTCTTCATAGGAGTATCCTTCCATCCCCTTTACCATTTTGGTGGCTCTTCTCTGAACCTTTTCTAAAATCGCTATATCCTTTTTAAGATACGGCGACCAGAATTGCACACAATATTCAAGGTGCGGTCTCACCATCGAACGATATAGAGGCATTATAATATCTTTTGTTTTATTTTCCATTCCTTTCCTTATCATACCTAGCATTCTATTTGCTCTCTTGGCCGCCGCTGCACACTGGGCCCAGGGTTTTAACATGGTATCCACAATGACGCCTAAATCTTTTTCCTGGGTGGTGGTTCCTAATGTGGAACCTTGCATCGTGTAACCATAGTTTGGGTTGTTCTTCCCTAGGTGCATAACCTTGCACTTGTCCACATTAAATTTCATCTGCCATTTTGATGCCCAGTCTTCCAATTTATCAAGATCCTCTTGCAATTTTCCACAATCCTCTTGGGTTTTAACAACTTTAAATAGTTTTGTGTCATCTGCAAATTTGATAACCTCACTCGTTATTCCACTTTCCAGGTTATTTATGAATATGTCAAAAAGCAGCGGATCCAGCACAGATCCCTGGGGTACACCACTATTCACCTTTCTCCATTGGGAAAATTGGCCATTTAGCCCTACCCTCTGCTTTCTATCTTTTAACCAGTTCCTGATCCACAATAGTACACTGCCTCCTATCCCATGACTCTTTAGTTTTGCCAAAAGTCTCTCATGAGGGACCTTGTCAAAGGCTTTCTGAAAGTCCAGATACACAATATCAACCGACTCACCTTTGTCCACCTGATTATTCACTCCTTCAAAAAAACAACAGATTAGTCTAAAGCCATGTTGGCTGTCTCCCATTAGGTCATGACTATCTACATGCTGAGTAATTTTATTCTTTATGATGGTTTCTACCATTTTTCCCGGTACTGATGTCAGGCTCACCGGTCTGTAGTCTCCCGGATCACCCCTGGAACCTTTTTTAAAAATTGGTGTTACATTGGCTATCCTCCAATCTTCAGGTATTAGAGATGATTTTAATGATAGTTCACAGATTACTAATAGCAGATCTGCAATCTCGTATTTCAGTTCTTTCAACACCCTTGGATGTATACCATCCGGCCCAGGTGATTTGCTACTCTTCAGTTTATCTAACAGTTGTAATACATCTTCCCGATGTATCGATATTTCCTTCAATTCTTCCGCACCTTTAAATACCTTATACCACGATCTCAATTGCCATCGATATATCACAGAAACGGCATTGAAGTTGTCTTGCAATCAGACCTATTAATTCCCTTAAGCTAGTTCCCGTTTAAGTTTCAGCACACAGGTATGATTTTGGCTCTGTCTGTAGTTAATTCAATATATATGATCTTTTGAATACACTCTAATCTGCTCGAGCCATGCATTACTATCTGCCTTTCTTTTCAAAATAAAGAATAGCCCTTTCCACCTCCTTCCTCTTTTTTAAAGAAATTTTCATGCTTTTGAAATTAATTGTATAATATTTAATCTATTCTAGTCATGTAATATTTAATATACTTCCCTTAGCCGCACCAATCACTGGTTCTGTCATGTGTGATTTCATGCTAATAAGTTCATTTTTGGCGCAAAATCCTAGCGCTTAAAAGACGCTGTCTGAATGTGGTTTTTAAGAAGCGGCTGTCAGAATATTTCTCTGTCCATTACAGCATTTATAAAAGTACATCTGGTTTATACAACCCTTGGGTAAGTGGATGCTTTTAATGCAGTTGATTCAAAAGCCTTTATTCTGTAAAAAAATTACCTGCATATAATTAGAGCCCTACACCACAGTTTCAATTGCCATCAGTATATAAAACAAAAACAGCATCACAATTGTCTTCCGAATCCCTTAAGATAGCTTTTGTCTAAATCTCAACATGAAGGCAATATTGTGGCTTCGTTTTCAACAATTCTTGAAGTTCAACTCAGTTTACAATTTTTGAATCCTCTTCCTTTCTGAATACATGACAGCAAACATAGTATCTGGGTATATGATACATTTCCCAAGGGTAGACATTGTTAGAATGCAGCCGTGCAAGGGCAGCGTTTTGTCTACATGTTTTACTGCCATAGCACTCCATATTTTAATACATTATCTTTGTTTATGTGCAGCGAGCCCCCGTTACCATGCCTGTACAGTTAACTATTAAAATATAAATATAAAATCAATAAATCTGTTACATTAAAATCGATTACATTTAAAAGAAGAGATTGACACGCTCAATATTAGGAAGGAAGGAAGAAGAGGAGATGAGGAGGACAAGGGAGCATACTTACAAAGGGCACCCTGTGTGGAGGTAGCCTTTAAAAAGACACCAGTCAATCCAAAGCTCAGAGGCTAAAATATATACAAAACATGGTATTATGTAATTGTACAGTCTTATTTCAGGGGGACAGCTGGAATTCCAGTAAGTTGAACATAAAAGTGTAAAGCTCCTGCCTCGAGTAAAAATTGAGCTTTACACTTTTATGTTCAACTTACTGGAATTCCAGCTGTCCCCCTGAAATAAGACTGTACAATTACATAATACCATGTTTTGTATATATTTTAGCCTCTGAGCTTTGGATTGACTGGTGTCTTTTTAAAGGCTACCTCCACACAGGGTGCCCTTTATAAGTATGCTCCCTTGTCCTCCTCATCTCCTCTTCTTCCTTCCTTCCTAATATTGAGCGTGTCAATCTCTTCTTTTAAATGTAATCGATTTTAATGTAACAGATTTATTGATTTTATATTTATATTTTAATAGTTAACTGTATTTCACTTTATTTTCAAGTTTCATTGTAAACCGCTTTGATTTCCGAAAGGCGGTATATAAGTTCAATTAATTAATTAATTAAACAAATAAATAAATAAAATAAAATAAATATTAACATTTCTATACCGCGATTTCCAGACGATCAATCACGGTTTACAGGTAACAACAACTTGGGTAATATGGTATAATATGCAATTAACTAAATACATATACAGTATAATAGATATTCATGTCTGTTCACCACTTGTTTAATTGTCATGTTCACATTTATGTTCTTACATGTTTAATTGTTATTTTATTATTTAGCAATATCATCATCTATTTATTTATTTATATACTCTTTGTGCATATATATGCTTTTGTTTTATTATTATTACCATACATATTTTATTTCTTATTTATTGTACATACTATTTATTTTATAATTTTTCTGTTTTATGATGCATACCCCCCCAAAGGTGGCATGTTGCCGAAACGCGTAGAGGTTTTTCTCATTAATAAAAAGCACCTGTGACCTCATTTCGTCCCTCGCTAGTTGTTTCCAAATCACATGATGGGGCATGTTTACTAAGCCCCATGCTAGTAATACAAGTCTGGCCACATTACTAACGTGGAGCACCATGCTAGATGCAAGAGGGCAGGGACAACCATGTTCCTGGATTTAGCACGGCTCTCTGCATTAATGCCGCCATGGGAAGCAAGTACCACCAACCATTTTACTGCTCTCCACCAAATGCCAGCAGCGCGGACTTTCAAGGCCACGCTAGCCCATGCCTCACCCAGGTGCCACCCAGATGTGTGCTGCCTAGGTAGCACATGTTTTTTTAGCATGGTACCAAAAACACATGCCATCTCCACACTACCTGGATAGCAGATAGGAGCAAGTTTACTAAAGCTTTAGTAAACATGCCCCTTTGATTTTTACTCATCTAATAATGATGATATTCTGATGATTCCTCCAATGAACAATGGCTCCAGAAATATTTGGAAGATGTGTTTCCTATACAGAAAGCACTAGACTAATTTGCTGAAAGCCTATGCGAACTACTGTATCCCCTTGCTTTACAGCAAATCAAAATATCTAATGGAAGAAATAAGTAAGATCACATTTCAAAATGTGTTCAGAGTTATTTGATCGCCACTTCAAGAGTTCAAACAATATTAGTAAAGCCCTGTTCCCCCAACTAGAGAAGTCAATTTCCTAAAACAAACAAGTTCTGCACACAGCAGTGGCCTTACCACAAAGGACTCCAGCCAGGAGACGAGCTGACGCAGACAAGGTTCCAGGCAGCTCTGATTGCGCTTCACCTTCTGCAGGGAAGTGTCTTTCAGGATCTGCAGAAGGAACAAGATACAGACCATGAAGGGAGATTCTAAGGAACAATCAAAAAGCAAACAAAGTATGAAGGGTTTCTCAAAAGACTAATCTTTTTCCAGTATGTAGACTATAAGAAGTCTCTCTAGGGAAGGGATATATTCCAGCAGAAGTACAGGGTCTCTATCAGGGATTACTCTTCCAGAAAGTCAGAGTATGTGGTCACTCCAAAGGATGATGCCTCACAGTTCCACCTAAATTTGTATTAAGCCTATTATACAGAAGACAAATCCTTCCACAGCTTGACAAAACAGAATTCCCCCCATCCTCTAGTTCCAAAAAGCCAAAAAAAGGAGATGAAGGATCTCTCTTTACAGGGACAAGCAGCTATATATAGCATATAAAATAAAGCCGTGATAGCACATACTGACTGGCAAAGAAAAATAGTTCAACGTGTTTTGGTGTGCGCAGTTCAGATGAAGGACTGAAGCTATCTTGTCTAGTTTGTGCCAAGACAGTTTTTCATGGGGGTCACATCTCCAGATGATTTCTTTTATCCATACCATGACAGTAATCAATTGAACTCTTAAGTCAGAGTACGATCTCTAAAATTTACCGCTTTGTTTAATATGTGTGCTATGCCATAAAGAGCTTCCTTCTGGAACACACAGAGGGTAATATATAAAGACAACATATCAAGGCACACTTGAATATTCATTTTGATTAGACTGGTAGTGGGGCTCAGACAACAGGAACTGTTTCTGTATTTTCCTGTCAGTTTCTTGGCACTTGAAATACTTGTCCCTCTCCATATTTTGGTACTAATATTTATTTTTTTCAACCTTTATTATCATGTCCATATTCCAAACAGTTTACACATACCAATCATCTTAACTTTATGCAATACCAGAGCCCGACTCTCCTCCAGGATCCCACTGTATAATTCTCTCTGTTGCCTACCCATCCAACTTTTTTGAATACTGTCTAATGAGATCCCATGTTGTGTTCACTTTATCTCGCCTTCAATTGAAAATATGCACTCAACATTTTCCATTTATCATTCTGTAATACAAAAGAACCCCTTCTTATATCAATGAGCTTTTCCATTTTACAAATATACATCAATGGAACTTGCCACTTTTCCGTACTGGGTATTATCTTCCAATGAGACGCAATTTCACACCCTGCTGCCACCATTGCCATCCTAATTACCCTTCTCCCATCACCCAGTTTGGATAAATGCTCAACAGCCATCTGGCATGCAATGCAATGTGTGCCTTCGAGTCAATGCTGACTCCTGGCGACCCAGACTCTAGGTTTTCTTCGCATGGTATGACTGGAAGTAGATTGCCCGGCCTTTCCTTTGTGAAGTGAGTTTATAGCCCTTGGTATTCCAAGGTGGTCATCCATCCAAGTACTAGCCAGGCCCGACCCTGCTTAGCTTCAGAGATAAGCCAAGAGCAGGTTCATTCAGGACAATTGATTCCTTAATAATGATCATTTCCCAAAATTGCTTTATAAAATGGTAGTTCTACCATATATGTATAAAATCTCCTCCTGTCTACACATCCCCTGCTGCATGAATCTTCCATCAAAGGGAACTTTGTTTCAACCGATCTGGCATGTAGTTATCTGTATATCTTATACAGTGCATTGCAAAAGTATTCATCTGTGTTTGTCCTGTTTTGTCACATTACAACCTGGAATTAAAATGGAGCTTTGGGGGTTAGCACCATGTGATATACACAACATGCATACGACTTTGAAGATGCAAAATATCCTTTATTGTGACACAAACAATAATTAACACAAAAAAATGAAAGCAGGAGGGTGCATGTGTATTTACCCCCAAAGTCAATATGTTGTAAAGCCACCTTTTGTTGCAATTACAGCTCAAAGTCTCTTGAGGTATGTCTCCATTAGCTTAGCATATCTAGCCACTGGGATTTTCACCCATTCCTTATGGCAAAACTGCTCAAACTCCACGTTAGATGGGTTGCGTTGGTGTACAACAATCTGCAAGTCATGGCACAGATTCTCAATTGGATTGAGGTATGGGCTTTGACTAGGCCATTCCAAGACGTTTAAATGTTTCCCTTTAAACCAGCTTTAACAGTGTGTTTAATATCATTGTACTGCTGGAAAGTGAACCTTTGTCCTACCCTCAAATATCTGGCAGACTGAAACATGGTGTTTCCTATGATGGCCAAACAGTTCAATTTTTGTCTCATCTGACAAGAGAACCTTCTTCCATATGTTTGGGGGGGTCCGCCACATGCTGTTGTGCACACGCCAAACGTATTTTCTTATTTTTTTTCTTTAAGCAATAGCTTTTTTTCCAGCCACTTTTCCATAAAACCCCACTCTGTGGAGTGTATGGCTTAAAGTGGTCCTATGGACAGATACTCCCATCTCCGCTGTGGATCTTTTCAGCTCCTTCAGTGTTATCCTTGGTGTCTATGTAGCATCTCTGATTAATGCCCTCCTTGCCCAGTCTTGCCCAGTGAGTTTTGGTGGGTGGCCTTCTCTTGTCAGGTTTGTAGTGGTGTCATATTCTTTCTATTTTGTTATAATGGATTTAATGGTGGTCCGTTGGATATTCGGAATTTGGGATATATGTTTGTAACGCAACCTGATCTATACGTCTCCACATCTTTGTCTCTGACCTGTTTGGAGTGCTCCTTGGTCTTCATGTTGCTTGCTTAGTGGTGTTGCAGAGCCAGGGGCCTTTCAGAACAGGTATATTATTACAGGCATCATGTGACAGATCATGTGACACTGATTGCACATAGGTGGACCCTTTTCAACTACTTATGTGACTTCTGAGGTTAATTGGTTGGACCAGATCTTATTTAGGGGTTTCATAGCAAAAGGGATGAATACATATGCACTCACAACTTTTCAGTTTTTACTTGTTTTATTGTCATTTCAATTCACCAATTTGGCCTATATTGTTAGGTCTATTACCTAACATCCAATGAACCTCCATTTTCATTCCAGGTTGTATGTAATGCGACAAAACAGGACAAAAACCAAGGGGATGAATACTTTTGCAAGGCACTGTATGCGGTTTTTTTTTATAAGAATACTTATAGAAACTTAGTCTCCAGCTCATCAGCCTTTTTCCTCACCTCATTTTTCAGTACAGTACAGGACATATATGAAATCCTCCAACTTATACTCCTCCCGAAGTTCCTCAAAGAGGATAGCCTTCCCCCAAATCAATCACTTGCCCTAAATGCTCAAAACCAAACTCCACCCTGTTCCCTGCCTTTAATAAATTTCTGTTGGAACTGAATTGGCGTAAGCAAAAATCGCCCCATTTCCAACCCCTTCCATCTCAAAACCTCTCATCTTTCCTTATTTCCTCCAAATTAAAAGTCCTCCCCTTTTTAGTCAAGGTATGAATTTTAGTTTAATCCCTTCCAATCCCTCTTGTTCCACTTTCACTGATGACTTTCCCTCCCCCGCCTCCCAGTCTAACATGTTTTAACTGTGCCACCAGATAGTGCTGTTTACAATTAGGAACAGCCAAACCACCTTCCTCTTTTTGCTTACATAATATAGTTCATGCCACTCTGTTTCTTATGTTCAAATAAAAATTTGGCAATAACGCTCTGCAATTTTTCCAGTTCCCCCCCCCCCTGGGATTTCAATTGGTAATGATTGAAATAGGAACAACAAATGTGGCATCATATTCATTTTCACCATCATAATTCTTACCCATTGGGATAAGAAAACCCCAAGCCATTTATCCATATGCCTCTCAAGAGCCCTGATCAATTTCTTATAATAAAGATCAGGAGGGAGGAGTGGCCTAGTGGTTGGGGCAAGGTACTACAGGCCGGAAGGTTGGTGGTTCAAATCCCACTAGAGGACAGCAACCTTGGGCCGGAAGGACTGGGGTTTCTAGTCCCACAGGTGCTCCTTGTGGTCTTGAGCAAGCCACTTAACCCTCCATTGCCCATGTTCCCTGTAAGTATTAGTGTATATGTCTCATATCCCCTTGTGTTAAATGTATCCCTCAACCGCTTTGACCCGGTGAAAAGCGGGATATAAATGCAGCTAAATAAATAAATAAATCACACAAAGCCTTTTAATCCGTCCCAATCTGAATACCTCGGTACCTTATGCTATCTCAAACCCCCTCCCCCCCCCCCCATAAAAGGAAGCCCCTCCTTTAGTGTCGTGCTTCCTCTGCCTCCAAAGATACATTGAATGCTTCAGTCTTGTCCCTATATATTTTGAAACCCGCTAACCCCTCTAATCTCTTTAATTCTTTCATAATTACACAGGTCTGCGACTAAAAAGCTGTTTGATTATTTTCATCTAATTTCCATGTATTTTGGTGTGCTGAAAACAAATAAAATATTGAAAGAACTTCTAGATGTCATGATTTGCCACAACATGCAAAATTGTCTTCAAATTTATCAATTTTTTTTTTCAAATTACTATTAATTAATTCAAATTACTATTAATTAATTCACATAAGGCATTTAAGATATAAAATGCCAAAAAAAACCTTAAAGGGGTTGTCCGAGTTATGTAAAAAAAAAAATAGCACTGTAAATCTGATGGTCAGCAATATATACATAAGCTAAGCAAGTTTTAAGTCCGTGCTTCTAATGGTAGAAGGTGTTAATCTTTCCTGAAAAATCCAGTGGGAGGGAGACACAGGGCAGATAGCAGCAGCTCCGGTCAGTGCAGGGGGCGTGGCCAGCACTGTGATGGCTCGTGTACAGACACAGAGCTGCTCTCTCCTGCATGCCACACTTGTGCACGAATCATCATCAGGTTCTTGGTTCTAGGCTGTTCACACTTTTTCATCGCAATTCGTGTTAGCTCGTCATTCTTCAACCGTTATGTTATGGCTCCGTGAAAGTGTATTAATTCGCCAGACAGTTTCTGTTTCATCTGTGGTGAATATACAGTGTTGAAGCAACAGCAGAATATTACAGACTTTGTGAAAAAAGTATACTTTGCATACTTTGGACTAAAAATTGGAGATCAAGATAAAGTCTGGGCGCCTCATAAAGTGTGCAAACGGTGTGTTGAGGACCTCCGAAACTGGTTCAAGGGTAAGAAAAAATCTTTCCGTTATGGGATTCCTATGGTATGGCGAGAGCAAAAGAACCATAGTGACGACTGTTACTTTTGTTCATGTGATGTGAAAGGGTTTAATTCCAAATGGAAGCATTCCATTTCATACCCCAATCTTCACTCGGCAATTCGTCCCATCCCCCATGGCACAGATATACCAGTACCCAAGCCCCCTGCTACCTTGGAAGAGATACCTAGCTCCGATAAAAGTGAAGTCATACCTGAACCAGATGACGAATCAAGTTTTGACTTTGAAGATGATACAAGACCAAAATTGTTTTCTCAGGAGGAGATGAATGATTTGGTAAGAGACTTGAATCTTCCCAAAGATGCCGCTAAGTTACTCGGATCAAGGCTGAAAAGCAGGAATTTATTGTTGCCAGGAGTGTCATCTTCATGGTTCAGACATCGTGAAAAGGAGTTCGTTCCTTACTTTGCCCAGGAAGACAAGTTGGTTTATTGCATCGATGTCGAAGGTCTGATGGGTCAATTTAAAATCCAATATGATTCAGAGCAATGGCGTCTTTTTATAGATTCTTCAAAAAGAAGTCTCAAAGCAGTTTTACTCCACAATGGTTTTTATGCTTCCATACCTGTAGGTCATTCCGTACACTTGAAGGAAACCTACGAGAACTTGGAATTGGTTCTTCGTAAACTTAAATATGAAGACCATGGTTGGCAAGTGTGTGGGGACTTGAAGGTCTTGTGCATGCTGCTCGGGCAACCAGCTGGGTATACCAAATATCCTTGTTTTCTGTGTCTATGGGACAGTCGAGACCGACAAAATCACTGGACCAAGAAAAGTTGGCAGCCGAGGGTGCTAAAAGTCAGTGAAAAAAATATCCTCTGCGAAACTTTGGTACCTTCTGTCAACGCCCTCACTACTCGCCTCTAGTTTTAGAGGGGCGTGGTTATTGGAGGAACCTTCTCCTATCAGCCTTAGCAGCCTATTTCCTTGTGGTGTCTTCTGGGAAATGTAGTACTGCTAAGATGTGCTTGTGCTTCAGGTAGAAAGTTGTAGTTAAGGCCACCGAGGTAAGGCATATAACAGAAAATTTATTTCGCACAAAAAAGATTCAAAGTACCAGATACAGAATTATTTCTGTAGGATTTGCTCAAGGTACAGCAGATGGTTGGCAAAGGAAACAAAAGAACCCAAAAATGTCTCTTTAAAGTCTTCTTACTTTCAGAAGCACAGCCTTTGATAGCAAGGCTGCCACCTTCCTTTTAGTCCTTGCTAATTACAGCATAAAGTCCAAACAAGCCTCAATTCCTCAATCATCCTCAATTCCTTCTAGGCTGCACTTCAGGTACAACAGAACTCAAAAGAAGCAGCAAACATTCAGACTGCCATCAAAAACTCTCAACAGGCTTTTCACATAACAGAGGAGCAAAGAAAAACTCTTCTAGCAGGTAAATTGGCTTCTTGCCATTTCACAGTTCAAACCACAGGTGGATAACAAGCATGAATCACAGCTTCCTGCTTATCCTTATACTTCAGTAAACTTCCCTTTTAAAAACATATGGGGAATTTACCACCACACTGCCTGTTTCTTATGGTTACCTTTTCAAGGAGGATAATTCTTTCAGGGCTGATTTTTCCTCAAGACTTCATGTCTAAAGCTTGGCACAGAGAGCAATCCATAAGGATGTCTTCTTCCCCCAACTCTGCTGCCACTGGCTCTCCCAGCTGCATGGGTTCTGACTCACCCACCCAGTCAGACTGCTCAGCTAACAACCTCTCCGGTGCTCTGAGAGCTTCTTTACTTCCTGGCTCCAAGCTCTGCTGCCAACCTGTTGCAGGGAATTCAGCCCTCTCAGTTTCTGGTAGCGCGGCTCTTCTGCATGAATCAGCACCTTCTCTACCTCCTTCTCTTCTCCGGTCTCTGCCTTCTCCTCCCTCTCCTCCTTTCTCTCTTCCTTTCTCTCTGTCTGTATACTCTAGCATAGGCTTATACCTCCAGGGTTCTAGACCCACCTCCTTCCTTCCCAGGTGTTGGCAATCCCCCTGCCTTCTAGTATTTGAGTAATCAGGGAACTTGTTGAAGTAAGGGTTTTGGACCTCGTGCCCGTAATCTCTCCCTCTTACTCTATTAGACACTGCATGAAACCTGTTCCAGCTGGGGTTTCCCTGGTTCTTAGGTGTGGCTGTGGCTTTCTCACCCTGCACTCCTAAAGGGGACCCTTTACTAGGGTGAATTCTTTACGTTTCTCACCTCCCCCGTACTCCGGATAGATGACCTTGCCACACTTCCCATAAAGTTCTTTTACCACCTCTCCACATAAAATTGGAATTGATGAAGCAATTCGTAAAATCACTTCCAAGAGATGGAGAATGCTTCAAATACTTGGTCACCAAGTTTCCAGGCCTGTCGGAGGCAAAATTGAAGGCAGGTGTGTTCGTCGGACCAGACATTAGAAGGCTTATAGTTGATCAAGAGTTTGTCAATACCTTGACGGATCCTCAAAGAGAAGGGTGGATTGCATTTAAAGAAGTCGTAAAGAAATTTTTAGGCAATAACAAAGATCCTCACTACAAAAAGATCGTCGGACGAATGCTGAATGCATTTCAAGCTTTAGGTTGCCTGATGAGTTTGAAAGTGCATTTTCATCCAGTCCCTCCTTGACTACTTTCCTGAAAATTTGGGAGCTGTGAGTGAGGAACAAGGTGAACGATTCCACCAAGACATTAAAGAGATGGAAAGGAGATACCAGGGAAAATGGAGCATTACAATGATGGCAGACTAATGTTGGATGCTTCAGAGAGACATTCCAGATGCTACTCACAAGCGTAAATGCACCAAGAGAAGCCTCACAAGGAAGAAGAATCGAGTTTAGTGTGTGTAGGTGAGCTCATTTCAGTTCAAAAAAGGATTTTCATGAAAATATTGTAATAAAACTTTAATTTTATAAGTCTATTTCCATTTATTTTGAGGTATTGCCTTATTTAACATAGTTACCTAAATTGTCAGGAAACGTGATGTCCTATGACAAAATGGAGGTCATTTTCGGATTCAGCGCATCAAAAAACATAAAGATTACGTGGAATAACCAAAACAGCTCTTGATAACCTTGGATTCCTTATAAAGAGTAACATATCTTCTGCACAGAGGACTACTTTGTGTTCTTTTCCCTGCACCTTTATCCCTCTCACATCTTCACTTTTCCTTAATTGACCCTGCTAGAGGCTTCACTGATGCACAAATAGTAATGGCAAGAGCTGGCATCCCTGCCTAGTAGCTTTCTCTTATTGAAATCCCCAATGTACCCCCCCCCCCCCCCATTTACTCTAATACGGGCCGTAAGGATTTGTGTACACTGTCTTTACCTACCCCATGAATTGATCCCCTACCCCCATCCTTCCCAGCACCCTCCACAAAAATTCCCAATTAACCCTATCAAATGCTTTCTCCGCATCAAAGACTAGTAAGATGGCTGGTACCTCCCTCGCCCGAGCCAACCTCATGAGCTCATGCCTGACAGTCCGGAATAAACCCCGTTTGATCTTGGTGAACAAGCTCTGGCTTCACTTTTGCTAAACCTACTTTCCAAAATGCTGGCTAAAATCTTAACATCTTCATTTATTAGAGAAAAAGGTCTATATGAACTGCATACTGCTGGATCCCTTCCTAGTTTTGGCAAAACTATGATACCCGCTTCTGCCAGTGACCTTGGAAAGGCTCACCCCCCCCCCCCCTTGGGCTAAACTATTGAACAACCGTGTCATCCAAAACATCTTATAACCCCCCCCCCCATAAGCCATCTGACCCAGGAGCTTTATTTGAAGGCACATGCCTAAATAAGCCAAAGAACTAAAACGGAGGTAGACACAAGGCCAAAGAAAAGTCCAAAACAAGGTCTTTATTCCAAGATTTAGTATTGTATGATGTTGAAGGACCCGACTCAGCTTGGTTTTGGCGAATAAGCCTGCATCAGGGGTCAATATAAATGAGCGCTGAACTTCTAGCAATGCAGTAAAAGAACACTCATAGGCAGCACCTTGCAATAAGGTCTGCATCCTTGTTTTGGACTTTTCTTTGGCCTTGTGTCTACCTCCATTTTTGTTCTTCTTTGGCTCCCTTCATCTTTTGGAGGCTCCTTCTCCTTGGTTGGCAAATGATTAAATAACCTATTCCACTTGCCCCTCCAAAATTAGTCTTCCTATCTCTTCCCACTACTCCTCCACTGACAGTTAAGGGAGTTTCACCTCAGACAAATGTTTAGACTTCCTCCCTTGCCACTTTCCTTTCCTTAAGAACTGTTCCCCAATTTCCTCATCATTATAAACCATCTTATCTCTTTTCTCTTATTTTTTGCACATTAGCTCTCGCACATTTTTCTTTAAGCATTCTGACCAATTGTTTACTTGTTTTATTTCCAAATTCATAATTCTTCAGCCTAAGTCTGCCCCATTTTCCCCAAATGGATGTCCTATATTCTTCTCCTTTCCTCTTCCTCTTCTTTCTTATCTCTCTATTTAATACATAACCCTCTAACAACCACCTTCAAGGTATCCCATACTATCCCCATTTCCACGCTCACAGTGCCATTTTCCTCCCAGAAACTTCCTATTTCCAATTTCACCTCCTCCACCACTCTTTATAACATAGCAGAGATTTGTTTATTTCCAAAACCCCTTTTTCTCTCCTCCCCCAATCTCTTAAGGTCCACCCAAAATTGGAGTATGAGCCGATAAAACTGTTGGCTCAATACCTAAACATAGGAACGTAAGATATGCCATACTGGGTCAGGCCAAATGTCCATCAAGCCCAGTATCCTGTTTCCAACAGTGATCAATATAAGTCAAAAGTACCCGTCAGGTTTCCAAAAAGGTACACAGATTCCACGTTGCTTATCCCGGGATAAGCAGTGGATTTTCCTGGTTTTCTTTAACAATGGTTTATGGTTTAATAATGGTTTATGGAATTTTCCTTACCTTTTTTTTTTTAATACTTTATTTTAATCCACCAGCAGACAATAACAAGAACATCCAACAAAATCTCCACGGGGGGTTGTATTCTTATCCCCTCCGGGAGGAAATATAAAGAAATATAACAGGTGGGGTATAACATATAATCCCATTTAATCCCTTCCCCCCCACCCTCCCACCCACCATCCCCCCTCATCTCACACTCCATCACCAATAAGATAGGATCATATAACCATATATGGCAGCTTCAACTAGTCATCCCCACCCCCCCTTTGGCCAACTCTCACTTAGCTCCCCACCTGGAGAATTTCATTGCGACTGCGAACCCCCAGTTGCTGAATATAGGGTTCCCATATGGATAGAAACACTGTCCAACGCTTGACACTGCCCCTTGCGAGCCATCGCTCCGTTAACATCAGATGATGAAAACTGTTCCTCCACTCACCAAAGGTTGGCGGCTGGTGCTCTCTCCACAAACGGAGAATTGGCCCTTTACCCACCATACAGGCCTTCCGCAATAGTAAACGTTCCCCTGCCTTCGTAGGCCCAGGAGACGCCATCTGGTCTAATACTACAAAAGAACCAGTCCATCTTAATCGTCGCTGCAACAACTGACTAAGAAAGTTACATATCCTAGCCCAATAAGGGCGCACTCCACTACATCCCCACCACATGTGCAGTAAAGTCGCCAATGGCTCAGAGCAGCCGGGACAGCAGCCATCCGTCCCCAACTGACTACGAAAGGCCCGCCGTGGCGAGAAGTGGGCTCTCGTCACACATTTAAATTGAATCTCCCTCCAACGAGCCCCCTGCGCCACGTGAACAATCCGTTTCAGGGCCTTACAAACCAACCCCGGAGCCACCTCCCCATCCAATTCAGCCGCCCAGGCCATCTCGACTCCCCGATAGTCGGGACTTGCCCTGTAACGATCCAAGCGAAGCTTCATTTGGGTGATCGAAGGTGGACTATCCTCCCCCAAACTAAAAACTTCCAGGATCTGGGCCGATCGTTCAATTTGCAGTGCTCCTTGTGACAAGGAGGCCACATAATGAGAAACCTGCATGTAGGCGAAACAGTGTTTAGTAGGCAGATCATACTCCCGACTCAATGTCCTAAATGACTTGCACCGTCCCGATGGGTCAACTATGTGGCCAACATTCCGTATACCCCTAGACCACCAGTCGCGAAACGTCGCCATTTCGGACCCAGGGATGAAATTGACATTCCCCTGAAGGGGTAGCCAACTAGAAGCACTCCATGATTCATTCCAATACTTATTAAGCTGTTGCCAGGTGCGCCTAGCGGAGTCCACCACTGCACTCCGCCGGACAGCACCCGGCAGATCACTATGCGTCCCATGCAAAACTCCCAGCAAGGTCAACGGGGCCACTAGACACTCCTCCAAAGCCCGCGATGTATAGACCTCTGTCCCTCCCAACCAATCTCCCAGGTGCCGGGACTGACACGCCAAGGCATACATCTTCAGGTCGGGCAGACCCATACCCCCTTCCCGCCATTTCCCCAGCAACCGACCCCACGGAATCCGCGCCCGTTTCCCCCTCCAAAGAAACGTCTTAAGGGAACCTTCCACTCTACGCAAGTCCCGACAAAGTAGCCAGACTGGTAGAGTCTGCAACCAGTACAAAATACGGGGTAAAATAACCATCTGCACTGCCGCTATTCTCCCAGAAAGTGACAACGGAAGAGACTCCCAAGCCTTTAACTGCGCCAAGCGTTGTAGAATACGATCCAAGTTGCGTCCATATAACGCTTTTGGTTGTCTAGGCAACACTATGTCCAAATAAACAAATTCCTCAGTCGCCCACTTCAGGGGGAAGGCCCCCTCCCAGGAACTACGTAACTGCCCCAGGGTATCTAACGCTTCCGATTTGTCCTTATTAATGCGAAGGCCTGCGATTGCTCCAAAGCACGCAAATTCCTCCAGCAGAGCGTGCAGGGAACCAACCGGAGAAGTCAAATGAACTAACAAGTCGCCCGCGAATGCCAAGATTATAAATTCCTGCGAGCCCATCTTCACTCCCTTTATCGCTCCCGAGGTCACAATAGTGCGGATCAAAGGGTCTAGGGAAAGAACGAATAACAACGGAGATAGGGGGCCGCCTTGACGCGTACCCCGTTCCAAATCAAAGGCCTCTGAAAGCACTCCGTTACACAAAATACCCGCCATAGGCGTTACATATAAACTCTGCGCCATTTTGCAGAAGGCAGCCCCTATGCCATATTGCGGCAACAGCCCCCAAAGATATTGCCAGTTCACCCTATCGAAGGCCTTTTCCGCATCAAAGCTGATAAGTAACGAGGGTAACTGTCGAGCGTGCACCCATTCTAGGGAGGCCAAACTTTTTCGAAGATTCCGGACTGCGTAACGCCCTTTAACAAAACCCACTTGTGCGTCATGAACTAAATGTCCCAGCACTCCAGCCAGCCGTACGGCCAAAACTTTCGCGAATAATTTTAAATCAAAGTTAAGGAGGGAGATGGGCCGATATGAGACTGCTAACGTCAGATCTTTACCCGGTTTCGGGATCAATGTAATATGAGCATGGTTCCGCCCCCACCGAAAGGCCCCCCGCTCCGCCCGCCCACTAAAGACCTCCCGCAGCAATGGGCTGACACAATCCCCAAGAACCTTGTAGAATTCTGCACCTAGCCCGTCCGGCCCTAGGGCCTTGCAACAACTGGCTGAAGAGATAGCGAATTGTATCTCCTGGGGGGTAATTGGCTGATCTAACATCTCCCTCTGCGCCTCAGTAAGCCGCAGCAGATCCAAATCTCGCCAGTAATCCTGCATTGTCGTAGCTGAACCAGGCTCTGCTTTATACAAAGATTGGAAAAAACTGCGAAAAACCCTAGCAATGTCTATACTGCTCTTCTGCACGTTCCCCTTATCATCCTGAAGTGCCGCCACAAAGGATGAGCCCCGCCGGCCCTTCAAACAACGAGCCAACAACTTCCCAGGCTTATCGCCATAGCAATGCAACCTATACCGATAATAAAGGACCGATTTCTTGGCTCGCTGGTGCAAAAGCTCATTCAGATCTACCTAGGTTTCCCATAGCCGTTTTTTATTCGCGGGCGACGGCAAATGAGCACACCTATGATGGAGTTTAGTAACCTGGCGCTCGAGCACAATGATGCGCTCTGCAAGTATTCGACGCTTCCGGGCGGCAAATCCTATAATATCCCCCCTAAGAACCACTTTCGCCGTCTCCCATACCAATTCGGGATCATCCATGTGTACTTGGTGGTCGCTTGCGAACTCTTTCCACCTCTGACGTAAAAAATGATGAAACTGCACATCATAATACAACCCCAAAGGAAACCGCCAAAGACGCATCCGAGTGACATCTCCACCCCACTGCAATTTTAACCAGACCATCGTATGGTCCGATACTTCCAAGGGACCAATCTGAGCCTCCTCCGTGTGAGCAAACAGGTCCCCCGATAACAACAAATAGTCTATGCGCGCACTAGTGCCGTGTGCCCTAGATTAGTGGGTAAAGTCCTTTTCTAAGGGGTGTAACAGCCGCCAAGGATCTATCATACCCAATCTTTTACAGAAACGTTGCAGCATCCGAGAAGGCAGCGCTCTCTCCCTCACTTCTCCTCCCCGGGACGTATCTAAGTCCATATCCAGGACCCCGTTGAAGTCCCCCCCAAGAATCACGAGGCAGTCAGGGAGCTGCTCCAGTTTCGAGGCCAAGCCGTTGTAAAAGCCAGAATCAAACACATTGGGTCCATAGAGATTCCCAAGAATCACCGGTTTCCCCTCTAGGTGGCCGTATATCAGAAGAGACCTACCAACTTCGTCAGCCAGAACAGTCCCCGCCACAAATCGGATGCGCTTGTGGACCAAAACGGCTACTCCCCCTTATTCCCATGAGCCGGGGAGCCCCAAACTTGCCCCACCCAGTTCCTACAAAGTTTACTATGCTCCTCGGCCGTCTGGTGGGTTTCTTGTAGTAAAGCGATATCACACTGATGCCGGGCCAGTGCTTGTAATACTTTGTATCTCTTAATAGGGCTCCCCAATCCGTAAACATTCCAAGTAATTACCTTCAGAGTGGTGGGGCAGTGTCAAGGTTTCTCCAAAGATAACCATCCAGTCGCATAAGAGGGACTCCCCCAGCCTGAAGCCCCCCTCCATCAGCGATTAATACAGTACATTGCTGCCAATCATGAAACTCCAAAGTGTGAGCCGTCCCGTCCCCTATCTTCCCCTCCCCCACCTCCCCCCCCCCAGCTACCCCCCACCCCTCCACCCAGACTAGTCCATCCAACAGGTCGGACAACTTCCATTGGCAAACGGGGCCACCCCATGACACACTCTCTATAATCCCCTTAGGATACCCCACCCCCCGATAGCCAACCCCCCCCCCCCTTGTCAACCTATACAAGCCTCTTGGGCGTTCCTCTCTCTCCAATACCAGACCACCCTAGTCCTCCCCTAACCAGCTCATTCCGGGGACTGCAGAGACAACGCTATCCACATTGCTGGCCTCTCATAGTCCCACTATACCACACAATGTTAGGGCGGTAACGCTACGTAGTGACCAGGCCCCACCCCCTTACCTCCCAGTGGCAAGGGCCTTACCCCTCTTAACCAAATTCGAACGAGTCCCCCCGTCTAAGGAGGGAGTCCGACTAAAGGCAGACATGTACAAAAACAATAATTGCTGTTAAATAATAGTCAATCAGGCCTCTCACCTAATCTGTCCCCCCTCCTACACAATGAGCCCGTCCCCCACCCACCGCCCTACTCCAGACCCAACTACATCCACCCCTGCCGCTACAATACTCCTGATATTCACAGAAAAACAGGGGAGCCAGTGATAAACTATAACCTCAAATTCCCCCCTCCAGCACGCACATGGCACACTCCTCACTTCCACTGAAGGCCGCCTGATCAATCCGAGCAGTCTTCCAGGGGGAGCCAGGCACCCAGCCCCCCTCAAACCACCCGTGGCACCCCCCTCCCCAAGGAACGTAATCCAGCAGGATGTAGCCAGCTGTCTCCCCTCTCCCCCCCCCTTCCAAAGTAATGACATAAACCCCTTTGCAGCTGCAGATAGGAAGTTATACTGTAACCAATGCTCCACCGCAACATTGTTGTTGAAGGGAGAAACAGTTGCAACCCATTTCACTGGGTATCTATCACATACTAAACTCCCAACCAATTAAGCTGAAGAGCTGCATATGTTCCTCTTCCCAGCCCCAATTTTAACGCAACTCAGAACAATAAAGGAAGGTAAAGAACAGAGAAATGAAAAGCATGGGGGAATCACCCCCACAACATATTCTAGTTCATACGCAAGTCTGGGGTAACGGGAGCCCGCTACAGCCGTCGGGTATCTGCAGTCGACTCGTGGGCTTCCCTCCTCCTCAATCCAAACAACAAAACGCCATCTGTGCCTCCATCTCCGCTCTCAAGAGTTAGGATCTGCAGGAGTGTTCAAAGTCTCCAGGAAGGAAGCTGCTGCAGCCGGAGTTAGCAGGTAGCGCGTCCGGCCCTGAAATTCCACCCGCAGCCGGGCCGGATATAGAAGAGAGAAACGCACCCCCTTTTGCAATAGTTGTACGCAGATGTTCGAATAGGCCCGATGTTGTTGGCTAACTAAGATAGAGTAATCTTGGAAGACCAAGATGTGTTCAGCATCATGACTTGGCCGTTTACAGCCCCAGGCAGCTCTGAGCACTTCCTCCTTTTGGCGGTAGTCCAAGAACCGGGCTATAACTGCGTGCGGCCGTCGAGCTTGATCTTGCTTAGGGCCCAGCCGGTGCACCCGTTCCAGTTTCACAGGATGGTCTCCCTTATCGCCCAGGAGCTTTTCTATCCAGGCCAGCAAGAAGCCATATAGGGCGCCATCCGATACGCTCTCGGGGATCCCAACGAACCGTAGGTTCTTGCGCCGCCCTCGGTTCTCGAGATCGTCGAGTTTTTCCCCTTGCTGTTTTACAAGGGTCTCCAGGGCCTTTACTTGGGTTTGCAGGGGGTGCAGGATATCCTCCATAGCTGAGACACGCGTCTCTACCTGCTCCACTCGTCCCGTGAAGTCCGTGACGCGCTGGCCGACGCCATGTATCTGCTCTTTCAGATCTTGAAAGCGGGCATCAAGCGCTTGCACCACTGCTGCCGACACTTCTGTTACCAGCCCTTGAGTGCCTCCCGGGCCAGGGCTACTAGGCGCCCCCTCCGCCATCTTGGCCTCTGTGACTCGTGGCTTCTCTCTCCTCACGGTCTTTGATGCCATCCGGCTATTTATTGCGCTGCCGATATGTCTTTCCAATCTTGCCTCCTTCAGCAGTACATTTAAGCAAAAATTAGTGGGGATTTCCACATAAAGTGGGGTTTTATCGCTGGTTTGCGGGATAGGCTACCCGGAGCTGACCAGAACACGACCGATCAGCTCATTTGCCAAACCGGAAGTCTCTTCCTCACCTTTTTTAAACCCAGCTACACTAATAGCTTTTACTACATCCTCTGGTAACAAATTCCAGAGTTTGCTCATTGAGTGAAAAAAAATATTTTCTCTGATCAGTCTTAAATGAGCTACATTGTGGCTTCACTGCGTGTAGAAAGTGGTCTTTCTACTTTTCAAAGGCTTGATCTATGTTTACCCATTCCACTCCATTCATTATTTATAGATGTCTATCATATCTTCCCTCAGCCGTCTTTTTTCCAAGTTCAAGAACCCTAACCTTTTAAGCCTTTCCTCATAGAAGTAACTTTCCATCCTCTTTACCATTTTGGTGGCTCTTCTCTGTGCCTTTTCTAATTATGCTATAACCTTTTTAAGACATAGCGAACATAACTGCACACAGTATTCAAGGTGTGTTGCACCATGGAACGATACATAGTCGTTATAATATTCTTGGTTTTATTCTCTGTTCCTTTCCCTATGATTTCTATCATTCCGTTTCTTGACCGCAGAGGATTTCAGTGTATTATCCACAATGACGCCCAGATCCTTTTCCTGGATGGCGATTCAAAATGTGTAACCTTGCATCATGTAACTCTAGTTTGGGTTGTTCTTCCCTAAGTGCATAACTCTGCATTTGTCCATATTAAATTTAATCTTCCATTTGGATGTCCAATCTCCCAATTTTTCAAGGTCCTCTTGCAATTTTTCACAATCCTCTGGTATTTTAACAACTTTGAATAATTTGGTGTCATCTGCAACTTTGATCACCTCACTCGTTATTCCCATTTCTAGATCATTAATAAATATGCTACAAAGCAGCAGGTCCAGCACAGATCCGTCTATCAAACGAAGGGCAGTCTCCTCCACATACAATGAGAGATGAAGGACAAGAAGGACACAGCCCATGCCAACTGCCCATTTTCATTTTTCCATCTTTTTTTAGCTGTTTTAGTTCAACCTGTATTAAAAGAGATTCTGGTTTAACTTATGACAGATAGTTTTATTGGTTCTATTTATTTATCCTCTGTATTTGTTTTACAGCTATTTTTTAGCCGTATTGATTTTTTATTATGGTTTAATATACAACTCCCTTTTTACTATGGTTTTATACATATTTATTTTTTTCACTATCCCTGCCCCTCTTTTAAGGTGTTTTTATTTTATGCCAACAACTGGTCTAGCATTACCCATACTAAACGTTCCCGCAAGTAATAGAAGATACAAAAACAATGGTCACCCCTCAGTTTTGTTCCCCTTGTTTTCAGCATAGATAGTTCATTCTCTTTGTTATAATTATTATTATTATAATTATTATTCATTTGGCTACTGCATTTATTTATTCCATTTGTTTTGTATTTGTTTTTGTGTGGCCCCTTTCTCCTCTTTTAGCCATATTGAGTATATCCTTTAGCAAGATTTTATTTTTGTTTTTAATTTAATGCATAATTCCCCTTTTTACTATTTATGGCTCTCTTGCACTCTTTGCAGGTAGTTTTAGCTTACAGTATATGGTTTTAAAGGTTGTGCTGGGTCCAATGCATGTACTTTGACACTCTCAGGATTATGCACAAGCCCAGTAGATGGTTTTTATTTCGCGTTCTGTTTACTTTAGCCATCACGGTTTGTGAAATAGTTTGTAGCCTAGTATCACAGAGTCCCATTGGTTGTCCTCCTTCCACCAGATCTCTGAGATGTCAATTATATCTAGTCTTTCATTCAGTGCAATGTATTCTAACTCTCCAGTCTTATTTTTTAGACTTCTAAAATTTGCATACAAAGCATTTCAAAGTCTGTTCTTTGTTCATATCAACAGTCTGGCTATCGATGACAGGAGTAATTTGGAATTTTTCAACTCTGTGATTTTTACTTAAAGGCACCTGGGTTACTTTTACCTTTATTGGAACTTATCTATCAGTATGCCCTAACTAAGATACATCATTCTGAACCATGCGCTCTTGGGCAACTGTCAGCTTTCCCACATTATCTAGTTTAAAAGTTGCTCTTTTTATTTTATTTTATTTATTTATATTCTCTTATATACTGCGCTATTCTGCATCAGTGCGGTTTACATTGAACAAACTGAAATTACATTGAACAGGGCATTATAACTTGGAGATAACTATTTTACAGGGAACATGGGCTATGGAGGGTTAAGTGGCTTGCCCAAGACCACAAAGAGCATCTGTGGGACTAGAAACTCCAGTCCTTCCGGCCCAAGGTTGCTGTCCTCTAGTGGGAAGGTTAATGCCAGCAGCCTGGTTAATAATGCCAGCAGCCTGGTTTTAAAGGTTAATGCCAGCAGCCTGGTTCCATCCTGGCTAAGGTGGAGCCAGTCCTTTCAGAAAAGCCCCCCCCCCCCCTCCCTAGAATGTTGTCCCGTTCTTAACAAATCCCAAACCCCTCTTTCATGCACTATCTTACCCATGCATTGAGACTCTGGAGCTCTGCCTGCTTCTTAGGTCCTGTGCATGGCACGTGAAGCATCTCTGAGAATGCTACCCTGGAAGTTCTAGATTTCAACTTTCTACCTAAAAGCCTAAATTTAGCTTCCAGAACCTCCCTCCCACACTTTCCTATGCCATTGATACCAATGTGTATCAGGACAGCAGGTTCCTCCCCAACATAATCTAAAATCTTATTTAGGTGGCACATGAGATTCACTACCTTTATACCAGGCAGACAGATAACCAGGCGATCCTCACGACCACCAACCACCCAGCCATCTACATGCCTACTGATCGAATCACCAGCTATAACAGCCATCCTAACCCTTTCCTCTTGGGCAAATGGCCTTGAAGACATATCCTTGGTACAAAAGGGTATTATATTAATTGGAAGACAGGTCCTAGCTTTAGGATCACTTCCTGCCACACCAAGGAGATGTACTCCTTCCACATGATCTCTCTCCTCCATGGCAGCAGAAAGGCTGCCAGACTGGAGGCGGGACTTCTCTACTACATCCTTGTAGGTCTCATCTATATAACTCTTTGTCTGCCTCAGCTGCTCCAAGTCTGCTACTCTAGCCTCCAGAGATTGGAGAGCAAAGAGCTCTTTGCACCTAGTGCACACATAAGACTTCTCACCAACTGGAAGAAAATCATATATGTTTAACATCGAAGCTTTCAACATCTTTCCCTCCAAATCCTTCACCAACAGCCAATCAGCACCTCACAGCCAGTTTAAACACAGGTATCAGCCAGGCTCGCCTGCACCCTGCAGACCTTGCCAGAGAGACCATGGGCGTGGCCCTTAGGCAGGAAATACATCCAAGCGCAACACCACCTCCAGCAGAGATAAACTAACAGTTAACATTACTAGCGTGGTCACAGTGATATATCAGCATCAATAGCTCTAAAGGAAATCCTCTCTGTTAATGTAGTCTCCTAACATGGGTCACCTGGATGCTTCATTACACTCTCGGGCACCATTCATCTTGCATTCTTATAGTCTACGCAAATGATATTTCCGCATATTTATCACTTTTGACTTCAATAATTCCACATGACTTCCTTTGCCATATTATTCATGCTCCTATGCCTCTTCGCTATTTTGTAAACTATCACAGCACTTCCCCTCATTCACTCTTATATATCTATCATTCACTCATGTCCCCCCCCCCATCAGAATCACGGAGTGGAAACACTACTACTGGCACTCCTTGACAATCTACTTAGGGGCCTCGAGAACAAAAACTCCATGTTCATACTCATATTCATCGATATCTCAGCGGCATTCGATACAGTACATCACACCACCCTTTTGGACCGCCTGGCCTCGCTAGGTATAACAGGGACCCCCCTGAAATGGTTCACATCATACATATCCAATAGGATGCAACAAGTGCAATTCAACAACGACAGAGCTGATGCTTTCCCCCAAACCCAAGGGATCCCTCAAGGGTCTGCCCTCTCATCCCTACTGTTTAATTTGTATATAAAGCCGGTATGCAGTATTTTCCAGAAATACAACATAAATTACCACATATATGCCGACGATGTGATGTTATACACACAGCTCGACATAACACAGCCTAACTTCAGTCCACTAGAAGAATGCCTTGACATGCTCCAATCATGGCTTCAGCAAAACAACATGTCAATAAATCAATGTTCATGTCCAAGAAAGCCAATTTCATCCCGCCCACCACAGTCACACTAAACAAAAACATATACGATACAAAGCCTGTAATAAAGTATCTAGGAGTCCTACTTGACAGCAACCTCAAGATGGACAAACACCTCAGAACAGTTAACCGAGCCATCTTTTACAAACTCAAAATCCTTCAACCACTCCGCAATATCCTCGAGAAATCCGACTTTAGGTCTGTTGCTCAAGCACTAATCATTCCCCACCTGGATTACAGCAATGCCATTCTACAAGGGCTTCCAAAGAGCACACTAAGCATCCTGCAAATGGCTCAGAACGTGGCTGCAAGAGTCATCATGGAAAAGAAAGTCACCGACCACATAACCCCAGTTCTAATGGATCTGCACTGGCTCCCAGTGGCCGCCCGCATCATCTACAAACTACTCATCACAACATTTAAACTCATCAATGGCATCGCACCATCCTACCTCAATAACCTAATCACTATTCAACCTAGCAACAGGAGCAGGAGAACTATGAATCTCAACACCCTATGTATCCCGACCAGCATAAGATCTGTCAAGGCCGAAACAAGCAATAGGGCGTTCACATACTCAGCGCCAATCCAATGGAACCAACTACCGCATGAATTAAGGCTCACAAACAACCTGAACGAATTTAGACGAAAACTGAAAACCTATCTGTTTCAAACCCACTACAACTTGATCTAACTGCGATACCCTACCTCAACCAGATCTCCTCTGCCGCACTCGGCAGCATATAATCTAATAGTATATAGTCATGTATAACTTGTACACCTTGGCAACTAATTCCGTACAAATTGTATATAACCATGTATAGTCTGTACACCTTGGCAACTAATTCTGTACAAATTGTATATATGGGGCCCTCCCCCAATCTACTGAAATCAAATGTATACCTTGATCTGTGTGCTTTAATCAAATATGTATCGTATCCAAATGCTTGTCCCGTGTTACGTAATCATTGACTAATCAAAATGTAAAACTGAAATCTCAATGTACCGTACAATACATTATGATTCTGTAAAGTAAACCGCTGCTGATCGTAGGAAGCAGCGGTATACAAGTGTTTACTAAATAAATAAATAAATAAATAAATAATAACTAACACCCATACTAGAGACAGTTCAAAACCAATTTGTTGCCTCAATAAAATTAAAACTTCGCCATTCGGACCACTGCCACTCCCTCAGCAGCCCTTTTCCAAAAAGCTTTAGCTAAAACATTCATTAATAAATCTTCAATCAGCATGAAATAAAATCCAGTTTCTCTCGGAAGGCCTCTCTGATAATCAATTAGATATTCTTTGTATAACTGAATCTTGGTTCACAGGATCAGACAATGTATTAATAAACCAGCTAGAGGCTTCCAACTATAGCATTTTCAATTGCCCAAGAGCTAAGCGCAGAGGTGACGGTGTGGTCATCCTTACTAAGGTAAACCTCAACTTCAGACTCTTGATCTGTTACTCAAATAAGGGCTTAGATACAATAGCAGTGGCCAATGACTCCATAACCATCCACCTCATAAACAAATCTCCCAGTTCTAGTCCTTAAGATTTAGACCTCCTGTTAGAGCTAATATGCAGTAGAAAGGGAAAGAAGAGGCCTTCCGCAAATAAACAGAAAGCTTTCGTAACAGCCATAGCTAATCTATACGTGGCACAATTTGAAGATACTCATCTATAGGACTGCCCCTTTGCATCTTTTGTGGTTTCCTGGAAGAGGTACATTGATGATATTCTAGTATTATGGAAAGGCACCAACTCTCATACACCAATTCCATAATTGGCTTAATAGTTTAGATGTTAATCTTACATTCAAAATGCAATTTAGTACCATAGAACTCCCCTTCCTAGATATTCTCAATAGGAAATCTCAGTATAGCTTCACCACCACTATTTACCGCAAACCCACTGACCGCAATAAGCTTCTCCGTTTTGAAAGCTTTCATAACAGCCATTTAAAAAAAATTTACCTCTATCACAATTCCTACGCCTGCGGGTCCCTAATAACGAATTTTAACCATTATTGTGGTAGGCCGTGGTCATTGCATTCCGCTGTACTTTTTGTTCCTGTTTATTTGCGGAAGGCCTCTTCTTTCCCTTTCTCCTTTTTTTGAAGACCACCATGGCCTATACCCAATGGGACAACATTTTTAGCTATTCAGAAGATCATCTTAACCATCTCCTGCAGGAGCCCCCTCTTATAGAAGATGAAGTTGAAGATGTTAGTCTTGCTGACCGATGGATCGACATGATTCGCACCAGGAAGGCTGTTATCCAATATGAACTCCATTATGCCAGTCTACTACAATATTGCAGTCAAAAGGATCCCACGAGGTCTGAGAATGACTAGAGAACCTAATATGTTTCGTGAAGACAGATCTTTCATAGACCGGTGGTGTGCTATCCTCAACAAATGTTCCTTAGACTTCATGGTCCTTCTGGCTGAGACTGCGAAGAAGAAAGCTGATAAAATTAAAGCGGACAAAAAGATGGAGTCCCTTAAGTCTGATGATAGACATTTTAATAGACTTATAGGTGATTACAATAAGAAGAGTATTGTAAAGAAGTTAAGAAAGGTAAATTAGATAAGCACATACGAGATGAATTGGACTATAAAAACGGCAATGTGTATTTGTGGTTAAAATCCTCTGCCTCTTCCAATAGCTCACGCCAGGTTAGTTTTAAAGAAAAAAATCTTGAGAACTATAATCATGATAATTTTAGGCAATCTGATCGTACAATATATAGACAGGAAGATCCTTCTACATCATATAGATGCCAATCTCCTTTACGTAAAAATGAAGATACAAGTAAAAAGAAGGTTTCACCAGCACGCAGAACCAATGACACACATGAGAGAAGTAAGAAACGAATTAGAAGTGAATCTGAGGAACTCTTTGCCTCTCCTGCATCGATTCCTCTTCCTCTCTCTCCCAACACATCACAAGATTTTTTATTCGAAGATCTTTGGGAGAAAGAATCAGCACGGCGTCCCCCCAAAAAAACGCGTTCTCACACCTAGAGTTCAGAGGGAGAGGAAGAGGCAGATCTTTCCGACCTCCTTACAACCATCCACGCGATCAGTATTAGTTCATAAATCTAATACCAATGAGTCAGGTCCTTCCAATGATCTTCCTGTCCTCAGTCGACATCACCGCATCAGAGATAGACCTTTTACAGAAGGGTCTCTCTTTTGTTCCCACTGCTAAATATGACCCTTTCCAGACTAGAATTGATCTCCATAAGTTTTTTCGTAAATTACAGATTCAAAAGGTTTTCTCTGATAAACCTTCCAATTCCAATGATCCATCGGTTATACGTAACAAGTCACGATGGTTTCCGCCAGGACCTGTAGACAATGCCATACAATCTTTCATGGACTGTATCCTCCGTGATGTTAAGTCCTTAGAACACAAATCTAGATGCCGATATAACAATCTCTCGCACGAAGAGTGGTCAGCCTTACATACACTTAATAAACGACAAGATATCATTATCAAACCCGCGGACAAGGGTGGTGGTATCGTTATAATGGATCGGTCTTATTACATAGAAGAGCTCACCAATCAACTCAACGATGAGCACTTTTATCAGGTTTTGCCACATGACCCCACTTTGACCCTTAAACAGGATATTGATTCCTTGTTACTGTATGGCCTCAATGCCGGTTTTTTTGACCTCACGTGAATTTTCATTTTTACAAGTCTCACATCCTGTAATTCCCACAATCTACACCATTCCGAAGATCCACAAATCTCTTCAATCCCCTCCTGGCAGGCCTATAGTTTCGGGCATAGGGTCTATCCTGGAACCTCTGTCTCAATTCATTGACATCTTTTTACATCCTTTTGTACCACTTATTGTCACATATGTTAGAGACTCAGCTGATATCATTAATTTTTTGAATACCTTCAGTGGAAACCTCTCAGACATTACTTTGGTGTCATTTGATATCGAGTCACTTTACACCAACATACCACAGGATGGTGCCATTGCTGTCATCACTAAATATTTAGACCAACGCACCCCATCTGTCCGCATCCCCACTCATTTTTTGGTAGATTTGGCCCAAATAGCTTTGACCAAAAATTACTTTTTGTTTAATGACCGCTTCTTTCAACAAATAAAAGGCACAGCTATGGGTGCCGCCATGGCACCTGACATAGCTAATCTATACGTGGCACAATTTGAAGATACTCATCTACAGGACTGCCCCTTTGCATCTTTTGTGGTTTCCTGGAAGAGGTACATTGATGATGTTCTAGTATTATGGAAAGGGACCAACTCTCAATTACACCAATTCCATAATTGGCTTAATAGTTTAGATGTTAATCTTACATTCAAAATGCAATTTAGTACCATAGAACTCCCCTTCCTAGATATTCTCATTAGGAAATCTCAGTATAGCTTCACCACCACTATTTACCGCAAACCCACTGACCGCAATAAGCTTCTTCATTTTGAAAGCTTTCATAACAGCCATTTAAAAAAGAATTTACCTCTATCACAATTCCTACGCCTGCGGGTCCCTAATAAAGAATTTTAACCATTATTGTGGTAGGCCGTGGTCATTGCATTCCGCAGAGCTAATATGCAGTCACAGCTTTTCCACTAACCGTCTTTTACCCCTAGGTGACTGCAATCTCACTGTACTTCTGCCCAGAACTTCAGTGGCCTTTATGAATGCCATGGAAGCTCTAGGATTTGCAAAAATTGTTAATCAACTCACTCACAACAGAGGAAACATACTAGACCGAATTTTTATACCTAAATGCCTTCTTTCCTACAATACCTTCCCAATGCCCATATTCCTAACCATCCCTTGGTCAGACCATAAAATTATTAGTTTCAACCTATTACTTGAATTGCTTGTTCAATATCAACTACGTCCGATTCTACCACTTAGACAAAGAGCAATTTTTGAACAATGTTGTATCACATTTTCAGCACACGTCAGATGACCTTGTACTCACGCAAACCTGGTACAATACCATCAGCAACGTAGTGTGATGAAGCAGACGCCAGTAAACCCATGGAGGTAGAAGAAAACACTGATCTCTTTAAAGGAAATGATATACATAAAGTGCAGTTAGTGAGAAGTGCAGCTAGAGGGAGCATGCACGGAGATTCAGAAGGTAGGCTGAAACGCCCAGGTTGGGATGATGCAAGAACTAATTCAAAGCATAATCAGATACATTTGGTCAGAGGGACAGAATCCTTACCTAAGAAACAGCTTTATAAGCAAAGTATAGACAAGCCAGAAGGGAGAGAAGCGGCACGAGCCGCAGCAGCTGCTGATAGAGAAGAAAGAGAAAGGAGACTGCTCCAAAGACAGGAGAAAAGGCAGTTGAACTTGCAGCCCTTACAGGAAAGGAACAAGTTCCAGAAGAGCCAGTTTCAGGCTGGGAAGCTCCAGAAGGAAGTCTTCAGGAAGGACAGAAGGAGAACCGGGAGAGTGCCTGGTAGGGACAATACCAGAGACACAGACCCAAGAATTCAGAGGTACCTTCATGCTTCTTCCCCTGTATGTGAGCCAAAAGGAGTTCAGAGGTGGGTGAACCAGACTCAGCCCAGGAGTCTAAGAGACACAGATCTGAACCAGGAACTGAGGCCAGGTCACAGAAAGGCCTGGAAGCCAGGGAGCCGTAAGAGCAGCCAACGCAGCTGGAGAAAGGTTTGGGAACCTATAGAAAGAGTGCTTACCAAACGTCCCATTGCATATTTGCCAGACCGGGTACAGCCAGGCTGGAGAGCCTTAGAAAGAAGTTCTGAAGTAAAACCAGGAATATATGGGGAAAGCTCAGGGGCCACAGATATCTCAGCAGAACAAGAGGCTATGCAGATAGACCCTGCTGAACCTGACCCTTTGCTAACTGAATGCCCTATGGACTGTACGTTTTGTTGTACTGGGAGTTTAGAATCCTTGAGAGAAATATTGCATGCAGGATATACTTTTGAAACACAGTTTTGTTTGACAAGCTGAAAGAAGAAGCATTGCTTTTGTTTATATAACCTGTTTTGTCTGAACCCTGCATAACTAACAAAGACTGTGAAGCATGTCCAAGTTTGACCTATGTAAATACCTTATGTGAAAATCCTGAACAAGGTGAAAATCCTGTTGTCTTCGTTTGAACCTTTTGTGCATTAAGGGAATAAAACCCTATACTTTACCATTCACATGGCTTACACAACTATTCATTATGAAGAAAGGAACTACTAGTACCAGAATGCTTCTGGCCTAACAAAAGTTTCTACTTTCAATACAACAATAATGTCCACCCTGACCCTTAAGCACGTGGCTAAAGGGATGGGGTTGTGACAGTAGCCATTTTACAACAGTCACCCACTATTCACAAAAAAACAGAAAACAGCTCCATGGTACAACATGCAACTAAAAGTGATGAAGTGCGCCCTTAGAATCAAAGAAAGAAGATGGAGGCACTCTAAATCCCTGAATGATCATAAAATGCATATGTTTGATCTTTGAGAATACCAATTGGCTACAAGTAGAGCAAAAAAGGACTACTATGCCAAGCTCATCCAATCTTCCTTAAATTGCCCCAGAGAACTCTTTAACCTAGTGGTGTGCAAAAGTCTGGAATCGCTTGTAAATATGATGTTTTTTCAACTTCGTGACCTTATATCTTAATTTCTTTTTCCTCCCAGTGGCTTTTTTTGTGTATCTCATGATAAGTGATAGATTTGGCTATCAGGGCCAACTTTTAGTATTGGTATGGCCCTTATTTTCTGAGTTTGTTCCCCATAGTTGTCCTGTTGATAGATTTTCTGTGAAAATTGCATAATGTACATCGTTGGCCAACAATATATTATTGTAAGTATGCTTTAAAATATTATGGACGCACGCCAGGTTGCCTTCAAATTAATGTATGTGGCCTTGAAAAAGGCTGTTTTTATGTGTCAGTGATGGCTCAGTATTTGATGGGCCACCCTTTGTTCTTGATCACCTGACTGCATCTTGTCAGCATTGAATGAACCAGTCTGACAAGGTGATCGTTGGTGACAACGCGGTTCCAAGCTGCAATGAGTGACTCGATCAGCTCACGCTTTGATGTTGGATGCCTCTTGGATATTTCCAAGGCCATCTTGTGCCACAGGTTCTCGATTGGATTCAGATCTGGAGACTCGCAGGCCAGTCCATTGACTTGATGTTGTTCCGCTGCTTCCAGCTGATCACCTGTCTGGAGCGATGGCAGGGTGCATTGTCATCTTGGAACAGGAACTGACCAGGAAACAACTGGTGTGCTGATGGCACCATGCAGTTTTGCAGTATGGTGATGTACTTGGCCCCGTTGACCATTCCATCAACGATGTGAAGACGTCCAATGCCACTGGCAGCCAAGCAGCCACAGACCATGACCTTCAAAGGATGCTTCATAGTGAGGTTGAGACACTCAGGCTTGAATTTCTCTCCAGGAAATCTCCTCACATAGGGGTGGGCCTGGTTACCAAACAGGCAGAAGGTGCTTTCATCGCTGAATAGCACCTTTTCCCACATTTCAGTCGACCAGGTTGAGTGCTTTCTCGCCCACAAGATCCAGTTGCGCCTTTGTATGTCAGTCATCAGTGGTTTATTCCGTGCTTTGCAGCCCTGGAGACCAAACTGCAGGCACCGGCGACGAACTGTTGATGAGCTGACACTGACCTAACTCTTGTCTGACCACTCTCGAAGTAGCTGAGGAGAGGTCAACTTGCGATTAGTCAGTGAAATGCGTCGTAGTGCGCAGTCCTGGCATGATGTTGATGCACGTGGATGACCTGAATGAAGCTTGTCCACCACTGAACCCATTTCTTTCTTCTTCTGTACAATCTTAACAACAGTGCTCTGACTGCAGCCAACTTTCCTGGCTATCTGATGGCTTGAAAATCCTTCCTCGCTCATAAAGGATACACGAATACGCTCCTCCGTCAGGGTCCGAGTCATCTTCATGGTCGATCCAGAAAGCATATGAAATTCAAAAATTCAGCGCATTTTTATAGCTGCACTGTTGGCTAGATATCTGCATTGTGATTGGTTAGTGAAACCAGCCTCCTGATTGGTCAGAAATAACGTGTGCATATCGGATAATCTCGATCCAGTTTTGACACAGGATCCACAAAACTCACAGTAGCTATCTCCCAGTGTCTGTAAAGTATTTAAATTGGAAGCAAGGAATGCAAAAAAGTCAACTCTAATAGCCAAATGTATCCCTTTTAATGTGGTAGAAAGATGAATATGCTGGGCTAACACAAAATTTAAAAAAAAACATTAGAAAGTACGAAAAACGCAAAACTGACAAGTGATTACAGACTTTTGCACACCACTGTAGTTAAAGCTTTAGTAAAAGATCCCCTCCAATACAAAGATGAACTAGATACAACTCCACAAACATTAGCTGACCACTTTAAAACTCTAGCATGTCCACAAGTTCAACAAATGCAGTCCTCTATGCCCCAGCAGAATCTTGCTGTCACGAATACTCAGGTAGCTTGGAATTCTTTCGCACCTATTTCTGAAGAACACCTCGAAAGAATCATTTTAGGAATCAATACTACTACCTCCCCTTTGGATTCATGCCCAGTCAGCTGGATTAAAGCTGCTCATAAGGAATTAATTAAAACACTACTTAAACCTCTCACTGCTGCTGGGATATACGCCTCTTGATCTAAAAATAGCATCTATTTGCCCAGTCAGAAAAAGGCACTGCATTAGACCCAGCACAGCCTAGCTCATATCGTCCTATTGGCAGCTTACCCTTTCTTGTCCGCATCTTAGATTTAATGATTTCTTTTAGCTATTTAAAGTTGTTCAGTTATTTAAAGTTGCTAGGGGAATAGGGATAGTTGAACAAATATAATTATATCTAATAAGTATAAGGGACTTTTAGTTTTCACCACTTCTTCTCTTCTTTAATCCCTAGCTGGCATTTTGAGAGGCCATCCTCTCAGCCAATATGCTGTTGTAGGTGCCGCTGGATTCCATCTGTTGCTCACAATACGCTTCCAACCTTGGCGATAAGTGGCAACATTTTTGGCCTCACTGATGGTCAGCCATTGGTTCCTTAGGTCTTCCGCAATGTGTTTGAGCCATGTTTTATTTGGTGCTGCTCGATGAACAGGTCGCTCTCGCCAGAGGAGTTTGTATGGCAGCGGACTGGTGTTCATTCTGCAAATGTGGCCAAACCAGCGCAGTTTGCATTTTTGGATTTGTTCTTTGACTGATTGATGGTCGTACCTTGTCTGAATTGTTTCATTTTGATGGCAATCACGAAGTGAGACACTCAAAATCTGTCTCAGGCATTGCATTTTCAGGGGTAAAGGCAAAACAATATACCTCAAATGCTCTTCACTCTTAACGGCAGTCTCATTGGTATATCTAGTGCTAATTGAATTATCTAAAGATATCGCTGTTCAGAAAGGACTCCAGAATTAAAAAGGAGCTGCTACAGCAAAGCAAGAAGAGCAGATTCCGTGAAAAATCAGCTGTTCAATCAGCTTTGCTGTAGCAGCTCCTTTTTAATTCTGGAGTCCTTTCTGAACAGCGATATCTTTAGATAATTCAATTAGCACTAGATATACCAATGAGACTGCCGTTAAGAGTGAAGAGCATTTGAGGTATACTGTTTTGCCTTTACCCCTGAAGAAGTATTCATGAAACACGGCCTGTGTCGGGTTGGCAAAATCTGTGCCTGTATTATTAATAAAGTTTCATTAATATATGTTCGTGTCCTTGGTACTTCATTATGTTCTCTGACTATGTGCCTAGTTCGACGTGGTTTCCTGCTTCCTGGTTGGTCTGCCTCAGGCATTGCATTTGAAAGACTTTGAGTTTGTTCAAATCAGGTTTGAGCAGAGTCCATGTTTCCGATCCGTACAGGAGAACCGGCAGGATCAGTGTTCAGAAGAGGCAAATTTTAGTCTTGGTGGAGATATTGCCCTTCTTCCAGAGGCACCATTTGAGTGAGGTGAATGCTACTGTTGCCTGGCCAATCCTGCCGAGGACTTCAGTAGTGGATGCCACCTTCAACTCCTGTACCAGCGATCCCAGGTATTTGAATTCTAGGACCTGCTCAATTTGAATTCCATCGAGGTGAACAATGGCCTGTGATCCATTTGTGGTCATAACTTTGGTCTTGTCCACATTGATTCTTAGGCTGTAAGATCCAAATGTAAGGTGAACTGCAAAGACTTAATTCATCTACTCCTAAGGCCTAATAACTTGCTGATTAAGATAATCAGTTAAACCTGAAAGTGGGTAAGATCACTCCTCTCCCCTTAACTGGAGGCTATAAATCACGGATTATGCCTGGGGTAGGTTGGAGGGAGGGAAAGACACACTAACTGAAAGCTGTCTTGTAATAGTATGCCCTGACTAATTTAAATGAAAGCTGTCTTGTAATAGTATGCCCTAACTAGCTTAACAAAAACACTGAATTATGAAATATTCAGATTTTTATCAGCTTTAAACCAAAAATTCCCTTTTCCACAAGATTTAGAGAATTTCCCAGCAGGTAAATACTTACAAGAGCAGATTCCTTCCCAACAGTAGCAGTCACTCTTGGTAGTACTTCAAGACAGAAATCACTGAGCTCTGGTTGAACTATTTATACCTGTGCTTCTAGGGCAATCTCTTAACAATTAAGAAGTCACTAGAACAGTGCAGGGAGGACACAGCCACACCTCTTTAAAACAAAGAAACCTTATATTTCATAAAGCCTTGAAAGGTACAGACCCGACTTGGCCAAGTTTCGGCAGTCAGCCTGCATTAGGGGTCAAAAAACAAAACACATGAATACTAAAAATACATTAAAAATATTCATGTGTTTTGTTTTTTGACCCCCGATGCAGGCTGACTGCCGAAACTTGGCAAGTCGGGTCTGTACCTTTGAAGGTTTTACGAAATAAAAGGTTTCTTTGTTTTAAAGAAGTGTGGCCGTGTCCTCCCTGTGATGTTCTAGTGACTTCTGTGATTTCTGCGGAGGGTTGTTGCTCCTCTTCTTTTCTTGGTAATCTCTTAACAATTTCCTGGGTGATTCACACTGCCCTTTGTTTGATAGAGGGAGCCTTTCAAATTGCCCCTTTCATTCATCACTTGGCTTTAACACCTATTTAAAACAATTTCACAGTTCTCTTACCTACTAACTGGAAGGCCTCCTTGTATCATTGACTTGTGTCATCAACCCTCAACTTATAAACAAATTCTAGTAGAACAATTTATGCACATGAGACAAATATGTATAATCTCTTTGTCCTGGATGTTGGAAATACTAATTGCTAAATTAAAATCTCCCCCTTCAGAATGGTCCAGATGTGTATCCATTCCAAAACTGAAGTCTCCCCCCATAATTACATTGCCTTCTACAAAGATCTCAGATTAAGTAAATCAAAGAGGGCTGGAGTGGATGGTGACGAAAACCCTGCAAAAAGAAAAGATGCGCAGAGGGAAAACCAAAATGGCGGCTTGTGCCTCGCCACCGAGCCCAGTCATGGCGAACTTGGCACTAGTGGAAGAGGTCTCCACTGCAGTAGTGAGGGCATTGAGCGAGCGTTTTACTGCAATAACAGCACAGTTGGACCAGTTGAATGGGTCGGTGGCAGAATTTACTGGGAGACTACAACATGCGGAGAACCGAATATCGGCAGTGGAAGATGGGGCCTTGCAACTGGAATGCAGAATTCAGTAACTGGAAGAGAATGCGCTCAAAAGTGAGAATAAAATCGATGAGTTGGAGAATAGGGGACACAGGAAAAATATACGAATAGTTGGTCTGCCTGAGTCAATATTGGAGAAAGACCTGTATGGCTTCCTAGAACGCTGAATACCGCAGAGTGTACAGCTCAATGAAATGGTGGGGAAGATACAGGTGGAGAGAGCCCATCGGTTGGGAATACGCAGAGAGGAGCAGACGAGACTGAGAGCAGTACTGGTGCGTTTTCTACGTTTTCAGCAGAAAGGACGCAGTCCTGCGTGCAGCTAAAAGACAAACTCGGATTGAACATGAAGGAGCTCGAGTGCTCTTCTTCCAAGACTTTTCAGCGGTGGTAACTCAGAAGAGACGGGCATTCTCGGCTGTCTGCAGCTCCTTGGTTAATGAGGGGGTAAGATTCGCACTCCTCTATCCAGCTAAACTAAGACTAACTGTGAATGGTCATCAGCATACTTTTATAGAGACGGAGAAAGCACAGCAATTTTATAACACTCAAATTAAAAAGAAGGTGGGAAACTAGAAATGACACTGGTTGGCTCAACAAAGTAAAAAGGAACTTTGTGTAATCGGAACGCAGGCTAGATTTGCCTGGCATGCAGAACTAAAACTCGTCAAGTTATCAAAGGTTCACAATGGACTTAACACTATGTTGCCAATGGAGCTTAAATCAAGAGACGAGAAAACAGGGAAGTGAAGCCTATGTAAAAAAGGAAGTTGAGAGGAAAGAGAATATATAGAGGATCACCAGACATGGCCGGGGGATGAACAAACCTTACAAAAAGGAAGGATTGATACAGAAATACAGGTCACACACACGGGTGGACCCTTTAGGCCACTATATACTTATTCGAGGGAGTCTAAATGGGCAAGCATTAACTCTAGGGAGTATCTATGGCCCGAACACATATGAACCTCAATTTTATCAACAAGTGCAAAGGATACTAGCGGGAGAAGATATGTCCCACATAATATTGGGCGGAAACTTCAACTGTGTACTCAATGCAAGAATGGATAGATCGACCAGGAGAGGGGGAGGAGACCAAAGGAGCACATGTAGATTAAAAGGCATGTATGAGGGATATGATCTCACAGACATTTGGAGAACCTTACATCCCATGGAGCAGGCATACACCCACATGTCTAGAGCACATGACACGGGATCCCAATTGGATTATTTTCTATTAGCAACTTCGATGGTGAGCAGGGTGCACTGGACGGAGATCGGTCCGATGGCCCTGTCGGACCATGCCTGGGTCAGTCTAGAATTGGAGTGGGGATGGCCTAGGGGAACGAACCAATGGAGGTTCCCTACTCAGCTAGCAGAGGACAAAGACTTTCAGAAATTCTTGAGGAAGCAATGGGCAATCTTTGAGGAGCACAATAGGATGCATAGAAATAACCCAGCCCTCTTTTGGGAGACAGCCAAGGTGGTCCCGAGAGGAAAAATTATGTATTATACGCAGACTAGAAAGAAGACGCAGACAGTACATCTTCTGCAGCTGGAGAAGGATTTGAGAAGGACTCAGCGAGACTATGGCCTTCGACCCACAGAAGATCCCAAAGCTTCCTTGCTGGCTATCCAGGCGGAGTTAAACAATGCACTGCACCAAAGAGCATATCAGTCAATATTTTATCATTGATATCGCTTATATAGATATGGAAATAAAATTGGAAGCTGATGGAATCACTGGTCAAGGTGGATGGCGGACCACGAATGATCAAAGTTCTTCGGAACGAAAAGGGACATTGTCAAACAGAGCAACAAGATCTAGAGAACATTCTGAGAGACTATTATACGGATCTTTACAAGGCTGATCATTGTGACAAAGAGGCAGCGGAAACATTTCTGGGAGCTGTGAACCTGCCGGTAATGGATGCAGAAGAGCTAGAGAAACTAAATGGTCCGATAACGTTGGTGGAAATTCAGCAATGTATCAAGAAGTTAAGGAAAGGATGGGCCCCAGGCCCAGATGGATATCGAGCAGTGTTTTTTCAAATATTGTCAGACAAGGTGATGGTACCATTGATGGATTATTTCATGGATTTAATCCAAAGGAGAGACTTTCCCTATGAACCCAATCAAGCTCTCATAACAATTCTCCCTAAACCAGGGAAAGACCACACACTACCAGGCTCATATAGGCCTATCTCGCTCCTTAATGTGGATATTAAGATAATGGCTAAAGTAATGGCGGAGCGGTTAGCCCCGTTGCTCCCGAAGCTAATAAGTGAGTCCCAGGTGAGATTTGTACAGGGTTGTGTGACAGAACGGAATGTTCGAAAGATGCTAGCAGCACAGCAAGAAGCAGTAAAGAAACAGCACCCGGCTCTCTTTATTAGTTTTGACTCAGAAAAGGCATTCAACCGGGTTCAATGGGACTATATGTATATGGTCCTAGAAAAATTTGAAATAAGTGGAAAATTTGTCAACATGATTCGTCTTTTATATACAAAGCCTTGTGGAGTACTATTAGTTAACGGGCATAAAACACGATATTTCCAGTTGGAGAGGGGCACCCGATAAGGTTGCCCCTTATCACCACTGTTATTTGTGCTGCAGTTGGAACCTCTGTTGGAAAGGATTTACTTGCACCCCTACTTGGAGGGTATATCACTGGGCAAAGATGAATTTCGCTTATCGGCCTTTGCGGATGATATGCTAGTATGCCTAAAAGATCCGGTGAACAAGATAGATGAGCTATTGGAAGAATTCTGGATCTATGGAACCTTTGCAGGCTTGAAATTAAATTTGGATAAATCAGAAGCGCTTCCTTTGCTACCAGAGATGCAACGGGAATGGCCAGGGCAGTTTCCATTGAGATGGGCAAAGGATCATATCAAATATTTAGGAGTGTGTATTATGGCGCAACTGGAGCAATTATATATAACACAACGGCGCTACTCAAAGATATGGAAGCGAGACTAACTCGATGGAAAGAGCTGCCATTGTCTATGGTTGGCCGCACTGCATCGTACAAGATGGTAATCTTCCCTCAATGGTTATATGCGCTGCAGATCTTACCAATAATGTTGAGACAGCAGTAGCAGGGGCGACCCAAGGGGGGTGCAGGGCCATGTGCGGAGACTTGGTGCGGGGCCTCATTTGCATAAGGGCCTCATTTTCATAAATATTTGCATAATGTTACCATACACTAACTTTTAGTAAACATGCCTCTTAATGAGTGTATGGATAAAGAAAGACTAAAAGATTTCTACATTACTATAATCCAGTGCCAACTGCCAGGCACATTAGGAACTATTACAAACACTGCCCATTTAGAACCCATAGCAAACCCGCCGTATCATAACAGCACTACCAGGACTCACAAAGCACAAGACCCTACCTATCAAAAGGCAACACTACAAATATTAAACCAATACATTTCAGAGAACAACAATACATGACCTACTGGGGAAAGAGAACAAGTGGCAATGTCAAATAGGAATTACATAAACAGAATACCTCAGCTCAGTTACACGTGCAGAACATAGACTGTCACCATACAAGAAATCACAATGTAGAAACAGGAAGACAATAATTAAACTGGGAACCCCAAAAGCCCAACAACACTGTAGAAATAAAATTATAAATTAATTTCCTCTTGTACTAAACAAAGCACAGACGTTAATGATGCACATTTCCAGAGCTAGCATATTTCAGTTAATAAATTCAATAAAGAGATATTTTTCTACCTTTTGTGCATTTTTTTTCAGTTGCAATTGCTCCAGCCACTTTCTTCTGATTTCTTCGTGTCTTCTGCTAGCTCTCCATCATCTGCTGTCCATTTGTCCTTTCTTCACTCTTCTAGTTTTTTTTCCATTCTCTCTCTACATCTGCTTTAACATACTAATCTCTCTCCTTTTGCTCTTTCCTCATTCCTATTTCATCCACTCAAATTTTACCCCGCCATCCTCAATCCCCACTTACTCCCAATATCCGGCCAATTGTAGATTTGTCTTCCCTCCCACACAAAATATTTTTTCCCTCTCCATTTCACTCTCCCAACCCTATCCCATTCTAATCCTCCCCCAACATCAGCTCCCTTCTAGTTCCAGCCCCACCCAGCATCCGCTCCCTTCTAGTCCCCGCATCAGCCCATTTCCAGTCCTAGCTCCCCCATCCGAGTCCCTCCATCAGCTCATTTCCAATCCCAGCCCCCCATAAGCCCATTTCTAGTCCTATCCAAGCCCCACCATCAGCCCATTTCCAGTCCTAGCTCCCCCATCCGAGTCCCTCCATCAGCTCATTTCCAATCCCAGCCCCCCCAACAGCCCATTTCCAGTCCTATCCTAGCCCTCCATCAGCCCATTTCCTGTCCTAGCCCCCCTCACAGCCCATTTCCAGTCCTAGCTCCCTCCCCTCACAGCCCATTTCCATTCCAAGCCCCCCTCCCCATCAGCTTGCAGTTCAAGCCCTCCTTCCACTCAGCCCATTTCCAGTCCTAGCCACCCCCCCAGCCCATTACCAGTCCTAGCCCCCCATAGCCCATTACCAGTCCTAGCCCCCCCATAGCCCATTACCAGTCCTAGCCCCCCATAGCCCATTACCAGTCCTAAGCCCCCATAACCCATTACCAGTTCTAAGCCCCCCATCAGCCCACTTCCAGTCCTAAGCCCCCATCACCCCATTTTCAGTCTTAGCCCCCCATAGCCCGTTACCAGTCCTAACCCCCATCAGCCCATTTCAAGTCCTAGCTCCCCCATCCGAGTCCCTCCATCAGCTCATTTCCAATCCCAGCCCATCAGCCCATTTCTAGTCCTTTCCTAGCCCCACCATCATCAGCCCATGTCAAATCCTAGCTTCCCTCCACTCAGCCCATTTCCAATCCAAGCCCCCCATGAGCCTACTTCCAGTTCTAGCCCCTCCATGAGTCCATTTCAATCCAAGCCCCAACAGCCCATTTCCAGTCCTATCCTAGCCCTCCATCAGCCCATTTCCTGTCCTAGCTCCCTCCCCTTACAGCCCATTTCCATTCCAAGCCCCCCTCCCCATCAGCTATTTGTAGTTCAAGCCCTTCTTCCACACAGCCCATTTCCATTCCAAGCCCCGTCCCCATCAGCTATTTGCAGTTCAAGCCCTCCTTCCACTCAGCCCATTTCCAGTCCTAGCCACCCCCCAGCCCATTACCAGTCCTAGCCCCCCCATAGCCCATTACCAGTCCTAAGCCCATCAGCCCACTTCCAGTCCTAAGCCCCCCATCACCCCATTTTCAGTCTTAGCCTCCCCCATAGCCCATTACCAGTCCTAACCCCCATCAGCCCATTTCCAGTCCTAGCCCCCCATAGCCCATTTCCAGTCCTAGCCCCCCCCCATAGCCCATTACTAGTCCAAACCCCCCCATCAGCCCATTTCCAGTCTTAGCATCCCCATAGCCCATTACTAGTCATAACCCCCCATCAGCACATTTCCAGTCCTAGCCCCCCCCTTTAGCCCATTACCAGTCCTATCCCCATCAGCCCATTTCCAGTCTTAACCCCCCATAGCCCATTACATCCTAACCCATCAGCCCATTTCCAGTCCTAACCCCCCATCAGCCCTCTTCCAGTCTTAGCCCCCCATAGCCCATTAGTAGTCCTAACCCCCCCATAGCCTATTACCAGTCCTAACCCCCCTCCCCCATCAACCCACTTCCAGTCTTAGCCCCCCATAGCCCATTAGTAGTCCTAACCCCCCCATAGCCCATTATCAGTCCTAACCCCCCTCCCCATCAACCCACTTCCAGTCTTAGCTCCCCCCCCACAGCCCATTACCAGTCCTAACCCCCCATAGCCCATTACCAGTCCTAACCCCCTCCCCCCATCAGCCCTGACAGATTAAAAAAAAAAACGGCGGCTGCTGCTGCCGCTGCCACCGTGGCAGTGGCAGAATCAAATGTCCCGCCGTGGGGCCCCGCCTGCCCGGCAGCCTCCCTTCACCATCAGTTCCCGAGTCCCTCCAATGCGCGGGCTTTCAGAGCCGCGAGAATTTCCCTTTCTTCTCGCGGCTCTGTTAATCTCGCCGGGGCTGGCCCCGGCGGGATTAACAGAGCCGCGAGAGGTCAGAGAAGCTCTCGCGGCTCTGAAAGCCTGCGCATTGGGAGGGACTTGGGAGCTGATGGTGAAGGGAGGCTCTGCCGGGCAGGCGGGGCCCCGTGGCGGGACATTTGATTCTGCCGCTGCCACGGTGGCAGCGGCAGCAGCAGACATTTTTTTTTTTTTAATCTGCTTTTGCTAATGTAGAATGTTTTTTGCGCGGGGACCCCTGAAACGTGGGGCCCTGTGCAAAAAACATTCTTGCTCAATGGACAGGCCGGCCCTGAGCAGGAGCAGAAACGAATAGACCGAGCACTGACTTCATTCTTATGGAAAGGGAAGAGGGCCCGAATACAGATCAGTGTACTTAAATAACCATGGGAGCACAGAGGACTGGGCCTGCCGGATATAATGGAATATAACTTGGCCTGTGTATGTAGACATTTTAAAAAACTGGCTTTATGCGACAGAGGATTACACTCCTCTGGAATGCAAGCAGGGACTAGTGGCTCCACTTTCTCTTAAATACATATTACGTGCTTCTCCAACATCACCCCAGTTGCCAAAGGACATGCTAATTATCTCAACGTATAGGGGGTGGTGCGCTTTGTGCACCAAATTAGGTTGGCCACCGGAGACCACACCACTCTTGCCATTGCGGAGTAACCCAGCTTTTCAACCAGGCATGAGAGGACAGACATATCGACGATGGCAGGAGTGTGGATTAGAAGAGGTGACGGAAGATGGAGAGATGCTGCCATTTAACGCACTCCAGGAGCGATTTGCCCTCTCCAAGAATGATTATTTTCCATACTTACAGGTGCGTCGTTATGTTCACACACTACCGTAGGAGTACATAAAACATCACATCTTGACCAGCATAGAGGAGATGTTGATGGCTGGAAAGGAAGGCCGAGTCCATGTAGCAGATGCGCGGAAGCGTCTGCTGGCTTTGGAATCAGCGCATGGCTTGTCAGGGCTGGCGGATCAGTGGGCGACAGACCTGGAGATCCCTTTGGAGGGGGAAGAGATACTAGCTGCGCTGGCTAAGATCCCTGGACTGACCACTTAACACTACTCTGAGAGAAATGCAGTTTCGAATAATTCTAAGACTACACTTTGCCCTCACTAGAGCATATAGAGCTGGAATTGCAGACTCCCCAAACTGTCTGCCGTGTGCAGCACCCAGGGCAACCCTGGGCCATATGTTTTGGAATTGCCCAGTAAAATTTTCAGAAATTTTGGGTGCAAGTGAGCAATTATCTAAGCAAGGTATTAAAGTTTACCGTAACACTGAACCCTCAGGAAGCGGTTCTAGACTTGGAACGGAGCCAGGTGGACCGATCGACAAGGAGAGATGTGATGATGAAATGGATACGTGTAGCCATGATGTTAGCACGTAAATGTGGGTGCTTGGCTAAGCCCGGATGGACCAGCAGTAGGACCGTGGAAGCAAGCTTTACATCAATACATGCTTTTTGAGCGGGAACAATCAAAAGGATCAAACCAATCATGGGTACGCTTCCTAGGTGTATGGGAGCCTTACATTCAAACATTGACTTCTAGATTAAGAAGCAGAGTATTGAACCAGTATACATTGGATAATTGGGATGGAACTGTGAAAGAACAGAAGTCATATTGGGGTTCGGGGTGGGGGGGAGCTCCTGAGATGAGATCAAACTATGCTTTTCTATAAACATGATTGGGGTATTGAAATATCAATAATGGTGTACAATATAGTCGATATGCTGATCTGATAGATTTGGGGGGGGATAGGAGATAGGCAGTTAGACTAAAGACATGGAACTTCCAAACAAGTTGAGGGTACTACTTGAGAAGAGATTGAAGAGGTGGGCCTTGGTATGCCTGCAGAATTTCCTCCTCTCAGAATAAAACATTAAAGTAGGGATAACTAAGTTGTCACTATGACCATGCAATACATATTAAGGGAGGGGTGGGAGTGGGAGGGAGGAGGGGGAGGGGTGGGCAAAATAAGAAAATGGATGAACATAGGAAGAATTACCCATATATTTGATAAGAAAAATCAGTCTTGGAAGTCAGTGAGGGGGGTTTATACAACCCTATGATGATTTATACAGACTGGGAGGCTGACGAAGATGTATTAAGGCAAAGAGTGGGTACAACAATACATGAGCATGTTTCAGAGTGTAAATATGGGAATTGTTTTGTTCAACCATGGATGTAGATTGTACATGACAGTATAAATGTTTTTGTTATGAATAATGTGTTACATGCTGACTCAAGGATTAATAAAATTTGAATATGTATGCTTTTCTTTCTTGAATCTCAAGTTGTTGATTAATTAAATTTAAAGACATCAATATTTTACATGAACTACTTCAAAAAACTGTTGATATGCGAAACTCCTCTAAAAGAAACCTAGAATATCATAAGGAAGGTGCCCATGGATAGTTCTAACACTATTTTAATCACCTGAATTTAAAACTATATAGCTTAGCTTTCCAGAAGACTATTACTTTCATTTTTGAGTGTCATCAGAGCAGGGAACAAAAGGATACTCTTATTGCATTTTATCTTACTTAGCCATGAAGTCTGAAACCCTATTGATGCAAGCAATTGGGCAAACACACAGAGCCAGGTTTTACCTTTAGCAACTTGGCTTTCATAGTCGATGTGATGGTTGTTGGATTGACAAACTGAAAAGAAGGAGCCGCATTGTTTGGGTACTGCATAGGGAACATCACCATCATCTTTACACGATGGTTTCCGCAGTGCACTGATACCGTGCAGCTCCGATTCACTGCATCCATCTGCAATACAATGTAACCATGAAATACAAGAAAAAGAGAGAGAGGTCAGCTTCTTAATTAATCCTGCACAGAAATAGCTCTCCTTTTAAGAGTTTTTCTACTGAGGGGTTGAGGAGGAGCATGCAACAGGGATGAATGAAAAGAAAAATGAAAAAGAAGAGTTACAGAGGTGGGGGTAGAAAAGCTGTCACAGAGGGGGAAATGACTAGTATCGCCATAAGGATTGAAATGTGAGGAGCTGAAGATGTCGCAGTAGTGAGACAAGGAGAAATTTTACTTACCTGGAATCCTGCTAGACCAATCCAGACTAGCAGGTTGTGTCCCCCTGCCAGCAGATGGTGAGACAGAGACATCACAAAAGTTTTCTGACATCACCCCAAGTACATAGTGTCCTACCCCTAGGGATCAACCTCAGTATAACCCTGGCAAGCTCCAGGATTGCAGAACAAAACAGTTCAATAATGAGAACACCAGACTAATGAACTGTCACTACAAAAAAAGCTATAAAGACAGCCAAAGTTACAAGGAGAATGCACAGACCGAGCGCAGTGAATCAGAATCAGCAATGGTATGACACTTCTTAAGGCGGAGAGACTGGCCCAGGGTGGGTCCTGGACTGGTCTAGCAGGATTCCAGGAAAGGAAACTAATGGTAAGTAAAATTTCACCTTCCAACTCATCCTACTAGTCCAGTCCAGACTAGCGGGGAGTACCAAAGCTACACCACCATAGGGTGGGAAGAAACAGCAGCAGCCAAAACAGTGGAGATTCCAAGTGATAATGACGGGCAAAGGTAGACGGGGATGACCAAGTTGCCACCCTGCAGATATCAAGCAGGTGCACTCGCGAGCATTCGGCCCAGGACGTGGCCTGGGCCCGTGTTGAATGTGCCCAAATATCAACGGAAACAGGCTTAATCTGGAGGATATAGGACAATTCAATGGCCTGCTTAATCCAGTGTGCTATTGTCTCCTTGGAGGCAGCTGCCCACTTCCAAGGACCAGAGAACAGGACAAAGAGGTGGTCCGAAAGGCAAAACAGATTGGTAACTTTGAGATAGTGGTGTAGCGTCCTACCGACGTCTAGATGATACAGAGATTGCTGGTGCCCTGGACACTGGTGCTGCCAGAAGATGGCGTGAGACACCGTCTGATTAAAATGGAACTCGGACAGGACTATTTGCAAAAAGGTCAGGACAGTGTGGATAGTGACCCCTTCCAACGAAAAGGAGAGGAAGGGGTCTCAGCAAGATAGTGCTTGGAGTTCCGAAACATGCCTGGCAGATGTGATCTCTATGAGGAACATGGTCTTCAGTGTGAGGTCTTTAAGTGATGAGTCGTGGAGTGGCTTGAAGGAAGCATGACTGAGGATGTGGAGCACTAAGAGGAAGTCCCAGATGGGAATGACCGGAAGGATCGGTGGCCGAAGAGAGCGAACGCTGCAAATAAAATAGGCAATGTCCACATGAGAGGCGAGCGAACGCCCTTGAATCAGTCCCCAAAAACATGTCAAGGCTGCGAACTGCACCTTCAGGGAATTAAGCGCAAGACCTCTATTGAAGCCTTCCTGAAGGAAAGGAGGACCGGCACCTGAACAGTCCATGGGGAGATGGACCAGCAGAAGTACCAGGAGGAAAAAAGGAGCCACTTCTGGGCATACGCCCAAGAGGTGGAGGACCATCGTGCCCTCAGAAAGGTGGCAACGACCTGTGGGAAATACCGCTTGCATTCTAGCCTGCACCACTCAAGAGCCAGGCCGTAAGCGAGTAAGAAGCAGGGTCGTCCATGGAGATGGAACCCTGCTGTAGGAGACTCCGTCGGCTGCTGAAAGGAAGTAGGGGTTCTTGCAGCAGGCTTATCAGGTCAGCATAACAGGGCCTCTGTGGCCAATCCAGTGCCACTAGGATTATTTAGCCTGGATGCACCTCTATCCGACGCAGTACACACCCGATCAGGGCCCAAGGCAGAAAGATATAGAGCAGGTGGGTGCGGGGCCAAGGGTGGACCAGGGCATCCAGCCCCTGTGATTGCATGTCCATTTTTTGACTGAAGAAGTATGGTGTCTTGGTGTTCGCTGCAGTGGCCATGAGGTCCAGTATGGGGCATCCTCACCAGCATGATATGGTCATGAAGACCCACAGGGCGAGTTCCCACGCTCGGGTCCAGAGTGTGACAACTGAGGAAGTCGGCCCGAATGTTCTTCATTTCTGCTATGTGTTGCACCGAGAGTGCCTGAAGACAGCATTCCACTCAGGGGAAAAGGAAGCTCATCTCCCTGGCCACCCCCGGCGCTTTGGTTCCGCCCTGCCAGTTGAGATAAGCAACTGTTTGATAGGACCTGCACTGCCTGATCCCGCAGGAGCGTGTGGAAGGACAGAAGCACCAGCCGAACAGTCTGGGCTTCTAACCGATTGATCGTCCAGGCAGACTCATGGGCTGACCAAGAGCCCTGCGCTGTGTGACCGAGACAGTGCACCACCCCAGCCCACCAAACTGGCATCCATCATCAGAACGATCCAGTGCAGCATGGCCAATGGCACGCCCTTTATGAGGTGGCGCAGGTATAGCCACCACTGGAGGCTGCAGTGAACCGACGCTTATAAAGATAGGCAAGTTTGATACTCCTGTGTGGCGGGTGACCACCGGGATAGGCGAGTATGTTGCAACAGGCGCATGTGCGCCCACGCCCAGGGGACCACATTGAGGGTGGCTGCCATGGTTCTGAGCAGCTGCAGATAGTCCCAGGCCACTGGAGAGTGAAGACTCTGAAAGACATGAAACTAAATGCAAAGCTTCTGGCAGCAGTCGTGTGTGAACAGGGCTTGGCCTGATGCAGTATCGAAACAGGCTCCTAAGAAGTCAAGGATCTGCGTCGGCTGAAGATGACTCTTGGCCTTGTTAACAACCCAGCCAAGCTGCCACAGAAAACGGACTACCCGGGCCACTGCTGACTGAACCTCCAGTTAAGACTTGGCCCTGATGAACCAATCGTCCAGGTATGGATAGACGCGGATGCCCCACTGCCACAGCGCTGCTGTGACGATGACCATAATCTGTTATGTTTTTTTGAAGGAGTGAATAAACAGGTGGACAAAGGTGAGTCGGTTGATATTGTGTATCTGGACTTTCAGAAAGCCTTTGACAAGGTCCCTCATCAGAGACTTTTGGCAAAACTAAAGAGTCATGGGATAGGAGGCAATGTACTATTGTGGATCAGGAACTGGTTAAAAGATAGAAAGCAGAGGGTAGGGCTAAATGGCCAATTTTCCCAATGGAGAAAGGTGAATAGTGGTGTACCCCAGGGATCTGTGCTGGGTCCGCTGCTTTTTGACATATTCATAAATGACCTGGAAAGTGGAATAACGAGTGAGGTTATCAAATTTGCAGATGACACAAAACTATTTAAAGTTGTTAAAACCCAAGAGGATTGTGAAAAATTGCAAGAGGATCTTGATAAATTGGAAGACTGGGCATCAAAATGGCTGATGAAATTTAATGTGGACAAGTGCAAGGTTATGCACCTAGGGAAGAACAACCCAAACTATGGTTACACGATGCAAGGTTCCACATTAGGAACCACCACCCAGGAAAAAGATTTAGGCATCATTGTGGATACCATGTTAAAACCCTCGGCCCAGTGTGCAGCAGCGGCCAAGAGAGCAAATAGAATGCTAGGTATGATAAGGAAAGGAATGGAAAATAAAACAAAAGATATTATAATGCCTCTATATCATTCCATGGTGAGACCGCACCTTGAATATTGTGTGCAATTCTGGTCGCCGTATCTTAAAAAGGATATAGCGATTTTAGAAAAGGTACAGACAAGAGCCACCAAAATGGTAAAGAGGATGGAAGGATACTCCTATGAAGAAAGGCTAAAAAGGTTAGGGCTCTTTAACCTGGAAAAGAGACGCCTGAGGGGAGATATGATAGAAGTCTATAAATTAATGAACGGTGTGGAACGGGTAAACGTAGATCAATTGTTTACCTTATCAGAATATAGAAAGACTAGGGGACATGCAATGAAGCTACAGGGTAAACTATTTAAGACTAATAAAAGAAAATATTTTTTCACTCAACGTGTAATCAAACTCTGGAATTTGTTACCGGAGGATGTGGTAAAGGCTGTTAGTGTAGCTGGGTTTAAAAAAGGTTTGGACAAGTTCCTGGAGGAAAGGTCCATAAACCATTATTAAGAAGTGACCGAAGATATCAATGCTTGACCCAGTACAAGCATTGCGGAACTTGTGTCTCTTGGGGAAACTGCTAGGTACATATGACCTAGATTGGCCACTGTTGGAAACAGAATACTGGGCTTGATGGACCTTGGTCTGACCCAGTATGGCATATCTTATGTTCTTATGTTCATGACCTTGACCATAGTGAGTCCGAAGAGCAGGGCTTGAAATTGATAATGCCTGCCCAGCACCATAAACTGCAGATATCACTGGTGGTCCTTGAGAATTGGAATGTGAAAGTAGACTTCTGCCAAATCGAGAGAGGCAAGAAACTTGCCTGGGCGCACCACTTGGATGATGGATTGGAGTGTCTCCATGTGAAAGCATGGAACATGCAAGCAGTGACTGACCCCCTTGAGGTCTAAGATGGGATGGAAGGAGCTGTCCTTCTTGGGAGCAACGAAGTAAATGGAATAGTGCCCGGTACCACTTTCATCCTGTGGGACCGGGCAAATAGCACGGAGCAGGAGGAGTCGCTGCAGGGTAAGATACATGTCTGCCCTCTTGCTGGGTGTATCGCAAGGAGAAATGAGAAAGGTGCTCAGGACGGGCGCAACTAGGTCTAGAGTGTAGCCCTTGGAGATGACATCGAGCACCCACCTGTCTGATGTTATGTGGGTCCATTCACCGGAAAAAAGACACAGTTGTCCACCTACATGTGGCACCCTGGAATGTATCCTGAGCCTGTCAACAGGAAGGCCCTGAGGGGCCTAAAAACTCAGTGGCAGTGGAGAAACTATCCTTTGCATGGCGGACCCCGCAAAAGAACTGTGGCCTGCTTCCAGTTTTATTTGAGGAAGTGCCGAGCTTTCCAGGTCTGTAACACTGGACCTCCCGAAACCAATCTCTAACTTGAGGACTAAGATGTCACTGGTATGAGGCGACGTGAAGACGAACATGACCGGTCTTCCGGCAAACGTTGAGACTTGGCCTCGCCCAGATTCTTGACAAGCTTCTCAAGATCCTCGCCAAAAAGCAGCTTGCCCTTGAAGGGGAGTTTAGAGAATCTGGACTTAGGATGCTGCATCTGCGTTCCAATATCTGAGCCAGAGCCAATGTCGCACCACAGTGTCAGCAACAGCGAACCGCAGGATATCATAAAAGGCATCTGCTACAAAGGCAGTGACTGACTCAAGACAAGGCAGCGCTGGGTCCTTTGGAAGCATATGGAGCCAGCGCAGCCATGCTAGTTGCAAGCCCTCTGTAGGCAGCTGCCTGCAAGGCTAGGGAAGTAGACGAAAAGGAAATCTTCAGGAGACCTTTGACCTTACGATCAATTTGATCTCTAAGGGCGGTCCCGCCTTCGACCAGAATGATAGTGTGCTTAGTGATGGCTGTGACAAGCACATCAGCCTCAGGAAACCAGAGCCATTTATCGAAGTCCTCCAGGGACCAAATGTAAAAATACCCCAAGCATTGCACAGAGTGCAAGGCCACATCCGGGCTGTCCCACCAAGGAAATCATTTGTTGCAGCTCCACAGGAAAGGGAAAGGCCTTAGACGTTTTTTGATGCCACAATAATAGGATCTACTTGAGGTTGAGCTGGCATGTCAACGAGGTGCAGTGCTTCTGTCACTTGAGTGATGAGAGCTGCCAGCTCCTCTTTCTGGAAAAGCCGGATATCTTGTCTGCCATCCCGAAGCTCCTGCTCCTCTTACTGGTCCTCCAGAGGCAGAAGTTCTCTCCTTCCTCTCTGTCTGATCCAGAGAGGGAGATGTCCTCTGAGGGGCATTCACCATCCTCACCAGCAGGGTGCAAGACTACTGAAGGCGAGGAGGCACCCAGGAGCTGGGAACACGAGCGAGTGGCAGCAGCTGCAGCTGGACTGAGCCTGGCACGTTTACGCTGGGAAGGCTGCACAGGAATGGGCCCCGCCAGACGACCTGAGCACCATGCGCCCCAGGTCTGATGGAACAAGGCTAGAAATTGCTGATCTGCAGCACAGGCATCCGGTTGTGAGGAGGTGGAGAGCTGTGGAATCGACTGCTGGACCAGCGGTGGCAAACCGAGCTCAGGAGGCCGTGCAGAGGGTGAATCTCAGACACAGACGAGAGGCTAAGAGCCAGAAGCTGGGGCGCTGACAAAGAAGGAAAACACGGAAGTGACAAGGGAATACTGGCTGAGGGTCCCCTGGGATCAGCCCCGCAGGTGACATAGAGCATATTGATGAGGGCTCTGCGTTTTTTTCCACAGGCCATGCATCGCTGCAGGGTAGACAGCACAGCCACAGACTCCCATGACAATGAGGGAGAGAGTGCTGGGGATCAGCAAGAAGAAGCCCCAATATTAAAATGACCGCCACAATGCAGATAGTTTGGCAGGAGAAGCAACTGCCTGCACCAGAAGCTGCTTGCACAAAATGGCCGCCACAGACACAACGTTATGGCAGGAGTTGTGGGGGAGAGGAAGCAAGCTAAACAAGCACTGCGCAATATCGTGATGCAGCCGGGGCTCCATCCAGACCTAAGAGAGCAGCCTCATAAGCCCTGACACCTGGAAGGGAAGAGAGGCCCAAAATGAGAGGCGGGGAGGAGGGGAACGAGCTGACCAGCAGAACCGCAAAGGGAAGCCGTCAGAGCTGCGAAGGGAAAAACAACTCCCTGCCCCGCTGGTGAAAATCGTTGCCAATGGAACCGGAGTTGACACGCTGTGCAGAGACCATGCTGGAGCCTGAATTCGCTGACTCAAATAAAGTTTTTTGTTTTTTTTTAACTTTATGAGGCTGGAAGACCTCAGTAGTCTGGTAGTACTCTGCACTGCAGACCTTTGGATCAGATGAAGCTAAGCTGGAAAGCTGAGGAGGAAGGTTGCACTGTTCCTCATGAACAGGAGCACTTTCCTTCAGAGGGGCTCAACTGACCCTCTTGAGCAGGAGCACCCTCTGGAATGTCTGGGAGAAATGGGAATCACCAAAGAGGCATCTCAGTGTGTCCAGGGACCCAGGAAAATTGAGAGGAAACACACTCCAGCAAAATTCTTAGAATCCTTTAGGAGCAAAGAAGTCCACCATCTGCTGAGACAGAGAACATACTGAGGCTGACCTCTAGGGGTAGGACACTATGTACCAGGGGTGATGTCACGAAGCTTCTGTGATGTCTCTGTCTCACCATCTGCTGGCAGGGAGACACAATCTGCTAGTATGGACTGGTCTAGCAGGATGAGTTGGAATAAAGGTTAACCTAGCTTGGAGGTAAAACAGGGAGAAGATGAAGTCCGAAGGGGCTGGAGTAAGGAGGCAAAGGCTTCATACGGTTGTAAGCAGGGTTCCCTATACATGCCCCAGTTGGATTCTCAGGACATTCTCAATGTATGTGCATGAGGTAAGTGTGTAAATACCATGTATCCAGTGTATACAAATTTCATGAATATTCATGATGGATTATCCTAAAAACTTAAATAGCTGTGGAATCCTACAACATGCTTGATTGAAAGGCTCATTAGTGAGAGTGTGACAAAGCTTCAAAGCAGAAGAATGATGGGAGGAGGGGAGGATTCAGAGCCATCACATGGGGTTGCAGTGCTGAGCAGCAGCAAACATGGGTTATGTATATAGGAGATAGTGAAAATGGGCTTGGTAATGACACCAGCAGCAGGAGAGAGACAGCAATGGCATTTCCATGGATTGAATTCTGGATTTCCAAAACCATGCATGCTCCTTGTTTAAAATGGTGAAAAGTGGACAAAGGCAGCTCATTATAGGGGGTTCCAAAGCCGGGCTCATCTGCCCGAAAGGTGCTATTGTTCTGACTCTTATCACATCTTTTGGAAGTTTGGTCCATTTGTCTGCTGTCCTCTAAATGAAAAAAATGTTTAATCACATTTCCTTCAAATCTCTTACCCTAGAGCTTTTCATTCTTGTGCTTTTGGCTCAAAACCAAGACTATATTTGGGCATCATGAATCTTTCTTCACAAATACCTGAGGATTTTTCTCCTATTTTACACCACCTCCTATATCTAATTTGGTCACAGGAACTTACATATGACACACATGATCATTGCAGAGATGATCCTGGTCCAGGACTCCTTCTGGAATAATGCAATCATGCTGAATCCAGCCACTAGATGACACACTTAAGCTATGATCATGACTGTGCTCTCAAACTTCTTTCACTTTACATAGTCTCCTTCTTCCTAGAACCAAGATGGTCATTTCCAGCTATCAAGCTTTTTTGATTTTAAACCTTCTCATATATTATAGCACTGACGTTAACAATTTATTTTGAGACTCCTTTAAACACTATGATTCCTCCCATCTTTTCCCTCACTTTCAATACGGCCAATGTAGCTAAACAACGTATTACCTTACGTAATCAGTCCACATCCACACACTCAAATGGACTCGATCACATAAAGAGGGTACGCTACAAATCAAGTCAATTTACAGTGCCGATGGTGATTGCATTTTTTTAAACAGATTGTGCTGTTAATAAAAAACACCATGCCACCATATTCAGCACTGCTATATGGATAGGCAGTAACATTCAATATACACAGAATGAGGCAATGTATATATATATGTACACCAGCAATACTCAGCTGTTATATATAATGGAGGGCATATTCAAAATGATTAACACAATTAGCAGACCTGCTAAGCGTGCTCATCATGATGAGTAAGATATTCAGGGGCACACAGCCTTTTTGTGCCACTATCCCCTCCTAACCAAGCTAAATGCCATGAGCCTAACAGCTTAGCATCAGGGCATTCCGGGGGCAGTGCTCAAGTAACCAGTTAGTGGCGATACTTGGACATTAGCCAATTATTGTATCTTAGCCTGGCGAAAGTTAGGCACTTTAAAGGCTGGCCTAACTTTATCTGGTTTAGCAAAAAAGCATAGTTACTCATCTGTAACAGGTGTTCTCCAGGGACAGCAGGAATCAGTCCTCACATATGGGTGATGTCAGCTCTGACAGAGCCCGCAAGGAGCATTTCCCCAGCTTTCAAAGAAAACCTTTGGGAATGCCACCACGCATGCATGGTCCCCTTCCCGCCTAAGGGTGCCATCTTATTCAGTCAGGCGCCATAGCTATAGCCCCTCGAAGAAGATGGCAAAAAGAAAAAAAGGACAGCAACTACAAGAGGAGGAGGGAGGGTTGTGAGGACTGATTCCTGTTGCCCCTGGAGAACAGATTACGGAGTACGGCCTGGCCGAAGGCACTGTCCCGATGGGACTCCCTCTCCAGGCATTAATGCACCGCAAACGTGTGAGAGGAGAACCAGGTGGCAGCCCAGCAAATGTTTGTCAGTGGCACCAAGCGCAGACTAGTGACAAACATCGCCATCGCTCGGACATTGTGAGCCATGATTCGGCGGTCCAGGGGAAGCCCGGTCTGGGCCTGAGCAAAGGTGATGCAGTCCACCACCCAGATGGACAAGGTACGCTTGGTGACCGCCAGTTCCAGGTGGCTGGGATCATAGGAGACAAAGAACTGCCCAGATCTGCAGTGGTCACGAGTCCACTGCAGATAAAAGGAAATAGCCCTCTTACAATCCAGCATATGAAAAATCGCCGACGCCCAATCAACATGAGGCTTCGGAAAGAAGGTGGGCAGCACTATCTCCTGGTTGAGGTAGAAGTCCAAGACGACCTTCGGGAGGAACTTGGGGTGTGTGCGCAGAACCACCCTGTTCAGATAAAACCTTGTGTATGGTGCCTCGGCCATCAGTGCCTGGAGCTCGCTGACTCTCCGGGCAAAGGTGAGCACCACCAAGAAAGTCACTTTACATGACTGGTGCCGCAGTGAGCAGGTAGCCACATTGAGGTCCTCTTCCGCTGGGGGAGGGCGGGTGGGAGGCTTGGACAGGAGCAGGCCCTGCATGAAGGGTGAGACAAGCGGTTTCCCCGAGAGGGGTTTACCCTCGATGGGATGGCGGTTCGCTGAGATGGCACTCAGGTGAACCCTGACTGAGTTAGACTGCAGTCCAGCCCACGAGAAGTGTAGTAGGTTCTGCAAGACCAAGCTGATAGGGCAGGAAAATGGATCTGCTCAGAGCTCCAAGCACCACACCGAGAACCAGAGCCACCTGAAGGCATATGCTCGCCTGGTCGAGTCCTTTCGTGAGGCCAAAAGAATATCCTCAATCTCCAGGGGGAGATGGGAGGAGGCTAGAGCGACCCACTCAGCTGCCACGCTGTGAGGAACAGAGACCTCAAATTGTGGTGAAGTAACAGAACCCCCTCCTGCGTGAGCAGCTCCAGTGAGTTCCCAGAGGGACTGGAGGTTCCGTCGAGAGGCAGAGCAGCAGGGGAAACCATGGCTGCCTGGGCTACCTTGGGGCCATGAGGATCATCGAGGCCTTGTCCCGCTGGACCTTGAGAAGGGTCTGGGCAATGAGGGGCGTGGAGGGGAAGGAATACAACAGGCCAGTTGACCATGAAAGTAGGAAGGCATCCGGGGCTACCCTGTCCGAGTGCGAGAGGGGACCATAGAACTGGGGGAGATGCAAATTCGCAGGGCTGGCAAAGAGGTCCAGGACTGGGGTCCCCCAATGCTGGAAGAGCTACTGCACCATCTGGTGCCACAGGTGCCACTTGGGTGGTTGGAGAACTCTGCTGAGCCGGTCTGCCAACACATTGTCCTGGCTCAGGAGATAGGTGGCTCGGATGGTCATGCTCTGGCTCATGGTAAAGGAGCACAGGGTCACCGCCTTCGAACAGAGGCTGTAGGAGCCAGTCCCTCCTTGTTTCTTCACATAGAACATCGTGACCTGGTTGTCCATCTGGACAAGCACCGCTCAGCGCTGCAGGCAGTCCCTGAAAGCCTCGAGTGCAAGGTGGACGGCCCAGAGCTCCAGCAGGTTGATCTGCTGCTGGGACTCCTTGAGGGACCAGGTCCCTTAAGTGCGCCGTCTCTCGTAGTGGGCTCCCCAGTCCACCAGGGAGACATCCATGGTCAAGACCACCTGATGCATCAGAGCTTGGAAGGACATGCCTCGAAGCAGGTTCCGAACCTCCTGCTACCATGTGAGAGACTCCGCCATACTGGGCATGACTGAGATGGGGTCTCAGAGGTGCCCACTGCATTTGGAAGCACCACTGCGTCGCCCGCATGTTGAAGCAGGCATTGGGCACGACATGGACCATGGAGGCCATATGGCCGAGAATGTGAAGCACTGTCCAGGACGAGATGCTGCTGCGACACCGCACTTCATACACCAGGAACACGAGGCAGTCCGCCCTGTTCTGAGGAAGGAAAGCTATGGCCCGCAGGGTGTCCAAGTGAGCCCCGATGAACTCCAGGGACTGAACTGGGGTAAGGTAGGACTTTGGGTAATTGACCATGAACTCCAGATGTTCCAGGAGGTGAATGGTGCATTCCGTGGCCTGCCAGGCTTCGGAGGCTGTGTCCCCTGTTACGAGCCAGTTGTATAGATATGGATAGACGAAGGTGCCCTGCAGCCGCAGATGGGCCGCAGCCAAGGCTAGGCATTTTGTGAAGACCTGTGGAGCAGATGCAAGGTCGAAGGGATGTACCCTGTACTGGCAATGGTTTCTCTGAACCATGAAGCGGAGGTACTTTCTGTGCTTGGGATGGACGAGGATATGAATGTAAGCATCCTTTAAGTCCAAACATAGCCAAACATTCTGCTGGAGGTAGGGCAGTAATGTTCCAAGAGAGAGCATCTTGAACTTCTCCCGCAACAGAAATTTGCCTAGGTTCCACAGGTCGAGGATGGGCCAGAGGCCCCCTGCCCTCTTTGGGATGAGAAAGTATCGGGAGTAAAATCCCTGTCCTCAGAAGTGCAGTGGGATTGGTTCTACTTCCTCGTCCTCAAGGAGGCCTGCGAGCTCCTGACTCAGGAGGGCCTGGTGCTGGGGAAACCGCCTTGGCTCCCCGGGGAAGTACAGAGGGGGGAGCTGGACCAGATGGAAGCAACAGCCCTCCCAAACAACCTGGAGAACCCAGGCATCAGTGGAGATGGACTCCCACCTGTAAGGAGAAGTGGACCAGATGCCCCCTGATGGACTGCTAATCTGTCAGTGGACGAGAGACTATGCCGATGGCGTCAAAACCCCAATGACGGCTGAGCCAGCACCAGGGGTTGGGTCTTGGGACCCTTCGGCTTACGAGGGCCATGGGCCGTGCTCTTGCCCTGGCCGCCCTGAATGGAGGTCGACACCGGTGAGTAGGATGGGTAGCCCCCGTATGGAAGCCCCATCCAGTGAAAGGAAGGCTTCTTGCTCTGCTGTTTCTTTCTGGGGAGGGAGGACGTTTTCCGGGAGAGGCGAGTATGAGTCACATACTCCATTTCAATCTCCGCTGCCTTATCCTCCATGCGCTTGCCGAATAGTTGCTCCCTGAGGCAGAGGACGTCCAGCAGCTTCTCCTGGATCCATTGCTCCAGGTCCGAAAACTGCAGCCAAGCCTGCCAGTGGGCTCCAATGCCAGCCACTGCCACCTGGGCGGAAGACTCGAAGCAGTCGTATGCCACTCACAAAAGGTACTTCGAACACTCTCTGACGGACTTCAAGAGAGCCTGAAAACATCGGAGATGGTCTCCATCAAGGCCCGCCACGAAGCCTCCGAGCTCTCCAGCGAGGTCATGGAGGAACACCCCAATGTATAATTGGTAAACTTGGATGCGGCATGACAGCATGGAGCTCTGATAAGTCTTGCACCTGAGAGCGTCGAGGATATGAGACTCTCTGCCCAGTGGGATCGAAGAATGAGTCTTCGGGCTCTTTAGCTTCCGCATGGCCAATTCAGCCGCCATCGAGGTGTGCAGAAGCTGGGCTTTCCGAAACCCCAGGCCCCACTAAACCCGATACATAGCATCCAGGTGCTTGCTCATGATAGGACAGAGGCCGGGGTCTCCCACATGCAGAGGAGTCGTCAGTTCAGAATGGGAGAAACCGGCATCAAGAGAGCTTCCTTCAGAGGAGCTCCAACTCGGTGGCGAATGCTAGAGCCCACACCATGTCCTGGACAAACTCCAGAAAGGAGGTGTCCTCGGAAGAAGACTGCTGCCTCTGGGTCGGTGGAGAGGGGTCCTAGGGGAGGTCTCCGTGGGACCAAGTCTCTGGGGAGGTTTCCCCATCGGACTCCCACTCTGAGTAGTCTGTGAAGGACACGAGGTCGGGCGGTTCAAGATGGGTCGGTGACTCGCGCTGGACTACCGAGGCCGAAGCCTGCCCAAAGTTGGAGGCACTCACACGAGAAGATCTCACACCCGAGGATCAGGACGGAGATTGAGACCCATGCCAAGGACCTTCAAGAGGCTTCTGGCTCTCGGGGGTCAATGTGGTGGCCCAGGGAGTTCTCAAGGTCAAGGTCCCTGCGGTCTCGAGGCACGTGCCTGCAGAGTTGGGAACCAGCGCCTGCTGGACAGCGAGGAACATAGAAATGCTGTGCTCCAAGGCCAGCATTCGGGCCTCCCAATCGGGAGTGGGGCACTGCGACACCGACGTGACCGGATCAGGTGTCAAGGAGGAGAGGGGGTCCTTACTGGGATGATCCTCGGGAGACTGGGCACCTTCGCCGGAGGCCTCTGTATCGGTTTGAGGTACCTTATTGGGCAGCTCCCTCTCCAACTCTAAAGTCTGATGAGGGGGGCTGAGAGACTGGGCGCATGACCTCTCACGCTTGCCTGGCACTCCCGACAGAGTCCTCTTGGCCTTCTTCTTCTTCTTCTGCTTGCATTCGAGCAACCTCTGGTCAGAGTGCTACCAGGCCCAGGGAGGAGCGTTCAGAGACTCCAGGGGTTGCGGGGCTGGGCAGGCTACTGGGGATACCGAGGCTGCCTTATGGAAGAGATGATCCAGCTTCTGCTTATGGCTCTGGATGGCCTTGGAGGACATCTTCTTACAGAGGGAGCATAGCTCCGGGTGTCCATGAGTGACATGTTTTTAGAACATCTATCACATTTCTTCAAACCAGAGGCCACTGGGGGAAAAGTGCGTGAAAGCGCGGTAAAACACAAAAAAGGCAAAAAGGGGAAAAACCCAAGACCAAGGCCGAAGCCGAGGTGTTCGAGAGGCGGGAAGAGGACCAGAGAAGGCCGGATAGCAAAAACCAGTTGGAAATAGAAAAAACGTTTTCTGGAGACAAAACGCATATCTGGAGGGCTCCACGGAAAAAGGGAGACTGAGTAAGATGGCACCCTTGGGCGGGAAGGGGACCACGCATGCATGGTGGCATTCCCAAAGGCTTTCTTTGAAAGCTGGGGAAATGCTCCGTGCGGGCTCTGTCGGTGCCAATGTCACCAATATGTGAGGACTGACTTCCTGCTTGTTCCTGGAGAACGCTATATGGGCAGACCAGCTATGACACTGGCATGAAATATCTGGGTCTATGTTAAAGTGGCTAAGGCACTGGCCACTCCTGCTGCTGAATATCAGCTCCGAAGTAGCTTAATTTAGAAATGATTTTTTGCAGGTCTAAATTAAACTGCTTAGCTATATAAAGAGTAATTGAATATTATCTTTTTTGAAGCTTGTAGTGAGCCTATGGAAATAGGAGAAACAAATGATTTTGCTTTTAAGAAAAGTGACATCCCTGAGGTGCACAGGTTTCAGCTTTTGCCTAAAGAAAGCAAGCAGAGAGAAACTGAACCTAGGCTGCCACACCCAAGCTCTGCTGACGTAGTTGCAGGCTTGGAAGATAATTGCAAGCACTTGTCCAGAGAGGGAGAGACACTGCCCGGGAAGCAGGGATATAAACCTTGGCTAGAGAGAAAGCAGGGAAGGAGAAGAGAGCCTGGGTGGAGAGAGCCCGGGAGAGGAGAGCCTGGGACAGGAGAGCCCGGAGGGGGAGAGCACGGAAGGAGAGAGCAGAAAAGGCTTCAAACCCCAGTTCCTGATCAGAAGGTTCAGAGAGTTCAGAGGTGGGAGCCCAGGACTCAGCACAGGAGTCAAAGGAGCCAAGCCTGGAACAGGGAGCCGTGGCAGAGCTCCAGGAAGGAACTCAGGGAAGTGAACCAGGGACTATTCCCCAGAAGCTGGAGGGAGACTGGTGAACACAGCCAGGGAGAAGTGTCCACAGCTTCAGGTACAATTTATCCTTACCGGGTGGAGCTGTGCTCAAGAGAGACACAGGGATCCTCAGAGAGAGTATACCCTGAGACATACGTTAAAAGCTCAGAGCAGGGCACTGCACTACCGGAGCCAGAGGAAATGCAGGTTGAGCCTATTGAGCAGGATTTATTGCCTCCAGAAATACTCATGGACTGTACTCTATGTCAAGCTGTTAGCATTGAGTCCCTTTGCTAAAGAATAGCTGAAAAGATAAAGTCTCCTGAAAAGTAGAGTATTGAAACCTAGCCTGAACTGAAGGTAGGAACTTGCTCTTTTTAATGGGAAGATACCTGTTGCATGTACATTTGAATGCTTAATGAAGACAAAGGTAAAAAGAAGATATTTTTACTTTGTTGAATGAAGAAGCTGCGTTTTCTTTATCCGTTATATTAAGCAGCTGCATATAATTAAGGACTGTGAAGCTCATCCAGCCTAAGTTGCAAATAACCTTGAGCGAATGAATGGAGAAGTATCCTGTTACAGTCTACATGGACTTTGTTTGCGTTTGGGGAATACATTTTGTCATTTGCCTTTACTTTCGGTTTCATGACTACACTTCATCTTAGAAGGCCAAAACTACAACTCCCAGCATGCTTCCCTGGGAAAGCACAGTTACTTACCTGTAACAGGTGATCTCTGGGAACAGCAGGAATAAGTCTTCACATATGGGTATCGTCGGTACCAACGGAGCCTGCGCGGGAACGCTCCCCAGCATCCAATCAGAAAGCTTTTGGGAGCATCCCACAGCACCTGCATGCTGCCTTCCCACCTTTCCCAACTGCCTCTCTCCAGTTCGAGTTTTAAAGCTGAGACAAAGAGAGAGAGAGGGGGAAAGGAAAGATAGAGAGATACAACTCCTAGGGGAGGTGGATGGGTTGTGAAGACTTATTCCTGCTGTTCCCAGAGATCACCTGTTACAGGTAAGTAACTGTGCTATCTCCAGGAACAAGCAGGAATGAGTCTTCACATATGGGGACTCCCTAGCTTTTGATGCCAGGGAGAGACCCCAGAAGCTGTGTGTCCCTAAGGAGGGCTGCAGTTCCCCCCATGAATCTCTGGCATCCAACCAGGGTTGGTGGGTAGGAGTTGACAAGATATGGAACAGATGTTTGAGAACAGCCTGACCAAACAAGGCATTCCAGCGGGAGTCCTCGTCCAAACAGTAATGGGCTATGAAGGTATGAACCGAGGCCCAAGTGGCTGCTCGACAGATGTCGCCGATAGACACAGAATGTAGATGAGCGATTGAGGTTGCCATGGTTCTCACATTGTGAGCTGTGACATGGCCCTTCAGAGAAAGGTTCTTACTCTGATAGACGAAAGAAATATACCGAGCAATCCAGTTGGACAGTGCTCTTTTGGAAACTGGAAGTCCTAAATGAGAAGGATCAAAAGCAACAAAGAGTTGAGAGGAACTTCTATGTTGCTGTGTTCTTTGTAAGTAGAAGGGCTAGAGCTCTTTTACAATCCAAGGTATGAAGATTCCTCTCTGCACTTGATGCATGAGGTCCTGGAAAAAAGACAGGTAAGTATACCTCTTGGTTCAGATGAAAGGGTGAGATCACTTTAGGCATAAAGTGTGGATGAGTCCTAAGGACTACCTTGTCATGATGGAACCTTGTATAAGGTGGATCAGCTACTAGTGCTTGCAACTCACTAATGGGGCGTGCTGAGGTGATTGCAATGAGAAAGATAACCTTCCAAGAAAGAAATTTCAAGGAAGTGGTAGCTAACAGTTCAAAAGGTGGCTTCATGAGCTGCCCAAGAACCAGGTTTAAGTCCCATGCCACCGGTGGTGGTTTAATGGGAGGCTTAGTTAAAAGAAGGCCTCTCATGAATCTTGCTATAAGAGGATGAGAGGAAATAGGCTGTCCATTGAGAGGCTTAAGGGAAGCTGCAATAGCACTCAAATGGACTCTTACTGAATTTGTCTTAAGGCCTGCATTAGATAAAAGAAGAAGATACTCTAGTAAAGATTCCAGAGGTATCGCAAGGGGGTTAAGCCCCTTTTCTGAGCACCAAATTGTAAACCTTTTCCACTTGAAAGCATAAGAACGTCTAGTGGAAGGCTTTCTGGAAGCATGAAGAATATCTTTCACCTGTTGAGAAAGATCAAGATTTTGGAGATTTAGGCCTTCAGCAACCAAGCCCTGAGATGCAGACTGGGGATTGGGATGCCATAATGTTCCGTCCTCCTGAGATAGGAGATCTGGAGCAGACCCTAACTGCAGGGAGGGAGCTTGAGAGAGATATAGAAGCAGAGGGTACCACACTTGGCGTGGCCAATGTGGTGCTATGAGGATCATGCGACCTCTGTCTCTCTGAAGCTTGAATAGGGTTTTGGAAATTAGGGGAATGGGTTGAAAGGCATACAGGACGTCTTGACCCCAATAAAGGAGGAAAGCATCCCTGGCTTGAGCCCCCTGAGCCGGAGTCCTGGAACAGAACCGGGGAAGTTTGGCATTCCACGGACTTGCAAAGAGGTCTATGTCCGGGGTTCCCCAAATTTGAAAAATCCTGGTCACCTGGTCCACATGCAGGGACCACTCGTGTGGAAGCAGAACTCGACTGAGCCTGTCTGCCCAAGAGTTTTGAACGCCTGGAAGATAAACTGCCAGAAGATGAATCTGATGCTCTCTGGCAAGGGCCCACAGTCGCAAAGGTTCATTGCACAGCGACAGAGAGCCTGTTCTGTCCTGCTTGTTCACGTAGAACATGGCTACCTGATTGTCCGTGTGGATAAGGACTGCCTTGTAGCTGAGCAGGGTGTGGAACACTCGTAGAGCAAGGAAGATTGCTCTGAGCTCCAAGAGATTGATATGTAGACAACTCTCCTGTGGAGACCAGTTGCCCTGGGTGGAGAGGTCTTGCAGATGAGCTCCCCAACCCATTGGAGAAGCATCTGTTGTGAGAGTTGCTTGGGGTAGAGACTGCTGAAAGGGGGACCCCAGCAACAGGTTTTGAGGGGACTTCCACCACTGGAGGGACAAAATGAGGCAACTTGTGTTTGCTATTTTGTCTGACAGGCAGTCTAATGCATGGGTCCATTGGGTGGATAACGTCCACTGAGCTGCCCTCATGTGAAGGCGAGCATATGGTACCACATGTACGGTGGATGCCATGTGGCCTAGTAACTGTAACATTTCTCGAGCAGACAAATGGGGCTTTAACTCTGCTTGAGAAGCTAACTGCACCAAGCGAAGGCAACGGGCCTGGGGGAGATAGGCTCTTGCCCTTGTGGTATCCAGCAATGCCCCTATAAACTCCAGGGACTGAGTAGGGGTTAGATTGGATTTTGGGATGTTTATTACCAGCCCTAAATACTGAAGGATACGCATTGTGCAGGATAGAGAATTTTTGGCCTCTGACTGAGTGGGAGCTTGAATGAGTCAGTCGTCCAAATAAGGGAAGACGAATATTCCCAGAGTGCGCAGAAATGCAGCTACCACTGCCATGCATTTCGTGAACACCCTTGGTGCAGAGGCCAGACCGAAAGGAAGCACTCTGTATTGATAGTGCTTCTCCTGAAAAAGGAACCGAAGGAACCTTCTGTGAGTTGGATGGATGAGAACAAGGGTGTACGCATCCTTGAGATCTAGAGAACAAAGCCAATCCTGACTCTGAAGGTATGGCAGCAGAGTTCCCAGAGAAATCATTTTGAATTTTTCCTTGACTAGGAATTTGTTCAATTCTCTGAGGTCTAAAATGGGTCTGTAGCCCCCTGTTTTCTTTGGAATAAGAATATAGGGGGAGTAGAACCCTGTGCCCTGTTGATGAAGAGGCACTTCTTCTATTGACCCTTGGGCAAGAAGGGTGGCAATCTCCTGACCCAACAGGTTGAGGAGGGAGGTCAGAGAATTGAACTGGTTCACTCTTGTGTGAGGGGGCAAGCTTGAAAATGAAGTTTGTACCCCTCCTTTATGATGGAGAGTGTCCAATGCTCTGCTGTAATTTGTCCCCACCTGGGAGCAAAATGACATAACCTTCCTGGAATGGTGGAGGGCTCTGGTCCTTCCAGAGCCAGGAAGGCTAAGTTCTCTAGCGGAAAGTCAAAGGCCCTGAGGAGGCTGAGGTTGCTGGGCTGGTGGAGGCCTAGCAGCCTTTGCTTTGTTCTGTTTGGATGGTTGCTGACGTTTGGTAGCGAACTGAGCTGCAGAACATGCCCGCTGACTATAAGCAGGATAAAATCTTCCTTTTTTAGAAAAAGGTGCTTTTTTGAACAACCTTTTCTTAACAGGAGCAGCCGTAGACTTGGATAGTCTATCCAAAGCAGAATTTTCAGCATCCATCTGATTGGCCTTTGCTTGCCAATCTTTACCAAACAGGTTTTCACCGGTACAAGGGATATTTCCCAATTCATCTTGGACCCAGATCTCCAAATCAGATGCTTGAAGCCAAGCAATTCTACGTGCACCTATGGCAATAGCAGAGGCTCTGCTTACACATTCAAAGGAGTCAAAAGCTGCACGGTTGGAGAATTTGGAGATATCTTGGGCATGTTTGAGCCAAGTGAGAAAGTCCTGTCTTTTATCCTCAGAAATGAAAGGACTTATTTATTTTTTTATTTTATTTAGCAAGCATTTGTAGCCCGCTCCTTCCAGCGATCAGAAGCGGGTAGGATTACTATTGTGAAACTGCCGAATCAAGGCAGGTACAAATTTTGTTTACATACAGATTGTCAGAAAAGCACATCATACAGAGTTAACACTTCTTAGCTATGGGGGAGTTCATTTACATATATACATAAATACATATATACAGGATAATCTTCTTGGACTGTCGAATTTTGCTTACATACAGATTGTCAGAAAAGCACATCATACAGAGTTAACACTTCTTAGCTATGGGGGAGTTCATTTACAGATATACATAAATACATATATACAGGATAATCTTCTTGGACACAGTGGTCAGGGGCTGCTCCATCTGTGGGTTTAGTTCAGGTTGAAATGTGATTGGAAAATGTGCGTTTTGAGTTTCTTTCTGAAGTCTAGAAGGTCATTGCTAGCTCGTAGTTCTGGTGGGAGTTGGTTCCACAGTGTTGGCGCCACATATGAGAAAGCCCTGTGGCTGGTGTTAGTTTTGGCAGATCTTATATCTGTTGGAGTGTGAAGGATGTTGGAATTGTGGGTTCTTCTGTTTCGGGTAGGAGGTTGCAATCTTACTAGGTTGTTGAGGAAGGAAGGTGCTAAGTTGTGGATGAGTTTGAAGGTGGTTGTTAGTATTTTGTATTTTGTGCGAGCTGTTATGGGTAGCCAGTGTAATTGAATTAGCACTGGTGTGATGTGGTCACTTAGATTTTTCTTCATTATGACCCTGGCAGCTACATTTTGTGCCATTTGTAATATGTTTAGGGTTTTTTTAGGTAAACCTTGTAGGATGGCGTTGCAGTAGTCAAAATGTGGCATGATGAGTGCTTGGGCCACTGTTCTGAAGTCTTGGGGATCAATAATATTCCGAATGGGTTGGAGCACTCTAAGCTTGTGGAAAACTGCTCTGTTGGTCTTTCAGAGGTGTTTTTCCATCTTTAGGTCACAGTCAAATGTGACTCCTAGATACTTTATTTCTTTTTTTGTTTGGTAAGTGTTGTTACATAGTGTTATTGATGTGGGAGGGTCAAAATTCGGTTCTTTGGAGATATACATTACTTTGGTTTTTTTGTGATTAATTGACATGCTACTTTGTTGTAACCAGTCTTGCATCTCTCCGATACATGTCTCCAGTGGGTTGTAGTCTGGGTTTTTAGTGTCTAGTTGTGTGTATAGCATGATATCATCGGCATAGATGTGGTAATTAATTTCGTGCCGTGAGAAAATTTTGCATAGTGGCTGCATATATGTTAAACAGAAGTGCTGAGAGAGCAGAGCCTTGGGGGATTCCCTGTGTTTGTGAGAAAGATTCTGCTTTTTCTCCGTTGAATTGAACCTGTTGTGTTCGATTTGAGATGTAGGATGAGAACCATTTTAGTGGGGTTCCTGTTATTCCTATTGATTTTACCCTATTTATGAGGGTCCCATGATTAACTGTATCAAAGGCAGCTGAGATGTCAATGAATACAAGAATGTACATTTTCTTTTTGTTTTCAAGGCCCTTTAGGAGGTTGTTAAGTAGAACTAGTAACAGGGTTTCAACTCCATGATGTTGCCTGAAGCCATATTGCTGGTCATCAAGAGGAGCACTGTCAGTCAGATGGTCTTGGAGTTGTAGAAGGACCGTTTTTTCTATGATCTTTGCCAGGAATGAGATACTTGATATGGGACGGTAGGAGGCTGGGTCTTCTCCGTTGAGTGTAGTGTTTTTTAGGATTGGTCTAATGACTGATTTCTTTAGTTCTGAGGGCATGATTCCTTGTTGTAGGGATAGGTTAACTATGTGTGCTATGTGAGGTGCTATGTCTTGTTTCACTGCCTTGATCCAGGATGCAGGACAGGGATCTAGTGGGGAGGTGGTGCTTTTCAGGCTTGTGACAATGGCTGTGATTTGCTGGGTTCCTATTTTGTGGAAGTGCTCCCATAACTGGTTTTGCGTTGTGTTGTTCTCACTTCTGATTTGTGGTGTTGGTGGGGGGGGTGGAGGACCAGGGGCCGTCAGTTTGGTCGCGTAGTGGTTTGCCAGTGTTTGGACCTTGATGGATTTGTTGAGGTTGGCATTTTGGTCGGTTTTGGTTAGTGATTTGACTAGTTCAAATAACTCTCGTGGGCGATTGATTGCCTTGTTTAGGATGTTGGTGTGATGTAATTTTTTGCATTGTTCACGTCGTCTTTGTATTTTGCGAGATGGGCCATGTATTTAGTTTTGAGATCGGAGGATTTGGTTTGTCTCCATTTTCTCTCTATTTTACGGAGCTCCCTTTTTGATTTTATTAGAGTTCCTGTGTACCAGGGTTCCGAGTTGATCTTATGTGGGTTTGATGTGTGTTTCAAAGTTGGGTTAGATGTATTTTGGATGTGTGTTCCATCTGTTAGTTAGTTCGTCTAGGTCTGTGGAATCTAGGTTTATGTGGGATGCAATGGTGCTTATGAGGTGTTCCTCGTTGAGTTTGCTGAATTTCCTAATGGGGTTGGTCATTCTCATCTCCTTTGAGTTTTTGGGTTGGCACTGTAGTTTAAGTTTACAGTTGATTTGGTGGTGGTCTGACCATGGTACTTGAGTTATGTTTATTATAGGTGGTTCATTGCTTTGTTGTGGATTTCTGGGTATGAAAATCATATCTAGGATGTTTCATCTATCGTGTGTGGGGTTGCTTATTATTTGTTGGAAACCCAATTGGTCGATGGCTTCATAGAAGGAGTCCGTGTGGGACGGAGGAATTGATGCTAGGTTCAAATCTCCGAGGATGATCTGGAATTTTTTGCTTTGTGTGGATGTGATGGTTTCTAGTGCTGTGGCTAGTGTTTCGTGCTGTGGTGAGGGAGGTCGATAGATTAGGCAGATGGATAATGCCATGCTCTCGACTTTAAGTAGGTCAAGATCGGGATTTGTGACCGTAGATGTGGTTGTGAGTTGAAGGCTGGTTTTGGCTGCTATAAGGACTCTGCCTCCTCTTCTGTTGATGCGTGGGCAGTTGTATAGTTGGTATCCGGGCTTCTGTATTTGATTCATTGTTGCAGAGTCTGAGTCAGTGAGCCATGTTTCTGTTATGCATAGGATATCTGGTTGTTCGTCAGTTAGAATGTTGTGGATAATATGCGTTTTATTCCTTATTGACCTAGCATTAATAAGGATAATGTTACATGTGTGATGTTCTTGGTGTGTGGTTCGTGTGAGTTGTATTTGAGATCCAATAGTGTTCTTTGCTTTGGTTTTAGGGTGTTTTTGAGATTTGTTCCCTTTGATATGGGTGTGTCGTTGGGGTAATTTACTTGGTGTTTGTGTGGTGGTGATAGGATTTAAGTTGTATTGATGCAGGATGGGTAATGGAGGGGGGGGTGGAGAAGGTAGATTGGTGTATATAGTAGAGGAACGCAGTATTGTGAGTGTGGGATGGTTCTATATGAAGATGTTAGTATACACATGCACAAAATCAGGAAGGTGTGAGCAGGCTCCATTTTATGTCTGCCAGAAATACTTGGATTTTGGATTCGAGTGGCGCAGTGTGGGGTGAAGTCAAGGCAGCTGGCCTAGAGATGTGTTAGTGTAGGCCGACAAGATAGTTGTTGGGTACCAACAGTCTAGCAGGGATAGATGGGTTGGGGTACAGCGTTTCTTATTACTTTAACAAAATAGGGATACAGTCCTAACGTTCCTTATCACTCAGTATAAACAGATACAGTATTGTGCGATACAGTCCTATCGTTACCTATCACTCAGTATAAACAGATACAATATTGTGCGATACAGTCTTAAGGTTATTGCAAGAAGGTTATTGGGTTACTGCATTGAAATGTAACAACTTGCTGGTTAGAGATACTTGGTTTCATTTAGCTCTAAATAAACAGTAGTAGCCTTTAGAGTTGGTAGGAGTTTACAATGTAACAGCTGGCTTGAGGAGAACAGGGCTTGTGACAGTGGGGAATTTACACATTATATATACAGAGGTATGTTGGCTCCTACTTTGGGGGGGGGGGGGGTTAGGCCAGGGTTGCACAGTGGTCTTTTGCATCAGGAGGTAGATAAGTCCAGTAATTGATTACCTGGGTGATATCGTTGTAGTTGAAAGCTCTTGATGTCGAATTTTGGACCAGCTATGGGAATCTCGTGGAGCGTGGTGGTCGGGACCGGCGAGCTCAGACCCGGCCTGGGGAGCTCAAGCCGTCAGTCATTTGATTGCTGCACTTTCGTTTTCTGTCCGTTATCGGAGTTTTGGTCATGTGAGTCAGGCTTCTTGATACTTGCAGCCTTGTTGCGGTTCAGTGGATGATGTTTCTGCAAATGATCAGTGACCTTTTTTAGGAACATTCCCATGTAAAGACTAGAGGAATTAATTCTTGCAGCAAGCATGGAAGCTTGGAAGACTCTACGTCCAAAAGCATCCAGGGTTCTACATTCACGTCCTGGAGGATTAGAGGCATGTCTCTTAGCACTTCTAATCTTTCTCATAGCAGACTCAACCACAATAGAGTGGTGAGGAAGCTGAGTTTTATGGAAACCAGGACAAGGAGGGACACGATACATGGTATCTAACCTGCGAGAATGAGGAGAGGTGGTAAGAGGTGTTTCCCACATCCTCAACATGAGATCAAACAAAATCTCATAAACAGGCAAGGTAGCTGCCTCCTTAGGAGTTTTAGGATATTGTAAAATATCGAACTCCTTGGCTCTGGGTTCTGTCTCAGGGGCCACCGTGATGGATAGGCCCCGAGCCACCTCCCTGATGAAGTTTTGAAAAAGACAAGTCTTCTGGAGGAGACATCCTTCGCTTAGGAGAGGACTCCTCCTGTGGAAGAAGCATCGCTGCATCGACAGACGCATCAGAATCCTCAGACTCTTCAGAGGAATCGAAGTATCGTCTGTCCGGATGCTCCTGCAAAGCCCGATACCCGTACCGACAAGGATCGGTATCGGGAATAACCGGTACCGGGGTATCGGGAATAACCGGTACCAGGGTATCGGTACCGGAGGGCCTCAGAGGACAGAGTACCGGCATAGCAGACACCGATGCTGATGTCGATGCCACCGGTACTGGGATCGGTACCGATGGCGGTGCTAGAGCCGGTACCGGTGGAGTAGTCTGTTGCGGTACCTGGGGCGTCGATGCCACAAGGAAAGCCGCCAGACTGCGTTCTATGGACAGAATCTTCTGGTCCATCGACGCCGCCAATGCTTGGAAGTCGGTACCGGTGGAAGCCACCGGTACCCCAGAGCATGGCACCAGATGATCTGTCGAGGCCAAGCCATCGAGATCATCCTGGAACCCCGATGATGATGCTTTGGAGGACGAAGCCTCCTGCCGGGGTAATTTTGCTGGTGCAGAATCCTCGAAGGCAACGCCAGAGGCATCTCGATGCTTAGAGGGAGATCTACCCTTCGAGGACCGGCTGGATTTATGTTTAGTTACCTGAGATCCATGGGAGGAAGAAGCAGCCCTGGAAGACGTCGATGCCAGCGAAGCCGCATCAGAGGGAAACAGGATACTGAGCTTGGCTGCTCGGTTCTGCCGACCTCTTTTAGACATCATAGTACAGGACATACAATCTGTGATGGAATGGTCAGGACCTAAACATTTTAGACACCAGTCATGGGTGTCGGTGACGGAAATGGTACCGCCACATTTTGTGCACTTCTTAAACCCCGAGGCAGGCTTTTCCATGTTGAGGAAAAACATTTGGGCCTAAGGCCCAAAACGCAAGTCCACCTGAAGAAAAAATAAATAGTTTTTTGTTTTTTTTTTAAAAGAAGAAAAGAAAGACCGGCGGTACCGGTAGAGCGTCGAAGAAGGCAGACGCGATACAAAAGAAAAAGAAATTCTTCTGCAGTGACAGGAACACGACCTGCTGGCTCCGCGGAAAAAGAAGAACTGGAGAGAGGCAGTTGGGAAAGGTGGGAAGGCAGCACGCAGGCGCTGTGGGATGCTCCCAAAAGCTTTCTGATTGGACGCTGGGGAGCGTTCCCGCGCAGGCTCCGTTGGTACCAATGATACCCATATGTGAAGACTCATTCCTGCTTATTCTTGGAGATAAATAGTTTATTCAACCTTTTATAAGAGAAGTTAATGGCAACCCTACCCCTCTAAGACTTAGGAAGAGGGCTGGGGCGTGACACTTTATACATACAGCTAATCATTCAGCCCTCACTTTGCCGTGGCATTCTGCTGATAGTGCTGAGGCAGTTACAGGTATTTTAGCTGGCACTACCCAAATAGTGCTATATGTTAACAATGCTGCTGTTCTCTGCATTCCTACCTCCACATTCACATTTCGAATCTGCACGTTTATCAGGGAGAATTCCTGTTGCAAGGTCTGTGGCAATCCCAGATGATCTGGTTTTCCTCCTGTAAGGGGGTTAGACTGAAAATCTTCCCGAAAAACTGGAACAAAAACAATCGGGAAAGGAAGAAACAGTTAGTGGCAAAGCTCTAATGTACAACAAACAGCATCTGAATTTATACAATACTTTTCTTCCAAATGCAATCCTGTGCAGCGGCACTTCGACAAATAAACTGCCCTCACTGAATACTAAGTTTTGTTAATAAATGTCTAGCCCCAAGTTAGGAAAATCGGAATTCCGAAAGACAAAATGACTAGGCAAAAGTGACTGTACAGGAATGATGCAGAAGTTCTTCTGATGCGTACAACAAAGATCAAAATCCCCAGACCTCAATACGTCTCCATCACAGTAAAAAGACTCCAGACTCCCAGGGCTGGTGCAGGGTAGTGGGCGCACTACACAAACCTTCATCCTTACCCCCCCCCCCCCCAACATCCTTATAACAACAATTCTGTAAAAATGTATAACTGAATATCATACTTATTTTCTTGGTATTGTCTGCTTGATCTTGCAGGTAAAAGTAGGTGATGATGGCTCTTTGAATTAGTATAGCTAATCAGAATCTATTGTTTTGCTGTGAACACAGTTTGCTTTTTTGGAACTGCCTAGTCTTGCCTATTGACTGGGCTGGCCCTCCAGAATCTATATCCTTTACATGGGAAAGTCAAGGCATACTCACACAAAAACATGCATGTACTGAATATGCATTCCTTACACAAATTGAAGCCCTTATGGGAGACAACAGCCTTTAAAGAACTAACAAATTAGACATAGTACATGAGCTTTCAAGGCCTCTTCTGCACAGGTTAATACTTGGCTAGGACTCAAGTACTCTATTTAAATAGGGCATCTGTCCTTACACTTCCCAATGAAACAGCAGAACAGGGTTCTGTGCCAGGCATGAAAAAGCAATTGTGCAACACAGGACTTTGCAGTGGACATGCAGAAGGTACTGCAGATCATTGCTGGAGTAGAAGAAGCATCAAAAGCACCTTCTGTGGTTGACTAATTCAAGGGTTTACAACTCCAGTCCTCAAGAAGCACATCAGGCATGGTTATCAGAAAAAACAAGCAATGTAAATTAAAGGGGGCACAAATTTATTCCTTGAGGGTTGCAAAACAGGCCAAGTATTCAGGATATCTCTATATCTCTAATGAATACAGTATGCATGAAAAATGTATATGCATATTACCTTCACTGAATGCAAATATAATCACATGCATATTCATTAGGGATATCCTGAATACCTGGCCTGTTTGCGCACTCAAGGTCTGAACTTGTGTACCCCTACACTATACATATTCACATATATCTAAGGAAAGTGCTCCTTTCTCAGTTTAATCCCACCTGTGCTAAATCTTCTGTGTCATGGCTTTGCTGTCTTAAATAATGGGCTTCAAGTCATTTTCAGTTTATGGCCTATCTTGACCAGACTGTAAGCTTCAAAGAGTAGGGACTGTGCATTAAGGAAAAATTTGGTCTCATTTGCTAATTTTCTATACTGGAGTCTACCAGGCCAGCCCAGAAAGAATGGGTTATGTTCCTCTACCAAAAGATAGAGACAGAGACCAAAAGCCTGTGAATGTTGCCCTATATAGAGCTCTGTGCAGTCACATACATCTCCATATTTTCTATAACAAAGCAGAAGACAAATCCAACCTCAACCTACACTCAGGGAGGGGAGTTAGAACTCAAGCTTTCATATGCTGATCTGGGAGAACCCCCAGGAACATTCCACAAGGCAAACAATGTAGAATGGCAGAAAAAATTACCAACCCACCCGAAAACAATACATTAGGGCAGGCCTCTGGACTGATCTGGTAGACTCAAGAAAAAGAAATTAGTAGGAAACACCAATTTTTCCTTCTTTTCATCCACCAGTTCAATCCAGAACAAATGGGATGTAACAATGCACCCTCTTATACCAGGCAGGACAACAGTTCCAGATCTAAATATGCCTGCATCATAGCCATGGGTGCCCTGGTAAACCCCTCAGGACAATAGTGCTTCCAAATGAAGGTAACAATCAAACATTCACAAACGGTTGTGTGCTGTGTATGGAAGTTCTGCGGTAGATAGGAGCACCATTGGACGATGGGTGAAGAGAGTAAAGGCTTCAGGAAGTGGTAAAACGGATCTGGAAGATCGTCCGCCGTCTGGGCATCCTGCCTCAGCCACCAGTCCAGACAAGTTGCAGCGCTCTGCGATAGCTGCCAGTGGGCATTAAAATACTGTAAGCTGTTGCGGTGTGCCTTGCACACACCTTTGAATATCCCAAAAAGTCAATAATTGCCATTGCACTACCTCTACTGACGGAAAGCTGTACGGACAATTCCCGACTCGTGATGCGCCGATCCGCACGAATAATGTCATCAGCGCGCTGCAACTTGTCTGGACTGGTGGCTGAAGCAGGACGCCCAGACCGCGGCCGATCTTCCAATTCTGTTTTACCACTTCCTGAAGCTTTTACTCTCTTCACCCATCGTCCAACGGTGCTCCTATCTACCACAGAACTTCCATACACAGCACATAACCGTTTGTGAATGTTTCTCACACTTTCTTTCTCCTCCACCAAGAATTCAATTACAGCTCGTTGTTTGTACCGTGTGTCACTCACAGACGCCATTTGAAGGATCACTGCTGCCTTGCTATTTGTCAGACGACTGTAAAATTACACACGTGTCCTCTGAAGTTCCAAGTTACTACCCTTTCAATTTCACACCTCTGTCTTCATTCTGGACTGAGAAAAAACATGTGGGGCATTACTTTCTGAGCAACCCTCGTACTTCAGCTGTCAACCCCTACTCGACACCCCGATATTTTATGATTCAATGCCTGAGTTGCGATTTTCATTGCTTCTGAAATTTCTGCACTTTGCAGACAACAGTGCATACATCAGAGGAAATGGAATGCCAGCTAAACTTTACAAACTCAAACTCATCATGGATTTATGTGGTCAAAAATTCAGGGAACTGTACATACCCAAAAGAGACATCAGTGTCGATGAAAGTCTGATGCTTTGGAAAGGGTGGCTTTCATTCAAGCAATATGTTTCAAGCAAAAGAGCTCATATAAACTATGTGAGGCAAAAAGTGGTTACATCTGAGACTTTACTGTATATACTAGAAGTGATTCTGATTGTGACGCTTCAGTTTGTTCATTAACTCGCGTTGACTGTGTTGTGATGTCGTTGTTGCAGCCATTGCTGGGGAAAGGGTATTGTGTTCACATGGATAACTTTTATTCCAGTCCAACTCTGTCTGATAGATTGATAAATGCCAACACTGATGCAGTCAGAACGGTTAGGCTGAAGAGAAAAGGTTTATGCCACCAGCACTGAAAAATGCTAAGCTGAAAAAAGGGAGAAAAAATGACCTATCATCGTGGTAAAATAATGGCGCTGAAATGGAAAGACAAGAAAGATGTTTGCATGCTGGGCACTGTCCACAGTAGTGAATTTGTGGAAACAGAAACTAAGAGAGGTAAAAAACAGAAACCTTCCATAGTTGTTGAGTACATCATCATCATGGGAGGTGTTGATCTTAGTGACCAGTTTCTTGTGAGCTATCCATGTGCTCGTAAATGCCTCAAGAAATACTACGAGTCATCAAACAATTTTGACACCAGTTGGACATGGTGCACTCAATGCTTGCATACTATATGCAAAATTAGGAGGCACAAAAAGCAGGCTTAGTTTCCAGCTTGTAATGATCATAAATTTTAGAATGCTATCAAAAGGAGAAGCCAGTTGTATGCCATGGATAACATTCAGCTGAACCACTGCCACAGTGGCTGACTGAGCGCCATTCCCCTGAACTCATACTGCCAACTGAGAACAAAGAATGTCGTAATCATCACTGTAAACCAGGGGTCTCAAACTCAAATTGCTTTGAGGGCCAAATGAGAACTTGTAAAGTAACCCACGGGCCGCATAAGAAACGGGGCCTCATTTGCATAAATATTTGCATAATGTTACCATACAAAGCGCAGACGTTAATGATGCACATTTCCCAGAGCTGACATATTCCAGTTAATAAATTCAAAATAGATATTTTTCTACCTTTTATGCATTTTTTTCAGTTGCAATTGTTCCAGACACTTTCTTCTGCTTTCTTCGTGTCTTCTGCTAACTCTCCATCGTCTGCTGTCTTTCTTCTCTCTTCTAGTTTTTTTTCCATTCTCTCTCTACATCTGCTTTAACATACTAATCTTTCTCCTTTTGCTCCTTCCTCATTCCTATTTCATCCACTCAAATTTTACCCCTCCATCCTCAATCACCACTTACTCTCCGAATACCCGGCCAATTTTAGATTTTTCTTCCCTCCCACACAAAATATTTTCCCCTCTCCATTTCACTCTCCCAGCCCCATCCCATTCTAATCCTCCCCCAACATCAGCTCCCTTCTAGTTCCAGCCCCACCCAGCATCCGCTCCCTTCTAGTCCCCGCATCAGCCCATTTCCAGTCCTATCCTAGCCCCACCATCAGCCCATTTCCTGTCCTAGCTCCCCCCCACTAAGCCCATTTCCAGTCCTAGCAACCCCCCCAGTCCATTACCATTTCTAGCTCCCCCCATAGCCCACTACCAATCCTAAGCCCCCCAACAGCCTACTTCCAGTCCTAACCCTCCCATCACCCCATTTTCATTCTTAGCCCCCCCATAGCCCATTACCAGTCCTAACCCCCCCGCTGCCATTAGCCCACTTCCAGTCCTAATCCCCCATTGTTTATGTTTATGTTTATTAAAAACTTGGTATACCGCCCAACACCGTAGGCACCTGAGCGGTTTACAATAAAACTTTAAAACATTTAAAAAATGAGGCTGTGGGAAAGGAAAAAGAACGCCATTAAATAATAGGAAAGAAAAGGAAAAGAATGCAGTATAAAGCAACAGTACCGGTACAACATCATGGGGTGGGAAGGGAGGGGGAAGACAAGGACGGAAGGTCAAAGGCTAGGTTAAAAAGGTGAGTTTTGAGCTGAGTTTTGAAGGAGCGGTAGGATTCTTCTGCACGAAGCGAGGGAGGGAGTGAGTTCCAGAGGCTCGGGGCCAAGAAATAGAAAGCAGAGGAACGAGTAGAAACAAGATGGGCCTGGGAGGGGGAGGGAAGAGACATGCGATTAGTGTGGATAGAACGAAGCAGACGGTGGGGGGTGCGAAAGTGTATCTGATCAGCAAGATATGAGGGGGTGCCAGTGCGGACAGCCTTGTGCGTAAGAATAAGGATTTTGCACTGGACGCGAAAAGAAACAGGTAACCAGTGGTGATGAAGAAGAAGAGGGGTAACATGATCGAAACGAGAAGCATGGGTAAGAAGACGAATAGCAGTATTTTGAACACGCTGAAGATGAGACAATTGGGAGTGGGGTAAACCAGCTAGGGAAACATTACAGTAGTCAAGACGAGACATCACAAGGGAGAGAAGGAGAGTAGCCAAAGCGGAGGAAGAAAGAAAAGGGCGGACAGCTCGGAGCTGTCTAAGAGAGAAAAAAGAACGCTGGATGATAGAAGAGATGTGCGCCTTAAAAGAGAGGGAAGAATCAAGGGTAACACCCAGATAACGGAGTGAAGAAACAAGAGGAATGGGCTGTGAAGAGAAAGAAGGAGCACAAGTAGGGGAGGGATGCCCATGTGTAAACCAAATAGCGAAGGATTTAGCGGGATTCACATGAAGGAAGTTGGAAGAAAACCAAGAAGCAACAGCAGTGAGACAATGATTAAGAGGATTAATGTCAGGGGAAAGAGAATCTGTGTGAAGTAAGAGAAAAATATCATCTGCGTAATAGTACGCAGAGATACCAAACTGTTGGATCAAGAGGGCAAGCGGGGCTAGGAAAACATTAAAAAGAACATTACCCCATTTCAGTCTTAGCCCCTCCATAGCTCATTACCAGTCCTAACTCCCCCCCATCAGCCCACCTCCAGTCCTTCCTAACGCCCATCAACCCATTTCCAGTCCTAACCCCCCCCCCATCAGCCCACCTCCAGTCCTTCCTAACCCCCATCAGCCCATTTCCAGTCCTAACACCCCCCATCAGCCCACCTCCAGTCCTTCCTAACGCCCATCAGCCCATTTCCAGTCCTAAACCCCCCCCCAATCAGCCCAAGTAAATAAAATTTTTTTTAAAAAACCTGGCTTCTGCTGCTGCCGCTGCCGCCATGGCAGCGGCAGAATCAACTGTCAATTAAAAAAAAACAAAAAACTGGCTTCTGCTGCTGCAGCTGTGGCAGCAGCAGAATCAGCTGTCCCGCGGCCCCTTCCCCTCTGTCCGGAAGAGCCCTGAGTCTGCTCCATCAGCGGCGGGCTTTTCAAGCCGCAAAGAGAGTATTTTCCTCTCGCGCGGCTTAAGCGTATTCACTTTTCAAGCAGCGCGAGAGGGAAATACTCTCTTCGCAGCTTGAAAAGCCCGCCGCTGATGGAGCAGACTCAGGGCTCTTCCGGACATTGGGGAAGGGGCCGCGGGACAGCTGATTCTGCTGCTGCCACGGCGGCAGCGGCAGCAGCAGAAGCCAGGGGGGGGTTTTGTTTCCCTCCATCGCGGGCCGCACAAAGCTCTCTCACGGGCCGCGTGTTTGAGACCCCGGCTGTAAACTGTGCTGCAGTAAATACGGTAACACTGGAAAGAAAGTGTCAAAGGAATCGCATTATTACTGTCCAACCTGTGATGTCGGGCTCTGTGTGGTGTCATGTTTCAAGGACTATCATACTAAACTGTAGACATTCAGGACCCTATATTATAAATACTTACTTGCTTACTTCCTATTTTACTTAGTCTATTAAACCTATCTCAAAAAGTTTTAATACAGATATTTGTTTCAGTGCCATAGTACAAAAGCAGAAGTATGTGGTGGAAAACTACAGGCCAGTTAGTTTAACCTTAGTGGTGAGTAAATTATTGAAAGCACTGCTGAAAGAGAAAATAGTGAGGTTTCTGTAGTCCAACAGATTACCAGATCCTAGGCAGTATAGATTCACCAGAGGCAGGTCTTGTCAGACAAATCTGATTGATTTCTTTGACTGGGTGACCAGGGAGTTGGACCGAGGAAGAGCCCTAGATGTGGTGTATTTAGATTTCAGTAAAGCTTTTGGCACTGTTCCGCACAAGTGACTTATAAACAAACTGAGCACCCTAGGGATGGACCCTAAAGTTACTGCTTGGGTTAGAAATTGCTTGAGTGGGAGGCAACAAAGGGTACAGGTAAATGAAGCTCACTCTGAGGAGAAGGAGGTTACCAGTGGTGTGCTGCAGAGATCTGACCTTGGTCCGATTCTTTTAAACATCTTTGTTAGTGATATCATAGTAGGGCTGTCTGGTAAGGTTTGACTCTTTGTGAATGATATCAAAATCTGCAATAGAGTAAACACCCAGGAAGGAGTAGATAACATGAGGAGGGATCTAGCTAAGCTTAAAGAATGGTCTAGAATTTGGCAGCTGAGATTTAATGTTAAAAAATGCAAGGTCATGCATTTGGGCTGCAGCAATCCAAGAGAGTGAAACAGTATAGGGGGTGACGTACTTCTGTCCACTAAAGAAGAGTGGGACCTAGGCGTGATTGTGTCCGATGATCTTAAAGTAGCTAAACAGGCAGAAAAGGCGACAGCGAAAGCTAGAAGGATGCTCAGGTGCATAGGGAGAGGAATGGCCAGAAGAAGAAAGGAGATGATAATGCCTTTGCATAAGTCTTTGGTGCAACCTTATTGTGTACAATTCTGGAGACCGCCCCTTCAAAAGGATATAAACAGGTTGGAGTCAATGCAGAGGATGGCTACTAAAATGGTTAGTGGTCTTTGTTATAAAGCATACAAAGACAGACTTAAGGATCTTAATATGTATACTTTAGAGGAAAGGCGGGATAGAGGTGATATGATTGAGATGTTTAAATATCTCTGTGGCATAAATGCACAGGAGGAGAGCCTCTTTCAATTGAAAGCAAGCTCTGCTATAAGAGGACACAGGATGAGGGTGAAAGGGGATAGACTCAGGAGTAATATGTGGAAATATTTCTTCACAGAAAGAGTGGTAGATGCATGTAACAGTCTCCAGTGGAGGTGGTTGACATGAGGACAGTATCTGAATTCAAAAAAGCATGGGACAAACACAGAGGATTTCTAAAGGAAGAAAGGGGACTTTTGTAGTGATTGATATGGAAGAGAAGACTAGAAAGGCCATGTGGTCTTTTTCTACCATCATGTTTCTATGTTTCTTAGTTGAAAAATTAGTTCCCCAGGGAGCGGTTGGCTGGGTGCTATGTATTTCCCCAGTTAATGTGTTAAAGGCCAATTGAGCCAACCGGGTTTTGGAGGATATGTCCGCTGCACAGAGCCAGAGCCAAATCCAGTGCCATGACATCATCATCACCAACCCTGGCCACCAAATGAACCAGGTCATATATGGCATCAGAAAGGAAGGACGTAGCAAACTTCAAAAGAGAGGTAGTATCATCCAGAAGAAGAGACTGGATCCACTTGAGCAGGGCTCGAGAAGTCAGGCTGGTATATACCACCAGCCATGGAATAGCTGCCGCCTCAGCGATTGGCTCCTTAACAAGGAATCCACCTTGCGGTCCAGAAAATCCTTTAAGGCTGATCCGCCTTCTACAGGAATTATGGTCTGTCTGGTAACCACCATGACTTGCACATCCACTTTCGGAATGCCAAACCACTTGACGCACTCCTCCTGCAAAAAAGCATAGCTCTTTTTATATACCCTTAACCCATTAGGCAGGGAGTCAGGGGAGTCTAACTCCCACCAGATCATATCCTTGATCACCTCCAGGAACGGGAAGACAGCAGTGGAGTTTTGCACCCCTTGAAGGAGCAGGTGTACCTTCGGCTCCTGCTCCATTCCGGAAGTATCTGTCAAGCTCAAGACGGATAAGACACTGCCAATCAATACCGCCAACTCCTCCTTCCAGAATAGGCTTATCATGCCGGCCTCTGCATTTTCTGAAGATGAAAGCATTTCTTCATCCACCTCAGAGCCCAATACCAAGCCATCTGAATCTGAAGAATAATCAACTTATCCAGGGGGTACCTCTGGCTGGGAACACTTAGCCCAAGGTAATAGAATATGGCTTCAACTTTCAGCTTGCCTGGCATGAGACTGCATCCGGGGGCACAGAGAAGCTTCAGGATCTGAATTTCCACGTCAGAAGGACTAGGCCTGTTGCAAAAAGGAAAAGACTTCCAGGCAGGACAATCTGGAGTCTGAAAGCTCTCCTCTTAGATAAGACTCCCCAACACCAGGGAGCACAGCCGCCAGAGACCCCTAGAAGACGAAGAGCGTCTCATGGCATGATCATCGGAGCCTCTGGCCAACTGGATATCCTTACCCAGAGCCCCATCCATCACCTCCTGCCCTGAGGAAGGCAAGGTCGGACTAGCTGCATCCCTTGGCTGAGAGGGGGAAAGCAAACCCTCCATGGGCGACTCAGAGGCTGCCATACATGAAGGACAAAGTGCAGAATCCAGGGAGAAGGTTCCTCGCTTGCCACAGGTCAAACAACGTTTCCTGATAGAAGACAAACAGAGTTAGGGCAAATATCACAACAGCAAACACTAAGCTGCGTCATTGCGCGTTTACGTTCTGCGCATTACAGATGCTAAACAAGGAGCGCGCATTGGAGCCACTTGGGCGGAACCACGCGACCATCAAGCGCACAACAGGTAGAAACATTATTAAAGTATGCAGAAAATGGCGAGAAACGCACACATAGCGCCAAGAGTTGCCAGCAGTCCACTCTGAATTGCGTGCCACACAGACAACCAGGAGCAACAAATAAGGACAATGATTAGGTCAAGCCTTGATACTCACCTCCTGAGAGCCCCAGGCAGAGGTTCCATGTTGGATTCAGCTCTACACCCCTGAAACTGTTTCACTGGCTGGCTTTTCAGCACTGTGTGTGAGGTGGCTAGCAGGCAGATCCCTCGGAGAGCCTTCAGCAATGTTCGGGAGGAAGCAGAGGCGGGAAACAGAGGAGGAGGGAGGGGCACTGAGATTGTATGAGGTTGCTGCACTCTTCCAGATCCTTCCAATTTGTGGCTGCTCAACAGGCCCTTATCATGATAAGAGCATGGAGCTGAACCAATTTTCCCTCCTCCTATGGCTAACGAAAAACCGCAGTCTAGTGGAGACTCCCACATCACGCTCAAATGAGAGAGTCAACTCTCTGTACCAAGGTGGTCGCTCACGAGCATTTAATCAACGTCTTTTTCTCTCAAGCCTCAGAGTTGAAAATCCATCCAACATCTACTGGAGACAAAGAAATACTGAAAGGATCTCTGGGAGCTGAGGCAAATAGAGGCATGGAAGCGATATCATTGAAACCTAGGATTTCCATTGGTTCACTGTCTCCATCAATCTGCTAGTAGGGGAACACAACCCACTTGACTGGACTGGTCTAGCAGGACGATATGGAATCATAAATGTGTCACTGAATGCACACTACATCTATAAAGCCTGCACAACTCTGCTGGGGAGGCCTTCTCTCCAAAGTAATTGGACTAATGAAGGCACATCAACGGCATCAGTTAGGAGGATACCTTCCACCAAGGACTCCTTCTTGGTCTTACCAGCTCCCAGCCAGACTATAAACTGAACCTACAACAGACACCTAGTCCCTCTGCAGAGATACCCAGGCTCCACAACCTTAAAGCTCTGATGGAGGTGGAGAGTAGTCGGGCTCCAAGCCCTGAGAGAAAAAGAGCTTCCTGTTTCCACCCAAAAAGGTTGGAGGGAACAGCACCATAACCCCAGGAAAGAGCAGCCCCATGAGCCAGGGAGCCTTAGCCTCTGATGCAAACTCAGAGACTGCTGGGATCTGGTCCTAACCCCCTCCTCTGTTCCCTCCAGAGACAGCCTAGGGGGATCATCAAAACCAGTGATGCCATCTTTAAAACAGCTCCTATTCTCACACTGTACAGGTGCAGTCAGGGCCTCTGCAATAAAATGGTGGCATCTAACTTGTGGAAGCCCTGCAGCTCCTGATAGAGTCAGAACCTTGCAAATTTGCATGTTCTGTAGCTCTTGCCATGGCACTGCCTCTTCCTAATGATTTGATGTGATTTATTAACTTTATATACCACACATCGCAATATCACATTTTTTTTATAATTCCTTATTTATTGCAAACTTGCCATATACCATAAGCACCTTATATAAAAAAAACCTTTTAACCCTTTTATACCTTCTATGCTTCCCTCATTAATGTACATTCTCAGGACAAGAGTGGCACATGCTATGCAATTCAAAGCATATATAATTTGTTTTGTCAAGTAAAAATAAAGCTTCGTTATCGAGCAAAACAAAGATTTTAAGAATTAACATTAGTTGGCTTGAAGCCATTTTTCATAGTCCCCCCAAATCCTATAAAATGCACCCATCCTTAAGTGCAATTGTGCTGCTAATTCAAACATTATATAAATATATCTTTATTTTCAAATTCCCATAAAAGGAGGGACTTCAGTACGTTTCCAGTGACTCGCAATAGTTAATTACGCTGTTACTACATATCGAATAAACAAAATTGACTCCAAATTGGGATGAATTACTTTCCAATTCAAAAGAAATATTCTCACAGATGTCTTCATCTCCATTCCCATCACCTGCTTCAAAAACAATACCACCTCATCCAAGATCTTTTGCAATGTAGGGCAACTCTACCATATAAATGCCAAATGTATCTACTGAACCACATTTCCTCCAATATAATTGGCTCCCAATCTTAAACATTTTAAACAACCTTTCAGGTGTACGTCATCATCTAAATAGCACTTTAAATGCGTTTTCAACTAAACTGGTTGCTACCAGCCCTTTAAATAGACCTTCATAGATCTGACCTTTCTCTGAGATTACTACTCCTAAATCTTCTTTTTTTTTTGTTTTGTTTTAAGAGGGCTTCTCCAAACGCTTTGGGTATAAGGCCCTATAAATCCTTAATATTCTCCCTTTGCCCACCCCAGTGAGCAGTACTTTTTCTATATGAGTTTTCTCTAAACGTAAATCAGCATGTGCCTGCTTCTTCAAAAAAAAGTGACATATCTGATTATATTGAAAACAGTCACCTTGGCTTAGCTTGAATTCCTCTGGAAACAATGTATACTCCAGGACATGATCTCCTTATACAAAATGCCACAAGGACCGCAACCTCCATTTATCCCAAATATTAAACACTTCTTGGTGCAAATTCTTTAGTATATCGCAAAGGGCTAGCATAGAAATAATTCTTAGTGCTAATTGTTTTTTTATCTTTTGCTATACCATTAACGTAAGATCAAACCTTTACTTGTCTCATTGGACAACCAAGGAAGCATCCCAAGGTATATCAGGGCATATCACACTGCTCCAGCACAACCCGCTGCTTCGATAAGCTCTGACGCCATTCCAATTTGGCTAAGAGCTTTGATGAGTAATAGTAATGGTAAAAATCCAGAACTCCTAGACCCCTCTCTCTCTCTATGAGTGGGTTGTCACTGATCATCTCATTCTAGGTGGCTTCCTATTCCAAATGTATTCAGATATTCTTTTATGAAGAGCACAAAAAGTCATCTTTGGAATATAAATCATCAATGTGGCAAACAAAGAGAAACATCGACAATAAGGTGACATTTTACTTACTAGTTAATACCCTTTCCTTGAGTCCTGCTAGACCAGTCAAGACAAATGGGTTGGGCTCCCCTACCAGCAGACTGGTGAAGACAAAGAACCAATGAAAAGCCCAGATTTCAATGACATCACTCCCGTGCCTCTATCCACCTCAGCCACCAGAGGTCTCTTCAGAATTCGTTCCAAAGTATATGGGAGAGCATGGCAAGCCTCACACAACCTCGACGTGGGCAACAATGAACAAACACTAGAGAACTATGTATAAAAAAAGCTGCCTGTAGAAGCAAAGTACATAAATCATAGCAGGCCCAAGGGCACCCCCGCAGAAGAAGAGAGCAAACACAGTTTTGGGGGTGGCCCTGAACTGGTCTAACAGGGCCCAAGGAAAGGACATTATCTGCTACTACTACTACTACTAATCATTTATATAGCGCTATAAGGAGTACGCAGTGCTTATATATGTAGATGTAAGCCACAGTCTCCACTCATCAGAGCTTACAATCTAATCAAGATGAAAACACATCCCAAAATTGGGGACTAGAATATTGTCAGATACATATAAGTAGTGGACAAGAGAGCGAGGAGCATCATGATCCAAAAGCACCTTAAAAGAGGTGGGTTTTTAGCCTTTTGAATAGGGCTACAGAAGGGACCTGATGCACAGACAAAGGTAGTCTGTTCCAGACATATGGAGCAGCAAGATGGAATGAACGAAATCTGGAGTTGACAGGGCAGAGAAGGGCACAGAAAAAAGGGATCTGCCAGAGGAGCAGAACTCTTGAGGAAAGAACATAGAGTGAGAAAGAGAAGAAAGGTAGTGGAAGAGCAACAGAATGAATGCACTTGTAGGTCAGTAGGAGAAATTTGAACTGGATGCAGAAACGGATAGGGAGCCAGTGAAGTGACTTGAGAAGAGGATTTACATGAGCACAGCAAGACTGGCGGAAGATAAACCATGCAGCTGAGTTTTGAACAGATTTAAGAGGAGAGAGATGATTCAGAGGGAGACCAGCAAGAAGCAGGTTACAATAGTCAAAGCGGGAGGTGACTAATGAGTGGAAAAGGGTCTTAATAATGTAAGCAAAGACGAAGGGACAAATTTTGCTGATGTTATAAAGAAATAAGCAGCAGGTCTTAGCCATCTGTTGGATGTGTCCAGAGAAAAAGATAGTAGAGTCAAAGATGACCCCAAGGTTGTGAGCTGAGGAAACAGGGAGGAGTATAGTATCATCCACAGAAATAGAGACGGGAGGAAGGGGAAGGGGGATTTAGGAGGAAAGATAAGGAGCTCAGTTTTGGCTATGTTCAATTTCAGATGGTGGTGAGACATCCAAGCAGCAATGTCAGATAAGCACACAGAGATCCGGGACTGTATTCCTGGAGAGATTTCAGGCACACAGAGGTAGATCTCAGAGTCATCATTATAAAGATGGTATTGAAAACCATGGGAGGAAATCAGTGCACCAATGGACAGAGTATAGAGAGAGATGTATATCATGAAAAGGCGGTATATAAGAAATGTTAAATAAATAAAGCGGGATGGAAGTAGAGAAGGATCCATCAGCACTCGAAGTCTCATAACACACGATGTATAGAAGAATGTATTATAGCACACAATGTATTATAGCGCACAATGTACATAGCTCAACCTAATCACACAACACATCATACACACAAATCACGATATACCCTTCACTGCATGAAAAACACGATAACTACTTTTGATTGTTTGCCGTGATACCGCCTTGATTGCAAGATAAGACGGTATAGAAATACTGTTAAATAAATAAATAAATAAATAAATCAGAACATACACTATAAGTGTGCTGGGAGAGATAAGGAGAAAACCAAGACAGAACAGAGCCACTAAAACCAAATGAGGACAAGGTATCAAGAAGAAGGTGGTGATCAACAGTGTCAAAGGCAGCAGAAAGATCAAGAAGGATGAGGATCAAATAAAGGCCCTTGGATTTGGCGAGGAACAAGTCGCCTCAAACTTTGGCAAGAGCCATATCTGTGGAATGTAGAGGACAAAGGCCAGATTGCAGTGGATCCAGAAGGACTTGAAAGTAAAGAAAGTCAAGACAACGGCAATGAACCGCTCGTTCAAGTAGTTTTGAAGCAAAGAGAAGGAGAGAGATAGGCCAATAGGTGGAAGGACAGGCAGAGTGTAGTGAGGGCTTTTTGAGGAGAGGTGTGACCAGAGCATGTTTGAAGGCCACAGGAACAGTTGCAGTGGAAAGTGAAAGGTTAAGGATATGACAGATGGAAAGGATGACGGCAGAAAAGAGAGAGCTCAGTAGATGGGTGGGAATGGGATCAGAAGAGTAGGAGGTTAATTTGTAAGAGAAGAGAAGATTTGCAATTTCCTCCTCAGTGATTTCAGAAAGGGAGAGAGGGTGAAGAAGATGAAGGAAGGATTTGGGTTTGAAGAGGGGGAGGGGGACCTGTGGAGAATTCAAGGCTAATCTTTTGGACTTTCTTATGGAAATAGTCAGCCAAGGTCTGGGCAGAAAGTGAAGGAGGGATTGGGGGAGGAGGGACCATGAGGAGAGAGATAAGCGTAGCAAAGAGGCGGTGAGGGTCAGAGGCAAGAGAGTTAGTCAGATGGACATAGTACTCTTGCTTGGCGAGTGCTATGGCTGACTGAAAAGAGGTTAACATGAATCTGTAATGTAGGTAAGTCAGCAAAGGTACGTGATTTAAGCCAAAGACGCTCAGCTAAGCAGGCACAGGATCGTAGGTAGCGGGTTGTCTAGGACAGCCAGGGTTGAGGTGCAGTATGCCTCACAGAGTGTGGAACTGGAGGAGCAAGTGCATCCAGAGTAGAGGAGAGTATAGTGTTATAGGAGGATACTGTCCCATCAACAGGCTCAAACAAAATAGTGGAGGAAAAAGATGATAAGACGGCAGTGGAAAGAGCTGAAGGGTCAATAGTGTGAAGATTCCTAAACATATTAGTGGAGATCGAGCGAGACCAGGATGGGGGTGGCTAAGGCTGAAGGTTAGCAGCTGATGGTCAGATAAGGCAAGAACTGAGGTGGAGAAGTTTGAGAGTGAGCAGTTGGAGAAGAAAATGAGATCAAGGCAGTGGCCATGCTTGTGAATAGGAGCAGTAAAACACAACTGGAGGTTGAATGAGGTGGTTAGAGAAAGGAGCTTTAAGGCATAAGGGTCAGAAAGGTCGTCAACATGGATGTTAAAATCCACAAGAATGGGCCAAGGTGTATGGGAAAATAGGTAGCCACCATGACAGAGGACATCGAATGAAGCAGAGTCTTCAGGGTGAAGCCAAGTTTCAGTAAGAGCCAGGAGAGGTCATGAAGGAAGGTAAATTTCTTGGAGACAGAATGTGCATTCCACAAGGTGCAAGAAAAAGGGAGAAAGGAGAGGGATATGAACCAGATTTGAGAGGTTACGTATTCGTCTGCTTTAGGAGTGTAAAAAACATCTAGAGGGGGCCAGATTTGGGATTAATATCTCCAGATGAGAGAAGGAGATAGAGCAGGAGAGAACGGGGAAGAGAAGAGGAGGCACGACGGAAGCTAGGATGAGGTTCCCTCAGTGAGAGTGGAGATGGCTGAATAAGAGGAAGAAAATGGTAAAGCTCAAGGGCAGATGATCATGTAGAAGAAAGAAGGGCTGAGGGGGTGGGGACAGTAAGGAGTGGTTAATTAGAAATAGGGCCATAGAATTGTTGGAATGAGGAGAAAAGATTAAGACCAGTTAACATAAAGAACACAAAGTGATGTGGAGCAATAGGAGAGGGAGAAGAGAATGCAAATCAGAGGAGACAGACACAGAGAGGGAGGAGAAAGGCCTTGGTGGGTTCAGGTGCACCTGAATAATTGCATCAATGAGCAGAGGAAGGCTATGAAAGAGAGTTAAGCCAGGGGTAGATAATAAAGTAAGGTGTTAAGGAGGGAGACAAAGCACTGGAGAGGGCAGGAGCTGGGTAAAGGACAGACAGAAGATAGAACACACACTGAAAATCTAGAAATATAGAAAGAACAATATATAAATAAATAACAAGCTAAATTCTAAACAGGCACAAGAAGACGCCTGAAAACAGCATAAAGGTTAGCAGAGGCTTACAATGAGGGTGCTCTCCCAAGCAGGAGCCACCAAATGAGTAAGTAAAATGTCACCTTCCATATCGTCCTGCTAGACCAGTCCATACAAGTGGGCACTGTTCCCTCTAAGCTGTGCGTGTGTGCGCGCGCACACACCTCACCGAGTGAGCGCACATACTTTACAACAGAGCGCACAAAAATTACGGTTCTGATTCTGATAGAAAACAACACAGACGTCTTAAAATTTAAAAGTTGTGATTGTAATTACTAGAAATTTTCTGCTTCATTTAGTAATCGTCTATTTTCATTTAATTTGATTAAAATCAATGTGGTATACATACTGTATTCTGACGTGTAGTCAAATTTTAAAGTATATAACTCCGAGTGTTGTTATGCGGCGCACAAAAATTTAACCTTCCTTCAAAAGCTGCACAGCTGATATTTTATGCGCACACAGCCCACAGAAAATTAGAGGGAACATTGCAAGTGGGACATACCAAAGCTACACCTCCACTGGGCAGGAAGAAGGCACAGCAGCTTACAAAATCTCAGAGCCAAAGGCCATGCCTACCCGAGTGTGGGCATCCAAGCGGTAAGGTTGGACAAAGGTGGAAAGTGATGCCCATTTTGCTTCCAAACAAATGTTTGCAGGGGCTACCGAGCTCCGCTTCGTTCACGGGGATGCTTGTGCTTGGGTAGAATGGGTGCTCAAACCCTATCGAACCAGCCAATTCCGCAACAGATGTGTCGAGGCAATGGCCTTCTTAATCCAGCGCCCCAATGCAGACTTAGCGCAGGCCAGCAAACAGCACAAAATGATTTGTAACCTCCAAGAACCAGAGAAGCACCTTCCGAACATCTACAAGGCCAAGATCCTTACCATTCCTCTGATACTGCTCCTTAGAAAAGGAGGGCAGGCAAACTACGTGGTTCACATGAAAGGAAGACATCACCTCAAGGAAGAAGGAAGGACAGGCCGAATGAAAACACCATCCTCATAAAAAGACACGTAAGGATCACAGCAAGACAGAGCTGGCAGCTCAGAATCCCCCTTGTGGAACAAATGGCAATCATGAAGATCGTCTTGAGCGCCAAATCCTTCAGAGTAGCACACTTCCACAGCTCAAAGGGCTCCAACATCAGGGACCTGAGCACCAGACACAGAACCCAGGAAGGGACCACAGACCAGAGGGAAGAACGCAAATGCTGAATCCCCTGAAGAAAGCGCAAAACATCCAAGTGTAAGGCTAGAGATTTACCAGCCAGCAGACCTCAGAAACAGCCCAAAGCTTCCACCTTTACCTTCAGGGAACTAAGAGAAAGGATCTTCTCCAGACCATCCGACAGAAAAAGCCAACAGAAGCGGCACCTTGGCCACCTCAGGACTCTGCTGCCATGTGCTGCACCAGCACTCAAGGTAACAGACCCACATATATGCTAGGTTGAAAGACATCCTCCGGGCTCTGAGCAGAGCAGAAAACCACTGCTGGGGAGTAGATCTATGTGCTAACCATCTCCTTTCAGGAGTCAAGATATAAGCAAGAAGGGAGGCGGGTCCTCCAGGACAAGCGGCCCTCAACACAATAGGCCTCCAAGACAGAGGCAGGAGGCCCACTGGATCTCTGAATCACACTCTCCTCAGCCAACCATGTACCAAAAAAATAATCCTTCCTGGGTGGTGTGCCATACGCCCCACGGGGCCACGGAGAAAACATGTACAGTAGGTGTTGACTAGGTCAAGGTTAAGCCAGATACAGACGTCCTCAGACTCCATCTCCGAATGGTGACAGAAAAAGTGGCACACTTTGGCATTGGAGCGGCTCGCCAAAGTGTGCAGAAACACCTCCTTTCTCAACTACCACTCTCCTGGAACCAGAGAGTGCCTGCTGAGAAAATCCCTTTTCACAGATTCCATACCAGCAATGTGCAGGGCCGATAAACTAGGAGGTTCTTCACCACCCAGGCAACAGAAGAGCCATCTCCAGGGCTACCCCGGCACGCCTCATGCCGCCTTGCCAATTTAATATAAGCCACAACCATGGCATTGCCCGAGAACACTCAAATTGCCCAGCTCTCGACTGGAGGCCAGAAACGCAGAACAGGCAACCTGACTGCCCTCACCTCAAGGCAGTTGATATAGCACACTGCCTCTCCCTGCAGTTCCAATGGCCCTGGGCCATTTGGTCTTGGCAATGCACTTCTCAGCCAGACAGACTAGCATCCATCATCAGAAGGATCCAGAAGCAATTGTCCAGAGACTTGCCCTTCCTCAGAAGACTAGGCTGCTGCCACCATTGCAGGTTGGCCGTCACCATCATTGGAAGTGGGAGCCAGAGCTCAAACTGCTGAGAACTCGGAGACCAGAGACAGTAAGAACCATTACAATGACTACATATGAGCATGTACCCACTGTACCATCTCAATTGTCACCGCCAACAATCCAAGGAGCCGAGGATCAACCCAGATTCTGGAAGCCTGCTGCAAACAGAACATCACTAGGCAAGCAAACAGCCTTTGTCTTTTTCCTCTGGTAGGAAGATTCTGCACACTTGAGTATCAAAATGTGCTTCCAGGAATTCCAGGGATTGGGAATGCAACAACTGGTTCTTTCCCCAATTGATCATCCAGCCGAGGCTTATCAGAAAAGACACCACTTGGGGAGCTACCCGAGATGCCTCTGAAAGAGAATGGGCTCGGATGAGCCAATAGTCCAGATATGAGTGCGTACAAATTCCTTGGTGCCGTAGGTGCCATAGCCATCTCCACCACGATCTTGGAGAACGTCCATGGAGCAGTGGAGATCCCCAATGGAAGGATGGAAAACTGAAGGTGAGAGCCAAGCATGGCAAAACACAGACACTTTGCTGATCCCCCAAATCAGAATATGAAAATATGCCTCGGCCAAATCCAGAGATGCCAGAAGTCCCCTCGATGCACCACGTGAATCACAGATTGCAGAGTTTCCATCCAGAGGCACATGAGGAGCAAGCGCTCATGGACACCTGAAATCCAGATGTGCCAGAATGCTCCTTCCATGTCGGCACCACGAAACAGATGGAATACCTGCCCTCACCCTAACTGTCTGGAGGAACGGGCACCACTGCCTTCAGGAGAGGTAACTTGTTCAACGTGATCCACACAGCAGCCCTTCAGTTCACAGATCAATAAGGAGAGAAGACAAAAGCGGCCAAGATCAGCTCTTTGCATTTCAGGACATAGCCATACTGAATGGGGAATAACACCCAGCAATCCTTGGTGACCCAGACCCATTCCTGAAAGAAGAGGCAAAAGCTGCCCCAGCTGGAGGAACCAGGGAATGGATCCCCAAGTCTTCACTGCGCAGCTTGGGAGGGTCCTCCTCTGGATAGGACTGGGTCTGTGACTGAGAATGAGCCCCAAGTCCAAAAGCAGAGGGGAAGAAAGGCTTTCCAGGCCAGCAGTGATGGGAGTCTGACCAGCGTGCCTGTGAGGAGCGAGCAGAGGCTGATGGAAAAGGGGCTGATACCTGCTTCACAGACCCCCTTGGGCCTGTCCTCCAGAAGGTGGAAAGATTTTGTCTCACGCAGGTTCTTCACCAGCTTCTCCAAATCGGACCCAACAGAAGCATCCCTCTAAGGCCAGATGGGCAACTGGGCTATGGAAGATGAGTTCACTGCTCCATGTCAGAGCCAAGCCATTGCCGTGTCACTGTCTACAGGGCACAATCCCTAGCCGCTAGACATACCAGGGCCGTACATGGCATCAGAAAGGAAGGCCATAGCAGACTGCAAAGGAGGGGTAGAATCATCCAGCGGAAGAGACTGAATCCACTGGGGTAGGGCTCGAGACATCAAGCCTGCACATATCGCCAAATGAAGAACAGCAGCTGCCACAGCAAACTGGTTCTTCAACATGAATCCACCTTTTGGTTCAGAGTATCCTTTAAGGTCAATCCACCTTCCACAGGGATGGTGGTCAATCTGGTAACCGCCTAACCTGCGCATCCACCTTGAAAATATGAAACCACACAATACACTTCTTCTCTGGGAGAGCGTGCATCTTCTTATGCACCTTTAAACCCTTAGGTGAGGAGATGAGGGAAATCCCACTCCGACCAGAACAGGCCCTTGAGCACCTCCGGGAATGGGAGGACAGTAATGATTTTACGCACCCCTTATAGGAATGGATGCATTTTCGGTTCCTGCTCTGTGCCTGGAGCATCGGCCAAGTTCAAGGTGGATAAGACCCTGGAAATCAATGCCTCCAATTCCTCCTCCAGAACAGGCAGATAATATCAGCCTCCACACAATCCTCTGAAGATGAGAGTCATCCAAGGCCACAGTCCAAATCACTCACAGATTCTAGCTGATCCCTATCTCGGGGGGGGGATGCTCTTTGTCAGGGACACTTAGCCATAGGCAATCAAACAGTGCTTCCACTCTCAGCCTGCCCCTCATGAGACTGCGCTCAGGGGAACCCAGAGGCCGCAGGGTTTGAATTTCTACACCAGAATGACCAGGCCTGTTGTAAAAAGGAAAATAATTTGGGGAGTTTAATCTGGACTCCAGAAGCTCTCCTCGCAGAAATGACCCCCCCCCCCCCACCCCCACCAGAGTACATAATCACCACTGATCCACTAGAGGTTGAGAAGCAGCACACAGCACGGTTGCCAGAACCTCCGGCTGGCTGTTATCCTTACCCACAGCACCATCTGCCACCTCCTGCCATAAGGAAGGCAAGGCTGGACTAATCACAGCCCCCAGTGTAGAGAGGGGGAGCAATCCCTCCAGAGACAACTCAAGCTGCCATGCAAGAAGAGGAGAGTCCAGAAGCCGGAGATGAGGGACCTTGCTTGCCACAGGCCAAACATCTTCTCCTGGAAGAAGAGAGTTAAGGCAAGTATCACAATAGCACATGCTAAGACCACAGGGGCCCAGAAGGCACATGTTAACAGTGCTTAGACAGCAACGTGCATTATGGGCACTTAGGTTGAACACACATTGGAGCAATTTCGGCAGAACATGTGTGCAAGGACCTCGCGACCGCCAGGTGCACAATAGTAAAAGATACTACTAACGTATGCAGAAAACAGTGGGAAACCTGCACAATGCACTGTGATAAGGAAGCTTATCATAGCTCAGGAAGGAGCTATAGAAAAGGTGAAGTGACTCTGAACCAGCAACCTGTCAGTTCTGGTAGAAATAAGAAAACAGAATTTTGCCATAAAAGACTACCAGTCCCAGAATGCACCAGGTTTCCAACAGCCATTAGAGGAGCTGAAGTGGGGAGACGTGTGTTCAATCAGGAGGGCTATGAGGTAATCCCTAAGCACTCATCTCAAAGGGCAGGGCCTGATTCAGCACAGCTGCGCTGTGTTAGGGAGGAGCACTCATCTAAGCAGAATAAGGGTAGAGTTTATTCTACAGAGAATTATCCTCATTATCCTGAGAATCAGCTTGAGCTTGATCATCAGTTTCATCTGAAGGATCATCAGAAGCAGAAGCCAAACCGGACGGACAGAGAGGGAAAGAAACCCTTTGGAAGAAAGAGGAGAAAAACCTTTGAGAGGTCTAGAAGAGTCCAGAGCAGTACGTATACTGGGAGACATTCCAAGGGCCAGCATACACCATTGGATTGGGGAAAGCCAGAGGAATGGTGCTGCAGAGCTAGGAATCTCCAGACGGTACCTGTGAGAGAGACGGCTGCACGTGGAAGGGACCCTAAGACCCGTGCCAGAAGGTATGTGAAGAGAGATCCAGTGTCCAGGGATCTGGATTGGAAGGCTGGACATAAGAACTGGACTACATACTGGCCAGGCTATATAGAGAGGAACTCTAACAGCAATGGAAGCTCAGGTATGAACACTGATCTATGCCCTAGCTATAACCTTGAAAGAAGGCAGGGAAAAAAGTATTCTCCTGAAAGTGCTCCATTGAGAGATGCATCTGTGCCAATCCATGATATTGAACCCATGCTTGTTGAAGAAGGGGGAATGATTGCAGATGAAGAATGTGTTTATATGGACTGCTCTCTGTCCAAACTCCTTTGGTGATTTTCTGTTATAAAGTACAGCAACCATCACAAAGAAATACAAACTTGTTCTTTAATCTACTCAGAAAAGCTCCTGAAGCAGGATTTGACCCACACAGTAGAAAGCAAGCCAGCTAAGGGGTTTCAGCTGGATAACTGCTAGCAATTGAGCCTTACCTAATTGCTTGTGAGCTAGGAGAGAATCACTTCTGAATCTATGTGGGAAGTTATCAGAAGTTAACCTGAAAAGAACAGTTTTTTCTTTCTTTGTGGCTTTTCGTTTGTTGTTTGATATATGCTAAGAAAACATTAGCTAATGCCTGACAAGTTTGAATGTTGTTTTCCTGATTTTGATTTTGTTTTTCCAAGTTAAACACTGGAAGCAAGTAACCTGATTTATGTGCTACCAAGCATATCTGTGTTGGGAGAAATAACCCCATAAATAAATATCTTATTGGCTTTACACTTGAGCACAACTAAATTATTGTCAGCAGCTGTGTCTGGTGTGAATGAACTGCATTGCCCACAATCCCTTGCAAATCATATAGATATATGCACTTGCCAAGACTGTGAGGATTCTCACCCAGGCAGCCGTCTGACAGCACCAATGGTTACCAGTGGTGCACCCCAAATTGCTCCCCAGATGGACAGAATCAGGAGCCCCCAACAAGAACAATGACAAGGTCAAACCTTGGTACTCACCCCCCTGAGAGCTCCAGGCAGAAATCCGTGCCAGGTTCAGTTCTACTCCCCTGAAACTGTTCCTCTGCTTTGAAGGCACTGTGTTTAAGGTGGCTGGCAGGCAGACCCCCCTGAGAGCCTTCTGCAATCTTAGGGAGAGAGCAGGGGGGGAAGAGGAGGAGGGAGGGGGCACTAAGGTTGTCTGATGATAAAGGGGTTAAAGGAGCACTAAGAGGCGACAAGGCGATAGCGGAGAGACTGAATGAATTCTTTGCTTCGGTCTTTACTGAGGAAGATGTAGGGATGTTACCCATGACTGAAGTGGTATTTAAAGGTGCGGAAAAATTGAAGGAAATATCGATACATTGGGAAGATGTCTTACAACTATTAGATAAACTGAAGAGTAGCAAATCACCTGGGCCGGATGGTATACATCCAAGGGTGTTGAAAGAACTGAAATATGAGATTGCAGACCTGCTATTAGTAATCTGTGAACTATCATTAAAATCATCTCTAATACCTGAAGATTGGAGGATCGCCAATGTAACACCAATTTTTAAAAAGGGTTCCAGGGTGATCCGGGAAACTACAGACCGGTGAGTCTGACGTCAGTACCGGGAAAAATGGTAGAAACCATCATAAAGAATAAAATTACTCAGCATGTAGATAGTCACGACCTAATGGGAGACAGCCAACATGGCTTTAGACAAGGAAGATCTTGTCTTACTAATCTGTTATGTTTTTTTTGAAGGAGTGAATAAACAGGTGGACAAAGGTGAGTCGGTTGATATTGTGTATCTGGACTTTCAGAAAGCCTTTGACAAGGTCCCTCATCAGAGACTTTTGGCAAAACTAAAGAGTCATGGGATAGGAGGCAGTGTACTATTGTGGATCAGGAACTGGTTAAAAGATAGAAAGCAGAGGGTAGGGCTAAATGGCCAATTTTCCCAATGGAGAAAGGTGAATAGTGGTGTACCCCAGGGATCTGTGCTGGGTCCGCTGCTTTTTGACATATTCATAAATGACCTGGAAAGTGGAATAACGAGTGAGGTTATCAAATTTGCAGATGACACAAAACCATTTAAAGTTGTTAAAACCCAAGAGGATTGTGAAAAATTGCAAGAGGATCTTGCTAAATTGGAAGACTGGGCATCAAAATGGCAGAGGAAATTTAATGTGGACAAGTGCAAGGTTATGCACCTAGGGAAGAACAACCCAAACTATGGTTACACGATGCAAGGTTCCACATTAGGAACCACCACCCAGGAAAAAGATTTAGGCGTCATTGTGGATACCATGTTAAAACCCTCGGCCCAGTGTGCAGCGGCAGCCAAGAGAGCAAATAGAATGCTAGGTATGATAAGGAAAGGAATGGAAAATAAAACAAAGAATATTATAATGCCTCTATATCGTTCCATGGTGAGACCGCACCTTGAATATTGTGTGCAATTCTGGTCGCCGTATCTTAAAAAGGATATAGCGATTTTAGAAAAGGTTCATAGAAGAGCCACCAAAATGGTAAAGGGGATGGAAGGATACTCCTATGAGGAAAGGCTAAAAAGGTTAGGGCTCTTTAACCTGGAAAAGAGACGGCTGAGGGGAGATATGATAGAAGTCTATAAATTAATGAACGGAGTGGAACGGGTAAACGTAGATCGATTGTTTACGTTATCAGAATATAGAAAGACTAGGGGACATGCAATGAAGCTACAGGGTAAATTATTTAAGACTAATAAAAGAAAATATTTTTTCACTCAACGTGTAATCAAACTCTGGAATTTGTTACCGGAGGATGTAGTAAAGGCTGTTAGTGTAGCTGGGTTTAAAAAAGGTTTGGACAAGTTCCTGGAGGAAAGGTCCATAAACCATTATTAAGAAGTGACCGAAGATATCAATGCTTGACCCAGTACAAGCATTGTGGAACTTGTGTCTCTTGGGAAACTGCTAGGTACATATGACCTAGATTGGCCACTGTTGGAAACAGAATACTGGGCTTGATGGACCTTGGTCTGACCCAGTATGGCATATCTTATGTTCTTATGTTCTGAGGCTGCTGAACTCTTCCAGATCCTTCCAATTTTCTGGCTGCTCAACAGGCACATAATAGGATAAGAGCGTGGAGCTGAACCAAATTTTCCCTCCTCCTAGTGCTACCAAAAAGACGGCAGTCTAGTGGAGCCTCCCACATCATGCTCAAGTGAGAGAGTCACCCTGAAGGTGGCAATTCACGAGCATTTAAATCAATCTTTTCCTCTCACTGATTCAGATTTTCTTCAGAGTGTAGAAAATCCATCCCTCATCTGCTGCAGATAAAGAAATACTGTGAAGAGACTTCTGGTGGCTGGCAGATAGTGAGGCAGCCAGGAAGGTAGCAGTGAAAACACCCCTCCCTCCCCCACCGAGCCTGAGCCGCCACAGTGCAACGAAACTTAAGCACAAACCTTTGCCCTTGAAACCAGCAGACCAGAGCATACCAGTTTAGACAGACTACACAGGGAAGTTTTGTGAAAGTCCCCCCCAAGAGCTGCTGATTGGCGAGGAGGAGATATCTGAGACAAATAAGAAGGTGACATGTTTTAGGGAAACTGTTCTGTATATAAGACAGAGTTGGACGCCATTTCGGGGCTCAGATCTTTTGTCCAGGGTGCCGGCTCTGTCTGAGACTGTGTACACAATAAAAGATCTTGTTTGCATACTAGCCTGTCTGTGTGTGTTCCTTCCAAGGGTGTGAGGGACTACCTCCTGTTGATTCCTGCTTCATTTCCTGGTGCGTTGGCCGGGAACCCCTACACCTCGCACCCACGGTAGGAATCCTTCTGTGATCTTGCAGTACCGGGGCTCGACCGGTCGGGACCGGCTCCCTGGTCATCGACGTTCCTCGGCGCCACTGGGCCCCTTGTGCTCCTGAAGGACTCCCTATCCTCGATGCCGCTGGACATGTGGCAGTGGGACCTTCTAGCCTGATATACGTGCCTTTCTCTACTACTGACTTGCTGAACTGGAAGACCCACTATGCCTCCTATACTGAAAAGCCCCAGGAATTGAGAGACCTTATGCAAACACACCAGCCTACTTGGTCGGACTGTAGACAGCTGCTTTCTACCTTATTCAGCACAGAAGAACGAACCCGTATCGTGCTAGCTACCCTTGCGTGGCTTGAGGCTCAGCCTGATGACGCTAGAGCTATCAATCCTCAGCAGCAAGCAGCTGCGGACTTTCCAAATAAAGACCCTCAGTGGGATCCGAATGACCCCGTTGAAGCACGGGCTCTCACTCGTTTCCGAACTGCGCTCCTTGAAGGGCTGAAGAAGGGGGGACAGCGGGCCATGAATATCAGTAAGATTGCTGAGACTCTCCAGCTTCCTGATGAGAGCCCGGCAGCCTTCTACGAGCGCCTGTCTGAGGCATATCGACTGTACACCCCTTACGATCCAGCAGCTCCTGAGAACCTTTGTATGGTGAATACTGCTTTCGTGGCACAGGCCCAGGGTGATATACGACGGAAGCTGCAGAGACTGGACGGGTTTGCGGGCATGAACGCTGCACAGCTGATGGAAGTGGCACAAAAGGTGTTTGTGAATCGTGACCAGGAGCAAAAGCGAGAATCTGAACGTTGCATGAAGAAAAAGGCGGATTTCCTAGCGGCTGCCCTAGCTGAGCGACCACCGGTTCCAGCCTGGGCCATGGAAGGGAGCAGGGGACGTGGACAAGGTCGAGGGCATGGAGGGCCGAGGTATCCCCTGGGCCCCAATCAGTGCGCCTACTGTAAAGAGGAGGGACACTGGAAGAATGAGTGTCTGAATCGTAACGCAAGAAGGGGGCGATTTCCGTCCATACGGGGCGCGAGGGCAAAGCCTGTGCATGTGGCATGAGGGCAAGACCAACCTATGGTATACCAGCATGACACCTTCCCGCCTCCTCCACCAGACCTTGAAGGCCTTGCAGCGGTGGAACATTATGACTCGGATGAATACTAGGCCAGACCGGGCTACAAGTTTCTGTTAGATCCCCAGGAGCCCATGGTCAAGATGAACTTAGGGGACCAAGAAATGCAATTCATGGTCGATACCGGAGCAACACACTCAGTGGTTACCCAACAGGTGGCCCCGGTCTCCTCCCGATCAGTAACTGTCGTGGGAGCCACGGGGGAAAGAGCCCAAAGATTCTTTCTGCAAAACCGCATGTGCCAATTGGGGGGGGGAATATCACCCACCAGTTCCTGTATATGCCTGAATGCCCTATACCCCTGTTGGGGAGGGATATATTGGCTAAACCTAAGGCCCAGATATCCTTTGGGCCCGAGGGCCAGGCTGAACTTGAAATACCCAGCCTGGGCCCAGCAGTTTTGGTATTGTCTGTCCCCCCGGGAAGAAGAATGGCGGCTGTACGAGGATAAACCCGAGTCTGATGTGACTGCCTTGGATAAATGGGATTCAGTACCCCCAGGAGTATGGGCTGAAGGTAACCCCCCCCCCGGAATGGCCATCAATATCCCTCCTGTTTGTATTGAATTAAAACCAGGAGCCTCCCCTGTACACGTGCGGCAGTATCCGCTGTCGCGGGTAGCTGTGGAAGGAATCCATCATCATCTGGTACGGCTTCTACAGTACGGTATCCTGCGGCCCTTCCAATCAGCATGGAACACTCCTTTGCTGCCAGTTCATAAACCAGGTACTACCGACTACCGACCTGTGCAGGATCTCCGTCGTGTCAATGAGGCTGCTGTGACTCTGCATCCAGTGGTGCCAAATCCTTATACACTATTGGGTCTCATTCCGGCGGCAGCCTCCCATTTCTCAGTGCTGGATCTGAAGGATGCCTTCTTTTGTATACGTTTGTCCACTGAGAGCCAACACCTATTTGCCTTTGAGAAAGAGGACCCTGCCACGGGCAGGAAGACCCAAGTGACCTGGACTCGCTTGCCACAGGGGTTCAAGAACTCCCCCACCATTTTCAGCACTGCTCTGGCCCAGGATCTTGCTGGTTTCCCCCCAGGGGAGCCCGGCAGGCGAGCACTCCTGCAGTATGTTGATGATCTGTTAATCGCAGCTGATTCTGAGGCTGAGTGTATAATGGCAACCACAGAGCTTCTACAAATGTTGTATGATGCAAGCTACCGCGCTTCGAAGAAGGCGGCCCAGTTATGCCAGCTGTAAGTGAAATACCTGGGATTCCATCTCTCCAAAGGAAGTCGACAGTTGGGGAGAGAACGGAAGGAGGCGGTATGCCGGATCCCTGTGCCAACAACTCGCAAGCAGATACGCGCTTTTCTCGGGTACTGTCGCATCTGGATTCCCAACTTTGCTAGGATTGCAAAGCCCCTCTATGAATCTACAAGAGGCCCGGAGACGAGACCCCTTGAATGGGGACCAGACTAACAGAGGGCCTTCGAACAGTTGAAGAGGGCGTTATTATCTTCACCAGCCCTAGGCCTCCCGGACGTCACTAAGCCCTTTACTCTCTATGTGCACGAAGCAGCAGGAACAGCGCTGGGGGTCTTGACTCAACAACTGGGATCTTGGCCACGTCCAGTCGCCTACCTGTCTAAACAGCTGGATCCGGTGGCCAAGGGATGGCCACCCTGTTTAAGGGCAATAGCAGCAACAGCCTTATTGGTGGAAGAATCTGATAAATTGTCTATGGGCCAAGACCTCTTAGTTACTGTCCCACATTCAGTCCAAACCTTACTGGAACATAAAGGAAATCACTGGTTTACTGGTTCCCGAATGTTAAAATACCAGAGCATGTTATGGGGAAATCCCAGAGTGTGAGTAACAACTAGCCAAGCCCTAAATCCTGCTACATTCCTGCCTATCGGCCCGGGACCACCCGATCACGACTGTCTGGAAGTAATGGATTTGGTGTTCTCCAGTCGCCCTGATCTAACAGACATACCCTTAAGCAACCCGGATGAGACCTACTTCGTGGACGGTAGCAGTCTGGTGCTGGAGGGCCGTAGGTGTGCAGGGTACGCGGTGGTGACGATGGAAGTGATAGTCGAAGCTCAGCCTTTGCCCTCTGGCACATCCGCACAAAAGGCGGAACTCATTGCCCTTATCCGAGCCCTGACCCTTGGGACTAACCTTCACGTGAATATATACACAGACTCCCAGGACGCCTTCACCACTCTCCATGCCCATGGTGCTCTATACAGAGAGAGGGGGTTAATCACTGCAGCTGGCTCCGAGATAAAGAACAGCCCCCAGATATTGGCCTTGCTGGACGCAGTCTGGTATCCCAAAGTTGTAGCCGTCATGCACTGTAGGGGCCACCAGACGGGAAATAGTGAGGTGGCCAAGGGTAATAGATGGGCTGATGCAGAAGCCCGGCGAGTTGCAACTGCATCCTTGTCCCAGCCTTTCCCAGAGGGCTCCCAAGACCTACAAGCCCCCCCTGTTCCCGGTCCCGCTAAGCCAATGGGCCCCGAGATACACCACATGGGAAATGGATTTCTTCTGTCAGAAGGAGGGTGGAGTATTACACGCCGATGGCGGGATAAGGCTACCTGGAAAGGGGACAGTTCCAGTGATAGTCATCCCGGACAGCCTTGCCCCAGCCTTCCTGTCATCTTTTTATCAAGCTACTCACTTTGGCAAGACAGCTATGGAAACCGCCCTCCGCCCACATTTCTTTGTTTCCTGCTTATCCTTCATAGCTGCCGCAACTGTTAGGCAATGCACCACATGTGCTAAGAATAATGCCCGTCAGGGGTTCAGTCTTATGGGGTCACGCCCATGGGGAATATCCAAGTTGATTTTTCAGAAATGCCTCGAGCAAATGGATACCGGTATCTGTTAGTTTTGGTTTGTACCTTTACAGGGTGGGTGGAGGCATTCCCTGTCCATACAGAAAAAGCCAGGGAGGTAACTAAGGTACTATTACATGAAATCATTCCCCGTTTTGGACTTCCAGTAGTAATGGGATCCGATAATGGACCTGCATTTGTGGCCCAAATAGTACAGCAGGTAGCCAAGGCCTTGCAGATTGATTGGAAGCTACATACAGCTTACCGCCCGCAGAGTTCAGGGAAGGTAGAACGTATGAACCGTACCATAAAATTGCATTTAGCAAAACTGTGTCAGGAGACCTCATTGAAGTGGCCCCAATTGCTCCCTGTAACCCTGCTTCGTATAAGATCAGCCCCACATAAGGGTATCGGTGTTTCTCCCTTTGAAGCTGTGTATGGCCGCCCTGCACCCCTTACACAGGGCGTCCATGGAGACTTGATTCAGATAGGCTCAGAAATAACCCGACAGGAACTGTTGGCTCTTAGTTCTGTTTTGCAGGAATTGCACCAGTGGGTTCAGGAGCGACTCCCCATCAACCTGACAGAAGCACTCCATACACATCAACCTGGTTTGCGAGTGTGGGTCAAGGAGTGGAAGAAGGATCCGCTGACTCCTCAGTGGCGGGGCCCGTATACTGTTCTGCTGGCCACCCCTACGACTATCAAGGTGGCCGAAATTGCTCCGTGGATCCATCATACCCGTGTCAAGGCCGCTGCACCAGAATCTGTTCCAGCCTGGACCTCTATCCAGATTCCGAACCAGCTCCTGCGTTTAAAACTTAGAAAGAACACTTCTGCCCAAAGATTGATATCATCGGACAACTGACGGACTCTATACTGCCTGGGAGACTAACCACCTCATACTCCAAACCAGAATGAATAAAGGTGCCTTGGCTTTTCTCCTACCCTTGTTGTGGACCTGTTCCCAGCCAAGCACAAAGACCACTAGCACAGCAATATTACTCGCCCGGACTGCCTTAAATATGACAGGCTTTTGTATATGTAATTCCTTGCAAGCTGGGGTTTATCTGTCAACCTGTCTCATTGCTGTGCCTTCTAGTTTATGTGAAATGCAGAATTTTACTATACTTAATAATCTAAACTGTAAACAGCCTGGAGTTTATTTTTCTACCTTTTTCTACTTTATGGGGGTCACTTGACCTACCTCAGCTCATTTTAACCAGATACCTTTCTCCTTACAGGTAGTTTCCACTCTAAATGCTACTGATTGTTTCCTTTTTGTACATGGCAAAGAAAGAGGATATAACATGTCTAACGCTGAATTATCATGTAGCTCTATTACAAAAGTATACAATGCTTACTCAGAAATGTATCTTCCCTTAGGCTGGTTTTTGATATGTGGAAGAATGACTTACACCTATGTTCCCATAAATGCTACCGGTGGTCCATGCACATTTGGCAGGCTTACGACTGCCGCTTTCCTCCATACGCCCAGCATAACCAGGGTCGGTCCCAGACGTCCCCGCTCTGTCTATATGCCCCCGACTTGTGACTCAAATGTAGAACCCTACAGTGATGAGACAGCCCTGGGGCTGTCGCTATCAATCGTCGGGACACCCAGTTTAGCCCTACACAACTCTATGGAGATAAGCCGGCTCACTTGTTCGCTAGCCAAATCCCTTAATCTGACCTCAACCATACTGGCCACCATGAATCATGAAATGTCCGGCATACGCACAGCAGTTCTACAGAATAGGATGACAATTGATTTCCTGTTATGATGCCTTAATCTTGGGTGTGAAGACTTCGAGGGGATGTGCTGTTTTAACCTCACTGACAATAGTGTATCCATTGAACGTTCAATCCAAGACCTACGGGACTTAGCAAAACATATCACGGACCCGTCCATAGGACTGGGGACGGGATGGTTTGTAAAATTGTTTGGTTGGATAGGGGGCCTTAAAACCCTAGCTATAGGGGTTCTCCTCCTTTTCCTGGTATGTGCCCTCTTGCCATGCTGTATCCCTGTTCTTTACCGTTTCTCACCACTGCCCTTGACGCCTTAGTAGAGCGCAAGGCAGCTACCTCTGTCATGGCCCTGACCCAATATACCCCTCTACAGCCTGCTCCTGGTAGTACTGCCCTCTACCGCCCATAGCGGTTGAGGTCACACAATAAAAGGGGGGAATGAGGCAGCCAGGAAGGTAGCAGTGAAAACACCCCTCCCTCCCCCGCCGAGCCTGAGCCGCCACAGTGCAACGAAACGTAAGCACAAACCTTTGCCCTTGAAACCAGCAGACCAGAGCATACCAGTTTAGACAGACTACACAGGAAAGTTTTGTGAAAGCCCCCCCCAAGAGCTGCTGATTGGCGAGGAGTAGATATCTGAGACAAATGAGAAGGTGACATGTTTTAGGGAAACTGTTCTGTATATAAGACAGAGTTGGACGCCATTTCGGGGCTCAGATCTTTTGTCCAGGGTGCCGGCTCTGTCTGAGACTGTGTACACAATAAAAGATCTTGTTTGCATACTAGTCTGTCTGTGTGTGTTCCTTCCGAGGGTGTGAGGTGCCTGTTGATTCCTGCTTTATTTCAGGCATGGGAGTGATGTCATTGAAACCTGGTCTTTTCATTGGTTCTTTGTCTCCACCAATCTGCTGGTAGGGGAACGCAACCCACTTGTCTGGTTTGGTCTTGTAGGACAATATGGAATGGGCCTTTACGCACATAATTTTGGCGGTCACTATTCTCTAATTACACATGTAAAACTGGTGGCACACACTTTAATGGTGGGCATTCATGCGGACATTGCAGTTACATGTGGGTTTTTTTAAATAAAATACACATGTACTCTCTCAAATAGATTTAATGCATGTTTTCGACCACTTGCACCCCTATTTCATAAAGCAAAGGCGGCATATACTTTATAAAATAAGGATGAAATACACATGTGAACCTAAGCACCCCTTATAAACTTTACTCTCTATGTGCTCCCAGAATCTATTTTTATGCATGCAAATTCCCAGTGCAATTTCATGAGCACCTATTTGAGGGTTTGAAATACCATTCTACACAATCAAGGTGCTTATAAAACTACTCTGTGCATGTCATACAAATGCTAATAAATTCATTTAAAAACAAAAACACTTATTGTAGATATCCTGAAAACAAGACCTATTTAGTTCAGGAGTTTTGGCAAGGATTCTGATTGGTCCATTTCACTCTCAAGGACACCAAACTCCTCATGCAGCGCAGGAAAGCCTTCCAGTGCTATAATTACCTTCCTCCTCTCCATGACTGGTGTTTGACTGGTGCTCCGAGTCCTGAGTGTGAAGGGCTTTCTCCTGCTCTGGTAAAAGGGCAGTTCCATCAAGGAGGTCATCGCAACTATCCAGGAGATCATTAGCACAAAGCTGGAAAAATAAAGAACCCAGAGAGAGAGAGCAATGTGAAACAGGAGAGGAATGACCCACATGCATTCACACACGCACACAAAAAATTACTGTTAAAACTTGTTATAAAAATAAAGATTAAAAAAAAAAAATCCAGGAACTAAATGAGAGCAGGTTATGGGAAGGTATCACAAGGTATTGAGCCACTAATCCTCACACTATGATTTTTACTAATCAGTACTCCTTCCCATCTGACAGTCTTCAGAAATCCTAATGAGAGAACCAACTTGTAAGTCTAAGATAAGAACAAATGAATATAAGATGTGTCATACTGGATCAGTCCAAAGGTCCATCAAGACCAGCACTCTTTTTCCAACAGTGGCCATCCAAGTCACAACTATCCAGCAGGAACCCAAAAAGGTAAACTGGCTTGCCCAGGTCTACCTGGTTAATAATGGTTTATACATTTTTCCTCTGGGAACTTGTCCAGCACTATCTCTGCTGTCATTTACTATGTTATTATGTTAAAGTGAGCTATATTGACTGCTTTCACCACATCTTCCAGTAACAAATTCTACAGCTTAACTATGCATTAAGTGTAAACAAATGTGTTAGCCAATTTGTTTTGTAAGTGTTTCCTATCAGCTTCATGGAGTATCCCCTAATTAATCATTGCATTATTTAACATTCCATCCCATTCGTGATGTTATAGGCCTCCGTCATATCTCCTCTCAGTCCTCTCTTCTTCAGGTTGGAGAACCCTAATCTTTTTAGCCTTTCCCCGTAGGACAGCTCTTCCATCCCCTTTATCATTTGTCATCCTTTGTCAAGTCTTTCTTTCTTTTTTTCATTTGTTTGTTTGTTTGTCTGTCGCATTTTTATACCACTAAAGTGGGCACATCTAAATAGTTTACAATCTATAAAAGATAGCAGAGAAGACAAAATAACAGAGAGGATGACAAGGACATGGCACATTAGAATGATGTAGCAGAACAACAATATCATCCAGGACAATTTCTGGAACAAACACTAGACGTGTATATAAGAGTAGAGTAGGAATCTCAAGACATCATTGAAAGGTGCAGATGAAGAGCCACGTTTTTAGTCTGGTTTTAAATTTAGTGTAGGACGGTTCAAGGCAAAGGTGTACCAGGAGGCAGGGCGGCTCACCAGCAGAGCAGGCCATGTGCTGCTGCTGCCGCCGCCGAGACTAGCCACCAGAATCAGTGGCAGCAGGAGGGCAGCATCGCAGTTCAGCATTGGGAGGAGGGAAGCAGGCCATGTGTGCCGAAGCAGGCTATGTGTGCCAAAGCACATGGCCTTCTGCCCACAGAAGTCTGCTGCCCTAGTTGGTCACCTAACCCACCTTGTGGACAGGCCGGCCCTGCCAGGAGGGAATTAAAAAGAGAAAGTGCAGTAAAACTGAAGGCAATAGCTCTGTAAGTTTTGAGGCACAGAGTGGTTGGTTTTGGTTGGAATGATCAAGAGATTTTGATTAGCAAAACAAAGAGTATGACATGGAGTGTAAGGAGTAAGCTGCACGTGAAGGTAATAGGGAAGACCTATGTAGAAGATTTGATTTGTTATAAGGAGAATTTTGTACTGAATCCAATATGGAATGGGAAGCCAGTGTTGTTCGAAAAGAAGAGGAGTAATAGAGGTCACGTGATGCGGGGAAGGTAGTGGACGCATCCTGAGCGCGCTCCGAGACCCCCAGCCCTTGCCGGCGAATTAAAGCTGTTTGAAATAGCCCCGGTCTGTCGGGAACCCCCCCAGAGCAGAGCGGATAGTTTGCAGAGGACAAAACTTGGGGAGTGAACTGTGTTTACCATGGCGGCAGCCGCAAAAACGTCTCGCAGGGATAAGGAGCGCATGGCCGGCTCTAGTAAGATGGTGGAGGGGCCGGCCACGCCGACTTCACCGGGCTCATCTAACTCCCCCGCCTTCATCGATGAAGTCTCGGCGGCGGTAGCAGCTGCCTTATCCTCACAGTTTGTGGCTCTCCACGATAAAATCGATGGTCTGAAGACTTCCGTCGGCGCTATGGGGCCTAGAATTCAGGAAGTGGAAGATCGCCTGGGCCGTACTGAAGACACCATCGAGACGTTGGTTCAGGAGGTAGCCGGCCTGAAATCGCAGGCCTGCCTTCAAGCTGCAAAAATCGACAAACTTGAAAACCGGTCGCGCCGGAACAATTTGAGGATAATGGGAGTCCCCGAGACTGTGGCAGACAAGGAGCTAACAGAGTATTTGGAGGACCTGATGTGCCGGTTGCTGGGGAGCATGGAGTTGGGTGGAAAAGTGCACATTGAGAGAGCGCATCGGGTTGGAAGCAAGCTCACCCGGGACAGTCGGCCAAGGGTGGTACTTGTTAAACTGCTACATTTTCCCCAGAAGGAAGCAGTATTAAGAGCTGCTCGGAAAAAGGGGGATGTGATACATGACAATGTTAAACTTCGCATTGCGCAAGATTATTCTACCGTGTTCAGTCAGAAACGCAGAGCCTATGCCTCCCTGTGTGATAAGCTGTTGAGTGCAAAGATCCGTTTCTCTGTGCAGTATCCTGCTAAACTACATGTGTTTCATGAAGGTTCGCACCGCATGTTTGAGTCAGCGGAAGCAACAGGTCCTTACATGGACCAGATTGTCACCCGAGAGCTCCCAGCCTCGATGTCCCCGCCACGATGAGTGACTGGTGACTGGCTACTGACTCTCCCTAGTAGCTGCTTGACTTTTTTCAGGAATCTGCAGTGGCCTGCAGTATAGTGGAGGTGTCTGACTGATCCTCCCAGACTGGGTGGGTTTGTTGTGCTGGGGTAGGGAAGGGGGAGAAGGGACCTAGGGAGCGATCCCTTGGGTGGGGGCCTGGCAAGCTTGGCTGAGCCGCTTGGCACTATGACAGGGAGCTACTGAGCCCTCATATCGGACTACAGTTAAGGTATATGGGGGGAGTAGTCCCTGTCTGGGGCATCACTGGGCTTGGCACAGCCGCTCGGTGGCATGGCAGTCTTGGGGAGCAGGGGGTGTTGTGGATCTCTGCTGCTCTGCCAGGAGCCGGGGAGTGTGTGTTTCTTCTGTGGTTTTTGTTTGCCTGTTGATAAGGGTTTTGGCTATGTTGAAGGTTTGGCTGGGGGAAAGTGTTGATGTTACTTCTGTTGATGACTGGGGGCTGGAGCTAGGGCTAGAAGGTCTGAATAATATGGTATGGGGGGTATGGGGCGTGCCAGAGGGACCTTAATTGGGTTCTCATGGGGGGGGGTAGTGGAGAGACCCGAGGTTAGCGATGGTAGAGGGGGAGGGGGGGACGGGGGTAGAGTGGATATGGGGGGGGGAGTTGGGGGGCACGTAGGAGGAAGGGGGAGGGTAGGGGGTGTTTGCAGTGTACCTTGGAGGGAGGGGAAGGGGGTATATAGGCAGGCACAGGGTATTAGAGGGTTATTGGTCCTTAGGAGGGGGGGATAGTCGCACGCCATACACCCGTGACGGGCTTTTAGTTAGTTTTAGCAGGGTATTCGAGGGGAGGTCCCAGGCTGGGGGGACCTTCTCCACAAAACTGCAACTAGGGCTGTTGTCCTGGCTTGATTTCTATCTAATATTCTGAAGATAATTTCTTGGAATGTCTGTGGGTTGGGTAGCCCGGTGAAGAGATATAAAATTTTAAAGGCTCTCGCCCGACAGCAGTGTGATATAGCGCTTTTACAAGAAACACACCAGACGGCCGAGGAGCACGGTAAACTGTGTAGGGATTGGGTTGGTCAGGTTTGGGGGGCCCCAGCAGTAGGTAAAAAAGGGGGAGTGGCCATCTTATTTCACAAACGAGTGCGTTTTGTCTTGGACAGGGAAGTTGCTGATCCCAATGGGCGTTTTGTTTTGTTGCAAGGAATGTTAGAGGCTCAAGGGGTTATTCTGGGCAACTTATATAGCCCTAATGTGTTAGATCAGGATTTATATTATCGTATGGCTGCCAGGGTGGAACAGTTGGCCGACCTCCCGCTGATCTTGGGGGGAGACTTCAATGGGGTATTTGAGGTCGATCTCGACACTTCTAGAGGGACGGGTTCGCGGGAGAGATCCCTGACAGCTTCTGTTTTGCATAGATTTCGGAATAGATTGGGATTGGTAGATCCGTGGAGATTACTTCACCCGCCCGAGAGGGATTTCACCCATCAGTCTAGGACGCACGGTACCAGTGCACGGATAGGTTATCTTTTGATATCGGCAAGTCTTTTTGCCTCAACGGGCGATACACAAATTGGTCCCTCGGAGATCTCGGATCATACTCTGATCTGGGTAGATTTACATTGGAGCGGGAGGGGTCCCTACACCCATCGTATTTGGCGGTTTCCCATGGATTTATATACAGATACTCAGTTTATTCAGTTTATCCGTCAACGTTGGCAGGAATTTGAGGCAAATCACATCGGTCATCAGGATGATCCGGAATTGATGTGGGAGACCGCTAAAGTGGCGTTGCGAGGTGATATAATTGGGTATGTGGCGCGGAGGCGGAGGCTGATGGCGCAGTGAATCATTCAATTGGAACGAAGGATTGTACAGGAGCGGCGTGCCTGTGGACTTCGTCCCACGTTGGCGAAAAAGAAGAGATTGTGGGAAACTCAAACAGTATTGAATGAGCTTTTGCATCAGAGAGCAAAAAAATCGATGTTGTATTACCGTTATAAGTTATATTGCTTTGGAGATAAATCTGGTAAATTGTTGGGTCGCTGTTTGAGGGGTGCCCGGGGTAGGAAATTGGTTGCGGCCATTCATGATGCACAGGGGGGGTCTTCGGAAGGACAGGGGTGAAATAGTAGCAGTTTTACAGGATTTTTTTCGAAAGTTATACGTGAAAGGCGGGGAGTCCCCTGGCGCATTGGAGCAATATTTTCAAGATCTTGATTTGCCTAAATTGAGTAGTGCGCAGAGTTGGTGTCTTGGGCAGCCTATCACCCTTCAGGAGGTGCAACAAGTTATCTCGAAGGCGAGTGGTTATAAGTCGCCGGGTCCTGATGGGTTTGGGGCAGAATTTTACAAACTTTTGTCTGATAGGTTAAGCCCCCTTTTAGTAGCTATGTTTTCTCAGAGGAGGGAGTCGGGCTCTATTCATTGGGGTGGTAATCAGGCACATATTGTGCTAATTCCTAAACCAGGGAAGGATGTGACTCAGGCGGCATCCTACCGACCTATCTCTTTGTTGAATTTTGATTCGAAATTGATGGCTAAAATACTGGCGGAGCGTCTGGCGGAAGTTCTGGGAGATTTGGTGCATGAATCCCAAGTAGGGTTCGTTAGGGGCAGGTATGCGGTGCGTAATTTGCGCAAAATCCTAGCCTCCTTGGAGTGGGTGCATGCGCGGGATCTGCAATCGCTCTTAATTCGTTTTGATGCTGAAATAGCTTTTGACCGGGTCAACTGGGATTACTTGCACTATCTGTTGCCTTTGTATGGATTGGGATCATCGTTTTGCGAAATGGTGAAGCTCCTTTACATGACTCCAACGGCTAGGATTTGCTGTAATGGTGTATTGTGGGAGCCTTTCCCGCTGGAAAGAGGTACGAGACAGGGTTGCCCCTTATCGCCGCTTCTCTTTGTTTTATCATTAGATCCCTAATTCGTAGGATAGAGCTGGATAAAAGAATACGTGGAGTGGATATAGGTTCCCAAGGGTTTAAGGTGTCGGCTTTTGCAGATGATCTTTTGGTACATGTGGTGGGGATCCACGAGAGTCGTTACCTCGACTGTTGGCGGCGACCTCGAACTTTGGTAGCTTTGCCGGGTTTCGTATTAATGTTGATAAGTCGGAGGCTTTAGATGTTTCCGGTCAACTACAGGGACAGTGGGGGGGGGGGGGGCGTTCCCGTTGAAATGGGCCTCAAACCAATTTGTGTATTTGGGTATTATTTTGACTCGGATGCCTCAAGATATCTATGCGAGTAACTTTGCGAGAATTTTGTCTCGATTGCGGATACAGCTGAGAGCTTGGAATCACCTCCCACTGTCTCTATTGGGACGAGTAGCAGCGGTGCAAATGGTGATTTTACCACGTATATTATATTGGTTGCAGACCCTCCCGGTATGGTTGCGGCCTAAGGATCTATGTTCTATTGAGAGGGAAGTTAAGAGGTTCTTGTGGAGAGGGGCGAGAGCTCGTATCCCACTAAACCGTTTAGTAGGCAGGTGGAAGACGGGAGGGGTAGGACTCCCAGATCTTTGGCTGTATGCGCTGGCTTGCCAGGCAAGACATTTGGGGGACTGGCTAGGGGGCACAGACACTTATACGCCTAAGGCCTTAGAGGAAGCCTTTGTGGCCCCTCTTATGGTACTAGCCATTTTACATATGGAGAGCAATTTGCTGCCGGTGGGTATTAGGCGCAGCAAAATGCTTACATCAATGCGGCGTACTTGGAGACAATTGAATGTGTACTGGAAACGAAACTGGACAGTGTTGAGTTGGCTACCCTTACAAGGTAATCCGGGCTTTTCCCCGGGTTCGGAGTTCGGGGTCTTTCAAATTTGGAAGGGGAAAGGCATGCAGAACTTAGGGCATGTAGTAGACCTCTCTGGGAAGTGTAAATCGTTTCCCATGTTGTCGGTAGAATATGAGTTACGGCCGAGCCATTTCTTTGCTTACATGCAGTTGGCCCACTATGTGGCTGGCTTTCCAGCGGTCGAACTCGCGGGTGAAAGGTCGGCACAGATTTTGGAATATTTTGAACTGGGGGGAGAAAGTCCCCCGTCTATAGCTTGGCTGAAGGCCCGATTAGAGTGTTATGGAGTCAAACCAGAGTATGGGGACGTGGAGAGGGCATGGGCGCTCGAGTTGCATTGGGAGGTGCTGCCTGGTTCTATCTTGGGGGCACTTAGACATATTACTGACTTGGTAGAAGAGGCGCGTTGGAGGGAAATTCAATTTAAGTGTATAACGCGGGCATATTTCTCGCCTAGGAGAGCCTTACGTAGCCATATTACTACCGACGGGAGCTGTCCCAGATGTGCTGAGCCCTTGGCTAATCTGTTGCATATGTGGTGGGAATGTAAGTACATTAGACCGTATTGGAGGCGGATCAGCAACTGGCTGGCGGGAGTTTTGTCCCAGCGGATTCCCTGGACGGGCGCGTTTGTGGTCCTGGATCAATTGAGCCAGGATTCTCCCAGGGGGAGGTGGGTTCGGCGATGGGTGCGTAAGGCATGTCTGGTGGGAAAGGGCCCAGTGCTTCGTCGATGGCGAGAGCCGACTCCGCCCTCCTTTTGGGAGTGGCGTAATTCCTTACATCAGCAGCTGTTAGTAGAACGATGGAGGGCGCGGGGTAACCCGCAGAAATGGTTAATTTTTATTCGGCAGTGGGAACCTTATATTCAAATACTGGGCCCGTGATGTCGTAATGAAATATTGAATGTGGGGTATTAGGTAAGCGTAGTGACCATCGGGATGGTAGGAGGGAAGCTGGAGGGGAGAGACAGAGGAGGTACTGCTGGTAAAGTACATGGGGGTGTGGTTTGCGACTGGGTGGGGGGGAAGGGAGGGGGGTAGAGTATACAAAGTATAAAATTATATTGCTGTGGTTGTTTGCCCTTTGCTATTAATATGTGCCTGTATCGGTCATTTGCCTCCTGCCGAGGATAAGAGTACACCTTGGCTGGAGGCTTATAGTTGTGTGATTTTTTTTTTTTTTGGCATGTCTGATTAATTTCTAAATAAAGTTCATAAAAAAAAAAAAAAAGAAGAGGAGTAATACAGTCGGATCTTTTGCCATTGTAGATCAGTTTGACAGCAGTGTTCTGAATTACCTGAAGGCACTGGAGCAGAGATTTGGAGACACCTGATAATAGAGAGCTACAGTAAAGCGTAATTACTCATCTGTAACAGATTTTCTCTGGGAACAACAGGAATCAGTCCTCACATATGGATGACATCGGCGCCAAAGGAGCCCTGCATAAGCATCTCCCCAGCTTTCAAAGAAAGCCTTTGGGAGATGCAACCATGTATGCATGGTCTCCTTCCCACCCAAGGATGCCATCTTGCCTCAGCCTAATGACATAGCTAAGACAGCAAAAATAAATACAGTACAGAAGCAACTCCAAAGGGAGGAGGGAGGATTGTGAGGACTGATTCCTGCTGTCCCCAGAGAACACCTGTTGCAGGTGAGTAATTATGCTTTCTCCAGGAACAAGCAAGAAGTCAGTCCTCATATATGGGACTCCCCAGCTACAGGCTACCGAGAACCTGTAAAAATGCCATGGTGACTTGCAAAGGGTGAGCCGTGAGCAGCAGCAGTTGAGTCCCTACTGAAAGACACTCGCAAGACCCAAGTGTCCAGTGGGGAACCAGCACTCCGGTAGCCTGAACACAGAAGGGTGGGAGGACAGGAGTTACTTACACCTCAAAGAGATTATAGAGTACGGCCTGGTCGAGGGCGCTGTCCCATCAGGACTCCCTCTCCAGGCAGTAATGAGCTGCAAAGGTATGGACTGAAGACCAGGTGGCAGCCCGGCAGATTTCAGTCACAGGGATGGAACGCAGATTTGCCACAGAAGTAACCATGGCTCTGATGCGGTGAGCCATGATCTAGTGAGATCCCTGTCTGCTTATAAGGCAAGGGCAATGCAGTCCGCCACCCAAGTGGATGGATTTCGCTTAGTCACTGGGAGCCCCAGTCGGCTGGGGTCATGACAAACAGAAAGCCGAGATGCTTTGCGGTGGCCCTGTGTCCATTTATAAATAGAAGGACACGGCCCTTTTACAATCCAAAGTATGGAGAATGGTCTCTGCTATGCCTGTGTGAGGCCTGGGAAGGAAGGTGGGAAGCACCACCTCCTGACTGAGGTGGAATGGGGACACCACCTTCGGCATAAACTTGGGGTGTGTGTGCAGCACCATCCTGTTCTTGTAGAGGCTCTGCCATCACAGCCTCGAGTTTCCTCTGCAAGCTGACATGAGTGCCATGAGGAAGGCGACTTTCCAAGAAAAGTACCTAAGTTGGCATGTAGCCAATGGCTCGAAGGGCAGCTTAGTAAGCTGCAAGAGCATCACGTTGAGATCCCATTCCGCTGCCGGTGAATGGATGGGGGGTTTGAATAGCCCCAGAGGAAACAGGACACAAGGGGCTGAGCAGAGAGGGGTTTGCCCTTGATGTAATGGTAGTGCGATGCGATAGCGCTTATGTGCACTTTCACTGAGTTGGACTTTAATTCAGTCTGCAAAAGGTGAAGAGGGGTACTGGAGTACCATTTGTACCAAACAGGAGAATGGGTTCGCCCATCTTTTGGTGCACCACACTGAGAACAGACACCACTTAAAGGCATACTCCTTTCATGTGGAGGCCTTGCGAGAGGCCAGAAGAACCTCTTCCACAGCCCTTGGGAGGTTGAAGGGAGCTAATGCTACCCTTTCAGCAGCCAAACCTTGAGTGACAGAAATCCCAGGTTGGGGTGTAGGAGGGATACCTGCTCCTGTGAGAATAGTCCTGGGGTCGGCCCAAAGGAATCGGCAATGCTGCCGACAGGGAGAGGAGCAGTGGGAACTGGGGTTGCCTGGGCCACTGGGGAGCTATCACTATTAGCGATTCCCTATCACACTGGACCTTGAAGAGGGTCTTGGTGACCAGTGCTGTTGGTGGGAAAGCATACAGGAGGCCTTCTGTCCATGGAATGAGGAACGCATCCGCTGCCAAGTGGGATGGGTGCAGTTGGCGGGAGCAGAAGCAGGGTAGGCATGTTGTAGAGGGACGCCCCAGAGTCAAAACAGCCGGAAGGCCTCTCTGGGCTCCAGGCACCACTTGTGCTGCTGGAGGACTCTGCTCAGCTTGTCCACCAAGGCATTGTCCTGGCCCAGAAGGAAGACCGTTCTTAGATGCATCCCGCTGTGAGTCGCATAGGAGCAGAGTGCTACTGCCTCCTGGCAGAGGGAGTATGACCCCGTGCCCCCTTGCTTGTTCACATACAACACTGTGACCTAGTTGTCGGTCTGGATCAGCATCGACTAGTGATGTAGCAGGTGGTGGAAGACTCGGAGGGCCAGAAATATCGCTCGGAGCTCAAAAAAGTTGATTTGCACCTGGGATTCCAACTAGGACAAGCTGCCTTGAGTCTGAAGGTCCCCACAATGCGCTCCCCAGCTTAGCAAAGAGGCATCCGTGGTAAGGTCCCGCTGGGTGCTTGGAAGGTATCCTTGCCTGAAGGTGGCGGGGATTCAGCCACCAATCTAGGGAGTCTGCCAGCTGGCGGGTCACTCTCACTCTGTCCCAGAGCTTGCATCCACTGGGAGCGGAGACACCATTGAGCTGCTCTCATGTGTAGTCGGGTGTATGGGGTCACGTGGACCATGGAGGCCATGTGGCCCAGCAGGTAGAGAAGAAGCCGGGCAATAGCAACTGGCGGCATTGCATCTCTGTGGCTAACTCCCTGAGATGTGTCCTTTCCATTTTTTTTTATTATTATTTATTTATGTAATTTTACAATAAAGAACCAAGCAAATGCTTGTACAGAAATACACCACTGCACACAAAAGAAATAACACATCATCAAATACAATAAAGAAAAAATCTCCCTTGATACGCAGGGTTCTTTAGCCCACAAAAGAAAGGGGGAATGTAAGGAAAACAATTAAGTGAGACCAGGTAAAGCCTCACAACATAACCTAGGAAAAAATATAATACAAACATCAAGAAAGGGGGCGCAAATCTGAGCATATATACTATAAATCAATCAATTATCCCATAGGTGAGGAGGTCAACAGCTGGGATGAAACAAACAAAGAGAGGTCCTCAGGCTGAGTGAAAACATACTTCTTATCCCTAAAATAGACTATACATTTACAAGGAAATCGAAGTAACATCATAGCATCAATTGAAAAAACACCAGGTCTCAATAATAAGAAAGCTTTCCGCCTCTTTTGGGTTTCTCTGGATACATCAGGGAAAATCACAATTTTCTTACCCATAAATAATACAGATCGCTTCTTGAAATATAACTTTAGCAGCCAATCCCGATCAGAAGAAATTGCAAAGGTAACTAACAGAGTGGAAACCTTAATATCAGCTTCATTAGGGGTCTGCAACAGGGCAGACACATCAAGTGTGTCTGCTCTGAAAGACCCCAAGTCCACCTGTACCCCACGTTTACCCATAGGGAGAAAATAAGCTTTAACAACCGGTGGACTAAATTCTCAGGCACAAATAAAGCTTCTTGCAGGTATTTTTTAAACAGTTCAACAGGGGAGAACCCCGGGACCATAGGAAAATTTAATAACCGGACATTAGCCGCCCGGACAGCATTTTCCAGGTTCTCCAATTTCCCACGCATAATAACATTATCTTTCACAATTGATTCAGACAGGGCCGATAGTTGAGAAACTTTTTGATCACCCGTATTCATCTTCTCACCAAGCTCAGTCAAATCTCCCTTAGTCCCGTCCGTTGCACCTTCCAACTTCTCCAGACGCTGGGAAAAGACTACCATCTGATGATATGCAACGGTCAAAAGCTGTGAAATCGCCTCCCAAATGGATTCCAACGAGAAAACCTTCGGGCGCTGCAAAAGAATTCCTGAAGGTAAATCAGCAAAAGCCGAGGAACTCCGAGGAGCTGAGACCCCCTGCTGGAACAATGGAACCTCCGTCTCCAAAACCTGCTGTCCGACTGAATCCACTGCCCCTACCACTAAAGGGGCTACTCCGAGAGTCTGACCAAGCGAGGCCCGCGACGGCAAGCCAGCTCCAATACCTTCCGGGTGAGCTGACTCGCTCCTCGCAAGAAGAGACACCGGAGAAGTCGGACGCTGAGGAGGCGGTCGATCGTCCGGGGAGAGGGACACCTCCAGGGCTAGGCACGCCGGGTCTACCTCCACCGGCGGCACAACGCCCTCACGAATCTCCCCTTTTTGCTGCTCAGATAGGTGGACGAAACGGTCCATCGGACCACAGGAAACAGCAGGCCCAGGCTCCGCAGGCAGGACCTTGCGCTTGCCCTTACGCTTAGGCATACTCAAAGAAAACGTCACGCCGCCATCTTGAAAACAACCACTCCCCCTAATCGGGTCCTTTCCTGAGGGAGGAAGGCCTTGGCCTGAAGGATGTCCAGCCAAGCCCCTATGAATTCTAGGCATTGGGTCAGAAAGAGGTGGGACTTGGGGTAGTTGATGACAAACCCAAGGTGCTGTATGGCGTTGATGGTACACCTTGTGGCGTGTTGTGCCTCTGCAGATGAGCATCCCTTTATGAGCAGATCATCCAGGTACGGAAAGATCCCACTCCTGAAAGATCTGGTCTACCACCTCCTTCTTGAGGGACTACTCGTGTGGCTGAAGAACCCGGCTGAGGCGATTCGCTAAGCCATTGCTCTCACCGGGCAAATACATCACCCTGAGATCCATGCTATGGAGCAGGGCAAATTTCCAGAGGTGAACAGCCTCCCAACATAGGAGGTACAAGCCCGTGAAACCCCTTTTTGTTCAAAGAAAATGCGACCCGGTTGTCCATCTGGATCAGGACCACCTGATTCACACAGAGAGCATATGCGATGGCCCGGAGCTCGAGGAAGTTAATCTAACGGAGACATTTGGTCTCGGACCACAGGCCCTGGGTGCAGAGACAGTCTCAGTGTGCGTCCCAGCCAAGCTTGGAGCCATCCGTCGTGAGCAGCCTGCAGGGCACTGCTGATTGAAATGGGAGGCCATAACGTAAGTCTGCACGCACGAGCCACCACATCAGAGACTGTGCGAGTGGCGCAGTGGCCACTACTCCAAGGACTGTAACCAGGCCATCCGCCATGCAGCAATCTCCACAGCCATCATCCTACCGGCAGTTTCGAAGGCATCATAAGTGCCCCAGACCATAAACTTCGAGACCTCGAAAAGACTTGCGGTGGTCCTTGAGGACAAAGGAAGAGAAGGCTTCAATGCTCAGCATGATATCCTTGAGGAACATGGCCATGTAGGTTTGGTATGGCCAGGATCTGGGCTATCAGTATGGAATCCTGGGAGCAACTCCTCCCAAAGGAGTCAAGGGTCCACGTTTCCCGTGGAGGCAGCACCGAGGAGTACGTTTGGGCACTCCTTGCCCACTTCAAGGCAGACTCAACTACAATGGAATTGTGGGGCAATTGAGGCTTCTTGAAACCCAGGCCCTTCTGGACCTGGTACAGGGAATTGAGCTGGCGGCAAAACCACTCAATTCACTTTCCTCAACGCTCTGTCCCTGAAAAAATAAAGCTAAATGTAAACATCTAAAAAAATGCTACAAATAAACCATGACTTCAAAGAAATCATATAACCTGCTAGGAACAAATAACAAACCCATTTCCAACATCAATATTTCAACATTAGTCAGAACACGATCTGATAAGTTGAACACCAAAGATTCAGAAGTAGGATTTGATGAACATACAACGGGCGTTATTGATTGGTCCCTTTAGGATTCCATAATTGATTCCAATGAAAATGTTGCTTAGGACATCCCCGATCTCAATGGCGATTGTAAAATCCACCTTGGGTTTGAGCCCCTCAACAGCAGCACCAGAACAAAAAAAAAACAACGAGGATGCCAATTCATAATCCGAAGCTTCATTAGAGTCCCTCATTGAATTATGAAATGCAACTCTCCTATGGGCAATACAGGCCTCTCTGGAACTCATCCAATAATATATTTGTCCTTGTGAGCAACCAGAGCTTAGAGCTCAATGACATGTTGCACCAATATGATGGCCACCAGGAAGAGGACCTTCTAGATCAAGAATTTCAGAGCCCAGGGGCTCGAAGGAGGCCTGCATCAGTTGGCCAAGGACTACATTGAGGTCCCAAGCAACCATAGGGGGCTTGAGCGGAGGCTTCGAGAGGAGCAGGGCCCTCATGAACCGGACCACCAGAGGCTGGAACAAAACAGGCTTTCCTCCATAGCCGCGATAGTAAGCCCCAATCACGCTGCTGTGAACTCGCACATAGTTAGATTTCAGCCCGGAGTTAAAGAGGTACAAGAGGTATTCCAGCAGCCGGTCCACAGGACAGAAGGGGTCCAGCGCCCTACCTGCGCACCTGATATCCGCTTTGGATAATCTGCAGCACCCGGGTGTCTGAGATGACGAGAGGCCACCGGTGGGCAAAGTAGATGAGCTGTCCCCTGACCTGTGGGGGTACCTTGATGGGCAATGGACGGCTGGCTATGCTCCTGAGAAACCCATCAAAATCCCGCATCCAGTTTGGGCTGGGGATCTTCCTCTCTCTGCTGTGGCCAGGGAGTTTGCGCCAGCAGCTGGGTCGGGAAATACCGGCACGGAATGGATAGAATGCCTTCTTGGTGTGATGTTTTTTTCTGCACTGGGTCCACAGTCTTTCTGGAGAGCCTGATGAGAATCATCTGCTCCTTCTCCAGCTCCTCGGCTTTCTCCTCTATGGGCTTGCTGAAGAGGTTCTCACCCCAGCAAGGGACGTTAGCAATCATATCCTGGACCCACTGCTCCAGGTCCAAAGACTGCAGCCATGCCATCCGGCAGGCAGCGATGCCCACTGCCGTCACTCTACTACTACTACTACTACTGAGCATTTGTATAGCATTAAAAGATGTACGCAACTCTGCACAGACACATCTAAAAGACAGTCCCAGCAAATCAGAGCTTGGATTCAAAGGCATCATAGATGCCCCACACGTTGAACTTCGAGCAATCCTTACCATGAGCTATGAGCCTTGAAAGGACTCACGACGGTCCTCTGGATCAAGGGCAGCAAAGTCCTCCAGGTCCAAAATGACATCCTTGGGGAACATACTCATGTAAGTCTGGTAAGCCAAGATCCTGGCAATCAGCATGAAATCCTGGAAGAACTTCTTCCTGAAGTAGTACAAGGTCCAAACCTCGCAACTCAGCAGGAGAGAGGAGTGCGTTTTAGCACTCTACGGCGCCTTAAGGTTGACTCCACTACAATGGAATTTTGGGGCAATTGAAGCTTTTCAAACCCCCGAGTCTTCTGGACCCAGTATAGCAAATCGAGCTAGTGGCTGACAACAGGAAGCATGAGCAGCGCCTCCCACAGCAGCATCAGCAAATACTGCAGGACATGGTGAACGAAAATCATCACTGCCTCCTGAGGGCCGAGGGGTACTGGAAGAGTTTCAGTTCCTCTGCCCTCGGTTCCTCCTCCGATTTCAGGGAAAAGGATGTGGCCTTGGCCATGTCCCCAACGAACTCCTGGAAGGACATGTCCTCTGGGGGCGACTTGCGGCACTCGGGAGGATGCAACGGGTTGGACAGGAGGTCCGATGCTATCGAGTCTGCCTCAGTCTCCAATTCTGATTCAAATTCAGAGAGGAAGTCAAAATAGTGCCAAGTCTCCTTGTACCGCTGACTGCACGGCTTGGGGGAGGGAGGGCGCCGATGACCCTCATGTTGCCCCTGGGCCTCAGACTCCAACACACTGGAGAGAGAGATGGCTCTGGCAACCAAGGTCAAGACTGATCTCCCACCCAATGTCTCAACCTCAGCAGGCAGGGCAAGGGTCTCCAGGATAGGCTAGAAGGAGTACGGTGATGTTGTGTTCCATGCCAAGTGAACTTCTAAGGCTCAAAGGCATTCCTCCAGAACTGCCAACTGCGAGAGGGTCGATGCCGCAGCCATTGGCGATGCCATGGGGGAGACTCCACAATGATAGGTGCATCAGGAGACATCCGGCTACCCTCCTGGGCACTGAGGGTGGACTCTGCCGTTCTGGTCAGATCCTCCTACTAGGAAAGCTTAGCCAGCCGCTCCTGGCCATCTCTTTCCACATGTTGTCCAGTAGGGCTGTGGGGATGCTGCACATGGAATTTCTCCCAGTGTTCACCCTTCGACATCAATGGGGTATCTGCAGGGTGCCCCCCTCGCCGCTCGGACCCTTCAGCTCCAACTGAGCACACTGCTCCTTCCCCTTGGCCACCTCTGGACCTTTCGTGGGTGTAGACGAGGGGGTCAGGGTTGAGGATGCTGAATGAGATGAGCTGAAGAGGGACTCCTTCGGTTTTTCCTGACCTTTCAACCCTCAGCGCATCATCTGCAAGTGGAGCTCGCAGGATGCTGTCTTGTGGTCAGACCCAAGGCACTGCAAGCACCAATTATGACTGTCTATGACAGAAATGGTCTTGCCACACTTGGTGCATTTCTTAAAGCCACTGCCTGGCTTAGACATGCCAAAAAACAACTTCACGGCTAAGTCAAACTGAAAAACTGCCATGGGCAGGAAACCACCCTGATGGAGGAAAAACCATGCAAGTGTTGAAAAAGAACACAACACAACACAACACAACCCCCCCCACCAAAAAGGGAAAAACGGCTAACAGACAACAGGCGGGAAGAATAAGAGTGAAAGTCCCGACCACGAGAGAAAAACTTTTTTTCTGGACTGCAGGAACACGTCCTAGGAGATCGGCAGAAAGAAGAAGATTGGAGAGTATGGCGCCGCTGCAGTTGGGAAGGCAGGTGCGTATGCGTGGTATACCTCTCAAAAGCTTCCTTTGGAAGCTGGGGAGTGTTCTGTGCAGGGCTCCATCAGTGATGTCACCCACCCGTGAGGACTTATTTCCTGCTTGTTCACAGAGAAAGGAAATAACAGCATACAAACATAGAAAAATGATGACAGAAAAAGACTACATGGCCTATCTAGTCTGTCCTTCCATAGCAACAACTACAACAGTCCCCTTTTTTCCTTTAGAGATCCTCTGTGTTTGTCCCATGCTTTTTTGAATTCAGATACTGTCCTCATCTCTACCACCTCCACTGGGAGACTATTCCACGGATCCACCACTCTTTCCGAAAATAAATATTTCCGCATATCACTCCTGAATCTAACCCCCTTCACACTCAACCCATGTCCCCTCGTAGCAGAACTTGCTTTCAATCGAAAGAGGCTCTTCCCTTGTGCATTTATGCCACGGAGGTATTTAAACATCTCAATCATATCACCTCTATCCCGCCTTTCCTCTAAGGTGTACATATTAAGATCCTTAAGTCTGCCCTCATATGCTTTATAATGAAGACCACTAACCATTTTAGTAGCCACCCTCTGTACTGACTCCATCCTATTTATATCCTTTTGAAGGTGCGATCTCCCGAATTGCACACTATACTCCAAATGAGGTTGCAGCAAAGACTTATACGGAGGCACTATCACCTCCTTTTTTCTGCTAGCCATTCCTCTCCCTATGCACCCAAGCAACCTTCTAGCTTTTGCCGTCGCCTTTTCTACCTGTTTAGCTACTTTAAGATCATCAGACACCACCACGCCTAGGTCCCGCTCTTCTTTAGTGGACAAAAGTATTTCACCCCCTATACTATATCGCTCCCTTAGATTGCTGCAGCCCAAATGAATGACGTTACATTTTTTAACATTAAATCCCAGCTGCCAAATTCTAGACCATTCTTCAAGCTTAGCTAGATCGCTCCTCCTGTTATCTACACCTTCCTGGGTGTCTACTCTATTGCAGATTTTGGTATCATCTGCAAAGAGGCAAACCTTACCCAACAGCCCTTCCGCTATATCACTAACAAAGATGTTAAAAAGAATCGGACCAAGGACAGATCCCTGGGGCACACCACTGGTAACTTCCTTCTCCTCAGAGTGAGCTCCATTTACCTGTACCGTTTGTCGCCTCCCACACAACCAATTTCCAACCCAAGCAGTAACTTTAGGGTCCATCCCTAGGGTGCTCAGTTGTTTATGTCACCTGTGATGAACAGTGTCAAAGGCTTTACTGAAATCAAAATACACCACATCTAGGGCTCTCCCTCGGTCCTACTCCTTGGTCACCCAGTCAAAGAAATCAATCAGATTTGTCTGACAAGACCTGCCTCTGGTGAATCCATGCTGCCTCGGATCCTGTATTCCGCTGGACTACAGAAACCTCACTATTTTCTCTTTCAGCAGCATCTCCAATAATTTTCTCACCAGTGAAGTTAAACTAACTGGCCTGTTGTTTTCAACCACATCCTTACTTCTGCTTTTGTGTAAAGGCACCACATGAGCCTCTCTCCAGTCCTTTGGCACCACTCCCGACTCCAATGAGGCATTGAAAAGGTCAGTCAGTGGAGCTGCTAGAACGTCCCCAAGTTCCCTCAGTATTCTAGGGTGTATCCCATCCGGTCCCATCGCTTTGTCTACTTTAAGTTGAGCTAGTTTTCTCACGAACACAGTCCTCTCAAGATGCCCCTCGCTTCTGTTCCTGTTTGTGGGTGTTTTCTGAGGTCCTGTTCCAGGTTCTTCATCTGTGAACACAGAACAGAAATATTTGTTAAGCAATTCTGCTTTATCCTCATCAGCTTCTACATAATTCCTCCCCTTCACCCTTGAGTCTGACAATACCACTTTTGCCCTTCCTCTTCTCACTAACATATCTGAAAAATGTCTTATCCCCCCATTTTATTGCGTTGGCTATTTCCTCCTCTTTTTGAATCTTTGCTTTCCTGACTACTTTGCTAGCTTCTCTAAGTTTTTCCAAATATAGATGCCTGTCGTCCTCTCTCTGTGATCTCTTGTATTTCATGAAGGCCTCCCTCTTTTTCTTCACCTTTTCAGCTACTTCTTTCGAAAACCATAGTGGTCTCCTTTTCCTTTATTTACCATTTTAACAAAAAGGTTGGTTGCCCTTAAAATATCCCCTTTCAGTTTTGCCCACTGTTTTTCTACATCCCCCAAATGTTCCCATCCCGCTAACGACTCCCTGAGGTACTGGCCCATCTTGGCAAAGTTAGTTTTCCTAAAGTTTAAGAGCCTCACTTTTGAATGGATTCTAACAGCCCTAGTCCTAATACTGAAACACACCATCTGGTGATCACTGGATGTAAAATGATCTCCCACTATAACACCAGAAACACTTTCACCATTGGTAAGCACCAGCAGAGTGAGAGTATCCAGAAGCTGGCCTATGGGTTAGTAAATCTATGGCTCAGCTGTATCCTATCCTTGACAGACATGAAGGAGCTTTTGTAGCTGCCAAAGGTAGATGCATTGGTTACAGCAGTTACCAAGAAGATTATGGTTCCCCTTGAGGGTGATGTGGGCTGAAGGACTCTCAGGACTGGAAGCTATAGACCTTGTTGAAGCAATCCTTCTAGGTCTCAGCTTTGGATCTGCAGGCAGCTGTCTGAGGTGTATGTGGCTTGGGCTTGTCTGCTGTGGTCACAGAACCTGCCTGAGAGTGCTCAGGAGATCCATGTGTCCCTTTTGGAGGTGGCTATACTGGAGTGGGGTCCAGCTTTTCCTATATGACTTGACTTGAGCCTTGGCCAAGAACATGGCCTTTGTTGTGATGGCTCAGCGTCTTTTGTGGTTGTGCACATGGTCAGGATGGGCCTTAGGCCCCCTGTTCTTTTTGGTACGAGGAAGTACTTGGAGTAGAACCCTTTACCCCAGAAAGCCTGAGACATTGGTTCCACTGCCCTTTCCTCGAGGATACCTGGGAGTTCCTGCAGTAATAGATCCCGGTGAAGGGGAGTCCTTGGGGGCTCTCCTGGGAAAAAAGGGGGAGGCGTCTGTGTCAGGTGGATGAGGTAACCCTCCTTGACCACTTGGAATGCCCCCAAGTATCGATGGTAACGGCTGGCCACCGATGGGCAAAATGGATCAGATGTCCCCCTATGGGCTGCTGACCTCCTGGGGGTGGAGATGTTATGCCCAAGGAGTCAAAATCTCCCGCCAAGCTGGGCCAGGTCCTGGGGCTCTGAAGCCTTCTGCTTACGAGGGCCATGCCTGTGTCCCTTCGCCTGCTGATCCTGCTGGGGAGGCCTGATACTGCAGGTAGTCTCTGTAAGCAGCTCTCTTCCACAAGTAAAGGTTTGGTTTTTTTTTACTCGACCCCTTCCATCAGGGGAGGCTAGCAGTCTTCTAGGAGAGCCTGGTCCTCATCATGAACTTTCTCCCTGGCAAGAGACACACCAATTTGTCCTGAACCCATTGCTCCAGGTCAGAATACTGTATCCAAGCCTGGTGTCGGGCACCGATGCCCACCGGAGCTACTTTAGCTGGCAACTCAAAGCCGTCAAAGGCCACTCAAGTTATAAACTTGGAGCACTCACAGACAGCTTTGGCCTGGATCTAGAACCACTGTAGGGGCTCCTCGGAAAGACCAGCCGAGAACCTGGTGAGTTCCTTCGCCAGGTCCCTCAGGTACAAACCCATGTACAACTGGTATGCCTGGATCTGGTCGATGAGCATCGAGCTCTGGTAGCACTTCCTGCCGAGGGTGTCCAGGATGTGGGCCTCCCTACCTGGGGGCACCGAGGAGTGTGTCTTCTGGCTCTTGAGCAGAAGCATGGCTGACTTCACCACTATGGAGTTATGCGGAAGCTGTGCTTTCTGGAAGCTCGAGCTCCGATGGACTAGATACATCAAGTCAAGCTATCAGCTCATGATGGACACCGACAGCGGTATTTCCCACATGCAGAGAAGCAGCCGTTCCAGGATGAATGGGATGGGCACTATCAATGCTTCCCTCTGCGGGATCCTCACATGGAGGATCTCAAGCTCCTCCTTGTGAGGGTCCTCCTCAGACTCAGTGGCGAATGCCAACGCCTTCGACATGTCCTGTATGAAGTTCAGGAATGCCATGTTCTCAGGCACGGATCGGCTTCGAGTCTCTGAGGGAGATGGGTCTGAGGGTACGTTCCGGTGGTGACGGGTGTCCAAGGACTCCTCGTCCTCGGTCTCCCAGTCCAAGTAATCAGTGAAGGAGTCGAGGGAGGGTCAGGCTAGATGATCCAGCCCCGAGCCAGGTATAGGTCCCTCGGAGGCTCCACAGCCAAAGCCTTGGGCACTTGCCGAGGAGGACCTCATTCCATGGGACTAGGATTGAAACCACTGTTGAGGATTGACTCGAGGATACATGCTCTTGAGGAGCAGCTCGACATCCTGGGATGTTGTCGAGGGCCTGGTGGGGTGGGCAGATGACCTGGTGGAACAAGGCATTGGGGCCCACTGCTGAGCTATGAAGGCAAACAAGCTGCACTCCAGGGCCACCATTCTGGTCTCAGTCCAGAAGGCTCCACAGCCATCGACGTGGGCACTGAGGGACTTGGGCTCGGCACCAGTTCCCCTGAAGGGGTCCTCGATGAGGATGACCCGGGGGTCCAAGACCGATCACCGGAGGATTCTTTTGGGCGACCTTGGTAGGCTGCTCCTGCTCTATGCCCTCGGACGAGCAGCGTGGACTGCAGGATCTGGCTCTGGACTTACTCACCTTCCCAGATCCATCCACAGATACGGCCCTCGAGGGTTTCACTTTCTTCTTGTGTCCCCCAACCAGGGTGCTCTGCTCGGAGGACCCGCGGCCTCACATGGAGCCTGCGGAGTCACCACAAGAGTCAGAGGGGGCCTTGGAGCACAGTGTCACTGGAGACTCTGGGAAAAACTTGTCATGCTGCTGCTGATGGCTCTTGAGGGCCTTGGATGACATTTTCTTGCACAGGCCACTGTCTGCCAGGTCGTGGTCTGGCCCAAGGCAACGGAGGTAGCAGTCGTGCGTGTCCGATCATACTTCTTGAAGCCACTGGACCTGCTTCTCTCTAATTTTCTTTTTTAATATATATATATATGAGCTCTCATGTTGCCTCCACCAGAGGGTAATAAGAAAACAGACTGCCCTTCTACTGTTTCTTCTTTTTTTTTTAAGAAAAAGATCGCAGAGGTTCTTCCATCTCTTGTGTGTACCATTGCTGCCACTGCCAGAAAAGTCTGCTCTAGTCGGCGCAGGCCAGTTAAAGTGTAAAACGTCTGTCTTAATCTTGATGTCACCACAGCCAGAGAAGTCTACCCTAGATGGGGCTGACATGAAAAGGCATCAGTGCTGCGGTCTGGACTAGCATGCCAGCAAAGGTTGTTAATCCAAGAGGCAACCATAAAAAAACAGAAATTGTGAAAAGGAAAAAGAAACAATGAAAAAGCAATGGTGAAGTACGGAGAGCGACAACCACGCTTGGCCAAGGATGAGGAAGACTTAGGGGGAGGAGCAACAGGCACACAGAAGGGTTCACTCACACATGCCCAGAAGACTTTTCTAGTCTCTTCTGAGCTCTAGGAGAGCAAGTCCATCCTGGTGCCATCAGGGATAATATCACCCATTTGTGTGGCCGATTATATCCTGCTTGTCCATGGAGAAACAGCTATTCTTCCTAGCAAGTCTGCCATACAGCAGGTAGCACTGCTCCCTTTCACACAGCAAACTCTATAGGCAGCAATTTATTTATTTAACTGTTTTTATATACTGCTTTATCTGTTTGTCAATGTGGTTTACAAATTAATGAACTCTCTCTTTAGATGGTAACACATTGTAATTGGGATAGTTGTTGTATTGCTATTCAGGCAAGCTTTAACTTCTTTTTTGCAATGTGGTACCAGGAAAATTGTTCCTTGTTTGCCATAAGTAAAAGCACCAAACCAGTATACCATATCATCATCTGACAAGTCAATATTCAAACACCATAGCCAATGTTTTTTTTTTTTTTTTTAATATGCTAGTGATAGCATATAAATTTTCCATGTATATTCAGTTCTGCTATGAAGATAACTAGAGGAGTTGAATATATGCGGAGAGTTGTTGACTACTGCTTCCACAGGCGTAGTTTGGGGGGGCATGGGGACAGTAGCCTCCCAAATGTTGCAGGCACTAATGGTGATCTGATACCCCTGCCCCCACTGTATGACTTCCTTACCCTTTGGGCCCCCCCACCCCAAAAAAAATAAGAAGGCAAATTACACAGATGGCTGCTGTTCTACAGACAGCAGATATATTCTGTCCACTATTATAGCTATGCAGTTTAATTTAGAACAGCTTTTTTGTGGACTATTAGAGCTATCCGTAGATTTAGGGGGAACGCCCCATGTACCATCCTCTTTCTGCCTCAACACTATTTGGATAGTGTCAGGGCGGTCTGCAAGAATTTTCAGTGGCACCACCCACATAGTGTCGCTGAAGGTTCATGGAAAGGAGATTTATTTGTAAGTGGCCCATGAATACTGACCCATGAGATTTATTTTTTAATTGGTTTCATTAGATATGCTATATAATTTATTAGGCCTGATTTATATTCATATATTCAGCATAACTGCCATTTAAATGGCACCATCGAATATTTACGTAAGCAGCGAAGTTTCCACTTCTATGCCTATTTGGGGTTTAACTTATGTGTTGAAATTATGCAGAGCTCGACAATTTTGTTGCTTTCCACATGGCTTTTCACCCAGCCCTCCATGTCCATTCCTATCATGGCCTCATAGTTGATGCATAATTTTTATGCGTAATACCCATGACCACAGGTTACACATATAAAATTAAGCATAAAACCAACCTTAAAATTAAACAAAAAAAGAAAGGAAAGGTCTACGTGATCAGCATTGGTGTGGACTCCATAAGGTATTTTGACTATTGGGCCCATCACTGTATTTGTTTTATTTTGTGCCTTGGCTTTTGTTTCATTGCTAATTATTATTGCTGTTATATTATACCTCACCCATAGCATCCTTGGTCGAATGGGCATGTGCCAACTATGGTAAATAAATAAACGGCATGGAATATTGGGCCACTAGACTTTCTGAACAATACTAAAAAACTGTGCTTTATAAACTGGTTCCAGTCTGTGTAACCACTTCTATGTGCACACAACTACTAAAATCTCACCAGCTGACTGACTAAAGCTATTTCGTGTTTAATTCTGACTCAACCTTTATTAGCCAGCTGCTTTGAGATTAACTTGTAAAACAAACCATAAATGTGTTTTATTGTATAATATTACCCATATATGCTGCTGTTAACAGATCAAAACACATCTTAATATTAAATGACCTTTAGTACTAAGACCTCTGGGCTGGCTGTGGCTATGAAGGCTTAAAGCTCATATTTTATCAGTTTAATGCTTACAACCACTTATAGATTTGATTTAATTTAATTTAATTTCAGCATTTATATTCTGCTATAACCCAAGAGGAACTCTAGGCAGATTACAATAGTTAAAACCAAACATAATTCTAAAACTACAAAATTTTAGCCAGTATAGAATAGTCATTTGCTCACCCAATAAATGCCATATAGCACATGTAAACTTTTCTTTACCATTTACCTCCATCAAAAGAAGGTATAAGATTCAATTAGTATGATCAATTAACTTTTTTCCAAATGGAAAAGCCACATTTTCAAGGCTTGTCTCAACTGCTTATAAGATGTCATTAATTGTAAAGATAGTGGGAAAGTTTCAAAGACTTGGTGCCCTTCCCAAAACCATTCTGTTTATGCAGCTCTTCAGCTTAAATAATGGAAATGGAATAAAGGTGGGTCATAAGAAATGCCATACTGGGTCAGACCAAGGTACATCAAGCCCAGTATCCTGTTTCCAATAGTGGCCAATCGAAGTCACAAGTACCTGGCAGGTACCCAAAGTTCACAGCTTCCACAATGCTCATCCTGGGGTAAGCAGTGGATTTCCCAGGTCCCCTTTAATAATGGTTTATGGACTTTTCCTCCAGGAACTTGTCCAAACCTTTTTTAAACCCAGCTACACTAACAGCCTTTACTACATCCTTCAGTAAGGAATTCCAGAGTTTGATTAAGCGTCGATTGAAAAAATATTTTCTTTTATTAGTCTTAAATGGGTTACATTGTAGCTTCACTGTGTGTCCTCTAGTCTTTTTACTTTTTGATGATCTGTTGTTCTCTGAACTGATGTTATCCTGTTCTGGCTGAGAGGAAGAGGACGTTTTCCATCCAGCTGCAGGCTCCTCTCGGTCCCCGCCGCTCCGCCTCACACCTGCCAGCTATGAGCTGCAGCACACCTGGCCCATAACCCGATTCTCTTTCTGCTGAAGGGCCCGTGAGAGACAAGCCGTTGCCACCAAGCCCCAAAGTCTGGCTCTTCCCGCAGTCAGCAATTGTGACAGGACTTGACTTTGGTCTTCTACCAACCTACTATTGATTGCTCTATATTTCCTACTCTGGAGAACTCTGCTGCACTCAAGCAAACTTTGTTTCTTTAAATTAATTTAACAAAGAGCCTCCCGATCTGACGAAAGTCATGGTCTGCTGCGCCTGACCAGGTGCACGCTCCTGCTTTAGATCTCACTCTCCTGGGACTGCCATCCTTATTTATCGCAACCCATCATCAATCCGGCACTATATTCTCCCCTTCACCTCTTTCTCCCACTCCCTCTCAGTTGGCAACCTATTTCAGTTCTAAGATAGTTGATAAGAACATAAGAACATAAGATACCAAGGTCCATCAAGCCCAGTATTCTGTTTCCAACAGTGGCCAATCTAGGTCATATGTACCTAGCAGTTTCCCCAAGGGACACAGGTTCCACAATGCTTGTGGATCTTCGTCAGTCTCTGCCCTACTGTCCTCCTCCCATCTCTAGTCCCCCTCCCTGTTCCCCTCCCCCATCCTCTCAGCTCTCTCATGTCTGGCATTCATTTCACCCACTCACCTCACCCGAACTGATTGCATTATTCACCTCCTCCAAAAAAACCTTCTGTCCCCTCGATCCCATTCCTTCCTCTTGGCTGCTTATCCCCTCTCTAGCTCTCGTTCCACCAGCTCTCACCATTATCAATACCAGTCTTTCCCTTGGTGTTTTTCCCCAGCCCTGGAAACATGCCTTGGTCCGTCCCATCTTGAAAAAGCCCTCCCTTGACCCCATGATTCCCGCTCATTACCATCCCGTCTCCAACCTTCCCTTCCTCTCCAAGATCCTCGAGAAAGCTGTCTTCTCTCAGCTATCCTCTTTCCTCGACTCTACTCACTTTCTCCACTCCACTTTCTCCTCCAATCTGGCTTTCGCCCCGGGCACAGTGTTGAGACGGTTCTTCTGGGTTTCTCGAATGAACTCCACACAGCTCATGATCGTGGTGACTTGTCAGTGGCGGTATCTCTTGATCTTTCCGCTGCCTTCGACCTTGTTGATCACTCTCTCCCTTTTGGCCCAACTTCGTGAAGCGGGTCTTTGTAGCACTGTCCTCCACTGGTTCCACTCCTTCCTTTCTTCCAGATCCTATTCTGTCCTTCCCTCATCTTCTTCTTCTTCTGCCTCTGATCCCGTCCCTCTCCCCTGCGGTGTCCCTCAGGGTTCTGTCTTGGCTCCTCTCCTCTTTAACATCTTTCTCACCCCTTTAGCTTTACTTGTTCAGCAACATGGGATCTCCGCGTTCTATTACGCTGACGACTTGGTTCTTCTCCATCATACCTCTCCTCACTCCCCTGACCTCTCCCCCCTAAACACTTGCCTCACTGCTGTTGCTAACTGGCTTACTACCCACTGTCTTCACCTTAACCTCACCAAAACTCTTGCTATCTGGTTTTCACGTGGTGATACCTCTCCCCAGATTGCCCCCTCCTTCTCTGGCTCATCTGTCCCTCTGGTCTCCTTTCGTTACTTGGGGGTTCTCTTTGACTCTCACCTCTCCTTCCGCGATCACCTTGCTCACGTTTCAAAAACTTCGTTCTTTTTCCTCCGACAGATTCGTGCCATCAGGCCCTTTCTCACTGCACAAGCACTTACCACCCTTCTTCTTTCCCTGGTTATGTCTCGTGTTGACTTCTGTAATTCAATTCTAGCAGGTCTTCCTGCCTCCCAATTTTACCGCCTCCAACGCAACCAAAACACTGCTGCCCGCCTTCTCTTCCATTCCTCTCCATGTGACCACGTTACACCTTTACTCATCCAACTCCATTGGCTTCCGGTTAAATCTCGTATCCACTTCAAAGTCCTGACACTCCTTCATCATGTCCTTTACCTCCATTCCCCTCAATATCTCGCTGATCTTGTTCATTTTCATGCCTCAGCCCGTTCCCTGCGATCCCTGCACCTCAACAGTCTTCATCTTCCTCCACCTGCCTGCGCTCGCCTCCAATCCACTCGCTCCTCTGCTTTCTTTTTCCTCGGCCCCATGTTATGGAATTCTCTCCCCTCTTCTATATGGCTTGAACAGTCATATACCACCTTCAAAAATAAACTCAAAACCCACCTCTTTGCCCTTGCTTTCGATCTCCCTGATCCCTCCGTGTAACCCACACCTCTCCTCCTCTTCCCTTCCTCTTCCCCTCTTGTCCTGTTGACTGATTCTGCCTGTTTGCTTTCCTATTAATATTGTAACTTCCTTTCCTCTTTTCACTATATGGTTTTCCTTTTTGTACTATGTAAACCGTTCTGATATTTATTTGTTGGGCGGTATATTAAGTCAATAAACATAAACATAAACATTTGGTCTCAGCAACTGTGATCTTCAGGACCGCAGTATCCTAAGAACTCATGCACCGAAGTACCAGAGAGTCAGACGGACGCTGAAGGGCCATGGCAACCGATTGAAGTAACTGAGTAAGGCACTGAAACTGCAGAATGTGGATCATCAAACGCTGTTGGATTGTACATTCGCTGCCTACCTTGTCGCTTTTTTACCCTCCTGACACTACAGTATATTAAACTAATGGGTAAACTAGAATCAGCTTCTGTGAACTCTGAATACACCTGTGATCGGTTGTTGCTGCTCACATGACTTTATTCAGCCCTTGACTGAAGACTAATGTTTTTTAAACATTTTTAGTCTTATAGCTTACTAGAGATAAGGTTAACCTTTTATTTGCATCACTATTAATTATTTCCTCTACTAATAATTTTCCTTTCCTTATCTAATAGCTCACTGTCTTTTAAGACTTTTACTTATCCATAATTTTTATTCCATTTTATTTATCTTATCTTTATTCACTCATTAACTTAGTATTCCTCTCCGTTTTCTGCCATTTCTTATGGCCCCACATCATTCTTTGTTCCTTTATCTGATCCTCCCTAAGCTTCTTCCCTCATTCCACCAACCCAATACCTCTCCTCTCTCTTACCCTCTCTCTCTCCACCTTCCCTATTTCCTCACCCATCTTTTCCTCCATCCTTTCCTTAGCTCTTGTGTTTACGTCTCCTTCATCTCATTCATCCCTCTCCTTCCTCTCTAAAACAACCTCATCCTCATTTCTGCTGTGCCATCTCCTCTCTCCCTCGCACTCTTCTTCTCCTTCTGTCTTCTGGTGACATTAATCCCAACCCTAGCTCCCCTTCATTTTTTTCTCTCCCACCACCCCAATTTATCCATATCCCTCCTCTCTCCCCTTCTCATGTGTCTTATGAAATGCTCATTCTATTTCTAACAAACTTCTCTTTACCCATGATCTCTTTATCTATCGTGCTTTCCATCTTCTTGCTCTTACTGAAACCTGGCTCCTTCCCGATGACACTGCTTCGGTTGCTCCCTCTCTCATGGAAGCTACCAATTCTCCGACACTCCTCATGCTAATGGTCACGGTGATAGTATTGGGTTTCTACTTTCTTCTTCCTACCAATTACAACCTCTCCTTCTACTTCAGTCTCATTCCTTTCCATCCTTTGAAGTCCACTGCATCTGTCTTTTTAATCCCCTTCCTCTCTGGATAGCTGTTATCTATAGACCCCCTCTGAAAATTCCACTTCTACCTTCCTCGTTGATTTTGATTCTTGGCTCTCCTTATTCCTGGATTCTTTCTCCCCATCCCTTATTTCTTGGTGACTTTAAATTTTCATATTGATAATCTTTCTGACACCTATGCATCTAAGCTCCTTTCCCTTACCTCCTCCTTCAACTTTCAGCTTTGCTCTTCTGTCCCCACTCATCAGCTTTGTCACTGCCTTGATCTTGTTTTCTATTCTAATTGTTTACCTTCTAATTTCCGCACCTCAGTTCTTCCCTTATCTTACCACCACCTCTTAAGTTTCACTCCATCACTTCCCGCCTCAATTTTGCCCAATCTTCTCCTATCTTTTTAGGAATCTTCATGCTATTAATCCATTAACACTATCTACTACTGTCTCTTCTCTTCGTTCTTCCACTTTGTCTTCTAAGTTTGTTGAGGAGGCCATAGTTTCCTATAATACCGCTCTCTCCTCTACTTTGGATACTCTTGCTCTGCCCATAAAATGTCTTCTGTATCTAGCTTATTGTTTTGTCTATATTTCTGTTTTGTCAGTGAGTGCCCTGCTCTCTATAGTACTGTGGCTTCCTTCTCACCACTTTACTGCCTCTGTTTCCTGACTATCTGACTACACATTTTGGTATGCTTTTTTTCTCTCCTTCTCCCTATTCCTCTCTAGTTGGTATTTTCGGTCCTCAGTTTTTTTACCAGGCACATTCTGTGGATTCTGGCTACTTTCACATGCTTGCATTCAACACTTTCCCTGACTCACTTGTTCAGCTCTGTCTTCAGCTGTATGTGTCTCTCTCTCCCTTATTATCCTACCCTTCCTCCCCACAACCAATCTCCCCATGGCTTATCGTCTCTTATAGCTGTCCTGTGCTCAGTACTTCAATCCCTCACAGGTGTACCTTAACCCCTCCAATCTCTACCACCTATCCTTTTACTTCCTCTGACTTTTGTGTTCCTCTCCATCTCTCTCTTATGGCCCCTCATCACTTTCTCTTCCTATTGCTCATACTCTTCTTCCCTCCCATCAACACCTTCAAGTCCCTCCTCCTTATCTCCCCTTTACCATCCTCACTTTCCCTATCATCTTGTCATCTACCCTATCATCAGCTCTTGAGCTTCACCACTTTCTCTTTCTCATTCAGCCATCATCTCTCACTCTGAAACATCACCACCATTGTTACCGCTGTGCTGTCTCCTCTCTGCCCCGTACTCTTATACTCCTCCTTCTCTCTTCCGGAGATATCAACCCCAACCCTGGCCCCCCCTAGACTTCTGTCACACTCCCAGAATAGATCCTTATGCAACAGCTCAAATTGTATTCTTTTCCCTATCCTCTCTCCCTTTCTCATGTGCCTTGTGGAACGCACACTCCTTCTCGAATAAACTTGTCTTTACTCATGATCTCTATCTCTAATGCTCTCCATCTCCTTGCTCTAACTGAGACCTGGCTTCTCCCAGAAGACACGGCATCTGTCGCTGCTCTCTGGCATGATGGTTATCAGTTCTCCCACACACCTCGGCCCACTGGCCATGGTGGTAGTGCTGGGCTTCTACTCTCTCCTTCCTGTCAGTTGCAACCCCTCCTTCAGCCTCATTCTCATTACTTTTCCTCCTTTGAAGTCCATTCCATCCAGCTTTTTACCCCACTACTTCTCTGACTAGCTGTTATTTATCAACCCCCTGACAAGTCCACCTCTACCTCTGATTCATGGCTTTCCTTCTTTCTGGATTCATCTTCCCCCTCCCTTATTCTCTGGGATTTTAACATTCATGTTGATAACCACTCTGACCTTATGCTTTAAAGCTCCTCTCCCTTACTTCATCATTCAACCTCCAGCTTTGCTCTACTACCCCTGCTCATCAGCAAGGCCACTGTCTTAACCTTGTATTCTTCTCTAATTGCCTACCCTCAAACATCTGTACCTCACTTCTCCCTTTATCGGACATCACCTGCCAAGCTTCACTCTTCATCACTCACAATTTCAACCTCGCCCTGTCTCCTCCAACCTATTTAGAAATCTTCATGCTACTGACCTATTGGCTCTCTCCTCCACTGTGTCATCACCTCTTTCCTCCAGTATGTCTTCTGAATCTATTGATGAGGCAGTAGCTTCGTGTAACGCTGCACTCTCCTCTGCTCTGGATGCTCTTGCTCTGCCCATGCTACGTCCAGTGAGCCGTGCTGTACCTCAACCCTGGCTGTCTTCCACTATCCGCTATCTACGTTCCTGTGCCTGCTCAGCTGAGCGTGCCTGGCTCAAATCCCGCATCCTTGCGGACTTTCTACACTTCAAATTTATGCTGGTTTCTTTCCAGTCAGCCATAGCATTGGTAAAACAAGACTATTATGTCCATCTAACTAATTCTCTTGCCTCTAACCCTCACCATCTCTTTACAACTCTCAACTCTCTCCTCAAGGTGCCTCCGTCTCTGATCCCTCCCTCTCTTTTTGCCCAAACCCTGGCTGGCTATCTTTATCTTTATTAAAACATTTGATAGACCGCCCATCGGAAGCCATCTGGGCAGCTTACAATAATAATAATATTTATTAGAAAAACCAGAAACAGAAAAGGAACTACAATGCTAGACAGAAAAGTGCACACCCATACAAGACTAAAGAGAAAAAGAGCCTAAGTGGAAGGAGAGGAGGAAACAGGGGGGTCAGGGAAAGGGAGGTCATAAGCAATAAAGAAGAGGTGGGTTTTTACTTCCATGACAAAATCCACAAGATCACACTCCAATTCCCCACAAGGTCACCTACTCCCCCTCTTACCTCTCTTCACTTCCAACCTTCCCCCCTCTACCCTTTCTTCCTTTTCTATGATCTCCAAGGAGGAAACCATTCACCTTCTTTCCTCATCCAAACTTGCTACCCTGCTCCTCTGATCCTATTCCCATCTGTCTCCTTAGCTCCATCTTCTCCACTGTAGTCCCTTCCATCTCTCATATTCTTAACCTATCGCTCTCCACTGCAACTTTCCCTGCAACCTTCAAGCATGCTGTGGTCACTCCTCTCCTAAAGAAACCCTCACTAGACCCTACTTGTCCTTCTCACTATTGACCCATTTCCTTCCTCCCCTTTGTTTCTAAACTACTTGAACGTGTGGTTCACTACCTTTGCCTTGACTTTCTCTCCTCTCAATCTGTTCTAGATCCTCTACAATCTGGCATTCGTCCTTTACGTCCTACCCTAACAGCTCTTGCCAAAGTCTCCAGTGACCTGTTCCTGGCAAAATCCAAGGGCCTTTACTCGATCCTCATCCTTCTCGACCTTTCTGCTGCTTTTGACACTGTTCACCACAATCTTCTCCTTGATACCTTGTCCTTGCTTGGTTTTAAGGGCTCTGTGCTATCCTAGCTCTCTTCTTATCTCTCCCATTGCTCTTTCAGTATTTGTTCTGGTGGATCCTCCTCTACTGCTATCCCGCTCTCAGTGGGTGTACCCCAAGGATCAGTCTTGGGTCCACTCCTTTCTCTTTCTATACCCAGTCACTTGGTGCACTCGTCTCTTCCCAAGGCTTTCAGTACCATCTTTACACTGACGACTCTGAGATCTACCTCTCTACACCTGAAATTTCTCCGGCAATCCAGGCTCGAATCTCTTCCTGCCTTTCTGACATTGTTGCTTGGATGTCTCACTGCCGCTTGAAATTGAACATGGCCAAAAATGAGCTTCTTATTTTCCCCCTAAACCCTCCTTTCCTCTTCCTCCTTTCTCATTCTCTGTGGATAACTCTCTACTCCTCCCTGTCTCCTCAGCTCGCAACCTTGGGGTTGTCTTTGACTCCTCTCTTTCCTTCTCCACACACATCCAACTGATAGCTAAAACCTGTCGTTTCTTTCTTTACAACATCAACAAAATTCACCCATTTCTTTCTGAACACACTACTAAGACATGTATATATGTTATCCACTTCTTACTCACCTCCTGTCTAGAGTATTGTAACCTGTTGCTTGCTGGTCTCCCTCTGAGTCATCTCTCTACCCTTCAATCCATTCAATACTCTGCTGCACGGCTAATCTTCCACCAGCCTCATCATGCTCATATTACCCCTCTTCTCAAGTCTCTTTATTGGCTTCCTATCCATTTCTGCATCCAGTTCAAACTTCTCCTGCTGACCTATAAGTGTATTCACTCTGCAGCATCTCACTACCTTTCCTCTCTTATCTCTCCCTCCTCGGAAACTCTGCTCTTCTGGCAAATCGCTTTTATTGCCAAGTCCAGACTTTGCTCCTTTCACCTTGCTGCTCCTTATGCCTGGAACAAACTACCCGAGTCTGTACGTCAGGCGCCTTCTCTGACCCTTTTCAAATCCAGGCTGAAAACTCACCTCTTCGCAGTTGCTTTCGGATCTTGATTCACCTAATGTCCTTTGTGCTTCCTTACCATTCCCCCTAGCTGTATCCCATGTCTACAGCTACTGTGTTGTCTGTCTCTATTAGACTGCAAGCTCCGATGAGCAGGGATCGTCTTTTACATGTGTCTGTGCAGCACTGCGTATACCATGTAGCGCTATACAAATGTTCAGTAGTAGTAGTTGTAAGGCGCACCACCTCAGCCCTGGTTGTCTTCAACTACCCGCTACCTATGTTTCTGTGCCTGCTCAGTTGAACGCACTTGGCTCAAATCCCGCTTCCTTTCTAACTTCCTTCACTTCAAATTCATGCTTACTTCTTTCCAGTCTGCCATTGCACTCACTAAGCAAAACGATTTTATCCATCTGTCTTGTCTCTTGACCCCCACCATCTCTTCTCTACTCTCAATTCCCTTCTTAAGGCACCACTGCCTCCAATTTTTCCTTCTCTCTCTGCCCAAAACCTAGACAACTATTTCCATGTCAAAGTCCATAAGATTATTCCCTACTAATTCTTCTTTGCCCCCTATTCCCCCTTTCCAATACCAACTTTTCCACGCAACTTCTATCACCCTTTCATCGTTTTCTAAAATCTCTGAAGAGGACTCCTCCCTTCTTCTTTCTCGTCTAAACTCACTACCTATTCTTCTGATCCTATCCCTATCCATCTCCTCAACTCTGCCATCCCTTCTATCTCACATATTCTCAACCTTTCACTCTCCACTGCAACCTTCCCTGCAGCCTTCAAGCATGCTGTGATCACTCCTCAAAAAAAACTTCACTTGACCCTACTGGTCCTTCAAATTATCGATTCATCTCCCTTCTCCCACTCATTTCCAAACTTCTTGAACGTGCAGTTCTCCGCCACTGCCTCAAATTTCTCTTCTCTCATACCCCCCTTGATCCACTCCAGTCTGGTTTTCATCCCTTTCATTCTATTGAAATGGCTCTTGCCAAAGTCTCCAGTGGCTTGTTCCTGGCTAAGTCCAAAGGCCTTTACTCATTTCTCATTCTTCTTGACTTTTCTGCTGCTTTTGATACTGTTGACCACCTCCTCCTCCTCGACACATTATCCTCTCCTGGTTTTAGGGATTCTGTGCTGTTTTGGTTCTCTTCTTATCTCTCCAATCACTCTTTCAGTATTTGTTCTGGTGGTTCCTCCTCTACTGCCATCCCTCTTTCAGCTGGTGTACCCCAAGGGTCTGTTCTAGGCCCTCTCCTTTTCTCTTTCTACACCCAGTCCCTTGGTGCCTTCATCTCTTCCCATGGCTTTCAGTATCATTTTTATGCTGATGACTCTCAAATCTATTTATCTATCTTCACCTGACATTTCTCTTACACTCCAAACTCGTATCTGTGCCTACTTATCTGACATCGCTGCCTGGATGTCTCACCGCCGTCTGAAACTGAACATGGCTAAAACCAAACTCCTTATCTTTCCCCAAAAACCCTCCTCCTCCCTTTCTCCTTTCTCTATCACTGTTGACAAAACTCTTCTTCTTCCCGTTTCCTTAGCCCGCAACCTTAGGGTCATCTTTGATTCCTCCCTCTCCTTCTCCACACATATTCAACAGATTGCTAATACCTGTCATTTCTTTCTCTATAACATTAATAAACTTTGCCCCTTCCTCTCTGAACAACAATTAAAACCCTTGTCCACTCTTTTGTTACCTCCTGTCTTGACTACTGCAACCTCCTCCTTGCTGGTCTCCCTCAGAGTCATCTCTCTCCTCTTCAATCTATTCAGAACTCTGCTGTGCAGCTAATCTTCTGCCAGCTCCGATACACTCATATAACCCCTCTTCTGAAATCATTTCACTGGCTACCCTTCCATTTCAAACATCTCCTTTTAACCTAAAAAAGCATTTACTCTACTGCCTCTCATTACCTTTCCTCTCTCCTCTATCTCCCTAAACCCTTCCTCATGAACTCCGCTCCTCCTCTGGCTCTCTTCTCTCTATGCCTTTTTCTTCTACTGCCAACTCCAGACTTCGATCTTTTCACCTTGCTGCTACTAATGCCTGGAACAAACTTCCTGTATCTTTACGTCAAGTCTCATCTCTCTCCCTCTTCAAATCCATGCTAAAGACTTACCTCTTTGAGGCTGCTTTTGGATCCTAATCTCTTGTTCCCCTTGTGTCTCCTCTCCCTATTGAACCCCTTATTTCTCTTGCATTGTGCTGTCTGTCTTAACTAGATTGTAAGTTCTACATGTAGGGACTGTCTTCTTTATGTGTCTGTACAGTATTGTGTATGTCTTGTAGTGCTATATAAATGATTAATAGTAGTAGTAAATAAGATGGTCACTGTCTTGGATAATTGCCCTATGACATCAGCTCTGAAAAGGATACTTTCTTTTCTTTTCAATCCTCTTTCATTGTGTTTGAAAGAAAAAAGAGCTTAACTAATAAATTCAGAAATTATTAGCAATATCACTTAGCAATTAAAATCCTTTAAAGTTTCATATTTATGACATGACTGTTAGTACTAGATAACCAAAATCAAAACATGAATAGTCATCATATACCCTCTGCAATTGAGGATCAACACGCCACATCTGTAGGGTCTGGTCCCGTGACCACGTAACCAATTGATAGTCCTTGGAACCTACGAGTAAGATTAAGAATTATGATGTGTAACAAAAATAATCAGTGTCAGCAACATTTTCATCATTATGCTGCAGGCCCCGTTCAATTGCCTTTTTTTTTTTTTTTTTACAATTTTTTTACTCAACTAGGCAGTTGTAGTCACAATTCAAGTTCACAACAACCTGGAGATACATGTGCATATGACATCACAAGCGCATTTGTCCATATTAAGAAACCTGAAACAGAAAAAAAAGAGGATCTCTAAGGAAATAAAGAGGATCTCTAAGGGAATAAAGGGACTGTAAAGCTTAGCAGCTGGTATGGAAGCGCCGACTGGTCTTTATCTGCCATCATTTTTTTATGTTTCTTATTCATCATTATTAGCAACCAGGAACTTGAATAAAGTGATCTAGCTCTTTCCTACAGGAGGCCTATAGGTTAATTATAAAATGAAATGAAAGTTAAGATATTTGGCCAACTTTATTTCTTCATAAAAAATGTTTTCCCCTTTGTCTGTTTCACATTCTTATATATCTTGTGGGGAGAAAGCCTAAGTAAATAAGATAAATATATGAGGGGAGGGGGTGAATATTCAAAGACATTTATTTGAAGATCTGCAAACCGTGTAAATGCCACTGAGCTGGGTATTCAGTGGTTAGTGCCACTGGATATTCACGGGTGCTGCCACAACATGCCCTGATGCTAAGCGGTTAGCATTGGGGTATGTCAGGAGTGTTCTGGAGGCAGAGTGATATTAAGCTGCTGCCCGGTTAGGGACATACGGGTAAAGTAAGACAAAACAAAATATGACCTAACTTGGGCCACCGGGGCTAACTAGGCTTATGTACCGCTTTTCTAAAGGTCAAAGCAATGTACATTCAGGTACTGTATATATATTTCCCTTGTCCCTGAAGGGCTCACAATCTTATTTTTGTACCTGAGGCAATGGAGGGTTAAGTGACTTGCCCAAGGCCACAAGGAGCACCTATGGGACTAGAAACCCCAGTCCTTCTGGCCCAAGGTTGCTGTCCTCTAGTGGAATTCGAACCACTGGCCCTCCGGCTTGAGGTAACTTGCCCCAACCACTAGGCCTTCCTTCCTCCGCCCTGTTAACTACCTACTTCTACGGCTGACCCAGATATTCAATGCCGATGGCTAAATATGGCCCCAACATTGAATATCTGGTTTTAGACTTCAGTGCGATGGCTAGTTGTTTTACAAGGGCTAGCCACCGCTGCTGAATATCCACCCCCAACAATATTTATGTATAAATACATAGAGAGAGAGAGAGAGATACATATACAGAGAGGATATATTATAGGAGCTGCTGATATACGATTTCATTCAATTTGGCTGAAAATAAAAAAAATTAACATTGGGGGTCTCATTTCTCTACCTTAAAAATAACAAGCATGATATTTAAAGGGATTAACGCAGTTAACACATCTGCTGTGTTAACTCTCCTAGCCAGGATATTCAGCAGCACTAACAAGGGTGCAGCCACTGCATGCCCCAATGCTAACTGGTTAGCACTGAGCCATTCTGGGGGTGGCACCTGACAGCGGCTATTTTGAGCTGCTACCTGGTTACTGTTGAGCGGCAACAGTCAAGCGCAGTAAAGGCTGGCCTATCTTTCGCCGCTGAAACCAAATGGACAGTGGTTGAATATCGCTGCAACCCAGTTAGCTTCATGGCAATCCAAGCAACCCAGATATTCAATGATGGGGGCCAGGATAAGGCCCCAGCACTGAATATCCAGATTTAAAGTTCAGCGGCAGTGGCAGACAGAGCTTAAAGATCCCAAATTACCCATGCCTACCAATAGCCAGATTAATATGAATAAAATACAGGTTCTAAAATGCTTGTATGCAAATACTAGAAGTCTAAAAAAATAAGATGGGAGGCTTAGAATATATAGCACTAAATGAGAGGTTAGATATGAATGGAATCTCAGAGACATGGTGGAAGGACAACCAGTGGGACACTGTGATACCTGGGTACAAACTATATCATAATGATAGAGGTGATCAAATTGCTGGACGTGTTGCGCTCAATGTTGGAGAGGGCATTGAGTCAGAAAGGATTAAAGTTTTGCAGAAACAAAATTTGCTGTAGAATCTCTATGGATTGAAATTCCATGTAAAAAAGGGAAGGCGATGGCAGTGGGGGTGTACTATCGACCGCCTGGCCAGAATGAACAAATGGATGATGAAATGCTCAAAGAAATCAAGGAATCTAATAAAAGTTACAGCACAGTAATAATAATGGGTGATTTCAATTACCCCGGTCAGTGTCATAGCAGGACATGCTAGGGAGATAAAGTTCCTAGATGACATAAATGATTGCTTCTTGGAGCAGCTGATTCATGAACCGACCAGAGGGGAAGCCATATTGGACCTAGTCCTTACTGGAACACCAGATCTGGTGCAAGAGATAAGTGTGTTGGGGCCACTTGGCAATAGTGATCATAGCATGATCGCGTTTGATTTAATTAGCGGAGGCGGGATAGTAAGGAAAGCGTAGTTACTCACCTGTAACAGGTGTTCTCCAGGAGCAGCAGGAATCAGTCCTCACTTATGGGTGACGTCGGCGCCGACGGAGCCCTCGCGGAGCAATTTTCCCCAGCTTTCAAAGAAAGCCTTTGGGAATTGCAGCGCGCATGCGCGGTCGTCTTCCCGCCCGAGGGTGCCATCTTAGCCAGTCAGATGACATAGCTAAAAAAGACAGCATAAAAATTTGCAATAAGAACATAAGCAGACGATTGCAACTCCAAGGGGAGGAGGGAGGGTAGTGAGGACTGATTCCTGCTGCTCCTGGAGAACACCTGTTACAGGTGAGTAACTACGCTTTCTCCAGGACCAAGCAGGAAGTCAGTCCTCACTTATGGGACTCCCAAGCTCAAGGCTACCGGAGACCCTAAGCACAAAAATGAGCTCCCTCTAGCTCAGCAGCACAGAAGGAAAGAATCTTCGCTGAATTATTACCCACCGGTAGCCCACATACGGGATGGAGGGTAGGAGTTGCTCAGACCTCGAAGAGATTACGGAGGACTGCCTGTCCGAAAGCACTGTCCCTGCGGGACTCCCTCTCGAGACAGTAATGGACCGCAAAAGTCTGGCTCGAAGACCAAGTAGCGGCCCGGCAGATGTCTGCCAGCGGAACAGAGCGGAGGTAAGCCACTGACGTAGCCTTTGCCCGAACGCAATGAGCCGTGACTCGGCTTTCTAGGGAGAGTCCGGCTGCCCCATAAGCCCAAGAGATACAGTCTGCAACCCAGATGGACAGAGTACGCTTGGAGACTGGGAGCCCCAATTTATTGGGGTCAAAAGACACAAAAAGCTGAGCAGCTTTACGGTGCTCCCGCGTACGGTCAAGGTAGAAGTTCAAAGCCCTTCTACAGTCCAGGGTATGGAGGACCGTTTCAGCTCGGCTGGAGTGTGGTCTGGGAAAGAAGGTTGGAAGTACCACCTCCTGATTGATGTGAGAAGGGGAGACCACTTTAGGCAGAAATTTTGGGTGAGTCCGTAGGACTACCCTATGTTTGTAGAACCGAGTGTAAGGGGGATCAGACACGAGGGCCTGCAATTCACTTACGCGTCTAGCGGAAGTGAGGGCTATCAAGAACAGTGTTTTCCAAGACAGAAAAACGGAGAGAACAGGTAGCCATAGGTTCAAAAGGCGGACAGGTGATCCGCTGCAAAACCACATTCAGGTCCCAGTCAGGCGCTGGCGGGCGCAGAGGTGGTTTAAGTAGAAGGAGACCTCGGAGAAACCTCGCTACGAGAGGGTCGCTGGAGAGAGGTCTACCGTCCACCGGCACATGATGTGCCGAAAGAGCACTGAGGTGAACTTTGACGGAGTTGGACTTAAGTCCCAGATTAGAGAGGTGGAGCAAGTACTGCAAGATCACCGACACCGGGCAGGAGAAGGGATCCTGAGACTGTTGGATACACCAGACTGCAAAGCGACGCCATTTAAGGGCGTAGCATTTGCGGGTAGAAGGCCGACGCGAAGCCAAGACGACCTCCTCCACCTCCGCCGGCAGGAGAAGGGGAGCAAGGACTACCCTCTCAGCAGCCAGGCCATGAGGTTGAGAGACCTGAGGTTGGGGTGCATTAGGGACCCCTGTTCCTGAGTGAGGAGATCCGGTTGTACCCCCAGAGGGATTGGATCCTCCACCGCCAGTTGCAGTAGGAGCGGAAACCACGGCTGCCTGGGCCAGCGAGGGGCCACCAGGATCATGAAGGCTTTGTCTCGGAGAACCTTGAAAAGAGTCCGAGAGACTAGCGGGATGGGAGGGAAAGCGTACAGAAGGCTCCCCGACCATGAGAACAGAAAGCGTCCGCCGCAACCCGAAGGGGGTGTGGCTGACGAGAGCAGAAGCGAGGAAGCTGCCGGTTGTGAGGACTGGCAAAGAGATCCACCGTGGGGAGGCCCCACTTGAGGAAGAGCTTCTGAACTACCAAGGGATCCAGACGCCACTCGTGCGGCTGGAGGACCCTGCTGAGTTTGTCCGCAAGGCAATTTTCTTGGCCCGGGAGATAAACTGCCTTGAGGAGAATGCCGTGACTGACGGCCCAAGAGCAGAGCTTCTGTGCCTCCCGGCAGAGGAGGAAGGAGCCCGTGCCCCCCTGCTTGTTCACGTAGAACATGGCAACTTGATTGTCCGTCTGGACAAGGACGGACTGGTGGGAAGTCAGGTGGGAGAAGGCCTTGAGAGCTAGGCGGATCGCCCTGAGCTCCAGGAAGTTGATCTGCTGAGCAGACTCCCACGTGGTCCAGAGGCCCTGAGTACGTGCCTCTTGGCAATGTGCTCCCCAGCCCAGGAGGGATGCATCGGTTGTCAGCACCCGGGTCGGTTGAGGTGACTGGAAAGGCATTCCGAATATCAGGTTCGGCTGCCGGAGCCACCACCGGAGAGACGAGATCAGCGGCTCGGAGACGCGCACTAGGTCTGCTAGGCCGCCTGTGGCTTGTCGCCACTGCTGGCGGAGACACCATTGAGCAGACCGCATATTCAGGCGGGCATTGGGGGTCACATGGACGGTGGAAGCCATATGGCCGAGTAGTCTCAGGAAGCGCCTGGCGGAGACCAGGGGCTGGCTGCGAAAGCGGTCGGCTAGGCCCATGAGCCGTTGAGCCCTGTCGAGCGGTAGGTATGCTCGCGCCTGAGGAGTGTGCAGCCTTGCGCCGATGAACTCGAGATCCTGTGAGGGGAGCAAAGTGGACTTTGCGAAGTTTATAACAAAGCCCAAGTGCTGTAGAAGAGTCACCGTGCGGCGCGTGGCGTTGGTGACCTCCCGAGCGGACGCTGCTCTGATGAGCCAGTCGTCGAGGTACGGAAAGACATAGAGGCCGTGAAGCCGGAGATGGGCCGCCACGACCGCGAGACATTTTGTGAAGACTCGCGGTGCGGAGGACAGGCCAAAGGGCAGTACTCTGTACTGGTAATGATTTCCTGCCACCACAAACCTTAGGTATTGGCGGTGGCTTGGGTGGATGAGGATGTGCGTGTAGGCATCCTTTAGATCCAAGGAGCATAGCCAATCTCCCTGCTGGAGGTAGGGCAGAAGGATTCCAAGGGTAAGCATTTTGAACTTCTCCCGCACAAGGAACTTGTTGAGGTTGCGCAAGTCCAGGATGGGTCTGAGGCCCCCTGTTCTCTTTGGTATTAGAAAATACCTGGAATAAAAGCCTTGACCTCTCAGGTGGTGTGGCACCGGTTCCACTGCCTGTTCCTGCAGAAGACCTGCTAACTCCTGAAGGAGTAATTCCCTGTGCAGAGGGGGTCGCGGAGGTTCTCCCGGAAAATAGGAGGGAGGGACCTGGTGGAAGTGGAGAAGATAGCCGTCTCGCACGACTTGAAGCACCCAGGCATCTGCGGTGATGCTGGACCACCTGTGGGCGAAGTGAACCAGCCTTCCTCCGGTGCTGGGAGGAACCAGCGGGGGGGGAGAGGCTATGCTTTGTGAGTCAAAAACCCCCACCCTGCTGAGCAGGGGCTGGTGGTGCAGGCTTGGGGGCTTGCTGCCTACGGGACCCGTTACCCCGTCCCTTGGCCTGCTGGCCCTGTTGGGGAGCTGCAGGGGCCTGATAATGGGGGTATTGTTTGTAGGCAGCCGCCTTCCTCGGGTAAAAGGACTTTTTCCCCGAGCCCTTCTTTTTCTGGGAAGGGGCGGAGGTCTTCCTAGAAAGCCTGGTCCTGGTGAGAGTCTCAGTCTCAATTTGTGCAGCCTTTTCCGCCATGGGCTTGCCAAAGAGGTTTTCGCCTCGGCAGGGGACATCGACCAACTTGTCCTGCACCCAGGGCTCAAGGTCTGACGACTGAAGCCAAGCCTGTCGGCGGGCACCGATGCCGGCTGCGGCCACTCGAGCCGACGCTTCAAAGCCATCATAGGCTGCCCGGGACATGAACTTTGAGCATTCCCGAATGCCAGTGGACAAGGCCAGGAACCTCCGCAAGGGTTCCTCGGACAAACCAGCGGAGAATCCGGCTAGCTCTTTAGCCAGATCCCGGAGATACATGCCCATGTATAGCTGGTAAGTCTGGACACGACATGCGAGCATAGAGCCCTGGAAACACTTCTTACCAAGGCCATCCAGGTTACGGGCCTCCCTGCCAGGGGGCACCGAGGAGTGCATCTTCTGGCTCTTAAGACGATGCATGGCCGATTCCACTACCATGGAATGGTGTGGTAGCTGTGCCTTTTGGAAGCCAGGGCTCTTGCGGACTCGATAGATAGAATCGACCCGCTTGCTCAGGACCGGCGAGGAGGCCGGACTCTCCCACATGCGGAAGAGTAGTCGTTCCAGCATAGGAGGAACCGGTACAGTAAAGTGTTCCCTCGCGGGAGAGTCATACTGGAGGGCGTCGAGCTCTTCGGCTCGAGGCTCCTCCTCGGGATCCGCAGGGAAGGCCAAAGCCTTGGCCATATCCCTAACGAAGTCCGAGAACCGGGCATCCTCCGGGGGGGACTGCTTCCGAGGCTCGGACTCCGGTGAGTCCGAGGGGACACACCGAGTCCGGAAAGAATCAGGCGACTCTTCCTCTTCAGACTCCCAGACCGACTCCGACGAGGACTCGGTGGGGTCGGCCCGGGCAGGGCGCGGCGCCTGCCGCCCCGATGCCGAGGGAGTCGGCGTCGGCGACCTCGGTCCCCAACGGGAGGCCGAGGGTGACCTCGACCGAGGATCGACTCGAGTTCTCATCGACTCGAGGATCGGCTCGGTCTCCGGGGTCGACTTGGACGTCGACGTCCCGGCGGTCGGGGCAGCGGCGCCAGCGAGGCCAGCGAGCAGTGCCCGCTGCTGGTCCATGAAGGCAGACAGTCTGCTCTCCAAGGCCGTCAACCTGAGTCCGAGCTCAGGTGACCCAGCAGCCCCCGACTCGGGCCCCGACGGCGTCGGGCCCGACGTCGGATGTCGCGGAGGCGAGTCCAGAAGGACCACAGGACTTACCCGAGCAGGGATCTCCCACTCCAGGCGAGGTCGCTTCGGGAGGTGTTCCTTCTCCAAGGACCCGGGGCGTCGATCGGGGCTATGCGACCTGGCCCTCGCGGAAACCAGGAGCGGTCCACCGACGCCGCCCTCGCGGGTTTCACCGTCCGACGATGGTCCCCGGAGGGAGAACCCCGGTCGGAGGAACTCCGGCGACGGTCCGAGCTGGAGCCTTTTGACGCGGAGGCCTCCGACGAGGTCCGGGTACGGCTGGGGTCAGCGAAGATTCGATCACGCTGATGCCGCCGACTTCCTCAACGCTTTTGAGGACATTTTGCCGCAGGGCCCACAGATCAGTTCCTCATGATCCGGGCCCAGGCAGCGGAGGCAAAAGTCGTGTGTGTCAGTGAGTGACATATTTCGGTCACACTGACCACACCGCTTAAAGCCACTGGCAGCCATCTGGGGAAAAAGGGCCCCTGCGAGGTCAAAGGACCGGGCTGCCAGGGAAAAATCGAAAACGAAAGCTGACAAAGTCAGAAAAACCGAAAAAAAGTAAGAGGACTCGTGACCGGCCTCGCGAGTCCGGGCGGGAAAAAGATCGGCGTCGAACCGAAGGAAATAAGAATAAAATAATGAAGAAAATCGACTTTTTCGCGGGGACAAGACGGGGACGTCTGTAGGGCTCCGCGGAAAAAAGAAGACTGGCTAAGATGGCACCCTCGGGCGGGAAGACGACCGCGCATGCGCGCTGCAATTCCCAAAGGCTTTCTTTGAAAGCTGGGGAAAATTGCTCCGCGAGGGCTCCGTCGGCGCCGACGTCACCCATAAGTGAGGACTGACTTCCTGCTTGGTCCTGGAGAATTCCACAGTACTACCTTTTAACTTTCGAAAGGGAGACTGTGATAAAATGAGGAAAATAGTTAAGAAAAAACTAAAAGGAGCAGTTGCAAAGGTTAAAGACTTACATCAAGCTTGGGTGTTGTTGAAAAATACTAATCTTGGAAGCCCAGACCAGCTGTATTCCACGCTTTAAGAAAAGTGGAAGGAAGTCCAAAAAACTGTCAGCATGGTTTAAAGGTGAGGTTAGAGAGGCTGTTGTTGCCAAAAAAGCATCTTTCAGGAAATGGAAAAAAAGCCAAACGACGAAACCTGGAAACAGCACAAGCACTGGCAAGTTAAATGCAAGGCATTGATAAGGCAGGCAAAGGGAGAATTTGAGAAGAAGCTTGCTGCGGAAGCAAAAACACGTAATAAAGACTTTTTCAAGTACATTCATAGCAAAAAACCTGTGAGAGAGTCAGTTGGTCCATTAGATGATAGAGGGGATAAAGGGGCACGAAGAGGCAACAAGGCGATAGCGGAGAGACTGAATGAATTCTTTGCTTCAGTCTTTACTGAGGAAGATGTAGGGATGTTACCCATGACTGAAGTGGTATTTAAAGGTGTGGAAGAATTGAAGGAAATATCGATACATCGGGAAAGCATAGTTACTCACCTGTAACAGGTGATCTCCGGGAACAGCAGGAATTTAGTCCTCACATATGGATATCGTCGGTACCGACGGAGCCTGCGCGGGATCGCTCCCCAGCATCCAATTAGAAAGCTTTTGGGAGCATCCCACAGCGCCTGCGTGCTGCCTTCCCACCTTTCCCAACTGCCTCTCTCCAGTTGAGTTTTAAAGCTGAGACAAAGAGAGAAAGAGAGGGAAAGGAAAGAGATAGATAGAGAGATACAACTCCTAGGGGAGGTGGGTGGGTTGTGAGGACTAAATTCCTGCTGTTCCCGGAGATCATCTGTTACATAGGTGAGTAACTATGCTATCTCCAGGAACAAGCAGGAATGTAGTCATCACATATGGGGGACTCCCTAGCTTTAGGTGCCAGGGAGAGACCCCAGAAGTTGTGTGTCCCTGAACAGGGCTCCACTTCCCCCCATGGATCTCTGGCATCCTACTAGGGATGGCGGGTAGGAGTTGATTAGGTATGGAACAGGTGTTGGAGAACAGCCTGAACAAACAAGGCATCCCAGCGGGAGTCCTTGTCCAAGCAGTAATGGGCTGTGAAGGTATGAACCGAGGCCCAAGTGGCTGCTCGACAGATGTCGTCGATAGACACAGAGTGCAGATGAGCCATTGAGGCTGCCATGGCTCTCACATTGTGAGCTGTGACATGGCCCTCCAGAGAAAGGTTGATAGGCGAAGGACATACTTTGAGCAATCCAGTTAGACAGTGTTCTCTTGGAGACTGGAAGTCCCAAATGAGAAGGATCAAAAGCAACAAAGAGTTGAGAGGACTTTCTATGTTGCTGTGTTCTTTGTAAGTAAAAGGCTAAAGTTCTTTTACAGTCAAAGGTATGAAGATTCCTCTCTGCATTTGATGCATGAGGCCTTGGAAAAAACACAGGTAGGTAGACCGCTTGGTTCAGATGAAAAGGCGAGACCACCTTTGGCATAAAGTGTGGATGAGTCCTAAGGACTACCTTGTCATGATGGAACCTTGTATAAGGTGGATAAGCTACTAGCGCTTGCAACTCACTGATGTGATTGCAATGAGAAAGATAACCATCCAAGAAAGGAATTTCAAGGAGGTAGTAGCTAAAGGTTCAAAAGGTGGCTTCATGAGCTGCCCAAGAACCAGGTTTAAGTCCCATGCCACTGGTGGTGGCCTAATGGGAGGCTTAGTTAAAAGCAGGCCTCTCATAAATCTTGCTATAAGAGGATGAGAGGAAATAGGCTGTCCATTTAGAGGCTTAAAGGAAGCTGCAATAGCACTCAAATGGACTCTTACTGAATTAGTCTTAAGACCTGCATTGGATAAATGAAGGAGATACTCCAGCAATGATTCCAGAGGTATCGCAAGGGGGTTAAGACCCTTTTGTGAACACCATATGGTAAACCATATAGTAAAAGAGCATCTTGTGGAAGGTTTCCTGGAAGCAAAAAGAATATCTTTTCCTTGCTGAGGGATTTATTTATTTATTTTATTTAGCTGTATTTATATCCCGCTTTTCACCGGGTCAAAGCGGTCAATTGGGGGATACATTTAACACGAGGGGATATGAGACACATACGCTAATACTTTCAGGGAACATGGGCAATGGAGGGTTAAGTGGCTTGCCCAAGACCACAAGGAGTGCCTATAGGACTAGAAATCCCAGTCCCTCCGGCCTGAGATTGCTGTCCCCAGGTGGGACTTGAACCCCCGGCCCTCCGGCCTGAAGTACCTTGTCCTAACCACTAGACCACTCCTCCCTCCCTCATGGAGATCTAGGCCTTCAGCAACCAAGCCCTGAGATGCAGAGACTGGGGATTGGGATGCCATAACATTCCGTCCTCCTGAGATAGGAGATCTGGAGCAGACCCTAACTCCAGGGAGGGAGCTTGAGAGAGATGTAGAAGCAGAGGGTACCACACTTGCCGTGGCCAATGTGGAGCTATGAGAATCATATGGCCTCTGTCTCTCTGAAGCTTGAACAGGGTTTTGGGAATTAGGGGAATGGGTGGAAAGGCATACAGGAAGTCTTGACCCCAGTAAAGGAGGAAAGCATCCCTGGCCTGAGCCCCCTGAGCCGAAATTCTGGAACAGAACCGGGGAAGTTTGGCATTCCACAGACTTGCAAAGAGGTTTATGTCTGGGGTTCCCCAAAGTTGAAATATCCTGGCCACCTGGTCTGCATGCAGAGACCACTCGTGTGGAAGTAGAACTCGACTGAGTCTGTCTGCCCAAAAGTTTTGAATGCCTGGCAGATACACTGCCAGAAGATGAATCTGATGCTCTCTGGCGAGGGCCCATAGTCGTAAAGCTTCGTTGCAAAGCGACAGAGAGCCTGTTCCCCCCTGCTTGTTCACAAAGAACATGGCTACTTGATTGTCCGTATGAATGAGGACTGTCTTGTAGCTGAGCAGGGTGTGGAACACTCGCAAAGCAAGGAAGATTGCTCTGAGCTCCAAGAGATTGATATGTAGATAACTCTCCTGTGGAGACCAGGTGCCCTGGGTGGAGAGGTCTTGCAGATGAGCTCCCCAACCCATTGGAGAAGCATCTGTTGTGAGAGTTGCTTGGGGTAAGGTTTGTTGAAAAGGGGACCCCAGCAACAGGTTTTGAGTGGACTTCCACCACTGGAGGGACAAAATAAGGCGACTTGTGTTTGCTATTTTGTCTGACAGGCATCCTGATGCCTGGGTCCATTGGGTGGATAAAGTCCACTGAGCTGCCCTCATATGGAGGCGAACATAGGGAACCACATGCACAGTAGATGCCATGTGGCCTATTAGTTGTAACATTTCTCGAGCAGTTAGATGAGGCTTTAGCACTGCTTGAGAAGCTAACTGCACCAGGCGAAGGCAACGGGCCTGGGGGAGATAGGCCCTTGCCTTTGTGGTATCCAGCAAAGCTCCTATGAACTCTAAAGACTGAGTGGGAGTTAGACTGGATTTTGGGATGTTTATTACCAGCCCTAAATACTGAAGGATACGCATTGTGCAGGATAGAGAAGTCCTGGCCTCTGACTCTTGGGGCTCGAGCCAGTCGTCTAAGTAGGGGAAGACGAATATCCCTAGAGTGCGGAGAAATGCTGCTACCACAGCCATGCATTTTGTGAACACCCTTGGTGCTGAGGCCAGGCCAAAAGGAAGCACCCTGTATTGGTAGTGCTTTCCCTGAAAAAGGAACCGAAGGAACCTTCTGTGAGCTGGATGGATGAGAACATGGGTGTACGCATCCTTGAGATCTAGAGAACAAAGCCAATCCTGACTCTGAAGGAATGGCAGCAGAGATCCGAGAGAAATCATTTTGAATTTCTCCTTGACAAGGAATTTGTTCAATTCTCTGAGGTCTAAAATAGGTCTGTAACCCCCTGTTTTCTTTGGGATAAGGAAATAAGGGGAATAGAACCCTGTGTACCCTGCTGATGAAGGGGTACTTCTTCTATTGCCCCTTGGGCAAGAAGGATAGCGACCTCCTGACCTAACAGGTTGATGAGAGAGGTCGGAGAATTGAACTGCTTTACTATTGTGCGAGGGGGCATGCTTGAAAAATGAAGCTTGTACCCCTCCTTTATGATGGAGAGTGTCCAATGCTCTGCCGTTATTTGCCCCCATCTGTGAGCAAAATGACATAACCTTCCTGGAATAGTGGAAGGTTCTGGTCCCCCGAGAACCAGGAAGGCTAAGTTCTCTAGATGAGAGTCAAAGGCCCTGTGGAGGCTGAGCCTGCTGGGCCGGTTGAGGCCTAGTAGCCTTTGCTTTTTTCTGTTTGGGTGGTTGCTGACCTTTCCTGGCAAGCTGACCTGCAGAATGTCCCTGCTTAACATAAGCAGGATAAAATCTTTTCTTTTTAGAAAAGAACGGTTTTTTGAACAATTTCTTTCTAGCAGGATCAGCAGTGGACTTGGATAATCTATCCAAGGTGGAATTTTCAGCATCCATTTCATTGGTCTTTTCCTGCCAATCTTTACCAAACAGGTTCTCACCAGTACAAGGGATATTTCCCAATTTGTCTTGTACCCAGAGCTCTAGATCAGATGCCTGGAGCCAAGCAATTCTACGTGCACCTATGGCAATAGCCGAGGTTCTGCTTATGCACTCAAAGCAGTCAAAGGCTGCACGGTTGGAAAATTTAGAACATCTTGGGCATGTTTGACCAAAGTGAGAAAATCCTGTCTTTTATCCTCAGGAAGAAAAGGACTTAAAGTCCCTAAATCATCTGTGACCTCCTTCAGGAACATTCCCATGTAGAGACTATAGGAACTGATCCTGGCAGAAAGCATGGAAACTTGGAAGACCCAACGTCCAAAAGCATCCAGGGTTCTGCACTCACGTCCTGGAGGATTATAGGCATGCCTTTTTGCACTCTTGATCTTTCTCATAGCTGACTCCACTACAATAGAGTGGTGAGGAAGCTGAGTCTTATGGAACCCAGGACAAGGAGGGACTCGATACACAGTATCCAGTCTACGAGAATGAGGAGAGGTGATAAGAGGTGTTTCCCACATCCTTAACATGAGATCATATAAAATCTCATAAATGGGCAAGGTAGCTGCCTCCTTAGGAGTTCTGGGATATTGTAGAATTTCCAACTCCTTGGCCCTTGGCTCTATTTCAGGGGCCACAGTAATGGACAGGCCCCGAGCCACCTCCCTGATAAAATCCTGGAAGGAAATATCCTCTGGAGGAGACATCCTGCGTTTAGGGGAGGAGGGCTCCTCTGGGAGAAGCATCGCTGCATCGACAGAACTGTCAGAATCCTCAAATTCTTCTGAGGACTCGAAGTATCGTCTGTCCGGATGCTCTTGAAGAGCCCGATACCCGTACCGACCAAAGTCGGTACCGGGAGTAACCGGCACCGGGGCATCGGTACCGTAGGTCATCGGATGGCTGGGTACCAGCAAAGCAGACACCGATGCTGATGTCGATGCTATCAGTACCAGTACCAAAACCGATACCGAGGCCGGTGCCGGTACCGGTGGAATTGTCTGTCGCGGTTCCGAGGGTGTCGATGCCGCAAGGAAAGCCACAAGACTGCGTTCCATAGCTAGAACTCTCTGGTCTATCGACGCTGCCACTGCCTGGATGTCGGTACCAGAGGAGACCGCCGGTACCCCAGAGCATGGCACCAGTAGTTCTGCCGAGGTCGAGGCCTCGAGAACATCCTGGAACCCTGATAATGCTTTGGAAGCTGAAGCCTCCCGCCGGGTAATTTTGCCGGTGCAGAATCCTCGAGGGCAACGCCAGGGGCATCTCGATGCTTAGAAGGAGATCTACCCTTTGAGGACCGGCTGGATTTATGTTTAGTTACCTGAGATCCATGGGAGGAAGAAGCAGCCCTGGAAGACGTCGATGCCACCGAAGCTGCATCAGAGGGAAACAGGGTACTGAGCTTAGCAGCTCGGTTCTGCCGACCTCTTTTAAACATCATGGCGCAGGACATACAATCCATAATGGAGTGGTCAGGACCTAAACATTTTAGACACCATTCATGGGTGTCGGTGACGGAAATGGTACCGCCACACTTGGTGCGTTTTTTGAAACCTGAGGCAGGTTTCTCCATGGTAAGGAAAAGTAATTGGGCCTAAGGCCCAAAAAGGCGCGTGCACCTGAAGAAAAAGAAAAAAAAGAGTTTTGTTGTTTTTTTTTACAGAAATAAGAAGAGAAAAACTGGCGGTACCGGTAGAGCGTCGAGGAAGGCAGACGCGACCACAAAAAAGAAAGAAATAAAAAAGAATTCTTCTGCGGTGACAGGAACACAACCTGCTGGCTGCGAGGAAAAAGAAGAACTGGAGAGAGGCAGTTGGGAAAGGCAGGAAGGCAGCACGCAGGTGCTGTGGGATGCTCCCAAAAGCTTTCTAATTGGACGCTGGGGAGCGTTCCCGCGCAGGCTCCGTCGGTACCAACGATACCCATATGTGATGACTACATTCCTGCTTGTTCCTGGAGATAATGTATTACAACTATTAGATAAAATGAAGAGTAGCAAATCACCTGGGCCGGATGATATATATCCAAGGGTGTTGAAAGAACTGAAATATGAGATTGCAGACCTGCTATTAGTAATCTGTGAACTATCATTAAAATCATCTCTAATACCTGAAGATTGGAGATGGCGAACGTAACACCAATTTTTAAAAAGCGTTCCAGGGGTGATCTGGGAAACTACAGACCAGTGAGCCTGACGTCAGTTCCGGGAAAAATGGCAGAAACCATCATAAAGCACAAAATTGCTGAACATGTAGACATGGCTTAATGGGAGACAGCCAACATGGCTTTAGACAAGGAAGATCTTGTATCACTAATCTGTTATGTTTTTTTGAAGGTGTGAATAAACAGGTAGACAAAGGTGAGTCGGTTGATATAGTGTATCTGGACTTTCAGAAAGCCTTTGACAAGGTTCCTCATCAGAGACTTTTGGCAAAACTAAAGAGTCATGGGATAGGAGGCAGTGTACTATTGTGGATCAGGAACTGGTTAAAAGATAGAAAGCAGAGGGTAGGGCTAAATGGCTAAATGATACCTAGCATTCTATTTGCTGTCTTGGCCGCAGCTGCATACTGGGCCGAGGGTTTTAACATGTTATCCCCAGTGACACCTAAATTATTTTCCTGGGTGGTGGTTCCTAATGTGGAACCTTGCATAGTGTAAGCATAGTTTGGGTTGTTCTTCCCTAGGTGCATAACTTTGCACTTGTCCACATTAAATTTCAACTACCATTTTGATTCCCAGTCTTCCAATTTATCAAGATCCTCTTGCAATTTTCCACAATCCTAATGGGTTTTAACAACTTTAGAAAGTTTTGTGTCATCTGCAAATTTGATAACCTCACTTGTTATTCCCTTTTCCAGGTCATTTATGAATATGTCAAAAAGCAGCAGACCCAGCACAGATCCCTGGGGTACACTACTATTCACCTTTCTCCATTGGGAACATAAGAACATAAGATATGCCATACTGGGTCAGACCAAGGTCCATCAAGCCCAGTATCCTGTTTCCAGCAGTGGCCAATCTAGGTCATACGTACCTAGCAGTTTCCCCAAAAGGCACAGGTTCCACAGTGCTTGTACTGAGTCAAGCATTGATATCCTGGGTCCCTTCTTAATAATGATTTATGGACCTTTCCTCCAGGAACTTGTCCAAACCTTTTTTAAACCCAGCTAAAGTTACACAATGCAAGGTTCCACATTAGGAACCACCACCTAGGAACAAAATTTAGGTGTCATTGTGGATAACATGTTAAAACCCTCGGCCCAGTATGCAGCGGCGGCCAAGAGAGCAAATAGAATGCTAGGTATCATAAGGAAAGGAATGGAAAATAAAACAAAGGATATTATAATGCCTCTATATCGTTCCATGGCGAGACCGCACCTTGAATATTGTGTGCAATTCTGGTCGCCATATCTTAAAAAGGATATAGCGTTATTAGAAAAGGTTCAGAGAAGACCCACGAAAATGGTAAAGGGGATGGAAGGATACCCCTATAAAGAAAGGTTAAAAAGGTTAGGGCTCTTTAATCTGGAAAAGAGACAGCTGAGGGGAGATATGATAGAAGTCTATAAATTAATGGGAGGAAGACGAAGCCCTGGAAGACGTCGATGCCACCGAAGCTGCATCGGAGGGAAAAAGGGCGCTGAGCTTGGCAGCTCGGTTTTGTCAACCGAGCTTGGCAGCTCGGTTTTGTCAACCCCTCTTGGACATCATGGCACAAGCCATACACTCGGAGATGCAGTGGTCAGGACCTAAACTTTTAAGACACCACTCGTGGGTGTCGGTGACGGAGATGGTACCGCCACACGGTGCACTTTTTAAAACCCGAGGTGGAGAAGGAAAGAAGAACCGGCGGTACTGGTATAGCGTCGAGGAAGGCAGATGCGACCACAAAAAAGAAGAATAAGGAAAAAAAATTTCTGCGGTGACAGGAACACGACTTGCTGGCTCCGCGGAAAATGAAGAACTGGAGAGAGGCAGTTGGGAAAGGTGGGAAGGCAGCACACAGGCGCTGTGGGGGATGCTTCCAAAAGCTTCCTAATTGGACGCTGGGGAGTGTTCCCGCGCAGGCTCCGTCTGTACCGACGATACCCATATGTGAAGACTACATTCCTGCTTGTTCCTGGACATAAAGCATGCTGAAGTTACTATGGCTAATCTCTGGGACGCCCTGAAGATACTGGAGTCCTCCTTAGCACCTTTGATTATTAATTTGAAATCTGATTTATTCTGCTGAGTTTCCCATCCAGAACAGGCGTTTAACTCATGCAGAAGGAGGTTGGAGGCTGTAGAAAAATGTGATGGTGAAATTAAAGACCTGGATATGGCTCAGATAAAAAAAAAGGGAGATACTGAATCAGAGGACTGACTTTTTGGAAAATCAGTCAAGAAAGAACAATTTGCTTTCTTTAAAATCTTTCCTAAGTATCCTTTAATCGCTCCAGCTGAAATAGTCATTATCTAAGAGAGGTGTTTGAACTTCCCTCAGATAAATTTACCTCCCACTGCTTGAGCTTATTACATTTCATTACGTGTAAGAAGTAAAAGCTGTGGCCTGGATGGGCGGGATGAGAGTTGTATAAATCTAACCAGCTTCCTGGAATCATCCTTGGAGGAGGTGGTAACAGAGCAGACTACTCTTGTGGCCACTTTTGCATTGAATTGGATCGGGACTCTGTTTCATGTTTATTTTTCCGTCATAGTATTTCTGCTTTTCTGGGTTCCAATGTGAGTCTTTCCTGACTTTTCACGTAATACACAAACCCATCGTTGGGCCTTTTTGGCTCTTCGACCAAGAGTTTTGTCTCTAGGAGCTGGATTTTCTTGAAAATTTCCTTGTAAATGTGTCGCATTCTTTGGGGGGGGGGGAATTTATATATTTCTTTAATTCAGTCAGTTAACTGAATTTCTTGTAGCTAGAGAGGAAATACGAGTTACTTTAGGTAGCATCTCTGAAATGCACGAACCAGCTGCTCCTATTTTATTCAATTCCACTGCTTCTGTGCTTAAATATTTTTCCCTTGTTTGCTTTTTACCTAAGTTTACCCCCCTATAATACTGGTGAACTATCAAACTTTTGAGATTTGTCTTATTGTAATTGATTCCCCCTGTTTTGGTTTATTACATGTATTTCCTGTATGTCACTTAGGTGATATATTTGAAACTTCCTATAAATAAATAAAAAAGTTTTTAAACCCCATTGTCCGGTATCACACTTGTTCGGCTCACCTCTCCTGGTATAATGAACAATCATGGAGCACAAGCTCTGTATGAACAAGCTATTCCCTTATGGACTGACGTATGAGCACAGACGCCGAAGACCAGGTTGCCCAGCTCATAGTAATTAGGTAAAGCGGACCAGTCTCTGCTCCTACCTTCCTTCTGTTTCCGCCACTGGAATTCCAGCACCACGTCATCATGCCCCACGAAAGTGTGCACTGGCGTATTCAGGTCAAAGATGTTCCAGAGCAGAAGGCTATTCTCCCGCCGCAGCTGGGGCACCATCACCGTCACCAATCCACTGCTGAAAGGCTACAAAACAAATACAAAGGAAAGACTCGGATTATTTTTTTAGGAAGGAATACCCAGAAAAAAAAAAGTTGGAAAACCAGAATACAGAATTTCAAAAAACAGTAAGTACATTAGAGTTTTTAATGCAGAAGTGTGATATTTGATGGACTTGTTAACATCGTGGCATAGATAACAAATTCTAATGATCCTGCCCATTTTCTAACCAGCCAGAAGGCATGAAAACCCCCTGAAAACTGTTCTAGAGCAACACACTGATCTGTTAACTTTTCCAGGCCAAGAGGCTCTCCACGTTTCTGCTCCCACTGATCAGTTCTGTAGCACTGCAATGACGTGCCAGACAACTGAGACTCAACACACTAAGACTACCTGCTACCGCTGCAGAGTCTGCAGCCTGTTCAACTTTCCTAAGACTGAGCAAGGTGAAACCCAGTTTAAATCTGTCTTCATCTTCAAAGTTACTCAGCTAGCATGACAGAAATGTCCTATTGGGCATATAATGTAGCATAATTGGCATCCCTTCTCACCTGTAAAGATACCATATCTCACAAGGGGTAGGTCTGGCAGCACTGAACCAGGGAGCACAATGTTTTGCAGAGAAAAACATAGCTTCTGCTTAAATAGTCCACATAGAGCATCCCTCAACTTTTTGCAAAAGCAGGGATGTGAACTGCCCTAGTCAAAAACAATGGAAAAAGCAAAAATGGGGGAAAAAACCCCAAGATCAGTAAATAAGCTAAGAATAATAAATACATGTTGTCCTGGATAGGAGTCATTTCAAAAAATTATGCAACCTAAATTCTAAGCAAGCACTGCTGGGAGCAAGTACTGTAAAACCTGTTATCAAGGGAAGGAAGACGTAGCATCTCCATAGTTAAGAGTCAAGCTCCACTTAAGTCTCCTCTAAAGAGTAGAAAACTTGTGCAGGTTTTCTCCCTTTATCATCTCACTGCTTAGAAGCCACCTAACAAAGTCTTTTCATTAAGTATAGCCCAGACAGATGCTTTCCTAAAATATGCACTAATGTAGTGCTACAGGGATCATTCGTTAGGGAAAGAATGTAATTAAAATCCATGTAAACAAAGGTCTCTCTCTTGAGGTTGCCAACCAGGACATCAATCAGTACAACCACATTGGGACCTGAACCATGATCAACAACTCATCTCATAAGCACCATACCAAATGGCTTTCCGATGATCATTTTTGGCCAGTAACATCCCTGATCTGGATTTGAAAAAGCAATTTGGAGAGGAGCACAGCTCAGCAATTAGAGAAATGAGTTGCAAACAAGGGAAGCCAGAGCAAATCGCTTCACCCTCTATTGTCTCAGGTACAATTTAGATTGCAAATCCTCTTATGCACGAAAATAACTTGCATGCTGGAATTTAATTTACCTCTGGTTCGGACTTGGTAAAGGTGAGTACTTAGGGGACCCTTTTACTGAAGTGTGTTATTTTTTACACTTAACATTCATTTAGCAGAAAAACTAACATGTATTAAGTACAAAACCTCTGTTGGAACTGTCAGGGGTGTGGCCAGCATGTTCCCAACATGGGTATCCTAATGTACAGTGCTACAGTGCCTTGCGAAATTATTCATCCCCTTGGATTTTGTCCTGTTTTGTCGCATTACGTACAACCTGGAATGAAAATGAAGGTTCCTTTGGATGTTAGGTAATGGACCTAGCAATATAGTCCAAATTGGTGAAATGAAATGACAATAAAATATCTTGTATATATAAAAAAAAACAAGTAAAAACAGAAAAGTTGTGAGTGCATATGTATTAATCCCTTTTGCTATGAAACCCCTAAATAAGATTTGATCCAAACAATTAACCTCAGAAGTCACATAATTAGTTGATTAGGGTCACATGATGCCTGTATAAATATACCTGTTCTGAAAGGCTCCTGACTCAGCAACACCACTAAGCAAGCAACATAAAGACCTAGGAGCACTCCAAACAGGTCAGAGACAAAGTTGTGGAGAAGTATAGATCAGGGATGCGTTATAAAAAAATATCCCAAATTCTGAATATCCCACAGAGCACCATTAAATCCATTATAACAAAATAGAAAGAATATGGCACCATTACAAACCTGACAAGAGAAGGCCGCCCACCAAAACTCACAAACCAGGCAAGGAGGGAATTAATCAGAGATGCCACAAAGACACCAAGGATAACACTGAAAGAGCTGCAAAGATCCACAGCGGAGATGGGAGTATCTGTCCATTTTTTTTTTTTAGTGCCATCAAGTCAGTGCTAACTCCTAGCGACCAAACTGCCTCTGGGTTTTCTTGGCAATGTATCACCGGAAGCAGATTGCCAGGCCTTTTCTTCCGAGGCAATGGAGGGTAAAGTGACTTACTTAAGGTCACAAGGAGTGCCCGTGGGAATTTAACCCTTGATCTTCTGGGTACTAGGAGTGGACAGAAAAAAGCCATTGCTTAAAAAAAAAAAAAAAGAAGAAAACACATTTGGAGTTTGCACAACAGCATGTGGCGGACCCCCCAAAAACATGGAAGAAGATTCTCTGGTCAGATGAGACGAAAACTGAACTGTTTGGCCATCATGGGAAATGCATGTGTGGCGCAAACCCAACACTTCCCATCAACCTGAGAACATCATCTTAAGATTCTGGCTGCAGCCTTGGCTTCAAAACAGGCTCTCTCTTGTGCACACACACTGCGTTCCCATCTGCTAGCATAGTTGCAAGTGCACATCATTTTCAGTCTGCATCGCTACACTATTCTCCTCCTGTCCCCACCCCCACGACAAGGAACTTCCAGTTCAAGCGTGGCATACATGGGTATAAATTGCCTGTTTAGGGATTTCTGGGGGGAGGAGAGGTCGGAAGAGCAGCGGCAAAAAGTGGGGAGAAAGGAGGCGACTGATGCAATCTCTCTCTCCCTCTCCCAGTCCTTTTCACTCATATTCCCCAACTTTCCCATCCTGCCAGCAGCAGCAAAGCAGATCAAAAAAATTTTCAAACCTTTGTATTTCTTGATCATCTGTACTTAATTTTTCTTTGATCTCGTTCCCATTTTCTTTATTACATTACTGAGATTTTAAGTTCTCATTTCTCTCGCCTCAGTTTATTCATTTTCTCCCCTCCCTTTGATTTCTATGTTTCCTTTTCTGTTACCTTTCCATGGATTTTTCCACTCTACTGCCATCTTCCTGTGTTTAGTTCATTCCTTTGTCCCATTATTTTGTTTGGGGGGGGGAGGGAGTTCCTTCTCTTTATCCAGCCTATACTCTTCAGTTCTCCTCTCCCCTCTCCTTCTTGCCCATAACCCTTGTTCTTCTCCTCACACACATCCCTCTTTTTCCAGCATTCATCTATTTCTACCTCTCACATACTGTTCTCCTCCTGTTCCTATCACACATCCCTCACTCCTCCTTCACCCCACCCTTTTTCTCTCACCACATTCCTTCCCCATCTTCTACTTCTGCTTCTTCTCCCTCATCTCTCTCTTTCTTCCTTCACCCTCCCCCCTCTCATCCTCTAGCCTCTCATCCTCTAGTCCAGCGGTTCTCAACCGGTGGGTCGCAACCCCCACGGGGTCGCCTCACTCTGACGTTAAAAAAAAAAAAAAGCGCACAAGTTGCTGCCGCTGCCGAGTCCACTTCTCCGCAGCAGCAAACTCACCGCCTCCCAGTCCCTTCTAATGCAGCCGCGGCTCCCTGCCTCTTAGGGAACCGCAGCTATGCCAGTAAAACCGTTGCGGAGCCTTCCTGTCTCTTGATGGGCTCCGTGCAGCATTGTCCCGCCTCCAAAGGAAGTTGTTTACCACTTCCTTTGGAGGCGGGACAATGCTGCACGGAGGCCGTCGAGAGACAGGTAGGCTCCGCAATGGTTTTACAGGCATAGCCGTGGTTTCCCTAAGAGACAGGGAGCCACGGCTGTAGAAGAACAGCAGGGCAGCAGCAGGCAGACAGGGAGAGGGGAGGAGGGGGCAGGGAACCTGCAACAGGGCTAACATGAGGGAGGGAGGGGGCTGACATGGAGGGATGGAGGGAGGGAGGGGGCTGACATGGAGGGAGGGGGCTGACATTGATGGATGGATGGAGGGGGCTGACATGGAGGGAGGGGGGCTGACACGGATGGAGGGAGGGAGGGGGGCTGACACTGATGGATGGAGGGAGGGGGCTGACATGGACAGGGGGGCTGACATGGAGGGAGGGGGCTGACATGGACGAGGGGGCTGACATGGAGGGAGGGAGGGAGGGGGTGCTGACATTGATGGATGGATGGAGGGAGGGGGGCTGACATGGACAGAGGGGAGGGCTGATATGGAGAGTGAGGGAGGGTGGGAGAGAGGGGAGGGCTGACATGGAGGGAGGGAGGGGTGGCTGACACTGATGGATGGATGGATGGATGGATGGAGGGAGGGAGGGGGCTGACATGGAGGGAGGGAGGGAGGTTGACATGGACAAAGGGGGGGCTGACATGGAGGAAGGGAGGGAGGCGGACAAAGGGAAGAGACAGGGGGACATACTGGACAGATGGGGGATAAATGCTGGACAGAGGGGAGAGACAGTGCAGGTTAGGATTATAATGGGCAGATGGGGGTGGGCTAGGACTGGTAATGGGTTAATTAGGGAAGGCTAGGACTGGGAATGGACTGATCAAGGAGGGGTGGGACTGGTAATGTGCTGATAGGGGGTAGAACTGGTAATGGACTGATGGGGGGCTAGCATTGGAAATGAACTGATCGGGGAGGTTAGGACTGGAAATGGGCTGATTAGAGGAGGCTAGGACTGGTAATGAGCTGATGGGGGGTAGGACTGGTATTGGGCCGATTAGGGGAGGCTAGCACTGGTAATGGGGTTGAGGGGGGACTAGCACTGGAAGCAAGCTGATTGGGGGGCTTTGACTGGGAATGGGCTGATTGTGGGGAGGGGAGGATAGAGCTGCTGGCCCTGGAAGAAAACTGGGGGCTAAGGCTACAAATGGGCTGATACGAGGGGATGGGAGAATGGAACTGGAAGGGAATGGATCTGAGAGGGGCTGCCATGGCATTTGTACTAAAAGGGACTGATCAGTGGGGAAGGAGGGGGACTGGAAGGGAATGGACACCAGTGGCAGTCATGGGAATGCAAGTTGACATTGGAAGGTACTGAGAGTGAGGACTGGAAAGGTGAAATTAGACTTACCTGCTAATTGTATTTCCTGGAATGTAGCCAGTCTAGTCCCGGACCTCTGGGTTCCCTATCTCATCCAGCAGCATGGAGACTGAGAAAACTCCTCCTTTTTATGATGTCACCGGTATATCCACTCGGAATCCGCCTCTTACCATCAGTAATCTACTGACAAAGCAGACTCACCGGAGACACAAGTAAGAATTTAACTGGAGAAACCACTAAAGTACCCATGAAAGTACTAACCAACCCTTAAGTAAACTAGAAACCAGCAACTTGGAGAACTGAAAAATTCCTGCTATAGACTGTGACTTTAACTGAAGCAGGCTACTCCTCCTCCAAGAGAAAGGACAACCCGCCTCAGCCGCTTCACGCTTATACCTCTTTCTTTCTTTTTTTTTTTTTGTAATCCCACTAACTACGCCTACCATGTAGAATGCAAATAACACTCTTACCTGTAAGTGGTCCATAGAGTTGAGCCAATAGAGAACTACAACCCCTAGGGAGGGACACGGGACTAGACTGGCTACACTCCAGGAACTACAATTAGCAGGTAAGTCTAATTTCACCTTCCTGATCGTATAACAAGTCTAGTGCCGGACCTCTGGGTAGGTACCAGAGCAGTGAAAAAATTCAAACTTGGGAGGGCCCTGGAAGACCCGCCTGCAGTACTGCAGAGGCAAAAGAAGTCTCTTCCGCCATGTACACGTCGAGGCGGTAATGCTTCACAAACAAATTTAAGGACGACCAAGTCGCTGCCTTGCAAATCTCCACCGGAGGCACCAAGCGTACCTCTGCCCACGAGGAGGCTTGCGCTCTAGTGGAATGTGCCCTAAGCCCTTCTGGCACTGCCTTACCTCTCAACATGTAGGCCGATGCAATGGTCTCTTTAATCCAACCTGCGATGGACGCTTTCGACGCTGCTTTACCCTTTCTAGGACCCGCAAAGAGGACAAAAAGCTTGTCTGACTTGCGAAAACTGGCCGTCCGACGAAGATACTTTTTTATCACCCTGCGGACATCCAACAGGTGCAGCTCTCTCGAGCCCGACGCGCCTGCGTCCTGCGAGAAGACTGGTAAGGAAATTTCCTGATTCATATGAAAAGGTGAAACCACCTTCGGGAGGAAGGCCGGCACCGTCCTTAACACCACCTTCAAGGAAAGAATGTAAGATAGGGCTCTCTGCATGACAGCGCTTGTAACTCCGAGAATCTCCGTGCCGAACATATGGCCACCAGAAACACTACCTTTAAGGTGAGATCCTTGATTGTCGCTCGGGATAGCGGTTCGAATGGCGCACGCTCAAGCGCATCTAACACAGAGGGCAAATGCCACTTCGGAATGATCTGCCTAGTCGGAGGCCACAGCAGCGACCCCGCCCTCAAGAAACGCTTAATATCCCAATAACAACCGAGTGTCCGACCCCCTATCTTGCCTCTGTAGCAAGACAACGCCACCACCTGCACCCACAACGACGCCGTCGCTAGCCCTTTGTCAAAACCATCCTGCAGAAAGTCTAAGATTTGCGAGATGGAGGATTTTAAAGCCTCGCAGTTCCTGACCACGCACCAGGACTCGAAGACTCTCCAGATGCGGTCATACGCTAGGGAGGTGGATCATTTTCTGGCCTTCGAAAGGGTAGAAATGACTGCCGCTGAATACCCCCTTGCCGTCAACCGCGCCCTTTCAAGAGCCAGGCCGTAAGCGAGAATTGATCCACGTGAGGCATGAGTAGGGGCCCCTGCGCCAGAAGGTCCGACCGAGGAAGAAGCCGCCACGGTTTGGTCACCACTAGCCTCACTAGATCCCCATACCAGGGCCTGCGAGGCCAATCCGGAGCTATCAGAATTACGTGACCCCTGAACACCTCGATCCACTGCAGCACTCTTCCGATCAGCACCCACAGCGGAAACACATACAGCAGCTGCCCTACCGGCCACTCCTGAATGAGAGCATCAAAGCCCTCTGACATCCTTTCTCTTCGTCTGCTGAAGAACCGGCTGACCTTCGCCGAGGAGAAAGTGGCCATGAGGTCCATGACCGGCGTGCCCCACCTGCGCACTATCATCTCGAAAACCTTGGGATAAAGGACCCATTCCCCTGGATCTACTCTTACCCGACTGAGAAAATCGGCCTGCACATTGTCCACCCCTGCGACATGCGCCGCTGACAGATCCAGAAGATTCGCCTCTGCTCAATCGCACAGGGCTCCGGCTTCGACCTCCAGCACCATGCTGTTGGTTCCGCCTTGCTTGTTGACATAGGACACCGCTGTGGCATTGTCTGAAAACACTCGGACCACCTTGCCTTTGAGCAGCTTCTGGAACGACTGCAACGCTAGAGCCACCGCTCTTAATTCCAGCCTGTTTATTGACCACATTTGCTCTTGGACTGACCACTGTCCTTGCGTGAACATGCTTTGGCAATGAGTGCCCCAGCCCGAGAGACTGGCGTCTGTCATCACCGATATCCAGGACAGCGTGTCCAGCGCTCTCCCGCACTCTAATGACGCGGGGAGCAACCACCAGTGCAGGGACTGACGACCCTCCTCCGGACAGGGCAACTTCTGGGACAGCGGGTCCTGTTGATGCGACCAACGGCGAAGTAATGCTCTCTGCAAGGGCCTCATGTGAGCTCTCGCCTACGGGACCGTCTCTATGGCCGCAGCCATCGTGCCCAACAATTGAAGATAATGCCACGCCGAGGGCACCTTGTATTGAAGAAACCGGCTGACCAATTTCCGAAGTCCCTGCGCTCTTTCCGCTGTTAGGAACACCTTTACGGCTTTTGTGTCGAAGCGAGCTCCCAGATACTCTAGATTTTGAGAGGGCACCAAGTGACTCTTGGACATGTTGACAATCCAACCGAACTCGTCCAGGAAGGCCACCACTCGCGCAGTGGCTGCTGCGCTCTCGGGCCTTAACTTCGCCCGAATCAACCAGTCGTCCAGATACGGATGCACTAAGATGCCTTCCTTCCTTAGAGCCGCCGCCACCACCACCATGACTTTGGTGAAGGTTCGCGGCACCGTCGCCAACCCGAAGGGCAACGCCCGGAACTGAAAATGGCCGAACGGGACTGCAAATCTGAGAAACTTGTGATGCTCCTGTCGGATTGGAATGTGGAAATAGGCCTCTGACAAGTCCAGCGAGGTAAGGAATTCTCCCTTTTGCACCGCCATTATCATCGATCGCAGCGTTTCCATATGGAAGTGCGACACCCGAAGACAACGATTCACTCCTTTGAGATCCAGGATCGGGCGGACGCCCCCATCCTTATGGAACGACGAAGTAGATGGAGTAACGACCGCCACCGAGCAGGTCTGGCGGGACAGGCACTATCGCCTTGAGCTCTAGAAGCCTTTGAACCGTCTTCCACAACGTCGCGCACTTGGCGGGTGACTTTCCAGGAGGCTGTACGAAGGCCTCCCTCACTGGCCTTAGAAGCTCCAGAGCGTACCCTTCTAGAATCACCTCTAGGACCCACTGATCTGACGTTACTCGGACCCAGGCAGAATAAAACTCCTGCAACCGTCCCCCTACCAGTAGCAAGGGTGCCCGGGCCCCCCGTATCTCATTGCTGCTTTTTGGCAGAGAAGGACGAGGAGGAAGAAGGACCAAATCCCCGTCCGGCCCCTTGAAACCCCCGGAAGCCGTGGCCTCTATTAGAGAAACGTCCTCTCTGACCAGGGTTGAATCTCTGGTCCGAAACCGGCGAAAGTCTCGCTGCTGTCCCTTGCCAGCCGGACCCTGCCGGTTCGACTTAGGCTTGTCTTCTGGCAAGTTACCTCCCTTGGATTCCCCTAAGTCTTTTACCAATTTCTCTAAGTCCTCCCCAAACAAAAGAAGCCCTTTGAAAGGAAGCTTGCTCAGCCTAGCCTTGGAGGAACTATCCGCCACCCAGTTGCGCAGCCACAAGTACCTTCGTGCCGCCACTGCCGACGTCATGTTCTTCAACAAACCACGCATAAGATCATACTGAATGTCTGCTAAGTAGGCCGCACCCGACTCTAGCTTAGCCGCCTCTCCAGTCTTCACCCTCTTGGCTTTCCTGCACTTGCTGAGCCCAGCAAAGACAGGCTCTTGCTACCCACGCTCTGCAGATAGCTGCTTGAAGCGAGAGGGCATTCACATCAAACACCTGACGTAACAAAACATCCAACTTCCTATCTTGGGAATCCTTAAGGGCTGCACTACCCTCCACCGGAATGGTAGTTTTCTTGGTAACCGCCGACACAGCTGCATCCACCTTGGGTGACTTAAAAACCTCCCTATCCTGATCCAACAGAGGATAAAGGCGACCCATGACCCTGGACCCCTTTAGGGGAGCTTCAGGCACGTTCCACTCTTCCTGAATCATCTCCCGAAACACCCTATGTACCGGGAACGCTCGTTGGGTCTTCCTGAAAACCTGCAATAGAGGATCTTCCAGGGTCTCGTCCTCAGCTGCCCCTGGGACCGGCATATTTAAAACCTTCAAAGCCTCTACAATCAACGCTGGCAGCTCTTCCCTCCGGAAGACGCGTACCACTCTTGCTTGATCCTCTCTCTCGGACAGCTCACCTTCCTCTAGCTCTTCCTCCACCTCTAGAGCCCAGGCTTCGTCATCTGATAGAGGCCCCTCTGAGGCTAAAGAAGACTCTGCAGGCACCCCCTCCGAGCGCGGTCTCTTGGCTCCGCTGTGAGGGCCCCCGCCCTGAAGAGAAGCTGCGGCTCTCTTAACTCCGCTCATCGTCTCAGGCTCTTTTGCCTGCTGAGCGCTGGCACAGAAAGCGTGTTGAAACAGTGTAACAAACTCTTTTGAAAAAATTGCTGCTAAGTCTTTTGGTAAAGGTGTCTGAGGGAGAGGAGTGACAGGCGCCGAAGAAGGCCCAGCCACCGGCTCCCCCAGGACCACCTTCTGTAACAGGGACCCCAAGCTCTCTGACTCTGCCTCTAGAGCTTCTCCTTTCTCATCTCTTGGAGGCTCCATGGCAACTGGCTCCCTCACACAGGATTTACAGACACCTGAAGAAGAGCCTTTCTTCATGCCACAAACTAAACAAAGTGGCTTAGAGGGCATGGCAAGCGAGAAACTAATTGCTATCACTTTAAAATGTCTCTCACACCCACACCCACACTCACAGCGCTGCGGACCTAGCCCAGAGGGTTTTTTTTTTTTTAACCAAACTAAATCCCAGCTCCACAAAAAAAAAAATAATAATAAAATATAAATAGCAGGAGAAGTCTCTAGGTGGGCTTGCACGGGCCCCTTAGAAGGCCTGAAAAGAGCGCTGAACAACCACAGGCAGCATCCGCATTCTCCTGCGATGCCGCCACGCGGCTAGGCCCGCCGAATTTCTTTTCGCGCCAAAACGCTCAGGCCAAACCCCTGGTTCAAAAATAAAACTGCTCCCGTAAGGTTACCGCGGCCGGGATAAACCGGCAGCTAAATACTCACCGGGCCAGTCTCCCGCTGACTGCAGAGAGCATCTGATGCTGCCGGAGTCACACTCGCACAGCAGAAAGCAACGTGCGGTCTCCCTGAGCCTGCCAGCGCACTAACAGGCAGGCTTCTGTGCGGCGCTGGCAAGGCTGACCTCCGGGGCTCTCCCTCTTAAAATGTAGCTGACTGCCCCAGCAGCAAGCAGCCACGTAACTCCTGCTTAGGTTCCCTGCTTTTCCTGAATGAGGCGAACCAGAAGCAACGGAGGGAGGGGGGGGGGGTTAAGAAGAGAGAGAAACCTGTCGCCAAATTTAAAGGCACAGTCCTCTGGATTAACTCTCTTTCCCCAGACTAAGCTATATAAACCAGAACACTTAATCAACCAAGAAAAAAATCAGATTTAATTGTCTCTCCAGTGAGCCCGGCCCTCCGGGCTCCAATCTATCCAGTTGCTTGGAGACTGAGGTAACTGATGGCAGATTCCGAGTGGATATACTGGTGACATCATAAAAAGGAGGAGTTTTCTCAGTCTCCAAGCTGCTGGATGAGATAGGGAACCCAGAGGTACGGGACTAGACTGGTTACACGATCAGGAAGGGGCTGATACTGGGGAGGATCAAGGAGCTACGTGATGTGTTCAGCCCTGTCATCGCAAATATAATGAAACTCTCCTTTACAACAGGTTATTTTCCCACTTCACTCAAGCAGACTTCCATTAGGCCACTATTGAAAAATCCCAAACTTGACCCCCAAAGAGTTGACTCCTATCGGCCAATAGCCAGTATCCCCCTCTTAGCCAAAATAATTGAGAAAGAGGCACAACGGCAAATTCAAGATCACATAGATGCCGTTGATCCCTTAGACAGCTGCCAACATGGGTTCAGAGAACATCATGGGGTCGAGACACTACTCACTGGTCTATTCAATGATATCATCACAGGAATTGACAACATCCGCCAAGGTTTTGTGCTCATCTTCCTAGACATCGCCGCGGCGTTCGACTCCATGAGGCATGAAATTCTCCTCGGAAGACTGAAAGAGAAGGGCGTCTGCAACAATGCACTAGGATGGTGTAAATCCTATCTGGACGGTAGATGGCAATATGTGAAGTCTGGATCAGAAGAGTCTATACATTTCCATCAAAAGCAAGGGGTACCTCAAGGCTCCTCGTTATCCTCCTTACTCTTCAATATCTACATGCAGCCCATCTGCAATATCATAAGGTCATTCAATGTGAACTGCTTGATATATGCAGATGACATTCTCTTATACATGCCTTTCTCCACAACTCACATGGACCTGACCCCACTCACAGATTGCTTCAATGCAGTTTCAACATGGCTCCAGACACAGAACCTACGCATTCAACATAAAAAAACAGAGGTGCTATTCATCACCAGAGACTCCAACTTTACTCCCCCGTCCCACGTCAGTGTCAAGGAAACTGATTTGCAAACTAAAGATGCAATAAAATACCTGGGAGTTACTTTGGACCAACGTCTAGATATGAAACGCCACATAAACAACATTGTCAAAGCCGTCTATTTCAAAATCCGTTCACTCAAGCACCTACGCTCCCTGTTGGACCCAGACGATTTCCGAACCATATATCAAGCGCTGATCCTGCCGCATTTTGACTTTGCAAATGCCATCTTAAAAGGTCTCCCCCAATCCACACTAACCCCCTTACAGTTGGCCATGAATGCGCAGCTAGGGTCCTTTACGGAGCATCCAGATACGACCACGTGACCCCCATTCTCAAACAGCTGCACTGGCTACCGATCCATGGGAGGATCACCTTCAAATCCCTTCTATTAGCATTCAAGGCAATCAAAGGTATTTCATCCTCCTCACTCACGCATCTTATCCACATTGTCCCCCCCAACAGATCCAGAAGAGCAACAGCTGTAAACTTGCTAGCAACACCAAAGGCATCGACAAAGTCCAACACGACAACCACAAACAGGGCATTCAGTTTTTATGTCCCCAAATGCTGGAATGCTCTACCCCCTGACATTAGGGCCATTACCAATCTATATCAGTTCAGGAAGGCTCTCAAAACCCACCTTTTCCTCCAATACTTCCCAGACAGCAATTGAACCTAGATATCCCTCCCAAGAAATGACCCAATCTAGAAAGGCCCTTACATGCATTATCTGAGTTTTACCTACCCTTGCAGTGTAAATAGCTTATGTATATAGTTAACCCTGTTATCCAAGTTTGTACCCCTGTTCGATGTAAAACCTGACAGCTTGTCGTTATGGTCGTTATGTTATGATGTAAACCGCGCTGATACTAAATAGCGCGGTATATAAGAAACTGTAATAAATAAATAAATAGGGTTACTGGGACTGGAAATAGGCTGATGGAAAGAAGTGAAGAAAATGAAAGAAGAGATAAGAAATGGCAGATGGACCATAGACCACAGAAAGAGAGCTAAGAGAAGATAGGAAAGCAGAAGCCTCAGATCGGGACTAGCATGATCAGAGAATAAATTGGTCAGACAACAAAGGTAGAAAAAATAATTTTATTTCATATTAGTGATTTGACTACAAAATCATCATAATTTTGAAATCAAATATTGTTACTTGTTAGTGGGATTAATTATTGTGGTTTAAATAAGTAAATTTTATAAATAAAAACATATTGCAAAGGCCTATAATATATTAATAATTCAACAAATGATTACAGCGACAATGCGTTAACGGTAAAGGAAGAGAGACGCATTTGATTTTATCATTGGGGGTCACCACAAGCTGACCAATGGTAAAAGGGGTCACGGTACAAAAAATGTTGAAAACCACTGGTCTAGTCCTCATATTTCTCCCCCTTGCTCTCTTCCCCTCCTCCCTTCCTTCCATTGCATAGAATCAACAATACCATGCATTTTCCATCCCCCGATAAACCTCAGGGCAGCTCTGGTAATACAGCTCCTAGAAAACAATGAGCACAGAGACAGAGTCAGACTTGGCCTTGTCCCATCCAGGCCTCTGTGCATGAGGCAGGGCCTGTGAGCTCAGGGCCATAGTCTGATTCAGTCCTGCATTCATGGCCTTCTAGAACCCCACTGCCAGAGGAAGGCCAGAGGTCTGCCATCTTCCTTCTGCTGCACTCGGCTACTCACTGGCTCCTGGTTTCTGAAGCACATAGGACATTTTTTAATTTATGTCTATAATTTCCTACAAACATGATTGAAAAACACATAGAGACATCAAGCATATAAGGCATTCCAGGGTATACGAGATACTTAATGTAAAAAAAGGAAGAACTCATAAGTACTAGTAGCACCAGTGGCCAAGGCTCCATCCTCAGCTAAATGTGTAAAACATGCATTTTCCTACACTCTAACAGTACTTATACAGAACTTTTTCAGTGAACATCAAGACATATGGACCTTCAAAGAAGATATTGTGAACTTTATACTTACAGTGTATCTGGCCTTCCACACTGGAACCTGACAGGGCAGAATATTCAAGTATTTACGAGAATGGCGATAATCCCAGAACTAAAGATGAAGCAATACAAACAGAAGGGATTAAAAAGAGAAGTAAAACAAAACTTAACTAAAACAGAACAAAGGTTCAGACAGTGAAGTCAAGGGTACACTTTCGCTGAGCTCTGAAGGATGAGGCAACATTGGTACATCTGCAGTAAAATTTTGCTCTAGTGGAAAAACTGAGGGGCAGTCTTAACTATGTAACATGATAAATGCATGACAGAATTCAATATTCTGGGGAAACCTAGGTGCTCTGCTTTACCTTCACTGAATTGTCTTGGCTAGATGTGGCCAAGACATATTCATTGTCAGGGTGCCAGTCCAATCCGTGGATCTTGGAGAGATGAGCAGCTATATACTCCATCGCAGTGCTGGGTTTCTGCAAAAAAGACACCAGCACTATATTTGTTAAAGCATGTATCTCCCCACAGGCCAAACATAAATCTTCCCCAAAGTAAAATAGGAAGGCTGTATTCCATATATAGTTTTTAAACAGTTTTCTACATTTATGAGTGAGCAAGTCATGCTTCTTTGTGCTGAAGTGGCAGATTGCTTTCTGTCTGTGGGTGACACTTAACATCTGGAGCCGACTGCTTCATAAAATCTTGTGAATGGCTTCATAACAACCACTACTTTTTTTTTTTAACTGACCTCTTTGGCTGTTTCTGCTAAGACACTTGGAAATGATCTATCTGATCTTGAAAGTTCATGTGCAAATTTAATAACTTTTATGCTAGTAAACTAAAAGGAATCACAACCTACCAAGATCATCAGAGCCTGAACAAGGTGTAATGAAATTTTACATACCTTTTAATTTTCTCTCTGAATCCTGCAATGGTTCTCAACCCAATCCTATGGGACCCCAGGTCAATCAGGTTTTCAGGATATCCACAATGAATATGCATGGAAGCAGTGCATGCAGATCTATCTCATGCATATTCATTGTGGATAACCTGAAAACCTGACTGGCCTGGGGGTTTCAGAAGACTGGATTGAGAAACACTGTCTAGACCAGTGATGGCTAACCTTTTTGAGCCCGAGTGCCCAAACTGCCGCACAAAACCAAAGAATTTCCTCAAAGTGCCAGCACGTCATTTGCATAAGTGGTCTTATTTGCATAAATATTTGCATAATGTTACCATACACTAACTTTTAGTAAACATGTCTCTTAATGAGTGTATGGATAAAGAAAGACTAAAAGATTTCTACATTACTATAATCCAGTGCCAACCGCCAGGCACATTAGGAACTACTACAAACGCTGCCCATTTAGAACCCATAGCAAACCCGCCGTATCCTGACAGCATTACCAAGACTCACAAAGCACCATACCCTACCTATCAAAAGGCAACACTGCAAATATTAAACCAATACATTTCAGAGAATACTGGGGAAAGAGAACAAGTGGCAACGTCAAATAGGAATTTCCTCTTGTACCAAACAAAGCGCAGATGTTAATGATGCACATTTCCCAGAGCTGACATATTCCAGTTAATAAATTCAAAATAAAGAGATATCTTTCTACCTTTTGTGCATTTTTTTTCAGTTGCAATTGGTCCAGCCATTTTCTTCTGGTTTCTTCATGTTTTCTGCTAACTCTCCATCGTCTGCTGTCCATTTGTCCTTTCTTCTCTCTTCTAGTTTTTTTCCATTCTCTCTCTCTCTACATCTGCTTTAACATACTAATCTTTCTCCTTTTGCTCTTTCCTCATTCCTATTTCATCCACACAAATTTTACCCCTCCATCCTCAATCCCCAATTACTCTCCCAATACCTGGCCAATTGTAGATTTTTCATCCCTCCTACACAAAATATTTTTCCCCTCTCCATTTTACTCTCCCAGCCCCATCCCATTCTAATCCTCCCCCAACATCAGCTCCCTTCTAGTTCCAGTCTCACCCAGCATCCATTCCCTTCTTCAAGCCCCCCACTTCCCCTCAGCCCATTTCCATTCCAAGCCCCGTCCCCATCAGCTATTTACAGTTCAAGCCACCCACTTCCCCTCAGCCCATTTCCATTCCAAGCCCCATCCCCAACAGCTATTTGCAGTTCAAGCCCCCTTCCACTCAGCCCATTTCCAGTCCTAGCAACCCCCCAACCCATTACCAGTCCTAGCCCCCCATAGCCCACTCCCAGTCCTAATCCCACCAGCCCATTTCCAGTCCTAACCTCCCCATCAGCCCACTCCCAGTCCTAATCCCCCATCACTCAATTTTTAGTTTAAGCCCCCCCCAGCGCCCATCACCACTCCTAACCCCCCCAGCCCAGCGCCCATCACCACTCCTAACCCCCCCAGCCAGCCCAGTGCCCATCACCACTCCTATCCCCCCCCAGCCAGCCAAATGTCCATCACCAATGCTAAACCCCCCAGCCCAGTGTACTTCAAAACTCCTAAACCCCCCACCCCATCACATCACCACTCCTAACCCCCCCCAGCCCATCACCACTCCTAACCCCCCCAGCCCAGCCCAGCCCATCACCACTCCTAACCGCCCCGCCAGCCCAGCCCAGCACCACTCCTAACCCCCCCCCAGCCTAGCCCAGCCCAGCCCAGCCCATCACCACTCCTAACCCCCCCCCCAGCCCAGCCCAGCCCATCACCACTCCTAACCCCCCCCAGCCCATCACCACTCCTAACCCCCACCCCCCCAGCCCAGCCCAGCCCAGCCCAGCCCAGGGAAAATTTAAAAAAAAAGAAAACCTGTCTGCTGCCGCTGTCGGGGCCGCCGCGGCAGAATCGAGCGTGCCGCGGGGCCCCCCTGTACCCACCCGGCAGAGCCTGCCCTCCCCGTAGCAGCTCTCTCTTTGGAGCTGCAGTCAGACGCGCCGGCTTGCAGAGCGCGAGGGAAGAGTTTCTCCCTCGCTGCTCTGTTAAGCCCGCGGGGGCTGATGGGAAGTTCCCATCAGCCCCCGCGGGCTTAACAGAGTCGCGAAAGGGAAACTCTTCCCTTCGCGCTCTGCAAGCCGGCGCGTCAGACTGCAGCTCCAAAGAGACAGCTGCTACGGGGAGAGCAGGCTCTGCCGGGTACAGGGGGGCCCCGCGGCACGCTCGATTCTGCCGCGGCGGCCCCGACAGCGGCAGCAGACAGGTTTTTTGTTTTTTTTTCAATTGCGGACCTTCAGGCGTGCCAGCTGCAAGGCCTTCGCGTGCCACAGCTGGCACGCGTGCCATAGGTTCGCCATCGCTGGTCTAGACCATCCAAATGAATGGATTATGCTCCCCAGGCTTCAGACCAGAGCAACTTTCAGTGATGTCATCGCTGGTATAAACTCTGGTGCAGCACTGAGAAAAAGCCAGTATGACAATACCCAAAAGAAAAGCACAACCAAAAAAACTCAAACTCATTAAAGTGTTAATCAACATTAACTTTGTACAGTTGTGATCAACCCCTTAATGTCCAATATCGCCTAAAAAAAAAAAGTGGCCAGTAAAATGGCTTTGGACTATATATGCATACATATTTGACACATAAAAGAATCAAATAAAACAAGACCAATTAAAAAAGGAAATAGTAGGAAATAGTATAAAAACTGTGTCACTGCCAGGACATGATTATTGGCACCCTTATTAACCTTTGAGCAGAAGAACTGCACTCCCACTGAAGTAAAATTAGACGCACCTGTGATCAACTATCAGTACTCACATGAATTGAATGAAGTTTAAAATGGCCACATTCACTCCCTGTTCCATTTTTACAATGGTGAAGATAAGAGAACAGCCAGGGAACATCAAACTTAGGTACAAGGCCATTTCCAAAGACTTTGAGATTCCTGTGTCTACAGTTTGCAGTGTTATTAAGAAGCTTTCTGCTCATGGAACTGTCAAGAACATCCCAGGACATGGTGGGAAGAGGAAAATTAATCCAAGAAGTCTTCGAAAGATAGTGCGAACTGGAGCAATTTGAAATGGTGGTTTCAATCCACACCATACATCGCGCACTAAACAAAGAAGGACTTCATGGGTGAAGGCCAAGAAGGACCAAAGACAGACATAAAAAGGCACGCTTGATCTTTGCCCAAACCCCCTTGAAAAACCACAATCCTTCTAAGAAAATGTTCTGTGGACAAATCAAACCAAACTTGAGCTCTTTGGCAATGCAGACCAGCGATACATTTACAGGCAAAGAAATGAAGCTTATAAGGAAAAGAAAACACCCTTCCTATAGTTAAATATGGTGGAGGTTCCATAATGTTGTGGGGCTGTTTTGCTACCTCAGGAACTGAAGACCTGGAACATATTAAAGGAATCAGGAAGTCAAAGGACTATCAAGGTATTCTGGAGCGAAATGTGCTACCTAGTGTCAGAAAGCTAGGTCTGGGTCGAAGGTCATGGGTCCTCCAGCAGGACAATGACCCAAAAGATATATCCAAAAGTACAAAAGAATGGTTAAAAAGGAACAAATGGACTGTTTTAAATTGGCCAGTAATGAGTCCTGATCTCAATCTAATCGAGAACCTATGGAAAGAGCTGAAATATGCCATTAGTAAAAGGAATTGTAGAAACATTCATGAGCTGGAACAAACCTCATTTGAAGAGTGAGAAAAACTACTAGCAGAGAGATGTACGAAACCTATAGAAGGCTACAAGAAACATTTGGAGGCTGTCATCAGTGCCAAGGTATGTGCAACCAAATAATAGTAAAAAGTGCCATTATTTATGTCCAGGTCATATTTTGCTTTTTTCTCAGAAATTACTACGTCTAGGTTGCATAGACATCTTTTTTGGTTGTATGCCTTTGAACATATGTAGTAACACAGTAACATAGTATATGATGGCAGATAAAGACCATCATGGTCCATCTAGTCTGCCTAGCAAGGTAGCAAGAATAGGTGCACATACATTTATTTATATACCGCTTTTCACCAGGTCAAAACGGTTTACATAAAACAGTAGAATACCAACTGGTTTACATAGAAAATAATAACTATATACAGTAGAACATTGGATACATTTGAATACAGTTAACTATGTACAATAGGAATCAATGCTTGCATTTTCTCTAGTAAGTCCTCTTTGGTAAATCCGGGGAGTTAATCCTTTGGGCTGTAATGTTCTGTGAAAAGGTGCCTTTTTAGGTCTTTTCAGAATGTGTTGAGGTCAGTGGAGTTTCATGTTGAGGTCAGAAGGGTGTTCCAAAGGGAGGGAGCATAAAAACCACTTTAAAAACCAGAGCAAGGCAAGCAACATGTAAGCGGGCATTCTCAGTTTACGCTCCAGTGATCTGGAACATCCTTCTGTCAACATAAGAGAAATCAAAGACCTGATGAACTTCAGAAAGACCCTGAAAACCTCTCTCTTCCATGAGCATTATGAACAACCAATTAATAATCCTTACACTAGTAACTGATTTACCCAGAGAGTAGAGTCTCATTCCTCCTGAGTTTTACAATCACCCTGCCAATCAATTCACTTACTACCACTTGAGAATTCCCTTACAATACCCTACACTTAACACACACAAACATATTTCCCACAATTGTCCCTGTGTACCCTACACCTCTGCATTGTTTCTCACTTTTGTAAATATTGTACAGCATTGATTGTTACTCCCCGTTATAAATCTTGTACAGCATCTTTCCCCTGAACTCCAAGTTTGATTACCTGTTCAATGTAATTTCTAAAAGTTGCAATGTTCTATGTAAACCGTTTTGAAAGTAAGAAAGGCGGTATATAAAACTTGTTAAATAAATACATAAAGTTGGAAGGCTTGATTGCAGGCTTGTTGATTATGTTTAGTTTTGGCATGAGGGATGGTAAGTGTGTTAATTGTAGACGATCTTCTATTCCTGTTGGGCTGTTGAGTTTGTAGCAAGGTGTGGAGGTGTGTAGCAGAACAGGAGTGGATGGTTTTGTGTGTTAGCGGGAGAGTCTTGTATTTTATTTGACTTGCAATTGGCAGCCAGTGGTGTTATTTGAGAATGGATGTGATGTGTTTGTACTTTGAGACTCCTTGAAGGATGCAAGCTGTTGTATGTAGAGCAGTGGTTAATGGAGGCAGGGTGGTTTGTGGGAGGCCCTGGTAGATGGAATTACAGTAGTCTAGGTGTGGGAGGATTATGGCTTGGAGTGCTGTGAGGAGGTTTGCAGGATCCAAAAGTAGTCTGAGGCGTTGCAAGGTTTTAGCCTTGAAATATATTGTTTTGAATGTTTTCTTTATTTGCTCTTTACTGGTGAGGTGTTGATCGATGATGATTCCAATGTATTTCACTTCTGGGTGAGCGTGTATTTGGGTGTCCTTTAGTGTTATGGTGTTGGGCAGGGGGAGAACGTGTTATTCTTTGTTATGAATATATCTTTCTTTTTTTTGTAGTTTATTGTGAGGTTGTTGTTGATTAGCCATTTGGAGACATCAGAGAAGCAGCTTTGGTGGTTAGTGAAGGAAGGTTGTTTTATGTTGAATGGTCCATAAAGCATGATATCATCTATGTAGATATGAAAGTTGAAGTTGTGAGATCTGATGATGAAGCAGAGGGGTTGTATATATAAGTTGAATAGCAGTGTAGATAAGGCGGATCACTGTGGTACTCCTTGTGTTTGTTTGAATGGAGTGGAGGTGTTTGTTCCAATTTTGATCTGCTGATATCTATCGGTAAGTAATAATTTGAACCATTGGAGGACTGTGCCATGGATACCAGTGGATTGGAAACGTTGCAAAAGAATGCTGTGATTGACAGTGTCGAAAGCAGCCAAGATGTCAAGGAAGATCAAGAAGAATCCTTGGGATGTATTCTGTATGCAACAATAGGGTGTCAATGAGGGAGGCCATCAGCGTTTCAACTCCATGGAGGGGGTGGAAACAGTGTTGTTGTGGGTCGAGGAGGGAGTTCCTATCAATATGATCCTGAAGCTGTTATTGTACAGCTTTTTCAATGATTTTTGCAGTGAAAGGGAGACTGGTGATTCTTCTGTAGGAGGCTGGATCTGCTTAGTCAAAATTACATTTCTTGAGAGTGGGACGTATAAATGACAGTTTCAGGGGTTGAGGCATATGACCTTGTTGAAGGGACGATTGTACAGTTCTGGAAAGTACTAGGCTGAGTTCTGTTGCTTTAATCCAACTGACAGGACAAGGATCAAGAGAGGAAGTTGTGGTGTTGAGGATAGAGATGATGAATTCAATGTTTTCTTTGCTGATGGTGTCAAAAGTTGACCATGGGGAGTGATAGGAGGTTATAGTGCTGGGGTGGGGGCTGAGATTGGGTTAGGTTGGGGGTGGAGTTGTTTGTATTGGGTTGCAAATTATTGAGGGGTAAGGGAGGTTAGTGGTGGTAGGTGTACCCCAAAGTTCAGTATTGGCCCCAATTCTTTTCAACATCTTTCTGGCTCCTCTCACACTGCTCATCCAACAACACAGCTTGCTGTGTACTATTACGTCAATGATATCATTCTCTGGTATCACACTAATCCCGCTACACCTGACCTAACACCCTTAAACTCCTGTCTTTCTCAGATAGCTAACTGGTTGTTCTCTAATATTCTGCACCTTACCCCAGCTAAAACAGCAGCTATCTGGTTAACCTTCGGCTGTTCCTGTCCCACACTAGCCCCCTCTCTTCTGAACTCCCCCATCCCACTGGTTCATTCTCTCCACTATCTAGGCACTACTCTTGATTCTGCACTGTCTTTTCAGAAATATCTATCCCTGCTTATTTGCTGCTCATTTTACTACCTCAGACAAATTTGCGCCATTCGCCCTTTCTTGTCCACCTCGTCTTTGACCACTCTTCTCCTCTCCCTCATCATGTCTCACATTTACTGCAGCATTGCACTGGCTGGTCTCCCCCAGTATCAGCTCCACTGCCTCCAGCTCCCCAGAATACTGCCACCCAGATGATCTCCCATGTATCACGCACTGACCAAGTTACCCCACTACTTTCTTTTTCATAAATCTTGTTTATTAACCAAACGTAACAATAACTTTGGTGCAGAGTGGGTACACTTACACTCCGCCCCGGATTACATTTAGATTCTAACATTTTTACATTTTATATTTTACAGTTTTTCCAATTTGCTTCCTACTCCCCTCCCCTTATCCCATCCATAGTATGGTAGATCTCTTACTTAAGCGCTTGAGTACTTTGGCATGTTCACTGCCCCTGAGCAATTATTTCTGTCTTCACTAGTCCGTGGGTTGGCAGCCCCCACTTCTCTTTTGACATCGTCTCCACTTTCTCCACCTAACTTAGAGAGTCAGAAGTTCATTGCTTGCCCGAGTTGTCAATGTACTGATGTAACACTCCCAGATAGCCAGGAATACCCTTTGTTTCTTAGCTTCCCCACGAGCTGACAGTGACTCCAAAAGCATCAGCTGATGGAAGCAATTCCTCCACTCCCAAAATGTTCTTCAGTGGCAGAGCAAAGGTTGCTTCGCCACTACATACGCCTTGCAAATCAGCAGGCGGACCTATCGCCCCTTAGGGAAGGAAGAAATCAGACAATCAAAAACCACCAGGATCTCTGTGCATTCTACAACTTACCCTACCAGTGTTCCTAGGTACTGTTGAATCTGGTACCAAAAATGCCGGATCTTCCAACATCCCCACCACAAATGACCCAAATCCGCTCGGGGACTGTACACCAGGGGTACCCCCCCATCCTCCATCATTCGTCTCCTCCATGCTCGCCAGGGGGAAAAATGAGCGCGGCACACCACCTGCAGCTGCATCTCTCGCATTCTAGCACCACACACCAAATCTGGGATGTTTTTTATTGTCTCATCCACCGTACCTGGGTCTATGGTGATTCCCAGCTCCTCTTCCCATTTCTTCTCCATCCAAATAATTCAGAGGTGGCTTCCAGCTCTCCAACTGACGTGCGTAAACAGATATCGATGGGCACTTCTCCTCTCCCAATTGAAATAACTGCAGTAGTCTCTCCAAGGCCCCTGATACAAGAGAATCTCTAACCCCCATTACTTATCCGCCTCCACTGGCTTCCCCTCAAGTTACGCATTCCGTATAAAATACTCACTCTGGTATACAAGGACACTGGTACCCCTCTATATCTATCAGTTGCTGTTTGAGGAGGAGTATCAGGCTCGGGGTGCCTCTATGGAGACTGAAAGAGCTCATAGGGCATTGGGAAAGCCCCCCGGAGAATAAGCCCAGAGACATTATAGTACGCTTTCTGCATTTTCCAGATGCGGATCTGTTGCTGCGGAGAGGCCAAGAGAAAAAAACAGTACCATACAGGGAGTCTGCGGTGCCCCTCTACTAGGACCTTTCTACATTTACTTTGGTGAGGCGCAAGGAGATGAAGCCTGTTATTGAGGAGCTCACCAAAAAAAAAAAGATAAGATACTCATGGTCTTTCCCCTTCTGCATAAACTTTATGGTGGATGGTAAGCGCATTTCAGCTAAAGACTTGTCTGAGGCCTGAAGAGCTCTCCAGACGGCCGGGTTGGTGAAGGATAATGCTGCCCCTAGTCGCAGTCACGATGTCCAGTTCCCTCTAAGTGGAAGAAGATGGGGTGGGGGTGGTTCCACCTCGTGATTGTTACTGACTATATCGTGGGGGAGATGGACACACTGTTGTTTGAGCGTGTAGGTGGGCTAGATAGTGGGGCCCTCTTTTCACTTTGGGGGTCCCCAGAAAGGGGGATGACCCATGGAGTGGATGAAGGAAGTCTGAGGTGGGGGACTACAGCACAAAGAGGCAAGGAAGACGGGTATGCTATTACTGCCTATGTTGCTGAAAGTTGTTCTGAAAGGTTTATGAATGTGAGGGGATTCTGATACCTATGTTTGAGGCAATGTGATTTATTTATTTATTTAACTTCTCTTATATACCGCGCTATTACATATCAGTGCGGTTTACAATGAACAACATATTACTATGCGGATGGACCGCATAGAATTACATTAAACAAGGGTCAAAACTTAGATTCAACAGGGAATAATATATCTACAGCGTTATTTACAGCAATATATACATTGTAACTTGTGTATTGGTTTGGGCCCAATGTTATTCAGCATGGGCCAGCTTAAGCCAGCCATTCTTTTCTGTTCTATGCTGGGCTGGGTAGTTTGTGTGGTTCAATGGTTATTTGGTGTTCATTGTTAGAAACAGGGTAGTGTCTCATGAAAAGGTAATGCTTGAGGGCCTTTCGGAATTGGGATTGGCTGGGAATGGAAGTAGGGGAGCGAGGGGCCCGGATCTGGGCAACCATAGGGGGAGGTGGAGTATGATGTAGTTTCCTCAGGTTTGCATGAATGGTGGACAGCGAAGAGAGGAGGGATGGGGGTGAAGTGGAAGGAGCGGGAGGGAGGTGTGGGGTGGGGTGGGGTGGATGTTTATGGTTGGTGCCTGAATCTGGATGATTGGTTGCTGGATGTGACTTGCTGCAGGAGGGTAGCTTGAATCCCCCATGAAAGCGGTCTCTTTTGTTACTCGCCAGTACATCAGGCTCATACTCGGATTGATTACTTGTTGCTTGATCAGCATCTGATGGGCCAGGTGTTGGAGGCAGAGTTGGGTGCTATAAATTGGTCAGCACATGACCCGTGTTGGGTGGAATTGGCGGATGCAGGTGGGGATTTGGGGGCTCGGAGCTGGGCCTTACAAGGAGACTTTTTTTGGCGGGCAGATGCTGTCAGGGCACACAATTTGTCCATTCAGGAATACTTTGAGTTGAATGCTGCGGTGAAGTGGCCATTCTGCTTGTGTGGGACACTTTTAAGGCCACAGCACGGGGACTACTGATAGCAGAGGCAGCGGGATATCAGTGGCAGTGTGATCGCAAGCTGTGCTCTTTGCGAGACACAGTTCATCATCTACAGATTTAACATGCACAAACAGGATCAAAACATGTATGGACACAGTAGAAGGCAGTTAGGATGCATTTGGATGAGCATGCGCAGCGGGGCCTGGAGTTTACGCAGTGCCATTTGCAGTAAACGTTTTATGAGAAAGGGAATAAAGTTGATAAGCTGCTGGCGCTGCACTTGCGTAAACAATGGGCAGACTGAATGGTCCCAGAAATTCGGAACCGCCAGAGACAGACTTGGTGGGCTCTGGGAAGATACATATCATCTTTGCGGAGTTTTTGGAATAATTGTATATTGGGGAGTCCGTGCCTCGGGAGCAGATAATGGAGTATCTCTGGGGAATGGGCTTACAGTCCCTAACACTCTGAAAGGGAGCGCCTAGAGGCAGAAATATCAGCTCAGGAGGTGCAGTTGGCCATTTAGGCCCTGCCAACTGGGAAGACTACCAGAGCTGATGAAATTCGGCTCACTCCGGCCCTGGCTGAAGTCTGCAATGCAGTTCTACAGAGGATGGAGCTGCCCCCCTCGCTGTGATATTGATGATATCTAAACCAGGTAAGCCTTGAACTGAGGTGGCATCTTATCGTTCCATATCTCTACTTAATATTGATGTAAAAATATTGGCAGGAATATTGGTTATGTAGCTGAATCTGATACCCCCTTGGCTTGTTCATGGCAATCAGATGGGGTTTGTGGCAGGGAGGCAAGAGACAGATAACATACGGCAGATGCTGCAGGTGGTCTATATGGCCTGACGTGAAAAGCAGCCTTAGGAGTGGACACGGAGAAGGCCTTTAATAGGGTGAATTAGGAGTTCTTGAAGGGGGTGTTGAAGATGGGATTTGGGCCTTATTTCCAGGGCTGCGTGCAAAGACTATATCGTGGGCCCAAGGCCTGTGCCCACATTACTGGTGGGCGTTCTAGTTCTTTTCGCCTGGGATGGGGAACCTGGCAGGGTTGCTCACTGTCTCCCCTGCTTTTTGCACTCGCTATGGAGTACCTTTAGCTAAACAGTTTCAAGCCTCGCAGGATCTCAGTGGGGTCCAAATAGGAGATGGCGAGTACAAGACAGCGCTATTTGCTGTCAACATCTTGCTGTCTCCAAAGAGGCCCCTCGTCTCCCTCCCTGGTGCTATACGGGGACAAGGGAATAAAAAGTACCTGTTAGTATATACCTGTAAACCGCTCTGATGCATAAGTAAAGGGTGGTATATCAAATGCCTAAACCATAAAACCATATACGCATATTTGTGGCCTATTCACAGGTATCCGGTTTCAAGATTAATTACTCCAAGTCTGAAATTTTGAATATCTCCCTTGACTCATAGACAAATGCCCGCTTGCAGGAGGGGTTCCCATTTAAATGGTGGATACATCTTTGCAATACTTGGGAGTGCACCTGACGGTGGATCCCGGGGCATTGTATAAGGCAAATTATGTACCACTGCTTTGACAGGTGCAGCAGGACTTGGAAAGGTGGAACGGCCGGTTGCTGTCCCGGTTTGGTAGGACAGCAGTGCTAAAAATAGTAATCCTACACCAAGTTCTCTCTTTTCCAGGTGCTGACTGCTGAGCTACCCCCTTGAGACCTGGCAGAGGCTGCTGCTGAAGTTTATTTGGCAGTACTGGCACTCTAGAATAACTCAGCGTGTATTGTATGCCCACCGTCAGAAGGAGGGGGGGGTGGATGTCCCCAATTTATGTTGGTATTATGCGGCAGTTCAGGGTCAGGCAGGGGAGAAATGGAAGAACCCAGCCTGTACCAAATGCTGAGTCCAATTTGAGAGGACACTGGTAGGGTGCCCGGAGCTAGGGGAATAGCTATGACTGCGAGCAGGTCTGGGTCAGGGCCATGTCAATGAAAATCCATATGTGGAGCACAACATACAATGCCGGGATAAATATTTTTGTAGGAAAGGGGGTCCTCCTTGTCTCCTCTGTCTCACAAAGTGAACAATAAGCCCTTTGGAGAGGGCAGCACTTCTGTTATTTTTCACCATTAAGGGCAGGAGGGCCTGAGCTGGGTAGGCCAACTCTTTGAAGATGGTCACTTGCTCTCTTTTAACGAACTGCAGGAGGGGTTTTTGCCTTGCCCCGCCGTCATGCTTTTTACCATGAAAAACTGGTGCAATGGGTGGGGAAGAAGGAAATTAAAAGTCAGGTGGCAAGATCACTTTCGGACTTGAAATTCCTCTGTGCGGATCAGACTTCCACTAGGGGGCTGACAGCAGCTCTCTATGCATGTCAGCAGAAGCAGGCCTTAAAAAGGGTGTTGACTAATGCCCCATAGTATCTTTTTTTTTTCTTAGATAGCTTGTGCCTCTCAAAGTTCAGGCCATATGCGAGAAGGGCGGGGTCCTCCATGACCAGGGGACCACATAAATAGGCTGAAAAGATCCACATACAATAGCCTGTGCAGTCATTCTAGTGCCACTAAAATGAGATTGAATCCTGCAAAGAAGCCTGCTCACCAAGGGCTACAGGGGAAAGACATATAGGTGCCCCTCCTGGCACCCATGCTTGCTAAAGGGCAGTCAGGCCTGCTGCCTGTGGATCTTTCCTGCAGCTGAAAAAGCTTTTCACATTGGCATTCTCCCAGCTCGCCATCAGAATGAACACCAATAGGCCTCATTTTCCCGTGATGAGACCAAACACACCATGGTTTAATTCCCACTCATGAGTATTCACGGTGTTCCGGATCAAGAAGTCAGCTTCTATATTCTCAACTTCTACAATGTGTGCCGCCAACAGAGGGAGTTAAGCTGCACTTGGGGTAGTTAATCACCTGAGATGCGAATGCCATGAACTTCTCCCAAGAGTAGGACCAAACCCACCAGTCATCCGGGGTATGGATCCCCTGCTTACATAAGGAGGCCACCATGACTACCATGACTTTCAAGAGGTGTGAGAGGCCGTGGAAAGACCAAAGGACAGGGCTCGGAACTGGAAATGTAAACCCAAGACACAGAAGCAGAGAAATCGATGTTGATCCTGGACAGGAATATAGAACTAGGCCTCAGAAAGGTACAAGTTTAGAAACTCCCTTTGCCTGACCAACGCAAGATCAACTTGAGGATGACCATGTGGAAATGGGGCACTCTGAGTTTGGTACTGACTGCCTTCAAATCCAGAAAGGGACAGAAGAACCTGCCTTACATAAGAACATAAGATATGCCATACTGTGTCAGACCAAGGTCCATCAAGCCCAGTATCCTGTTTCCAACAGTGGCCAATCTAGGTCATACGTTGTATTGGGTCAAGCACGGATATCCTGCAACCCTTTTTAATAATGGTTTATAGAACTTTCCTCCAGGAACTTGTCCAAACCTTTTTTAAACCCAGTTACACTAACAGCCTTTACTACATCCTCCGGTAACAAATTCCAGAGTTTGATTACACGTTGAGAGAAAAAATATTTTCTCTTATTAGTCTTAAATAGTTTACCCTGTAGCTTCATTGCATGTCCCCTAGTCTTTCTATATTCTAATAATGTAAACAATCGATCTACATTTACCCGTTCCACGACGTTCATTAATTTATAGACTTCTATCATATCTCCCCTCAGCCGTATCTTTTCCAGAGCCCTAACCTTTTTAGCCTTTCTTCATAAGGGTATCCTTCCATCCCCTTTACCATTTTGGTGGCTCTTCTCTAAACCTTTTCTAATAACACTATATCCTTTTTAAGATAAGGTGACCAGAATTGAAAACAATATTCAAGGTGCGGTTGCACCGTGGAAGGATACAGAGGCATTATAATATCCATTGTTTTATTTTCCATTCCTTTCAATGACACCTAAATCTTTTTCCTGGGTAGTGGTTCCCAATGTGGAACCGTGCATCGAGTAACCATAGTTTGGGTTGTTCTTCCCTAGATGCATAACTTTGCACTTGTCCACATTAAATTTCATCTGCCATTTTGATGCCCAGTCTTCCAATTTATCAAGATCCTCTTGCAATTTTCCACAATCCTCATGGGTTTTAACAACTTTAAATAGTTTTCTGTCATCTGCAAATCTGATAATCTCACTCGTTATTCCCTTCCCGGATCACCCCTGGAACCCTTTTTAAAAACTGGCGTTACGTTCGCCATTCTCCAATCTTCAGGTATTACAGATGATTTTAATGATAGTTCACAGATTACCAATAGCAGGTCTGCAATCTCATATTTCAGTTCTTTCAACACCCTTGGATGTATATCATCCGGCCCAGGTGATTTGCTACTCTTCATTTTATCTAATAGTTGTAATACATCTTCCCGATGTATCGATATTTCTTCAATTCTTCTGTACCTTTAAATACCACTTCAGTCATGGGTAACATCCCTACATCTTCCTCAGTAAAGACCGAAGCAAATAACACAGGTACACTACCAAAAAACTGCCTCCAGTTTTGCAACTGATTCCTATAGATTTTGGGGTGCTGAATCCAGAAAAAATAGCCAAAATGTTCCATCACGTCAGGTTTTCTTGCAAAATTAGATTTCTTACCCATATAAGGAATGTTCACATAATTTCTTTTTAGCCGACTGCAGTTTATTTTCTTGGCCCAAAATAGAGGTTGTAATGGTTAACTAACTAGAAACACTCCCTCATGATATTTTAGAGTGTTTTGTATTCATTTTATACATTAACAGGACAATTGGGAGGCGGGGGGCTAAATCCAGTACTCACGCTGGAGCATGTTCTTTCCTGTTCGCCTCGCCTCGTTCGCTCGCTCAAACACGGTGGTTGCGACATGAACGTTCCTGTCAAATTTCAGTTTCTTGCAAGTTCATTATTACCTTTTGTTTGCTCAGTCGTAATCCAGCTTTATTCCGAAGTGGTTCACTACAGTTGTAGTTTGCAGTGCTGTGTATTTGTGATGGCTCACAGAGCCAGAGGTTGCGTCAACTCTCCGGACAGTTTTTGTTTTATTTGTGGGGAATATACCGTGAAAAAGCGGCAGAGGAACATTTCTGCATTTATTAAAAAAGTATATTTCGCCTATTTCGGTTTGAAGTTAGGCGATCAAGACAAACCGTGGGCTCCTCACAAAGTGTGCAAGACATGTGAGGAAGATCTATGCTTATGGATGAAAGGTAAAAAACAAGCATTTCGTTTCAGAATACCTATGATGTGGCGTGAACAAAGAGACCACAGCAGTGACTGCTATTTTTGCTCTTGCATTGTGAAGGGATACAACTTAAAAAATAAGAACGTAATAAGTTACCCCAACCTTCCCCTCAGCAATTAGGCCTATGCCTCATAGCAACGAAGTACCTGTGCCTGAACCACCAAAATCTTTGGATCATATTTGTGTGGACGGTTCTGATCATGATGAGACTCATCAGATGGCTTTTCCCGATGAGTCCAGTACTTCCGAGTTTGAAACTGAACCAGATCCGAAACCTGAACTTTTCTCTCAAGCTGAATTGAATGATTTAGTCCGGGATTTAGGACTCCCAAAAGATGCTGCCCAACTGCTAGGTTCTCGGCTTAAACAGAAAAATCTATTGTCACCAGGAACAACTTTTTATTGGTACCGCAACCGCGAGACACAATTTTTGAAGTATTTCAGCAAAGAGGAAGATTTGGTATTTTTCAACGATAGATACGGAGTGATGGAAAAGTTTAAACTCAAGTATGATCCTGCTGAATGGCGGCTGTTCATTGATTCGTCAAAAGACAGCATAAAAGGTGTTCTTCTTCATAATGGCAACACATTCGCTTCAGTTCCTATTGCTCACTCTGTTATTCTCCAAGAAAAATACGAGAATTTGGCCCTGATTCTTCAGAAGATTCGTTATGATGAGCATAAGTGGATGATTTGTGGAGACTTTAAAATTCTATCCATGCTATTAGGGCAGCAATCCGCTTTCACCAAATATCCCTGCTTCCTTTGCTTGTGGGATAGCCGGGCCCGCGACCTACACTGGGGGAAAAAAGACTGGCCAATTCGGGAGTATTTGAGACCCGGTGAGAAAAATGTTCTTCATGAGAGCTTGGTACCTCGTGATAAAATTCTATTACCACCTCTCCACATTAAGTTGGGTCTCATTAAGCAATTCATCAAGTCCCTTCCAAAAGATGGTGAGTGCTTTCAGTACCTTTGCTCAAAGTTCCCCCGACTTTCTGAAGCAAAGCTAAAGGAAGGAGTGTTTGTTGGCCCTGATATAAGGAAACTCATTTCAGATGGAGCATTCACTGAAACGATGTCTGAGAAGGAAAAAGAAGCCTGGGATTCCTTCAAGGATGTTGTTCTCAAATTCTTGGGGAACAGGCGGGATGAGAACTATAAGGATATTGTTGCCAGGATGCTCAATGCCTTCAAAGAACAAGGCTGTAACATGAGCCTGAAAGTCCATTTCTTGCACTCCCATGTGAATTACTTTCCCGAAAACTTGGGGGCGTACAGTTAAGAACAAGGTGAAAGGTTTCACCAGGACATCAAGGATGCAGAGAGAAGGTACCAAGGAAGATGGAACACCACTATGATGGCTGATTTCTGCTGGTTGCTGCTGCGGGAAACCCCAGATGAAAAATACGCCAAGCAGCGCACCAAGAGAAGCATTCGGGGGAAGAAGAAACGGGCCCACCAGGAGATTGATTGACCCAAGAATGACTTTAAAATCTAAACTGTGTTGACAAATATCGTGTTTTTACTAAACTTTGAAATAAAAATTTGCTAGTTATTACCACAGTGTCGGATCTCATTTATTAGAATTTTATTTTCACACCATCGGGTGTTTGTCTTCATGTATTGCAATGGTGCGGTTTGCGTTTTCTATTCTTACATACATACCTGTACAACATTTTTTGCACATTTCTTTGCTTTGCTTTGTGTCTAACCTCGCTCTTATATGCTCAATGTTTGTGCACATGTATGTGGCTGTTTTAAGTGCAGACAATTTTGCTACCATCACAGTGTGTTTTGTTGACATTACTCTATTCTTATGTGCTGCCTTGTTACAATTTTCTTTATTCTTATTTGAATAACTACTAAACAATTAGTATAAAGAATTCATCCAAGAAACTTTTATCTCGATCGCACTCAATCTGAAACGTTCACCTCAAACTGCTAACCCAATGTAGCAAAAAATCTGTACGTGATGGAGCAAATTGGTTACCAGATTTGGATTCAGCGCACCAAAAAACGTAAAAATCAATCGAAACATTAGAGGCAGTTTAAAAAAAAATTATTTTAGTGTACCTGTGTAATTCATTCAATCAATCCGCCATCGCCTTGCCCCCTCTTAGTGCCCCTTTAACCCTCTATCATCTAATGGACCAACTGACTCTCTAATAGGTTTTTTGCTACAAATGTACTTGAAAAAGTCTTTATTACTCGTTTTTGCTTCCACAGCAAGTTTCTTCTCAAATTCTCCCTTTGCCTGCCTTATCAATGCCTTGCATTTAACTTGCCAGTGTTTGTGCTTTTTCCAGTTTTTGTCATTTGGCTCTTTTTTCCATTTCCTGAAAGATGTTTTTGGCAACAACAGCCTCTCTAACTTCACCTTTAAACCATGCTGGCAGTTTTTTGGACTTCCTTCCACTTTTCTTAAAGCGTGGAATACAGCTGGTCTGGGCTTCCAAGATAGTATTTTTCAACAACACCCAAGCTTGATGTAAGTCTTTAACCTTTACAACTGCTCCTTTTAGTTTTTTTTAACTATTTTCCTCATTTTATCATAGTCTCCCTTTTGAAAGTTAAAAGGTAGTAGTGTGGATTTCCTTACCTTCCCTCCTCCACTAATTAAATCAAATGTGATCATGCTATGATCACTATTGCCAAGTGACCCCAACACCCTCATGTCTTGCACCAGATCTGGTGTTCCACTAAGGACTAGGTCCAATATGGCTTCCCCTCTGGTCGGTTCATGAACCAGCTGCTCCAAGAAGCAGTCATTTATTTCAACTAGGAACTTTATCTCCCTAGCATGCCCTGCTGTGACACTGACCCAGTCGATACCAGGGTAACTGAAATCACCCATTATTATTACTCTGCTGTTACCTTTGTTAGCTTCCTTGATTTCTTTGAGCATTTCATCATCCATTTGTTCATTCTGGCCAGGCGGTCGATAGTACACCCCCACTGCCATCACCTTCCCCTTCATACATGGAATTTCAATCCATAGAGATTCTACAGCAAATTTTGTTTCCTGCAAAACTTTAATCCTTTCTGTCTCAATGCCCTCTCTAACATACAGCACAACCCCTCCACCAATTTGATCAGTTCTATCATCACGATATAGTTTATACCCAGGTATCACAGTGTCCCACCGGTTATCCTCCTTCCACCATGTCTCTGAAATTCCAATCATATCTAACCTCTCATTTAGTGCTATATATTCTAACTCTCCCATCTTATTGTTTAGACTTCTAACATTTGCATACAAGCATTTTAGTGACTGTATTTTATTAATATTAATCTGGCTATTGGTAGGCATGGGTAATTTGGAATCTTTAAGCTCTGTCTGCTCCATACTCAAGCGCATTTGGGCTACTTTACTCTTCTTTGGAACCCCTCTGCCTTTGGTAGTATACTTCAAGGATACATTCTTCCGAACCATGCACTCTTGTGCGATTGTCAGTTTTCCTCTATTCTCTAGTTTAAAAGCTTCTCTATCTCCTTTTTAAAAGGTAATGCTAGCAGCCTGGTTCCATTCCGGTTAAGGTGAAGCACATCCCTTTGGAAGAGCCCATCCTTTCCCCAGAATGTTCCCCAGTTCCTAACAAATCCAAACCCCTCATCCTTGCACCACTGTCTCATCCACGCATTGAGACTCCAGAGCTCTGCCTGCCTTTTGGGTCCTGCGCATGGAACGGGAAGCATTTCGGAGAACGCTATCCTGGAAGTTCTGGATTTCAACTTCCTACCTAAAAGCTTAAATTTAGCCTCCAGAACCTCCCTACCACATTTTCCTATGTCATTGGCACCGACATGTACCAAGACAGCAGACTCCTCCCCAGCACTATCTAAGACCTTATCTAGGTGGTGCGTGAGGTCCGCTACCTTCGCACCAGGCAGGCATGTTACCAGGCGATCCTCACGTCCACCAGCCACCCATCTATCTACATGCCTAATGATCGAATCATCAACTATAACAGCTGTCCTAACCCTTCTCTCATGAGCACATGGCCCTGGAGAAACGTCCTCAGTGCGAGAGGGTTTTACATCACCTGGAGGACAGGTCCTAGTTACAGGATCACGTCCTGCCATACCAGGATGATTCTCTCCTGTCACGTGACCTCTCTCCTCCATGACAACAGGGATGCTGCCAGACTGGAGGTGGGACTTCAGAACTATATCCCTGTTGAAGAGCCCTAACCTTTATAGCCTCTCTTCATAGGAGTAGCCTTCCATCCCCTTTAAAATTTTAGTGGCTCTTCTCTGTACCTTTTCTAATAACGCTATATCCTTTTTAAGATACGGCGACCAGAATTGCACACAATATTCAAGGTGCGGTCGTACCATGGAACAATACAGAGGCATTATAATATCCTTTGTTTTATTTCCCATTCCTTTCCTTATGATACCTAGCATTCTATTTGCTTTCTTAGCCGCCGCTGCACACTGGGCAGAGGGTTTTAACATGTTATCCACGATGACGCCTAAATCTTTTTCCTGGGTGGTGGTTCCCAATGTGGAACCTTGCATCGTGTAACCATAGTGTGGGTTGTTCTTTTCTAGGTGCATAACTTTGCACTTGTCCACATTAAATTTCATCTGCCATTTGGATGCCCAGTCTACCAATTTATCCAGATCCTCCTGCAGTTTTCCATAATCCCCTTGGGTTTTAACAACTTTAAACAGTTTTGTGTCATCTGCAAATTTGATAACCTCACTAGTTATTCCCTTTTCCAGGTCATTTATGACTATCTCAAAAAGCAGCGGACCCAGTACAGATCCCTGGGGTACTCCACTATTCACCTTTTTCCATTGGGAAAACTGGCCATTTAGCCCTACCCTTTGCTTTCTATCTTTTAACCAGTTCCCGTAGTACACTGCCTCCGATCCCATGACTTTTTAGTTTTGCCAAAAGTCTCTGATAATGGACCTTGTCAAAGACTTTCTGAAAGTCCAGATACACTATATCAACCGACTCACCTTTGTCTACCTGTAAATTCACACCTTCAAAAAAACATAACAGATTAGTAAGACAAGATCTTCCTTGTCTAAAGCCATGTTGGCTGTCTCCCATTAGGCCATGACTATCTACATCCTGAGTAATTTTGTTTTTTATGATGGTTTCTACCATTTTTCCCGGTACTGACGTCAGGCTCACCGGTCTGTAGTTTCCTGGATCACCCCTGGAACCCTTTTTAAAATTGGCATTACACTGGCGATCCTCCAATCTTCAGGTATTACAGATGATTTTAATGAAAGTTCACAGATTACTAATAGCAGTTCTGCAATCTCATATTTCAGTTCTTTCAACACCTTTGGATGTATACCATCTGGTCCAGGTGATTTGCTACTATTCAGTTTATGAAATAGTTGTAAAGAGTAGTTACTCACCTGTAATAGGTGTTCTCCAGGAGCAGCAGGAATCAGTCCTCACTTATGGGTTAAATTGGCGCCGATGGAGTCCCCGGTGCAGAGCATTTCCCCAGTTTTCTATGAAAGCCTTTGGGAATACTACACGCATGCGCGGTCCCCTTCCCGCCTAAAGGTGCCATCTTGCTCAATCAAATGACAGTTTATTTTTTCATTTTTGTGTGCTGTTTTTTAGCTATGTACAACTGCAACTCCCAGGGGAGGAGGGAGGGTTCTGAGGACTGATTCCTGCTGCTCCTGGAGAACACCTGTTACAGGTGAGTAACTACTCTTTCTCCAGGACCAAGCAGGAAGTCAGTCCTCACTTATGAGACTCCCCAGCTTCAGGCTACCAGGGACCCAGAGCTGAAAAAATGAGCTCCCTCTAGCCGCAGCATCAGAGAAAGAATTTCACTGAAAACATACACCCACCGGTAGCCCAACCAGAGGGCTGGAGCGTAGGAGTTGCCTAAACCTCAAAGAGATTCCGGAGCACTGCCTGACCGAAAGCACTGCCCCTGCGGGACTCCCTCTCCAGGCAGTAATGGGCCGCAAAAGTCTGGCTTGAGGACCAAGTTGCAGCCCTGCAGATGTCTGCCAACGGTACAGAGCGGAGATGAGCTACTGAGGCAGCCACTGCCCTGACATGGTGGGCCGTGACCCAACCCTGCAAAGGAAGGTCAGCTGCCCTGTAAGCCCAGGTGATACAGTCAGCCACCCAGATGGACAAGGTACGCTTGTACACAGGTACCCCCAAGTTATTGGGGTCAAAAGATACGAAGAGCTGACTAGCCCTCCTATGCCCCTGCGTACGCTCAAGGTAGAAGGATAAGGCCCTCCTACAGTCCAGGGTATGCAGGACTGTCTCAGCCCGGCTGGCATGGGGCCTAGGGAAGAATGTTGGAAGAACCACCTCTTGGTTGAGATGGAAAGAGGAGACAACCTTGGGGAGGAACTTAGGATGAGTCCTAAGGACTATCCTGTTCCTATAGAAGCGAGTGTATGGCCTGTCACAGACCAGAGCTTGACGTTCACTCACTAGCCTGGCCAAGGTCAAGGCCACTAGAAATAGAGTCTTCCAGGAAAGGAAGTGTAGAGGGCATGTGGCCATGGGTTCAAAAGGTGGGCGAGTAAGCTGCTGCAAGACCACATTCAACTCCCACTCATGGGCCGGTGGACGGAGAGGAGGCTTGAGCAATAGTAAGCCTCTGAGAAACCTGGACACCAAAGGGTGAACCGACAAAGAGTGTCCCTCCATCACTGAGTGGTGAGCTGCCAGGGCAGAGAGGTGGACCCGAACAGAATTGGACTTAAGGCCCTGATTGGACAAGTGCAGAAGGTACTGGAGTACTACTGGCACAGTGCAGCCAAAAGGATCTTCCTTGCGTTGCTGACACCACAAGGAGAACCTCCGCCACTTCAGGGCATATGTTTTCCTGGTGGATTGCTTTCTAGAGGCCAAGACCACCTCTTCCCTTAGGTGGGCCCCAGGGAGCCAAGACTACCCTTGCAGCCTCCATGCCATCAGATGGAGAGATTTGAGATTGGGATGCAGAAGGGAACCCTGATCCTGAGAGAGAAGGTCGGGTTGGAATCCCAGAGGCATGGGTGTCTCCACTGCCAGTTGAAGTAGCAGGGGGAACCAGGGCTGCGTCGACCACCTGGGAGCAACCAGAAGTACTGAGGCCTTGTCCCTGAGAATCTTGAACAAGGTTCGGGCCACCAGAGGCGTGGGAGGAAACACATATAGCAGGCCCTGGGACCACGAAATCAGGAAGGCATCCGCCGCCACCCTTAGGGGATGCGGTTGCCTGGAACAAAACCTGGGCAGTTGGTGATTCAGGGGACTGGCAAAGAGATCCATGGATGGAAGTCCCCATTTTAGGAAAATCTGTTGAACCACCAAAGGGTGCAGCTTCCACTCGTGGGGCTGCAGAATTCTGCTTAAGGAGGGAAGAGTGGCCTAGTGGTTGGGGCAAGGTACTACAGGCCGGAAGGTCGGTGGTTCAAATCCCACTAGAGGACAGCAACCTTGGGCCAGAAAGACTGGGGTTTCTAGTCCCACAGATGCTCTTTGTGGTCTTGGGCAAGCCACTTAACCCTCCATTGCCCATGTTCCCTGTAAGTATTAGTGTATGTGTCTCATATCCCCTCGTGTTAAATGTATCCCCCAACCGCTTTGACCCAGTGAAAAGCGGAATATAAATGCAGCTAAATAAAATAAAATAAATAAGCAGTCTGCTAGAAAGTTCTCCTGGCCAGGAAGATAAACAGCCCTCAGCAACATCTGGTGCCTGAGGGCAAAAGAGCAAAGGGCCTGTGCTTCCAGGCATAGAGCCTGGACCCAGTGCCGCCCTGTTTGTTCACATAGAACATAGCTACTTGGTTATCCGTCTGACTAGAACAGACTGGTGGGCCAAGGAGTGAGAAAAAGCCTTGAGGGCTAAGCGAATAGCCCGCAGTTCCAATAGCTTGATCTGTTGCGTGGCTTCCCATGGGGACCAGAGGCCTTGGGTGCAGCTCCCTTGACAGTGTGCAACCCAGCCCTGCAAGGAGGCATCGGTTGTCAACACCACTGTGGGGGCAACCACCTGAAAAGGCACCCCCTGCAGCAAGTTGGGGGGGTGTAGCCACCACCGAAGAGAATCCAGGAAAGGTTTGGATACCCTTACTTTGTCTGCTAGGCTCCCTGTGGCCTGCTTCTACTGAGTTCTGAGGCACCACTGTGCAGGCCTCATGTGGAGGCGGGCATTGGGGGTCACATGCACAATCAACGCCATGTGTCCCAGGAGTTGCAGACAGAGCCTAGCAGGAACCCATGGCAGACTGAGAAACCGGGATGCCAACTCCATGAGCCTTTGAGCTCAGTTCTCTGGCAAGTAAGCCCTTGCTTGCATAGAGTCCAGCCGTGCTCCTATGAACTCGAGGTTCTGGGAGGGGAACAAAGTGGACTTTGTGAAGTTGATGACAAAGCCTAGGTCTTGAAGGAGTGTGACAGTCCTGAAGGTGGCCTGCCTGGCCTCCTGGTAAGTTTGACCTCGGATGAGCCAGTCGTCCAGATAGGGGAAGACAAAGACCCCTTGAGCCCTCAAGTAGGCCGCCACCACAGCTAGGCACTTTGTAAAGACCTGTGGGGCGGAAGTTAGGCCAAAAGGCAGCACCCTGTACTGATAATGGTTTCCTCCCACCACGAACCTGAGGTACTTTCTGTGGTCTGGATGAATGAGGATGTGAGTGTACGCATCCTTTAGATCTAAGGAGCATAGCCAATCTCCCTGCTGGAGGTAGGGCAGAAGTGTTCCAAGAGTAAGCATCTTGAACTTCTTTCTCCAAGAACTTGTTGAGGTTCCTGAGGTCTAGGATAGGCCTTAGGCCTCCTGTTCTCTTTGGCACCAGAAAATACCTGGAGTAGAACCCGTGCCCTTGTAGGCGAGTAGGTACCGGTTCCACCGCCTTGTCCAGAAGCAGACCCTGAAGTTCTTGGAGAAGGAGGTTGGTGTGCAGGAGAGGCCTCAGAGGTTCTCCTGGAAAGTAGACAGGAGGTAGCTGTTGGAAATGAAGCATATAGTCCTGGTGAATGATGCTTAAGACCCAAGCATCCCCTGTAATGGGTGGCCACCTGTGGGCAAACAGGGCTAAGCGACCTCCTGTGCAGGGATGGGACAGCAGGGGCGGAGAGGCTATGCCTTGGGAGTCAAAAAACCCCTCCCTGCTGGGTAGGAGCAGAAGCCGGAGGCTTGGGGGTCTTCTGCCTACGGGGCCCATGTCCCTGCCCCTTGGCCTGCTGCCCCTGAGGGGGAGCTGGGGAGGCCTGGTACTGAGGGAAAGGTTTGTAGGCAGACACCTTTCTTGGGTAGAAGGACTTTTTACCTGAGCCCTTCTTTTTGTGAGAAGGGGCAGAAGTCTTTCTGGACAGCCTTGTCTTGGTCAGGTGCTCGGTTTCGAGCTCAGCCGCCTTCTCGGCCATGGCTTTGCCAAAAAGGTTCTCACCTCAGCAAGGGACATCGACCAACTTGTCCTGTACCCAAGGCTCGAGGTCCGATGACTGCTACCATGCCTGGTGTTGGGCTGCGATGCTGGCAGCCGCCACACGAGCCGAAGCCTCGAAGCCATCAAAGGCCGCTCGGGACATGAATTTGGAACAGTCCCAGATTCCTGAAGACAAAGACTGGAACCTCTGCAAAGGTTCCCCGGAGAGGCCAGCAGAGAACCCGGCAAGCTCCTTTGCCAGGTCTCGGAGGTACATGCCCATGTACAGCTGGTATGACTGGACACGGCAAGCAAGCATCGAGCCCTGGAAGCACTTTCTGCCGAAAGCATCCAGGTTCCGGGCCTCCCTGCTGGGGGGCACTGCGGAGTGCATCTTCTGGCTCTTCAGACGATGCATGGCCGATTCCACCACCATGGAATGGTGCGTCAGCTGCGCCTTTTGGAAGCCAGGGCTCTTACAGAGTCGATAAATGGAATCGACTCGCTTGCTCAAGACCGGCGCCGAGGCCAGTGCCTCCCACATCCGGAAGAGGAGCCGTTCCAGCATCGGAGGAACCGGCATAGTAAAGGCCTCCTTCGGAGGAGAGTCATACTGGAGGGCCTCGAGCTCCTCGGCTCGAGGCTCTTCCTCGGGGTCCGCGGGAATCGCCAAGGCCTTGGCCATGTCCTGCACGAACTCCGAGAACCGGGTGTCCTCCAGAGGGGACCTAATCCGGGGCTCGGACTGCAGTGAGTCCGACGGGACGCATCGAGTCTGGAAGGTATTGGGGGACTCCTCATCCTCCATCTCCCAGGCTGACTCATCCGAAGAGAAGTTGAGGGGCTCCGACCGCGCAGGTCGAGGTGGCACCCGCCCCGACGCCGAAGGCACCGGCGTCGACACCCTCGGTTCCGAGCGGGAGGTCGAGGGAGACCTTGACCGAGGACGACTTCGAGCCTTCATGGTCTCGAGTATCGGCTCGGTCTCCGGGGTCGACTTCGACGTCGATGTCCCGGTGGTTGGGGCCGATGCACCAGCGAGGCTGGCAATCAGTACCCGCTGCTGCTCCATGAAGGCAGACAATCTGCACTCCAAGGCTGTCAAGCCTGAGTCCAAGCTCAGGAGATTCAGCAGCCACCGACTCGGGCCCCGGTGGAGCCGGGCCCGACGTCGGCTCCCTTGGAGGAGAGTCCACGAGGACTACAGGACTTACGTGTCCGACGGTCTCTGGCTCTACACGAGGTACTTTGGACAGCTTCTCCTGCTCCAAAGGCCTGGGACGGTGGTCGGGGGCTTAGACCTAGCCCTCAAGGAACCAGGGACTTCTTCCGATGCCGCACTCGTGAGCCGTTTCTTCCTCTTGCGTTCCCAGTAGGGGGGACCCCCTGTCCGAGGAACCCCGGCGATGCTCGGGTTCAGACTCCCGAGACGTCGAGGCCTCAGACGAGGTCCAGGCCCGTCCGGAAGCAGAATCCGAAAAAATCTTTTCCTTCTGGTGCTGACGGCTTCAAAGTGCCTTGGTGGACATTTTGCCACACAGGCCACAGATTTTTATTCTATTTTTTATTTATTTAACAGTTTTTATATACCGCACTATTCATCATCAGTTCGGTTTACATTAAACAACATATACCTATCAATATAAAAATGACATAGGTTTACAGATAACAGGGAAAGTAAACTGGGTATGAACAGGGGAGAACTATATACAATTAAACAGGTAACATCATGGCTTGGAATTTGCAGAGATGCAGCACTTTCCACATTTTTTAAAACCTTTGTTCTGGGTTGTTGCTATGTGGAAGGGAGTTACGTGAGTCAGACGGAAGGCAATTCTAAGGTATGTATGGTAGCTTGAAGTGCAAAGTGAATAAATAGTGCTTAATGGCCTTTCTGAATTGAGTGATATCCCTGATTGATCTGATGCTGGGAGGGAGTTTGTTCCAGTACTTAGGAGCATACGACACAAAAGCTCTGTTAGTGGTTAGTTGTGTCCATTTTGTGGAGATACTAGGAGTAACTAGTGTGTTTTCCGCTACTAGTCTACTGGATCTATTGTTTGGTGCATGGGGGAGGAGATTCGAGATCGATGTAGGAAATATTTTATTAATGGCCTTGAATGTGATGAGGAGAGTTTTATATATTATTCTGCAACTTATCGGGAGCCAGTGTAGATCGATTAGTATTGGTGTTATATGATCTCTTTTTGAAGCTCCGGACAAGATGCGGGCTGCCGCGTTCATCGCTAGTTGAAGTGGACTTAGTGTATTCTTGGGGAGGCCATGAAGAACGATATTCGCATAGTCGAAGTGAGGTGTGACTATTGCTTGGAAAATTGTACGGAAATCCTTGGTCTCCAGCATTGGTTTCAGGTGGCGCAGTGTTTTTAATTTGTAGTAGATTGTCCTTACAGTGTTCTTTATGTGCTCCTTAAGATTGAGTTGTTGATCGAGTATCACACCGAGGTACTTTATGGTGGCCTTGATTGGGAGTTCTGCGTCTCTTACTATGAGGGTAGGTGGTGGAGAAAATTGCTTGTTTCTTGTGGCTATGAGTACTTCGGTTTTCTTGAAATTTATTCTCATGTTCTGATTGAGGAGCCAGTCAGTTATTGCATTGATATCACTAGTCAAAAGAATACCCGAACCCCCAACTGCAATCACCAAATCGTTTTTTTGTCGGGCATAAACCGCAAGGTGAGGAGGACTTCCTCAACACCTCACGCAGTACATACCCCTTTTTTATTATATCTTTTTCTTATTCATATAAATGGTTAACTTGTCTTAAAAACCGTAAAAAGGTTTCACACTTATCTGCTCAAGCATGACGTGCACGTTTCGAAGCAACCAGCTTCTGTTTCAAGTGTCCCCAAAGCAAAATAGTGTGTCCATCTCTTCCAAATCCAAAAAACGCCGAAGCTTTTGGCGGGTGACGTCAGGGGGCCAATCAGATAGGCCAATTATAAAACCGCCTATTAAAGGATAACCAATCACAAACAGCAGGGAAACCCCACCACAGGGGAACCCCTACACAGATAGGTTTATACTTCACAATGTTAGCCAATCAATGTCCTTATTCAATCCTGCAGGAGTCATTGAGTTTAATGTGAAAATCCAGCGCTGTTCAAGATTTCTTAGACGGGCCAGTCGATCTCCTCCCCTCGGGTCATACGGTACAGAATCAATCACTGTCCATTTTAAATGTTCAAACTTATGATGGAAATCTAGACAGTGTTGTACCATCGGGGCTGTCAATACAGAATGTCGCAATCGGGACGCATGTTCACCCAATCGTACCCGCACAACGCGACTGGTGCTGCCAACATAATATTGGGTACAAGGGCAGATAAAAATGTATATTACAAAATCAGATGCACATGTAGTAAACCATCGACGATGAAAAACCTTTCCCGTAATCAAATCAGTCCAAGCCGTGCCTGTTATAGCCAAAGTACAATAACTACAATTCCCACAAATGTCATGAGCACCCAGTCTACCAGCAGACGCAAGCGGCTGATCGGTACATGTAGCAGATCTCACCAGCCGATCCCGAAGGTTTCGTCCTCTCGAATAAGCGATTTGCAGCGGCTTATTCAAACTGGGGCATAAAGAGAGTACTGCCCAGTGTTTCCTTAATATCGATGCCACTTTGCCAGAATGACTCATATATGGCAATACTCCAGTCACCCGGGGAGGGGTCCCACCCCCAGGAGGGGAAGACAATCCGCTGTCTAAGTACCACTCTCGATGTGAATACAAAGCCCTCCTGTATGCCCTTGAAATGATCGTCTTAGGATAGCCTTTCACTGACAATCGTTGCCACAAATCCATGGCATGATGTTTGTACTGGGCTGTGGAAGAACATAAACGACGGATTCTCAAAAACTGTCCAAAGGGGAGTCCCCGACGTAGAGGCTCTGGATGGAAACTGCCAAAATTCAGCAAACTATTTCTTTGTACCGGCTTCCTATACAGCGTGGTGAGCAGTGTCGATCCCTCACGATAGACAAGCATGTCTAAAAACTCAAGTTTATCCAAAGCGATATGAGCAGTGTATTTTATATGCGGTTTGATGGTGTCCAACCAACCAATAAAAACCTGTAAAGAGGCGAGATCAGAAAGCCAGATGAAAAAGATATCATCAAGAAATCTTTTCCATAATGCCACATTGGCAAATCCTTCTGAAGGAAAAATATACTGTTCCTCGATTGCCGCCATGTATAACGTTGCAAGAGAGGGGGCTACTGTGGCCCCCATTGCAAAGCCGAAAATTTGCTGAAAAAAAGCCCCTTCAAAAAGAAAATAATTTCGGGTAAGTACTAAAGAGATCAATGTAATCAAAAAATCTTTAGGTAATCGAGTTGGTGCCTGAGTAAATTTGGAATGCAACCGGTCCACCACCTAGACATTTTGAGGAGCGGCCAATTGATAATGTTGATCCTTCTGTGGTAAGGCCAGTTTCTAAGTGGATGCCGCCTGGGAATCCAGATCCAGCGATAGTGACTTTTCAAGCATTGGTGATGCAAGACCTAGAGATGAGTGAACGGTCTTTTACGAGATGGTCATCTAATATTTCTCGATCTGACTGGTCAGGTTTGGAGGAAATCGCTCGGGATTCCACTATTACTATTAGGAGCGTGGACAAAGGAGGAGCGATCGTGGTATGGGATACGGAGATTTATCTCTCCAAATTACGAGCGCATGTGTTAGACTCTCGTGTTTATCGGCGGCTATCAGCAGATCCTACTGAGTCTTTAAAGTCTGAGATCCATGAGCTGCTTTTGGGGGCTTTTTCAAGAGGTTGGATTACATCTCGGGAATTACGGTTTCTTTCCATTTCTCATCCAAAGATACCGGTGATCTATTTTGTTCCCAAGGTCCACAAATCTCTATCTGACCCCCCTGGTAGACCAATAGTTTCGTGTCGAGGGTCGGTCCTTGAACCGTTATCGAAATTTTGTGATGTTTTTCTCAAGGTAGAGGCTGCCACTGTACAGTCATATATCCGAGATTCAACACATTTTCTGAGTTTTTTGCATACACTTTGTTTACCATCTACAACTTGGTATATTGTTACATTAGACGTGGTGGCCCTATACACTAATGTCGATCAGGGGGAGGTGGTGGACCTGTTGCATTCCAAATTTACTCAGGCACCAACTCGATTACCTAAAGAGTTTTTGATTACATTGATCTCTTTAGTACTTACCCGAAATTATTTTCTTTTTGAAGGGGCTTTTTTTCAGCAAATTTTCGGCATTGCAATGGGGGCCACAGTAGCCCCCTCTCTTGCAACGTTATACATGGCGGCAATCGAGGAACAGTATATTTTTCCTTCAGAAGGATTTGCCAATGTGGCATTATGGAAAAGATTTCTTGATGATATCTTTTTCATCTGGCTTTCTGATCTCGCCTCTTTACAGGTTTTTATTGGTTGGTTGGACACCATCAAACCGCATATAAAATACACTGCTCATATCGCTTTGGATAAACTTGAGTTTTTAGACATGCTTGTCTATCGTGAGGGATCGACACTGCTCACCACGCTGTATAGGAAGCCGGTACAAAGAAATAGTTTGCTGAATTTTGGCAGTTTCCATCCAGAGCCTCTACGTCGGGGACTCCCCTTTGGACAGTTTTTGAGAATCCGTCGTTTATGTTCTTCCACAGCCCAGTACAAACATCATGCCATGGATTTGTGGCAACGATTGTCAGTGAAAGGCTATCCTAAGACGATCATTTCAAGGGCATACAGGAGGGCTTTGTATTCACATCGAGAGTGGTACTTAGACAGCGGATTGTCTTCCCCTCCTGGGGGTGGGACCCCTCCCCGGGTGACTGGAGTATTGCCATATATGAGTCATTCTGGCAAAGTGGCATCGATATTAAGGAAACACTGGGCAGTACTCTCTTTATGCCCCAGTTTGAATAAGCCGCTGCAAATTGCTTATTCGAGAGGACGAAACCTTCGGGATCGGCTGGTGAGATCTGCTACATGTACCGATCAGCCGCTTGCGTCTGCTGGTAGACTGGGTGCTCATGACATTTGTGGGAATTGTAGTTATTGTACTTTGGCTATAACAGGCATGGCTTGGACTGATTTGATTACGGGAAAGGTTTTTCATCGTCGATGGTTTACTACATGTGCATCTGATTTTGTAATATACATTTTTATCTGCCCTTGTACCCAATATTATGTTGGCAGCACCAGTCGCGTTGTGCGGGTACGATTGGGTGAACATGTGTCCCGATTGCGACATTCTGTATTGACAGCCCCGATGGTACAACACTGTCTAGATTTCCATCATAAGTTTGAACATTTAAAATGGACAGTGATTGATTCTGTACCGTATGACCCGAGGGGAGGAGATCGACTGGCCCGTCTAAGAAATCTTGAACAGCGCTGGATTTTCACATTAAACTCAATGACTCCTGCAGGATTGAATAAGGACATTGATTGGCTAACATTGTGAAGTATAAACCTATCTGTGTAGGGGTTCCCCTGTGGTGGGGTTTCCCTGCTGTTTGTGATTGGTTATCCTTTAATAGGCGGTTCTATAATTGGCCTATCTGATTGGCCCCCTGACGTCACCCGCCAAAAGCTTCGGCGTTTTTTGGATTTGGAAGAGATGGACACACTATTTTGCTTTGGGGACACTTGAAACAGAAGCTGGTTGCTTCGAAACGTGCATGTCGTGCTTGAGCAGATAAGTGTGAAACCTTTTTACGGTTTTTAAGACATGTTAACCATTTATATGAATAAGAAAAAGATATAATAAAAAAAGGGGTATGTACTGCGTGAGGTGTTGAGGAAGTCCTCCTCACCTTGCGGTTTATGCCCGACAAAAAAACGATTTGGTGATTGCAGTTGGGGGTTCGGGTATTCTTTTGACTATTGATATTTATAGGAATACCTAGTTGTGGGAAATTTTTGTTTTGAGTTATTGCATTGAAGCAGTTGATTAGTGCCGAGTAGTCAGGATTTGAGACATTGATCGGTGTGAAAATTAGCACGTCATCTGCATATAATAGGCAAGATATACCGAAGTCTCTGGTGATGTGGCAGATTGGCTGCATATATATGTTAAAAAGTAGCGCAGATAAAGAAGAGCCTTGGGGTACTCCTTGCTTCTGTTGGAAGGGTTCAGATGTATTGTTGCCTATACGGACCTATTGCCATCGCTCTTCTAGGTATGATTTGCACCAGTCCCAGGCAAGGTTATGGATGCCTTTTTCGTGAAGTCTAGCTAGCAGAATCTTATGGTCAACTGAGTCAAATGCCGCTGATATGTCCAGTAAAATCATTGCAATGGCCATGTGAATGTTGTCAATCCCGCATATGAGTTTGTTGAATAGCGAAGTCATGAGTGTTTCAGTTCCATGAGCTTCTCGGAATCCGTGTTGGCATGGGTCCAATGGGGCTGCTGTGTCTATGTGCTGTTGGATCTGCCTCTGAGTTTCCTTCTCAATTATCTTGGCTAGAAAGGGAATACTAGAAATTGGGCGGTAAGACTCTTCCTTCTTTGGGTCCATCTGGTTGTTTTTTAGCAGTGGACGAATTGATGTCTGTTTAAGGGCAGTAGGGAAAACCCCAGTTAGGTAGGAGAGATTTGCGATCTTAGCTATGCAAGGGCTAAGTTCGGCACGTAAGGTTTTGATCCAATGTGCCGGACATGGGTCATTTGGTGCCGTGGTGGTGTTTATATAATAGGGGTACCCAACCTCAATCAGTGACCACCAAACTAATTATTTTTTTGTCGGAGCTAGCCGTAGGAAGGTCGGAAGGGAAACCGACCTACACCAAGCGGGCAGCTACTTTTATTTTAAAGGTTCTTCACCAAAAATTAAAGTTCAAATAACCAATAAAATTATAGTCAAAAGACTTATCTCAGTCCAGAAATGCCAGTTATGGTGAATCCAATACACGACGCGCACGTTTCGGGCACTTTTGCCCTGTATCAAATGTAGTAACCAGAATTTCAAAATCTTCAGAAGCCGTATTCCAAACGCTGTCAGTGCAGCTGTGGTCAAATTTACAATGGCTGATAAACCACTTTTAAAAGAAGAACCAACCAATCAGTATCGGGAAAACCCCCACATGATGGGGAATCCCTGATCTGATTGGCTTACCTAGAGTTATGACGAAACTTCATTCAAATGAGGCTTTTCCAGTCAATTTCTCTATTCAAACCCCCTGGCTCCATCGCGCCAAGGCGGAATATCCAGCACTGCTCAAGGTATTGAAGACGCTTCTCCCGCTGTCCTCCTCGAGGGTTAACTGGAACATGGTCTATAATAGACCAGTGAAGCTGTTCAAAAGTATGAGAATGCTCAATACAATGAGATATCATAGGTGCAGACAATACCGCACAGCGGAGCCGAGAGGCATGTTCTGTTAAACGGCACTTCATAGAACGGATTGTTCTACCAATGTAGAGAAAGGGGCAGGGACATTGAATTAAATATACTACATAAGTAGTATCACATGTAGTGTCCCAACGACGCCAATAGACCTGATGTGTAATTGGATGACTCCATTCAATACCTGTAAATGTAGAACCACAATATTTACAGTGCTGACATGCTAAATGGCCAAAATTAGGCTCCCGATATGAACAGCGATCTTCCCGCATAGATGTTTTAACAAGGGTATCACCTATATTCTGACCTCGAGAAAATGCAATCTGTAGGGGAACATTAAAACAATCATGAAGTTGGAGGATTGACCAATGGGTTTTCAAAATTCGCAACACTTGCGGGCTCTGAACCGTATAGGGTAAAACCCCAGTGATTTTTGGTAAATCTGGTAACTTTGAGGCAGCATATGCAGGATCTAGTAACCACTCTCGATGGGTATAACATGCTCTTTTATAAGCTTTCCCTATAACTGAATCTGGGTAACCTCGTGATTTTAAACGATTGCAGAGATCTTGAGCATGGACTTTAAACACTTCAAGCGAATGGCACAAACGCCGTAAGCGGAGAAATTGTCCATAAGGAAGCCCACGTCGCAGGGGACCCGGATGGAAACTGTGATGTGGTGGTGTTTATGGCAGCGATAATGTCTTCGATGGTTTTTCTTGATGGAGGTGAAAATTTATCGAGTGAGGCTTGAGCTTGAGGGAGTTGGGTTAGAACTTGTAATGAAGTTGTATTCGCCTTGACCAATTTGGATTGGATGAAGTTGGCATATAATTGTGGTTGTATGAATTCTTGTTGCGGTGGCGATGGCTCTTTGGTTAGCGTTTTTACTAGATTGAAGAGATCACGTGGTCTGTTTAGTGCTCTGCTGAGAAGATCGGAGTGGAATTCTTTCCTTGTGGCCCAAGTTAGTTCACGATGAGTTTTCAGGTGAGTAAGATACTCTTCCTGGTCCCGGCTGTTGTGGGTGTGTCTCCACTTTCTAACTTCCTCAGTCGAAGTAGAGATGTTCGTAGCTCTGGAGAGAACCATGGGGCATCCTGTTTTTTATTGGAACGATTCTTGGGTTGGAGTTTCCTGTTCATGGTTGGTTGTTGGGCATACTGATAGAGGGTGTCATTCCAGTTAGAGATCAATTCGTTCAGGTTGTCCGTTGGCTTGGATAGTTTTGGCAGCGCTTGTTTAGTGAGGATCTCTATGTCGAGCGGCTTAAATCGCCATGAATTTGCTGTTGATGTGACTGGCTGGGTGAGTGTGTTTGGATCTGCTGGTATCTGAAATGTGATCAGGCTATGGTCTGACCAAGGGACTGGGGTAATAGATAGTTGGATATGACTATTTGAGCTCGTGACTGCTGGTGGAGCAAATATCAGATCAAGGATGTTCCCTTGTTTGTGTGTGGGGTTGTGCACAATTTGCTTGTATCCAAGGTCTGTCATTGCATCCAGGAAGGTACTAGATAAGCCGTGATGTAGAGAGGCGAAGTTAAAGTTACCCAACAACCAGTTTGGTTTGTTGGGGTTATCAGGGTTGCAGGCCAAGTTGATTATATCCGAGATGTCTTCTGATACTGCGTTTGGTGCTGAGTAAATGAGATTGATAGAGTTGATTCTATTTGTGATAGTTATAGTGTCTAGGTGCTGGGAGCTCCTGGTTAGGGACACTCGGTATTGCAGCTCAGATTTTGCTATTATGAAAACTCCTCCACCTCTTCTATTATCTCTGTTACAAGCGAAGAGTGAGAAGTTAGGGGGAGTGATTTGGTTAACTAGGGCAGTGTCTGAGTCAGAGAGCCATGACCCAGTGACCATTAGTAGGTCTAGATTGTAGTTGGATATTAGGTCTGTAATGGCTGGCCATTTGTTGCGGACAGACCGTGCGTTGAAGAGTGCACACTTGAGCTCGTGTTGCACGTCATCTTTGTTGGTCTTTGTGTTAGTAATGAGCTCCAGTGTTATGTAGAGCAGGCGTGTCTGCCTCCTATATTGTAGGTTTGGATGAGGTTGGTGATAATTGTAGTAATGTTTTCTATTTGATCCTAGGAGTACTGGAATAGGATTGTGGTCATGTATGGATGCATCAGAGTCATGGATAGTCATGGCAATGGTATAGAGAAAAACAAGCTAGGGTTGAGGTAGGCATGATTAGCTTTCTTTAAGGTTCTCTCTGTTGCTTGGATAAGGCGTCCCAATAGTACCTGGAGATATAGGGTGGTTTGAGATATAGGGAGTATATGAGGTACAGTGCTTTCTCAGTATCTATATGAGATGGTAATGAGAGAGAGGGAGAGAGAGAAAGTGGCTAGGATACAGCTTTGTGAGAGACTTATAAATACATCACAGTTGATACATTGTTATAGTAGTAGAGACAGTATTGTTACAAGGTGTTGGTTACATTGGAGCTACTTAGTAAAGCAGTTAACATCCCTTTTACTGTTTAACCGACAGTAATATCACAGCACATTGAATGTTAAGCGTTAATGCCTGAATAATTAATATCTAGCATACTATTTCTAGGTTACCTCTCCTGTGCCTTACAGCAGTGGAGTGACTCTGATTCAGGGAAGAAAGTACTTGGCTGGAACGCGTTCATAAAATTTCTGCATACCCTCCGTTGTGGGCCTTTCGTCAGTGTTTCCTTGGCAGTCCGATGGTATTCAGAAAATCCAATCTAAGGACTGTTGCAGTAGATATTTGGGTGATGATGGCGTGTAGTGAGGAGCCGGCGGCATACATGCGGTAAAATGGGAGTGGGATCACATATGCCCTCACAGTCAGGCTAGTCAGCTTCGGTTTAGCAGAATGGATTTCGATAGACCCTTTCCTTCGGTCCGCGCCTAAGGGCCAAGCCAAAGGGCCCTCTGGCGAGGCCCTCAGGCGCGGGCCCGCAAGGCGCGGGCGCGCCTGGTGGCGTAGCCTTTTGAAGATCCCGCCGGATGCCCCGATTGGGCCGCTGGAGGTGGAGGAGGCGGTCCTGTTGCCCCAGCTCTCTCGATCCCCGCCGGGAGAGATGGCCGTGAGCCGGGGGTGCTGGAGAGAAGAGGCTGTGCGCCTGGTGGCGTAGCCTTTTGAAGATCCCACTGGATGCCGCGATTGGGCCGCTAGAGGTGGAGGCGGCGGTCCTGTTGCCCCGGCTCTCTCGATCCCCGCCGGGAGAGATGGCCGTGAGCAGGGGGTGCTGGAGAGAAGAGGCTGTGCGCCTGGTGGCGTAGCCTTTTGAAGATCCCGCCGGATGCCCCGATCGGGCCGCTGGAGGTGGAGGAGGCGGTCCTGTTGCCCCGGCTCTCTCGATCCCCGCCGGGAGAGATGGCCGTGAGCCGGGGGTGCTGGAGAGAAGAGGCTGTGCGCCTGGTGGCGTAGCCTTTTGAAGATCCCGCCGGATGCCCCGATTGGGCCGCTGGAGGTGGAGGAGGCGGTCCTGTTGCCCCGGCTCTCTCGATCCCCGCTGGGAGAGATGGCCGTGAGCCGGGGGTGCTGGAGAGAAGAGGGATAATGATCTGGGCCGAGGCACTGAAGGCAGCAGTCGTGTGTGTCGGTGAGAGACATTAGTTTCTTGCACCGATCACACTTCTTGAAACCACTGGAAGCCATCGGGGGAAAAAAGGGCCCCCGCGAGGTCAAAAGACCAGCCTTCCAGGGAAAAACAGAAAAAAAGGTGCGAACGCCAGCCACGAAGAGCAAAAACCGAAAAATAGAGAACAGGCTCGATACCGGTGTACCGAACCCGGCGGGAAGGGGAACAGGCGTTGAACTCGGAGAAAAAGGCGAAGAAATCTTCGAAAAACATCAACTTTTCCGGGGTGACTAGGACAAACGTCCGAAGGGCTCCACGGAAAAAGAGAGACTGAGCAAGATGGCACCTTTAGGCGGGAAGGGGACCGCGCATGCGTGTAGTATTCCCAAAGGCTTTCATAGAAAGCTGGGGAAATGCTCTGCACGGGGGCTCCATGTCACCCTTAAGTGAAGACTGACTTCCTGCTTGGTCCTGGAGAATACATCTTCCCGGTGTAGCAATATTTCTCTCAATTCCTCTGCAGTATCACCTTTAAATACCACTTCAGTCTTGGCTAACATCCCTACATCTTCCTCAGTAAAGACCATCTATAAATCCTTGTGTTGAACAAAAAAGGGGGGAACTTTCATACCAGTGATACAAAGCACGTTATCAGCAGACTAACGTGAAACAACAGCTGCAGTTTAGACAAACTGAATATGAAAGCAGCTGTTGTTTCACGTTAGTCTGCTGATAACGCGCTTTGTATCAGTGGTATGAAAGTTCCCCCCTTTTTTGTTCAACACAAGGATTTTTGAAGAGTTTCGAGCCTGCAGATTTTAAGTTATTGAGAGCTAGTGATTGGTTCCTTGGGTCCTGTTGTGAGTAAAAAGTTTATTTGAAAGATTTGCATTGTGGTTTTTATTTTTCAACTTGCCATCTATGGTTTGCCTTTTACCCCTGTAAGCTATGACATGGCCTTCCAGAGGAAGGTTTTTACTTTCATAGGCAAAAGATATACACTGTGCAATCCAGTAGGACAGTGTTCTTTTGGAGACTGGAAGTCCCAAATGACTAGGATCAAAAGCAACAAAAAGTTGAGAGGACTTCCTATGTTGCTGTGTCCTTTGTAAGTAAAAGGCCAGAGCCCTTTTACAATCCAAAGTATAAAGATTCCTTTCTGCATTTGAGGCATGAGGCCTAGGAAGAATACAGGAAGGAAAACCGCTTGGTTTAAATGAAAAGGTGACACCACCTTTGGCATAAAGTGTGAATGTGAGTCCTAAGGACTACCTTATCATGATGGAACCTTGTATAAGGAGGATCAGCCACCAATGCTTGCAATTCACTGATGCAACGTGCTGATGTGATTGCAATAAGAAAGATGACATTCCAGGAAAGGAATTTCAAGGAGGTAGTGGCTAATGGTTCAAAAGGCGGTTTCATAAGCTGCCCAAGAACCAAATTTAAGTCCCATGCCACTGGTGGTGGCTTAATGGGAGACTTAGTTAAAAGAAGGCCTCTCATAAATCTCGCTATGAGGATGAGAGGAAATAGGTTGTCCATTTAGAGGCTTGAAAGAAGCTGCAATAGCACTCAAATGAACTCTCACTGAATTGGTCTTAAGCCCTGCATTAGATAAATGAAGGAGATACTCCAGTAATGATTCCAGAGGTATTGCAAGAGGGTTAAGACCATTCTGTGAGTACCATATGGTAAACCTTTTCCACTTGAAAGCATAAGAGCGTCTTGTGGAAGGCTTCCTGGAAGCATAAAGGATATCCTTTACCTGCTGAGAAAGGTTAAGACCATGAAGTTCTAGGCTTTCAGCAACCAGGCCCTGAGATGCAGAGACTGGGGATTGGGATGCCACAGCATCCCGTCCTCCTGAGAAAGGAGATCCGGAGCAGATCCTAACTCCAGAGGCGGAGCTTGAGAGAGATGTAGGAGCAGAGGGTACCACATTTGCCGTGGCCAATGTGGAGCTATGAGAATCATATGACCTCTGTCTCTCTGAAGCTTGAAAAGGGTTTTAGGAATTAGGGGAAAGGGTGGAAAGGCATACAGGAAGTCCTGGCCCCAATGAAGGAGGAAAGCATACCTGGTCTGACAACCCTGAGCCGGAATTCTGGAACAGAACCGGGGAAGTTTGGCATTCAGCGGACTTGCGAAGAGGTCTATGTCTGGGGTTCCCCAAATTTGGAAAGTTTTGGCCACCTGGTCTGCATGGTGAGACCATTCGTGTGGAAGCAGAACTCGACTGAGTCTGTCTGCCCAAGAGTTTTGAATGCCTGGAAGATACACTGCAAGGAGATGAATCTGATGCTCTCTGGTGAGGGCCCATAGTCACAAAGCTTCGTTGCATAGCGACAGAGAGCCTGTTCCGCCCTGCTTGTTCACATAGAACATGGCTACTTGATTGTCCGTTTGAACTAGGACTGTCTTGTAGCTGAGCTGGGTGTGGAATACTCGAAGAGCAAGGAAGATTGCTCTGAGTTCCAGGAGATTGATATGTAGATAGGTCTCCTGTGGAGTCCAGGTACCCTGGGTAGAGAGGCCTTGCAGGTGGGCTCCCCAACCCACCTGTGAGGCATCTGTTGTTAGAGTGGCTTGGGGTGGAGGCTGCTGAAAAGGGGACCCCGCCAAAAGGTTTTGGGGTGATTGCCACCATTGGAGGGACAAAATAAGACGATCTGAGTTTGCTATTTTGTCTGACAGGCAACCTGATGCCTGAGTCCATTCAGTGGATAAAGTCCACTGGGCTGCCCTCATATGGAGGCGAGCATAAGGAACCACATGCACGGTGGATGCCATGTGGCCTAGCAATTGTAACATTTCCCGAGCAGTGAGGTTTTAGCACTGCTTGGGAAGCTAACTGCACAATGCAAAGGCAGTGGGGCTGTGGAAGGTAGGTCCTTGTCTGTCTGGTATCCAACAGAGCTCCTATAAACTCTAGGGACTGAGTGGGAGCAAGATTGGATTTTGGGAAGTTTATGACAAATCCCAAATACTGAAGGATGCACATTGTGCGAGAGAGAGAAACCCTGGCCTCTGGCTCTGAAGGGGCTCGAATGAGCCAGTCGTCTAAGTAAGGGAAGACAAATATTCCTAGGGTGCGAAGAAATGCTGCCACCACAGCCATGCATTTTGTGAACACCCTTGGTGCCGAGGCCAGGCCAAAAGGAAGAACCCTGTATTGGTAGTGCTTCCCCTGAAATAGAAAGCGAAGGAACTTTCGATGAGTTGGATGGATGAGAACATGAGTGTACGCATCCTTGAGATCTAGAGAACAAAGTCAATTCTGACTCTGAAGGTATGGCAGCAGAGTTCCTAGAGAAATCATTTTGAACTTTTCTTTGAACAGGAATTTGTTCAATTCTCTGAGGTCTAAAATGGGTCTGTGTCCTCCTGTTTTCTTTGGAATAAGGAAATAGGGGGAGTAGAACCCTGTACCCTGTTGGAGAATGGGTACCTTTTCTATTGCCCCTTGGGCAAGAAGCATAGTTATCTCTTGACCTAACTGGTCGTTGAGAGAGGTCTGAGAATTGAACTGTCTTACCACTGTAGGAGGGGGCATGCTGTGGAAATGAAGCTTGTACCCCTCTCTTACAATAGACAGAGTCCAATTTTCTGCTGTTATCTGCCCCCTTCTGGGGGCAAAATGACATAACCTTCCTGGAATGGTGGAAGGCTCTGGGCCATTCAGGGCCAGGAAGGCAAAGTTCTCTAGAAAGGAGTCAAAGCACCTGTGGAGGCTGAGTCTGTTGAGCCAATTGAGGCTTAGCAGCTTTTGTTTCTCTTTGCCTAGGTTGTTGCTGCTGTCATTGGGCAGACTGACCTAAACGATGCCCCTGCTGGGTATAAGAGGGATAAAACTTCTTCTTACTGAAAAATGGTTTCTTGTAGGATTTTTTCCTTGCAGGATCAGCTGTAGATTTAGACAATCTATCCAATGTGATATTGTCAGCATCTATCTCATTAGCTTTTTCCTGCCAATTCTTGCCAAAGAGATTCTCTCCTGTGCAAGGAATATTCCCTAGTTTATCCTGTACCCAAAGTTCCAAGTCAGATGCGTTGGAGCCAGGCAAGCCTGCGTGCACCTATGGCAATAGCAGAGGTTGTGCTTATGCACTCAAAGCAGTCAAAGGCTGCACAATTCACAAACTTGGAAACATCCTGAGCATGTTTGACAAGGGCGAGGTAATCCTGCCTCTTATCATCAGGAAGGAGAGTGCTCATAAGCTCTAAATCTCCCGTGACCTCCTTAAGGAACATTCCCATGTATAATATATAGGAACTAATCCTACCAGAAAGCATGGAAGCCTGGAAGGTTTGACGTCCAAAGGCGTCAAGAGTCCTACACTTACGTCCTGGAGGATTAGATGCATGCCTTTTTGCACTCTTGATCCTTCTCATAGCTGATTCCACCACCATGGAATGGTGTGGTAATTGAGTCTTCTGAAACCCAGGACAAGGAGGAACTCGATACATGGTGTCGAGACTTCAAGAGTGAGGAGATGTGTTTAGAGGTGTTTCCCACATCCTTAACACGAGATCATGCAAGATTCTCATGAATAGGTAAGGTAGCTGCTTCCTTGGGAGCTTTAGGGTATTGTAGGATTTCTAATTCCTTTGCCCTAGGCTCTTTTTCAGGAGTTACTGTGATGGAAAGACCTCGAGCCACACCTCGGATAAAATTCTGAAAGGACATATCCTCTGGTGGAAACATCCTACGCTGAGGAGAAGAAGAATCCTCAGGAAATAGTACACTGGTATTGGCAGAGCTTTCAGAGTCTTCAGACTCATCCGAGGATTCAAAGTATCTCCGATCCGGGTGATCTTCAAAAGCACGGTACCGGTACCAATTGAAGTCGGCATTAGAGGGGTCCGGTACCAAATTGTCGATACCAGATGGATAAGAATGATTCGGTCCCGGTAGAATACCTTCCGATGTCGATGCAGTCGATGCCGGTACCGGTTGAATTGTCTGAAGTGGTTTCAGGGGCATCAAGGCCGTGAGAAGAGCTGCCAGACTGCGTTCAATAGCCAAGAATCTCTGGTCCATCGACGCTGCCGATGCTTGGGTATCGGTATCGGATGAAGCAGCCGGTACCCCAGAGCATGGCACCAGTAGTTCTGCTGAGGTTGGGGCCTCAAGAACATCCTGGAGCCCCGTTAGTGCTTTGGAAGCCGAAGCCTCCCGCCAGGGCAATTTTGCCAGTGAAAGTCCTTCAAGGGTAACGCCAGAGGCATCTCGATGCTTAGAGGGAGATCTACCCTTTGAGGACCGGCTAGATTTATGTTTAGTTACCTGAGATCCATGGGAGGAAGACGAAGCCCTGGAAGACGTCGATGCCACAGAGGCTGCATCGGAGGGAAAAAGGGTACTAAGTTTAGCAGCTCGGTTCTGCCAGCCCCTTTTCGACATCATCCCACAGGCAACACACTCCAAAATAGAATAGTCAGGACCTAAACATTTGAGGCACCGCTCATGGGTGTCGGTGACGGAGATGGTACCACCACCCTTGGAACACTTTTTAAAACCCGAAGCGGGTTTTTCCATTTTAAAGGAAAAAGTTGGGCCTAGTGCCCAAAATGGCACGTGGCACCTGAGGGGAGAAAATAACTGGAAAAGACTCCAGAAGAAAGGTGGGGGTTTTTTGGAAAAAAAGAAAGAAGAACCGGCGGTACTGGTGTAGCGTCGAAGGAAGGCAGACGCGACCACAAAAAAGAAGAATAGAAGGGAATTATTTTCTCCGGTGACAGGATGTGCGACCTATCGGCTCCGCGAAAAACTGGAGAGGGACAGTTGGGAAAGGTGGGAAGGCAGCACGCAGGCGCTGTGGGATGCTCCCAAAAGCTTTCCTATTGGACGCTGGGGAGCGTTCCTGCGCAGGCCCCGTCGGTACCAACGATACCCATATGTGAAGACTATATTCCTGCTTGTTCCTGGAGATAATATTTTTCACTCAACGTGTAATCAAACTCAAACTCTGGAATTTGTTACCGGAGGATGTAGTAAAAGCTGTTAGTGTAGTTGGGTTTAAAAAAGGTTTGGACAAGTTCCTGGAGGAAAGGTCCATAAACCATTATTAAAAAGGGACCCAGGATATCAATGCTTGACCCAATACAAGCATTGTGGAACCTGTGTCTCTTGGGGATGCTGCTAGGTACGTATGACCTAGATTGGCCACTTTTGGAAACAGGATACTGGGCTTGATGGACCTTGGTCTGACCCAGTATGGCATATCTTATGTTCTTATAATTTGTACCCAGGTATCACAGTGTCCCACTGGTTGTCCTGCTTCCACTATGTCTCTGAGATACCAATCATATCTAACTTCTCATTTAGTGCTATATATTCTAATTCTCCCATCTTATTTTTTAGACTTCTAGCATTTGCATACAAGCATTTTAGCGGCTGTATTTTATTTATATTAATCTGGGGTAATTTGGAATTAATCAGGGGTAATTTGGAATCTTTAAGTTCTGCTTTGTACTTTAGGGAATTTCGGTTACTTTTGTCTTTATTGGAACCTCTCTGTCGATATGCCCTATCTTCATTCTTTTGCTAGTATCCTTCAAGGATACATCCTTCTGATCCATGCACTTTTGGGTGACTGTTGGCTTACCCCTATTATCTAATTTAAAAGCTGCTCTATTTCCTTTTTGTAAGGTTAATGCCAGCAGCCTGGTTTCATTCTGGTTAAGATGGAGCCCATTCCTTCAGAAAAGCCCCTTCCTTCCCCAGAATGTTGCCCAGTTTCTAAAAATATCCAAAGCCCTCATCCATGCACCATTGGCTCATCCACGCATTGAGACTGCGAAGCTCTGCCTGCCTTTTGTGTCCTGCATGTGGAACGTGAATGCTACCCTGGAAGTTCTGGATTTTAACTTCGTACCTATAAGCCTTAATTTGGCCTCCAGAACCAACCTACCACACTTTCCTAGGTCACTGGTACCAACATGTACCAAGACAGCAGACTCCTCCCCAGTACTATCTAAGATCTTGTCTAGGTGGTACGTGAGATCTGCTACCTTTGCACCAGGCAGGCATGTTACCAGATGATCCTCATGTCCATCAGCCATCCAGCTATATACATGCCTAAGGATCAAATCACCAGCTATAATGGCTATCCTAACCCTTTCTTTGTGGGCACATGGCCTTGGAGAAACCTCCTTGTGTGAGAGGGTTTTATATCAATCTGGAGAATTGGTCCTAGCTACAAGATCACTTCCTACCACACCAGGGTGATGCTCTCCTATCACGGGAAATCTCTCCTCTATGGCAACAGGGATAGAGGACAACAAGAGGGAAAGAGGGCTCCAGCTCAGACTTTCCAACACCTTCAGGAGCCCTTTGGAATCCTGCTGCTCGGTCTCTGTCCCATCAGCACTAGAAACCCATAGGTAACAACACTGGACACAGGGTTACTGTCAATTTGAAGAAACAATGAGCGTACCCAAGCTCCGAGCAAACTCTGGATCAAAGGGCCCAATTAGACAAGCCACAATACTGATCTGGGCCAGGAGGAGACAGCCCATCTGCACTGCTTTAACACTCCACACATCTTACCACCTACTGGAGACAGACGATACTGACTTCTCTATACTATACTAGTGATACCATTACTGAAAGCTGTTCTAGTCTGCCTTCACTTCCTCATATGGGAGCATAACACACTCGTCTTGCATGACGATTGTAGAATTGTATCAAAACAAAAATTTTCTTATATTGTTTGTTTTGAGAGATTTTCATGTTATATGGAAAACTGTGTATGTTTATTGGGATCCTCAGACTGTAAAGCATTTTAAATACTCTATACTCCCCTCTATGATTTTTTGAAGTGTGGGTCATTTAAGTTTTGCTTTATACTTTGATTCCATCCTCTTGTTATACAGAGATCCTCTGTGTTTGTCTCATGCCTTTTTGAATTACATCACTGTTTCTGTCCCCACCACCTCCAGTGAGAGGACATTCTAAGCATCCACCACCCTTCCTGTGAAACTATTTTTCTAGATATTGCTTTAAAATTTTCATTCTTTTAACTTTATTTCATGTCTTCTAGTTCTATAGTTTCCCCATCTTTGGAAAAGGTTAATTTGTTATCTTTCAAGTATTTAAAATATCTGCATCATATCTCCTGGTCCCTCCTCTCCTCTAGGGTATATTCAGGTCTTCAAGTCTCTTCTCATACTTTATCTGGTACAAATTCCATACCATTCCAAATCTTTATATCTCCTTAGCAATATATGGCCTCCAAAATTGAACACAGAACTTCAAGTGAGACCTTCCAACAACCTATACGGGGGAAATATCACCTCCTCCTTTCTGCTGGTTATGCCTCTCTGACCTCTCTGTATGTAGGCTAGCATCCTTCTGGCTTTTGGCACTGCCTTTGTATGCCATTTCATCACCTTCATATCCTCTGCCAGTATCACCCCAAGGTCACTTCTCCTACTCAGTGCACATCAGCCTCTTGGTCCCCATAGCATACAGCTCGTTAAGATTTCTGTATCCCAAGTGCAACACTTTGCACTTCTTCACATTAAATCTTAACTGCCAAATATTCTACTTTTTGCAGATCACTTCTTATGTCATCCACTCTGTTGCAAATCCACAAAAATGATGTTGTCAAGCATGTCAACTGGTCTTACACTTTGGGGCACAATCCAGCTAAAACATCTAGGGGAGAGAGGTATCTGGCGGTGGCAAATGCGATTACTGCGGATAAGCCATTGCCACCAGGATCTTCGATGCCAGGGCTATATCTGGCCAATGGCATTGAATATCCAGGTTAGTCGGAGAAGCAGGAAGCTACCCAGGCAATGGCGATATTCAGCCGCTGTCTGGTTAGCTTCTGCGGTGAAATTAGGTAGTCTTTCAGGAGCACAACTTCCACTACTTGGCAATAACCAGGCAGCGGCTCAATATCGCTACTGCCTGGTTATCACAGAGTGCTGCCTCCGCTCTGCCCACGGAACGCCCCAATGCTAGCTGGCTGGCATCTAGGAACGCAGCAGTGGCACTCAGGGATACTCAGCAGCACTATCCACGTTAGTGCTGCTGAATATCCCGCAGACTGGGATTAACATGGTTGGCAGGTCTGTTAATCATGTTGAATATCCCCCTAATGCCCAATCTATTTCTGAAGGAATGAGGATCCCTTAAAATGCAGGAAACACGCGGCCTATTCCTGGCTGTTAGAGGTAGTGGGGGCTGTTATTGTGCCTCTAGAGAAGTCATTTCCAAACCTCCCCCAGACAATAAGATTGTCAGGTTATTCACAATGAATACGCATGAGATAGATTTGCATGCACTGCCTCTGTGACCTACAAATCTACCTCACATATATTCAAGGAGGACATCCTAAAAATTAAAAAAAGAAAACACCAGCTGGAGGTTTATCCAGAGTCTGCAGGACTACTGAGAAAAGTTGCTCTTGCTGGAAAGGATTCTGCAATTTTAAGTATTTACCTGTTGGGAATTTCTCAGACTCTTGGATTAACGGGAATTCTTTGGGTTTAAATTGATAAAATCTCTGTCTATTTTAAAGTTCTGTGTTTTTTTAAAGTCATACAGAACACTGTTTACGCAAGCCAGCTTCTATTAAATGTTTCTTTCCCTCCTCCCATCCACCCAGGCATAATCATTGTTTTAAAGGCTCTTACTGGGACAGAGGTAGTCAAATTCACTTTCAGGTGTAGCTCTTTATCCTCATCAGTTATAGATGAATTAATGAAGGCCCTGAAATTAATCTTGATGTGAACAAAGTCTCTTAAACCTATTAGGTATACTTGTGTTTGTACAACTATCCCTAGCAACTTTAAGTAAATAAACAACTTAAATATTTTAACAAAACCTTAAATTTGAAATGCAGACAGCAGTCCAGCAGTGAGATGGGGCTATCCAGTCTTTTGCAAAAAGTCATATATATGATTTTCTCCCAGTTGGTGAGGGGTCTTATGTGTGCACTAGGTGCAAGGAGCTCTTTGCTCTCAGGGAATGAGTCCAATCTCTGGAGGCTAGAGTAATTGACCTGGATGAACTAGGGAAGACAAAGACATATATAGATGAGACCTAGAGGGATACAGTACTGAAGTCCCACCTCCAGTCTGGCAGCCTCTCAGTTGCCATGGAGGAGAGGGGTCACATAAAAGGACAGCATCACCTTGGGTGGCAGGAAGCGATTCTGTAGCTAGGAGCTGTCCTCCAGGTTATGTAAAACGCTCTCGCACCAAGGAGGTTTCTCCAGGGACATGTGCCCATGAGGAAAGGGTTAGGATGGCCACTGTAACTGGCGATTCGATTATTAGGAATTTAAATAACTAGGAGGCTGGTGAACATAAGGATCAGAAAGTAACATGCCTGAACAAATGTAGCGGACCTCACGCACCACCTAGACAAGGTTTCAAATAGTGCTAGGGAGAAGCCTGCTGTCTTGGTACATACTGGTACCAATGACATAGGAAGTGTGAAAGGAAGGTAATAGAGGCCAAATCTAGGCTTTTAGGTAGGAAGCTGAAATACAGAACTTTCAGGGTAGAATTCTCTGAAATGCTTCCTGTTCCATGCACAGGTCCCAAAAGGCAGGCAAGCTCTAGCGTCTCAATGCGTGGATGAAATGATGGTGCAAGAAAGAGGGTTTTGGATTTGTTGGGAACTCTGCAACATTCTGGGGAAGGGAGAGGCTTTTCCGAAAGGATGGGCTCCACCTTTACTGTGATGGAACCAGGCTGCTGGCTTAACCTTTAAAAAGGAGACAGAGCAGCTTTAAAGTAGATAGTAGGGGAAAGCCAACAGTCGCCCAAGAGCACATGGTTCGTAAGGATGTATCCTTGAAGGAAAAAGAGGAAAAGTTAGGACATCCCGACAGAGAGGTTACAATAAAAATAAAAGTAACCTAGATGCCCTTAAGTACACAGCAGACAGAGCTGAAAGATTCCAAATTACCCCTGTCAACTGATAATTAGATTAATATGAATAAAATACATCCTCTAAAATGCCTGTATGCAAATGCTAGAATTCTAAAAAATAAGACTGGCAAGTTAGAATATATAGCACTATATGAAATATTAGATATAATTGGCATCTCAGAGACCTGGTAGAAGGACAACCAATTGGACACTGTGATAGCTGGGTACAAAGTATATAGCAATGATAGAGCTGATCAAATTGATGAAGGGGTTGCGTGCTTACGTTACAGATCCACAGGATTAAAGTTTTGCAGGAAACAAAATGCACAGTAGAATCTCTATGAATAGAAATTCCATGTAAAAAGAGGAAGGCAATGGCAGTGGAGGCATACTACCGACTGCCTGGCCAGACTGAACAGATGGATGATGAAATTCTAAAAGAAATCAGAGAAGCTAACAAACGTTACAACACAGTAATAATGGGTGATCTCAATTACCCCCGGTATCAACTGGGTCAATGTCACAGCAGGACATGCTAGGGAGACTAGATGAAATAAATGATTGTTTCATGGAGCAGATGGTTCATGAACCGACAAGAGGGGAAGCTATTCTGGACCTAATCCTTAGTCGAATACTAGTACTACTATTGAACATTTGTGTAATGCTACATGACATATACAATGCTGCACAGACACATGTAAAAGATGGTCCTTGCTCATCAGAGCTTACAATCTAGTCGAGACAGACAACACAATAGCCGAGACATAGGATACATCTAGGGAGAATGGTAAGAAAACACAAGGAAGATCAGGATTTATTGCAAGAGATAAGGGTGTTGGGGCCACCTGGCAATAGTGATGATAGCATGATCACATTTGATTTAATAAATGGAGAGAGGACAGCAAGGAAATCCATAGTACTAACTTTTAACTTTCAAAAGGGAGACTATGATAAAATGAGGAAAATAGTTAAGAAATATTTAAAAGGAGCAGCTGCAAAGGTTAAAGATGTACATCAAGCATGGGTGCTGCTTAAAAATATTATCTTGGAAGCCCAGACCAGATGTATTTCATGCTTAAGAAAAGTGGAAACGCTGCCAATAAATTGCCAGCATGGTTTAAAAGGTGAGGTAAGAGAGGCTGTTGTAACCAAAAAAGCATCTTTCAAGAAATGGAAAAAGGAGTCAAATGACAAAATCGGAAACAACATAAGCACTGGCAAGTTAGATGCAAGGCATTGATAAGGCTGCCAAAGAGAATTTGAAAAAAAAAGTACATTTGCAGTAAAAAAAAATCTGTGAATTAGTTGGACCATTAGATGATAGAGGGCTAAAAGGGAGCTAAGGTAGGACAAGACCATAGCGGAGAGACCAGGGGTGGTTCTATCATTAGCCCAACTGAGGCGGTGGCCTCAGGCAGCAGTTTGCTGGGGGCGGCACTCCGGCTGTGTTTTAATTTTAGATTTTGCCGCTTCTGGCCTGCCTCTGCCTTTACAGGACTGCCTCTGCCTTTCCTCGCCGGCAGACAAATCAACTTGTTTTCATTTTAGATTTAGCCCCCTCTGTCTTCTCACGCACTGGCCACACTCCCAGGACTGCCTTCCCAGCACTGGCTATACTCACCTGTATCCAGGAACCCCCACCTCGATGCCCCCCTTTAGTACTACCGCAGTTGCAACATTCACAAAAGCCTCTGTGGCCACCCGTTAAGGCTGGCTCCGCCTCCAAGCCAAGACCCAACAGTGCCTGCCTGCTTTCTCCAATGCTGGGGCCCCCAATGCTGTCTGCCAGCCCCAGAAGCAAGAGCAGACCCGCTGCTGACAAACAACACCTCTCCTCCTGCCCTCAACATTGCTCTGGCCCGATCCAAGCTCTCTCGCAATCCCGGCACCCAACACTGCTTCAGCCGCCCCACCCCCCTCCCCGATCCCCCAGTAGCCACGGAAGGCAGCAGCCATCAACAGGGACAGTGTAACTACTCCAACGGGAACTGTGAGGGTTGCAGGCCTCCCACTGCTGGCAGCCATACCTCCTCTCTCTCTCCCTGCCAGATCGGGAGCAGCTAAGGTGCTCCTGCTGCCCCAATCTGGCAATCGCTGCCTCCAGCCACACTCAGAGCAAGGCCCAGTGATGGCCGCAGGAGCGCAGCTCATCTGAGACTATTTCTCTCAGCCCAGCACTGCTCCTCCATTAAAAAAACCAACCAAAACAGCCTGCACATGGCAGCACCCGCAGCCACCGGAATACCCAAGGTTTTTAAAAGAAAACAAATCCTGCTACCATTGGCAGCTTCCAGTTTCCAACGGGACAACAGGTATTTTTTTAATTTTTAATTTATCTAGTTGCAGCAGTTTTTCCTCCACTCCTATTAGTTCACAATATGCTTGGTACCGGAGAATGTTTGTTATTGAGATGGCCAGAATCCGATTTTTTTTTTAATTAGATATTGAGTTTTGTGAGTGGATGTTCTAGTTTTGCTCTGCACCCATTGTTGAGGGAGGGGATTCTGTGAATGCAAAATATATGTTCAAAAAGAAAAAGCAACAACCATAGCATAGCTTATAACAACAAAATAAAAATGAGTTAAAATTTGGTGTAATTAACTGTGCAGTGGTTCTCGCTCTTTTTTTTAGTGGTTTGCAAACATCTTTTTATTTCTTCCACATTATCAAATTGACTTTTTGATTTAGTTGAGTCCCTGACTGCAGTTTTGAGAGAGCCTCTCCCCCCCCCCCCCCCACCCACCACGGCTCCAGGTGGGGCTGCCATCTCATCCCTCGCCTCAGGCAGCAGATTGCCTTGAGCTGCCCTTGGGAGAGACTAATTGAATTATTTGCTTCAGTCTTTACTGAAGATGATGTAGGGAAGTTACCCATGCCTGAAATGGTATTTAAAGCTGATGTATCGGAAGAACTGAAAAAAAAATATTGATAAACTGGGAAGATGTATTACAACTATTTGATAGTATGCATCCGAGGGTGTTGAAAGAACTGAAATATGAGACTGTAGATCTTACCATATGAGATTGTAGACCTACTATTAGTAATCTGTGAACTATCATTAAAATCATCTATAGTACCTGAAGATTGAAGAATGGACAATATAACGCCAATTTTTAAAAAGGGTTCCAGGGGTGATCCAGGAAACTACAGACCCGGTGAGAGCCTGATATCAGTACTGGGGCAAAATGGTAGAAACAATTATAAAGAATAAAATTACTGAACATGTTGATAGTCATGGTTTAATGGGAAAAAGCCAACATGGATTTAGCCAAGGAAAGACTTGTCTTACTAATCTGTTATATTGTTTTGAAGGTGTGAATAAACAGGTAGGCAAAGGTGAGCCAGTCAATATAGTGATCTGGATTTTCAAAAAGCCTTTGATAAGGCCCTTCATGAGAGACTCTTGGCGAATTAAAAGTCATGGGATAGAAGGCAGTATACTATTATGGATCAGGAAGTGGTTTAAAGATAGAAAACAGGGAGAAGGGCTAAATGGCCAATTGTCTCAATGGAGAAAGGTGAATAGTGGAGTACCCCAGGAATCTCTGATGGGTCCACTGCTTTTTTTTTTTTTTTTTTTTTTTTAATTTTAGAATGTTTTATTTGGTACTTCACACCTGGAAATTTGTACATCACTTAGCCTCCACATACACAATATAATATACCATACATTTCACTAGCAATAACAGTCCAAACCTCTAATCCCCCTGCTTGGCCATGTCAGCAACACGAACTGCTTATACCTTTATAGCAACTAATCCACAAAATTCAATTCTCCTCTTGCCCAACATTATGTACCCCCCTCATTGTACCAATACCTTTTTATATAATTTCAAATAATGCAATGTGTGCCTTCGAGTCAGTCCTGACTCCTATCGACCCAGAAGCTCCTGGGTTTTCTTGGCAGCGTCACCAGAAGTAGATTGCCAGGCCTTTCTTCCGAGGCAATGGAGGGTTAAGTGACTTGCCCAAGGCCACAAGGAGTGCTAGTGGGAATTGAACCCTGGTTGCTTGGTTACCAAGCCAGTGTTCTAACGTTCTCCATAAATGTGTGTTCCTCCACGCCTCACATACCACCGTAAAGATGGAACAGTATCACCCCACTTTACCCTCTTCAAATAGCATATTCAACTCTTGCCCATATCCCCCCCTTATACTCCCCCTCAACCACCCCTCCTCTAATCCCTCCCCTTTTCCCCTCCCACCCTCCACCCTAACCCACCCGTTTAAACTGTTATACCCAGATATTGTTGAACATAGGAGCACCTCATTACCCTGCTCTCCCCCCTTCTGCGGTAACTCCACCCGTACCCACCCCTGTCCTACTATTCCACTCCCCCACACTTAACCAATTCCATACCCCCCCCCCCCCCCACTGCCTCTCCACTTTTTCCACGGTACCTTTTTTTTATCCCTGTTATCTTATGCATTTGATACAATTCCGACAATCGCCTAGCATAACTTTCTAGAGGCGGCAACAAACAGTTCTTCCAATGCAATGCAATCTCACATCTTGCCGCTAAGATACATTGCCACACTATGCTCCATTTTCCTTCCCTCCCATCCCCCTTCTTAAGCAACAAACATAGCTCTGGCACCAATACCAAACTGGTTCCTGTAATTTTCCTGATGCTATCCCCAATTGTCTCCCAGTACTGGTGTACCACCGGGCATATCCACCACATGTGCAACCAGGTGCCTTTCGCTCCACACAACCTCCAACATTCATCCGACTTACAGACCCCCGCTTTAAACAAGCGTTCCGGTGTCAGATACCATCTGGTCAACACTTTCCACCCATTCTCTCTAAGGGAGGTAGCTATTGAGGATTTTGCTATTTCTATGGCTATCCGCTCCCACTCCTCAGTCTCCCAGGTCACCCCCAACTCCTTCTCCCAAGCCTGCATATAACTGAGTTTCTCCTCCCCCCTCGTAATTAAGCCTTTATAAATTCACGAGATAACCCCCTTCCTCCCCAACGAACCTAAACAACTACCTTCAAACCACCCCGGCTCCTTAGCAATATCCTGCCAGTGCTTTCTCTGCCTGACATACGAACCAATCTGGAGATATGAAAATCTGTCGCTATCCCGCAAGTGATATAAATCCCGAATACCTGCAAATTCCCTTATCCCTTCACCGCCAATTATCTGAGACACTTGGCTTAACCCCTGCTGTGCCCATCTTTGCAACACTACTACATCCGGTCCCATTCCAGCCTCACAGCACGCCAGCAGCGACATTGTGGTGCACAGCTCTTATCCCCGATCATCTGCTTCCGGTGCTGTTGCCACATATGCAACGTATGGCCTACCAATGGATTCTTCCCTCGCTTACCCTTTCCCCCCCACACCAGTCTCTCCAACTCTCCTGGCCTCGTACCCGCTTCTTCCATCATTAACCAGTGTTTCATCTGTTGCCACAGCCAAGAGTAAACTGCTTTCAACTGTGCCGCTTGATAATACTTCCTAAAATTGGGCACCTCCAATCCCCCCTCCTCCCTAGGAGCCTGTAGCGTCCGTACCGCCACTCTGGGGCACTTATGCCCCCATATAAACCCCTCCATTTGCTTTTGAACTCGTTTTAGCGCCTTGGCAGGTATCTCGATTGGCAACACTTGAAAATAGAAGAGGAACTGGGGGAGAAGCAGCATTTTAATCACCGCCATCCTCCCCATCCAAGAAATATACCCCCTTTCCCAGCCTCCCAACTGCGTTTCTACTTGCCCGAAAAGCTTCTTATAGTTCAATTCGTATAATTCCTCCAAATCCCTTCCCAACTGGACTCCCAAGTATCGTATTGATCGTTTTGCCCACCAAAATTGAAATTTATGTTGCAAACTCCTTTGCAACTCTATCCCACCTGTCAGATTTAAGATTTCAGACTTACTCCAATTTATTCGAAACCCTGCCAAATCCCCATACTCCTGCACCTCCCTCATAATTGCAGGCAACGTCTCCGTAGGCCCAGTAATCATAAGCAATATGTCGTCCACAAACATTGCCATTCTGTATTCCTTTTGTTCCAACCTTACCCCCTTAATATCTTGGCCCCTCCGTATCTTCCATGCTAACGGTTCCAAGGATAATGCGAATAACAGCGGTGATAACGGGCACCCGTGTCTGGTTCTCCGCCCCAGGGGAAAAAATTGCAAATAACCCCCATTAACTCTCACGCACACTTTAGGCCCCACATATAACGCCTTCAGCCATTCCACAAAGCCCTTACCAAAGCCCATGTACTCCATCACTGCAAACAGAAATTTCCATGACACCTGGTTGAACGCTTTTTCTGCGTCCAGCAAGAAAAGTATCGCCTGATCAGGCTCCCGTTTCGCTGTCCATATAACATTCAATATTTTCCTGATATTATCAGACACCTGCCTGCCCGGTATAAACCCCGCTTGATCTTCATGAACTAACTTATCCAGTATTCTATTAAGTCTGCCCGCTAATACTTTGGCCAGCAACTTCACATCTATATTTATCAGCGAAATAGGCCTGTATGAAGCGCATTCCAGAGGATCCCTCCCCTCTTTATGTAAGAGTTACTCTTGCCCACCCCATCGTCTCTGCTAACCGTTCCCCCTCCTTTGGCAAATTAAACAATCGCATCACGGGTGTCAACAACACTCCTTTAAATTTTTATAGAAGCTAGCCGTGAACCCATCAAGGCCTGGGGCCTTCCCTGGCTTCAAGCCCTTGATCGCCTGCTCCACTTCCACTACCTGTATTTCTCCATCCAATGCACTCCTCTCCCCTTCCTCCAACTGTTTGAGTCCTGCTGTTTCCAGATATTCCCTCATGTCCCCCTCCGCCCTATCTGGTTTTGCCTCATATAGTCTCTGATAATATTCCACAAACTCATCTCTTATCTTCTGCTCATCCCTCTCCACCACTCCCCAACATCTGAGCTGCGTTATCTGTTGCATATTCCTCTTCTGCTGTAAGCGCCGCGCCAGGTACTTTCCCGTCCTATTTCCCCCTTCGAAAATTCCTGCCTCAATAATTGCAACCGAAAGTGAATCCTTTCAGCCTCCAACGCATTAAGCTTAGTCCTCGTCTCCAGTACCTCCCCCCATACGTCCCACAGTTATCCTTGGCATCCGCCCCTTCCAACCTGGCCAACCTCTGCCGCAATTGTAGCTCCTTTCCCTCTTTATTCTCGCCCCCATTTTACCAAGATGCCTCGCACCACTGCCTTAAAAGCATCCCATACCACCCCCATCTTTACCTCTCCATTCGCATTTCTTTCAAAATATTCTGGTATCAACTCCTCCAACTTCTTCACCACCCTAGGATCTCCCAATAAGGCCTCATTCAATTTCCAATATTGCATCCCCTTGTTTTCTCTCCTACAGCTCAAGCGCACAATCACCAGTGCATGATCAGACCACGTAATCGGCTCCATTTCTCCCCCCTGTATCCTACCAGCTATCTCTTTCCCTACCGAGATGATATCCAACCTGGAGTAAGTGCCATGCACCGCTGAATAGAATGAATACTGGCGCCTACCCGGGTTGACCAATCGCCACACATCAATCAAATCATGCTCTTTTACAAACTTTTGATATTGCTTCCTGTCTGCTCTCCTCCCTCCCCCCTTCCCTGTAGAGTCTCTCCCAACCTCCCAGGACACGTTAACATCCCCTCCACAAATCCTCATTCCCTCCCCCAATAGACTCACTTTCTTATCCACTTCCTCCCAAATTTCTTTTTGCGTCCCTGGGGGTGCATACACATTGATCACATAGAACCATTCCTCCCCTATCCTTATTCGCACCAGCAGATACCTTTCCCCTCTGTCTCAAACTATTGTGTGGACCTCTACCTTAAGTTTCCCACTTAACAATGCCACCCCACCTTTCTTCCGCTCCCTCATATTAGAAGCAAACAAAAGCTCAGTATAACCCTTTGGTCTCACCACTGACTCATGCCTCCTTAACAAATCTGTCTCTTGCAGTAAAACAAGTGATGCTTTCTGCCTTGATAGTTCCTTATATAATTTCTGTCTCTTAAAGGGTGAATTTAAATGTTTTACATTCAATGTAACGATTTTCAGTTCATCTGAGCCCTATCCCCCCCTTCGCTCCCCCTGCTCCTCACTCCCCTTCCCTTCTCTAGCCCTTCCCCCCTCCCCCTTCTCTCCCTTCCCCCCTCTCCTCCTCCATCCGCTCCCTCCTCTTCACCTACCCCTACACCTCCTCCCTCCCCTTCCCTCTCCCTCCCCCCATCCACCCTACCACCTACCCGCATCCCCCTCTCCTCACAGGAGATTCGTCTTCCATTACAGTGACGAACTGTCAGGCCGCACCTTCTCTTATCCCCCCATTCTCCTACACCCCCGCTCTCTGCCCCCCCTCTGATGGCCCCACTTCTCTCTACCCTCCGCCCCCTCTCCTCCCTCCCTCCTCACCTCTTAACCCCTGTCATCCCCAAAACGGCCTTAATGGCCAGGAAGGCCATCCAGAGCTACTCCCCTCCCCCCGCCACTCGCCCCCTCCCGATTCCAAATTACTTCTAACCTTCCCTCCCCCTATATAATTTCAGCATCATGTGCATAATTTGACAATGTCCTCCACGTCAACCAGCTCCAGTCTCCGCCTCTTGCGCTGCTCCTGTGCTCTCTCTGTTCAGCCTCGCCAGCCTTCTCCCTGCCGCAAGAACTCTGTGCCACCTTAGACTGTCCCTCTTCGCGCTGGTCACGGCTGCTGTAGAAGTTCTGACCATCCTTCTCTCCCCTTCTGGAAGGTTCGTTAGTCCCAGGTCTTTAAGTGCTTTCCAGGCTTCCTCGCTTGTCTGCACTTTTCTGGACCTCCCCTTTACTGTCATCAACAAGCCAAATGGGAACAGCCATTTATATCTCAGATCCTCCCTTCGCAGGTAGGCCGTCGCCTCTTTAAGGTTTCTTCTGCGCTGTAGTGTGCCCAAAAATAAGTCTTGAAACAATTCAAGTTTATGCTCCTCCCAGAGGAATTGTCGCGCTGCTCGAGCTGCTCACAGCAACCTTTCTTTAGTCTTAAATGAACTTAAGCACACTACAATATCTCGTGGTCTATTGTCTCTGCCTGGCCCCAGACCACTATGTGCTCTCTCACTTTTAATGCTCTCTACTTCTCCCCCTTCGTCGGGATCTCCATGGGACAGTAAGGCACTGAAAAGTTTTTACATCACTTCTTCACAGTTCTTATACTGCGGTTCCTCTGGGAGGCCTCGCACTCTGAGATTACATCTTCTGGAGCGGTCTTCTAAATCTTCCAATTTCATCTGTTGTTCTGCTTGCAGGCTCTTCATTTCCTCCCACCCTTTCTGCAATTCCTCTAGCGATTCTCCTTGCTGCTCCACTTGGCTATTTCTTCTACACAATTTCCCATGTCCACAATATCGTGCTTCAGAGCCTGTATTGACTCCTTCAGTTCAGTTTTTACCCCACTGATTTCCATCTTGATCTCCTCTTTCAGCTCTGTTAACCATACTTTTAGCATTGCCACCACTCCCGGGCTACAGGCGTGTTCCTTCTCCTCTTCCTGCTCGGTTGGTCCTTCATGCTGTAGTCCGCCATCCTTCTCCCCCTCTTTTCCTCCTTTAGTTGTTGCATATGAGGATCTGTATTGCGCTAATTTCTTTTGCACCGCTTGATTGCCCTTTGCCTTTTCCATGCGCACTCTTTTTGTTCCCCCCCCCCAGAAGGAATGCCCAGACTTCTTTTTTTTTTTTTAAATTTATATTTATATTTATCAGAAGACAAAAGAAAATAGCAATAAATATATCAGCAGGAAACCATCACAAAATAATCATAATCCCAGGTGCTTCAGCCCACATCACGGGGACAAACAAAAAGGAAAAAAATATCTCAAGAAAACAAAGTCAGGTACATCAACCAAGAATCCCTGACTAACATCATATAACCCAACCTACAGATTCCCTCCAACAAAGAAATACATTTTAAACAACAGAAAAGAAGAAAAGAGAAACCCTCAATGCCTTTTTTCCCTTTAAGAATGCCCAGACTTCTGATTAGCAAATAAGTGCAGTACCTCAGTTAGTGTCTCTGGCACTCTTATTGGCCTCACTGGGGGTGCTGCCTTTGTCAGATTAAAATTGGGAATCTTATGCTTTGCTCTTATCCTGTGTTGGCTCTGGAGAACTCCTTTATTTTGCCGTGCTTTGAACTGCTCCCCTCTCAGATCTGGCTGCACTCATGGATGTTATCTCCCGTGCTCCAATAACAGTTCTCTCTTTTGCAGTCCAACGTGTGGCCTTTCCTCCACTTCTTCACCACACTGGTACTATCTGTACTGCTCTGTCTCCTTTCCCACTCTCTCCAGTGTTTTGGGCACTTTCGTTACTCCCCGCTCCTCCAAAACGCTCTTCTGCCCTCCACTGCTGTGAACTCCAGGTTTGTGTAGTGCCACATATCCTCCCTGCAGCGCACTGCTTCCCCCAGCCGGGCTCGATTTCAACTGCTGCTCTCCAGCCCCCCTGGACACTGTCTCACTCGTGCACTCACCAGCCCTCTTGCATTACTGTGTCCTGCTCCGCATCTCCACTCTTCACTTCAGGACTCCGATCCTCGTTCCAGACCTCACTCTGCACTCCGGACCTCAGCTCCTCTCTCCAGGCTGCCCCGCAGCCCACCTATCAGGCCCACCACACAGTCCTCTGCTTTGGCTCGCCATGCGGTTCTCCGCTTCGGCGTTTCGCTGCTGCTTTCTGTAGGACGCGATACACCCGCTATTAGACTCGCCCTGCTCCGGGACTGCTCCGCTCCTACCTCTTCCTCCACGCTCCTCTTTAGTTGCTCATATGGAGATTTTGTTTTCCCCCTAGTGCAGGCTTTAACGGCGGAGCTAATCAGCTGCACCGCCATTCGCCCTGTCGTCGTCACCCAGGTCCACTGCTTTTTAACATATTCATAACTGACTTGGAAATGGGAATAACGAGTGAGGTGAACAAATTTTCAGATGACGCAAAATTATTAAAACACAAGAGGATTGTGAAAAATTGCAAGAGGACCTCAATAAACAAAGACTGGGCATCCAAATGGCAGATGAAATTTAATGTGGACAAGTGCAAAGTTATGCGCTTAGGGAACAACAACCCAAACTACGGTTGCACAATGCAAAGTTTCACATTAGGAACCTCCACCCAGGAAAAAGGACTTAGACGCATTGTGGATAATACATTGAAACCCTCTGCCCTGTGTGCAGCGGCGGCCAAGAAAGCAAATATAGTGCTAGGAATCATAAGGTAAGGAATGGAGAACAAAACCAAGAATATTATAATGCCTCTGTATCGTTCCATGGTTTGACCACACCATGACTTTTATGAGCAATTCTGGTGGCAGTATCTTAAAAAAGATATAGCAGAATTAGAAAAGGTACAGAGAATAGTCACCAAAATGGTAAAGTGGATGGAAGGATACCCCTATGAGGAGAGGCTTAAAAGGTTAGGGCTCTTCAACTTGGAAAAGAGACTGCTGAGGGGAGATATGATACAGGTCCACTGTTCCCTCTAAGCTGTGCGCATGTGCGCGCACACACACCTCGCCGAGCAAGCGCACATATTTTACAACAGAGCACACAAAAATTACGGTTCTGATTCTGATAGAAAACAACACAGATGTCTTAAAAATTTTAAAGTTGTGATTGTAATTACTAGAAATTTTCCGCTTCATTTAGTAATCATCTATTTTCATTTAATTTGATTAAAATCAACGTGGTGTACATAGTGTATTCTGATGTGTAGTCAAATTTTATAGTATATAACTCCGAGTGTCATTATGTGGCACACAAAAACGTAACCTTCCTTCAAAAGCTGCACAGCTGATATTTTATGCGCAGACAGCCTACAGAAAATTAGAGGGAACATTGTACAGGTCTATAAATTAATGAATGGAGTGCAACGGGTAACGTAGATCGGTTGTTTACTTCAAAAAGTAGAAAGACTAGGGGACATTCAATGAAGCTACAATGCAGCCCATTTAGGACTAATAAGAAAAAATATTTTTTTATTCAATGAGTAATCAAATTCTGGAATTCATTACCGGAGGATGTAGTAAAAGCTGCTAGTATAGCTGGGTTTAAAAAAGGTTTTGATATAAATAAATGTGATATTTTATTTTTACAATGTAATAAAAGGCTTGTATTCCATTCATTCACCATTCTGTAATATAATTTTGTATGTCTGCATTCTGGGAAGAGAGACTATGTGGCTGAATAATACATAGCCTGTCACAGGTGCAGAGGTACAAAGCTGATTCACCTTTACTGTATGTCTGCATTCTGGGAAAAACGGATACGTGGATAAAGCACAGTTACTTACCTGTAACAGGTGATCTCTGGGAACAGCAGGAATAAGTCTTCACATATGGGTCCGTCGGTACCAACGGAGCCTGCGCGGGAACGCTCCCCAGCATCTTAAAAGAAAGCTTTTGAGAGCATCCCCCACGCATGCGCGCTGCCTTCCCGCCCAAACACTTCCCTCACATCAGTTGTGTTTGTAGCTGAGACCAAAGGAGGGAAGTAACAAATTAAAAAGAGAAAAAAGAGAGAGAGAAAGAGAGCAACTCCTAGGGGAGGTGGGTGGGTTGTGAAGACGTATTCCTGCTGTTCCCAGAGATCACCTGTTACAGGTAAGTAACTGTGCTATCTCCAGGAACAAGCAGGAATGAGCCTTTATGTAATCTCATCCGCTCATTCAACGTAAACTGCCTAATTTATGCCGACGATGTTCTGCTCTACACGCCTTTCCTGCTAGACAAACCAGACCTATCACCCTTAACCACCTGTTTTGACGCAGTTGCAGATTGGTTACATTCACAGAAACTGAAGATAAACTTTAATAAAACGGAGGTCCTCTTCCTCACAAGAGATTCAACTTTCATACCACCCAGCTCCATCAAGGTCAGGGACGCTGAACTCCTAAGCAAGCCTACAATTCGGTACCTTGGAGTAATACTTGACCGACAGCTCAATATGAAGGCCCAGATAAGCATTATGGTCAAGTCTGTATACAATAAAATAAGGTCGCTTCGTCACTTGAGACAGCTACTTGAACCTAAAGATTTTCGCACTGTGTATCAAGCTCTTGTCACCCCTCATTTTGATTACGCGAATGCCATACTACATGGCCTCCCAAAGCACACAATAAACCCTCTGCAACTAGCCATGAACTCAGCTGCTAGAATTCTACTTGGAGCACATAGGAGGGACCATATAACCCCCATCCTAAAAAACCTACATTGGCTCCCAATCCAAAGTAGGATTGCCTTTAAAGTATTGACGATGATCCATAAAGCCATTAACAAATGCTCCTCTACTTCACTAACTGACCTCATCCAGCCTACTCCCCCCTAACAGGGCAAGAAGATCAGTAGCTATCAACACCTTGATACTCCCAAGGCAGATCACAAAATGCTCACAAACAGCCAGGAGCAGAGCATTTGCGCTGTATGCACCCACGTGCTGGAACGCCCTACCTCCTGCCATTAGGGCTATCAAGGACCTCTACCAATTTAGGAAAGCAATTAAACATCACCTTTTCCTGCAGCACTACGCGGACCAAGATCACCTTCCACACCTTGACACGCCCAGTAGTACATACAGACAAAACCCAAGCAATAACCATACAGGATTGAAACCGAACACACCAGACCCTGCTCCACCTGACAAATAGCATTTACCCCCACCCGAATCGTCTGCAATTCTCAGATAAGCCAACATGTAAATAGTTAGCTACTCCTCAACATAAGTTATGTGTAATGTAGCTATGCTGTTAAAATTGTACATTTCTGTTATATTGTAAGTTAAAATTGTACATTTCTGTTATATTGTAAGTTCAGTGTACATTGTCTTCTCTGAACAGTTACTGTTACATGTAAACCGCGCTGATGCTGAATAGCGCGGTATATAAGAAAAATAAATAAATAAATATGGGGACTCCCAAGCTAAGATGCCTGGGAGAGGCCCAGCATGTAGCAAGTAAAAAATGGGACATGCTTCCTCCCAAGGACCTCAGGCATCCAAGGGATGGAGGGTAGGAGTTGAGCTAACAGAGTAAAAATGAAGTGCTATGGAACAGCTGAACTAAACAAGGAAGCAGAAAAGTGTCCTTGTGTAGAGATACCCGTTAGTAAGGATAGAGTTCCCAATTCTTGAAAAGGGATGTTATCCAGGGATTGCAAAAAAAACTATACATATGGGGAAAGTGGATATGGGTCTGTTGAAAAGAACCATCACATTGTCCTCATATGAAATTCCCCTATCATGAGGAGTGAAGGGGATGGAGCTGCAATATAGACAAAGATAAGAAATTATCATTGCCTGGAGAAACCCCAGGGAAACTGGGGAGTTTATAAGAAGTTGGGACCCATGACAGAAGATAAACATCTCTATAAGGTAAAGACTAAGGTATTTCTTTCCATAGAGCATGATGGTGCCTGGGGAAAGAAAAGACAAATCTGACTAGTCTGGATGAAAAGGTTAAAATACCTTACAGACAAAGGAAAATGGGTTCTTTGAACCCCTTTATCCAGACAAGAAAATTGTATTGGGCGATTGAGCCCCCAATTTCTGAAGATCAGGAATGTGTGTTGCGTAAGTGATAGCACTTAGGCTAACAACTTACCTGGAGCTTCAGATAAGAGATAACTTGATTCTGATAGAAAAAGGTTATGGTAAAGAATGAATTTCCTAACTTTACCAGACAAATTGGACAAATGCAAGAAGTCTAAAAAATAAGATGGGAGAGTTAGAATATATAGCACTAAATGAAAGGTTAGATATGATTGGAATATCAGAGACATGGTGGAAGGAGGACAACCAGTGGGACACTGTGATACCTGGGTACAAACTATATCGTAATGATAGAGCTAATCAAATTGGTGGAGGGGTTGCTCTCGATGTTAGAGAGGGCACTGAGTCAGAAAGGATTAAAGTTTTGCAGGAAACAAAATCTGCTATAGAATCTATATGGATTGAAATTCCATGTAAAAGGGGGAAGGCAATGGTAGTGGGGGTGTACTATTGAGCGCCTGGCCAGAATGACCAAATGGATGATGAAATGCTCAAAGAAATCAAGGAAGCTAACAAAAGTTACAGCACAGTAATAATAATGGGTGATTTCAACTACCCAGGTATCGACTGGGTCAGTGTCACATCAGGACATGCTAGGGAGATAACGTTCCTAGATGAAATAAATGACTGCTTCTTGGAGCAGCTGGTTCATGAACCAACCAGAGGGGAAGTCATATTAGACCTAATCCTTAGTGGAACACCAGATCTAGTGCAAGAGATAAGGTTGTTGGGGCCACTTGGCAATAGTGATCATAGCATGATCGCCTTTGATTTAATTAGTGGAGGAGGGATCGTAAGGAAATCCACAGTACTACCTTTTAACTTTTGAAAGGGAGACTATGATAAAATAAAGAACACAGTTAAGAAAAAACTAAAAGGAGCAGTTGCAAAGGTTAAAGACATACATCAGGCTTGGCTGTTGTTGAAAAATACTATCTTGGAAGCCCAGACCAGCTGTATTCCACGCTTTAAGAAAAGTGGAAGGAAGTCCAAAAAACTGCCAGCATGGTTTAAAGGTGAGGTCAGAGAGGCTGTTGTTGCCAAAAAAGCATCTTTCAGGAAATGGAAAAAGAGCCAAATGACGAAACCTGGAAACAGCACAAGCACTGGCAAGTCAAATGCAAGGCGTTGATAAGGCAGGCAAAGGCAGAATTTGAGAAGAAGCTTGCTGCGGAAGCAAAAACGCGAAGTAAAGACCTTTTCAAGTACATTCATAGCAAAAAACCTGTGAGAGAGTCAGTTGGTCCATTAGATGATAAAGGGGTTAAAGGAGCACTAAGAGGCGACAAGGCGATAGCGGAGAGACTAAATGAATTCTTTGCTTCAGTCTTTACTGAGGAAGATGTAGGAATGTTACCCATGACTGAAGTGGTATTTAAAGGTGCTGAAGAATTGAAGGAAATATCGATACATCGGGAAGATGTATTACAACTATTAGATAAGCTGAAGAGTAGCAAATCACCTGGGCCGGATGGTATACATCCAAGGGTGTTGAAAGAACTGAAATACGAGATTGCAGACCTGCTATTAGTAATCTGTGAACTATCATTAAAATCATCTCTAATACCAGAAGATTTGGAGGATCGCCAAAGTAACACCAGTTTTTAAAAAGGGTTCCATGGGTGATCCGGGAAACTACAGACCGGTGAGCCTGACATCAGTACCGGGAAAAATGGTAGAAACCATCATAAAGAATAAAAATACTCAGCATAATGGGAGACAGCCAACATGGCTTTAGACAAGGAAGATCTTGTCTTACTAATCTGTTATGTTTTTTTGAAGGAGTGAATAATCAGGTGGACAAAGATGAGTCGGTTGATATTGTGTATCTGGACTTTCAGAAAGCCTTTGACAAGGTCCCTCATGAGAGACTTTTGGCAAAACTAAAGAGTCATGGGATAGGAGGCAGTGTACTATTGTGGATCGGGAACTGGTTAAAAGATAGAAAGCAGAGGGTAGGGCTAAATGGCCAATTTTCCCAATGGAGAAAGGTGAATAGTGGTGTACCCCAGGGATCTGTGCTGGGTCCGCTGCTTTTTGACATATTCATAAATGACCTGGAAAGTGAAATAACGAGTGAGGTTATCAAATTTGCAGATGACACAAAACTATTTAAAGTTGTTAAAACCCAAGAGGATTGTGGAAAATTGCAAGAGGATCTTGATAAATTGGAAGACTGGGCATCAAAATGGCAGATGAAATTTAATGTGGACAAGTGCAAGGTTATGCACCTAGGGAAGAACAACCCAAACTATGGTTACACGATGCAAGGTTCCACATTAGGAACCACCTCCCAGGAAAAAGATTTAGGCGTCATTGTGGATACCATGTTAAAGCCCTCGGCCCAGTGTGCAGCAGCGGCCAAGAGAGCAAATAAAATGCTAGGTATGATAAGGAAAGGAATGGAAAATAAAACAAAAGATATTATAATTTTTATTTATTTATTTATTTATATTTATTTAGTATACATTTGTATACCGCTACTTCCAGCGATCAGTAGCGGTTTTTTTGATTGTTGTTGTTAAGTGCCGTCGAGTCGGAGTCGACTCATGGCGACCCTCTGGATAGCTATCCTAAATTGTGTTCGGTCTTCAGTCAGGCGGCTCATTGACGACAGACTGGTACCCGTAGCTGCTGTTATTGTAGCGATCCATCTCATTGCTGGCCTTCCTCTTTGCGTTGACCTTCTATCTTGCCAAGCATGATGTCTTTCTCTAATGATCTCTCTCTTCGCATGATGTGTCCGAAGTATGAAAGTCGAAGTCTTGTCATCTGAGCTTCTAAAGAAAGCTTAGGTTTGATCTCCTCTAGTACCGACTGGTTTGTTTCTTCGGGCAGTCCATGGTATACACAGTATTCGCCGCCAGCACCATAATTCAAAGGCATCAATTTTCTTCCTGTCTGTCTTTTTCACTGTCCAGCTTTCACATCCATATGATGTTATTGAAAATACCATGGCTTGAACAAGTCGAATCTTTTTGATTACAGATTGGAAATTGTCAAATCATGACAGGAAATTTTTGAGGTATAAACACATTGATTAGACAGGAAAGCACAACACACAGAGAACTATTTCACAGGGAACATGGGCTATGGAGGGTTAAGTGGCTTGCCCAAGACCACAAGGAGCACCTGTGGGACTAGAAACCCCAGTCCTTCCGGCCCAAGGTTGCTGTCCTCTAGTGGGATTTGAACCCCCGACCTTCCGGCCCGAAGTACCTTGCCCCAACCACTAGGCCACTCCTCCAATCTAATGCCTCTATATCGTTCCATGGTGAGACCGCACCTTGAATATTGTGTGCAATTCTGGTCGCCGTATCTTAAAAAGGATATAGCGATTTTAGAAAAGGTTCAGAGAAGAGCCACCAAAATGGTAAAGGGGATGGAAGGATACTCCTATGAAGAAAGGCTAAAAAGGTTAGGGCTCTTTAACCTGGAAAAGAGACAGTTAAGGGGAGATAACCCCTATCCTAACCCTATCTCCGTCTCTGTTCCCTCCACTCCACCCCCCTCTGTATTAGCTTCTACCTTCAGCTCCAAAGTCAGCTCCTTAAGAGCGTCCCTGCCATTCTGTCCCCCACCCATCTCCTCCCCCCCCCCCTACAGCTTCTCCCCCTCCCTCATCCCTCCATTTTCATACCTGGTCTACATTTGCCCTAACTTCCTCCGCCGAACTCCATAAACTCATTTCCACTTCCAATAAGACTTTCTGTTCCCTTGACCCCATCCCATCCTCGTGGCTTCTTGAACCCTCTCTCTCGTCCCTTCCCTATATTCTCTCCATCCTAAACAACAGTCTATCCTCGGGTGTCTTCCCCCATCCTTGGAAACACGCCCTAATCCGTCCAATTCTTAAGAAATCTTCCCTCGACCCTCTCGATCCACTAAACTATCGGCCCGTTTCACACCTTCCATTTCTCTCTAAGCTTCTGGAAAAGATTGTATTCGCACAACTCTCCCACCATCTAGACTCTACTAACTATCTTCACCCACGCCAATCAGGTTTCCGGCCAGGTCACAGCGTCGAAACTATCCTTCTTGCCTTCACTAACTCTTTGCATGTAGCACACGATCGGGGCGATATCTCGGTTGCGGTGGCACTTGATCTTTCTGCGGCTTTCGATCTGGTTGATCACTCTCTTCTTCTAGCCCATCTCAGTCAAGCCGGTGTTCACGGCACTGTCTTTAAATGGTTTCATTCTTTTCTTCACGCCCGGTCTGCCTCTGTACTACCCACGTCCCCCTCTTCTCTACCTTCTGCCCCCTTCCCTTTACCATGTGGGGTTCCCCAGGGTTCTGTCCTAGCTCCCCTTCTCTTTAATCTTTTCCTGGTACCCCTCACACTTATCATTCAACAATTTGGGATCTCTGCTTTTTACTACGCCGACGACATCCTTCTTCTTCATCACACCTCCCCACTTTCTCCTGATCTGACTCCCCTTAACAACTGCCTCACTGCTGTCACCTACTGGTTAACCCAAAACTGCCTTCACCTGAATCTGGCCAAATCCACTGCTATTTGGTTCCCTCACAGTCACCCCTCCCCCTCGTTAGCTCCTTCCTTGTCTAACACTCCCATATCCTTAGTCACTACCTTCCGCTATCTTGGTGTTCTCTTTAATTCAGATCTTTCCTTTCACGCCCATATCTCACATATTACTAAAACTTCCTTCTATTTCCTGCGTCAAATCCGTGCTGTCCGTCCTTTTCTTTCTCCTTCTGCCCTATCTACCCTCCTTCTCTCTCTTGTCATGTCCAGGGTTGATTTCGCTAACTCTATCCTTATTGGCCTGCCTTCTTCTCATTTACACCGCCTTCAAAGAATCCAGCATACCGCAGCCCGCCTTCTTTCACACTCTTCTCATTCGCACCATATAACTCCTCTTCTTATCCATCTACACTGGTTGCCTCTTCCCTTCCGCTCTCAATACAAACTACTTACTTTGGTTCACAAGGCCCTCCACACCAACTCCCCACAATACCTAGCCGATTTAATTCACTTCCACACTCCCAGATATACCCCCCGTTCATTTCACTTAAACCGGCTTACCCTTCCCCCCCCCCTCTGCCGCCCACTTGCAATCCACCCGCTCTTCAGCTTTTTTCTTTATAGGCCCCGCACTATGGAACTCCCTTCCCTCCTCTATCCGTTTAGAACCCTCCCACTCAGCATTTAAACAGCAGCTAAAAACCTACCTCTTTTCCCTAGCCTTTAACCTCCCTACTTCTCCCCCCTCTCTATAATCTCACTCCTCCCTTCCCACTTTCTCCTGCCCTTTCTGTTCTTCCTCTTTCTTTTTATGAAATGTAACTTCTTTTCCTTTTACCGGCCTTGTGCCCTATTTTAAAGGTTTTTATATGTTGTAAACCGCTCTGATTTTATTGTGAAGGGCGGTCTATCAAGTTTTATTAAACATAAACATAAGTCCATAAATTAATGAATGGAGTGGAACGGGTAAACGTAGATCGATTGTTTACCTTATCAGAATATAGAAAGACTAGGGGACATGCAATGAAGCTACAGGGTAAACCATTTAAGACTAATAAAAGAAAATATTTTTTCACTCAACGTGTAATCAAACTCTGGAATTTGTTACCGGAGGATGTAGTAAAGGCTGTTAGTGTAGCTGGGTTTAAAAAAGGTTTGGACAAGTTCCTGAAGGAAAGGTCCATAAACCTTTATTAAGAAGGGACCCAGGATATCAATGCTTGAACCAATACAAGCACTGTGGAACCTGTGTCCCTTGGGGAAACTGCTAGGTACATATGACCTAGATTGGCCACTGTTGGAAACAGAATACTGGGCTTGATGGACCTTGGTCTGACCCAGTATGGCATATCTTATGTCCTTATGTCCATTTAAGGCTTTAGGTTATGCTGACAGCATTGATATGGACAGTAACAATATTTCAGGGTCAGATTGTATAAGGAGAATTGTCTAACAAGAAGGGTTAAGATCTCCTTACGAATAGTTAGGGAGAATCACTTATTAGTCAAGGTATAAGAATCTTAAGCAAGGTTACGTGGAAACCAGTAAGATGCTTCTTACCCTTGACAAGAGGTCTAGGCCTAGAAAGACTAGTCCTCAGACAACTAGGCCTTGAGTCGTACCCAAAGGAGGGCAGAGGAGATCCTTAATCCTAAGATAAAGGATCCGGATCTTCTTATCACTTCAGGATAGAAGATGGAAGAAAAAAAACGCAATGAAGGGTCATGTCTGATTCTGTATGAGAGCAGTATGAGTATCATGCGTTCTTTGTTTCTTGTAGACTTCAACGAGGTATTAGAAGTAGAAAATTTTACAGTAGATAAAGATCAACACGTAATGATTAGGAATGCATCCCAGTAGTGGAAATTCCCTTGAGGATATGGAACAAATTAGGGAGTGGTGGTATTCCTTAACTCGAAGTCGTTGAGGCCCTGTTCCCCTTCCTTAAAGGAATTTTAAGGAAGATGGAAAATAGGAACAAACAGCCATATGAGAGCATGACTGGGCAGAGCCTACCAGTCAAAGGTTGTTTAACCCCCAGAAGTTCCCTACTAGGGGTAGACTACGATGCTCTCTGACAAAGGCCCATAGATGCAGAGCTTCAATGCACAGTTGCAGAGAGCATGTGATAGGCTACTTAGGTGAGATCTGGCTATTGAGTAGCCAAGTATGCAACCTAATCAATTCTGTTGGAAGAGAAATGAAGATGGCAAAAATAGTAATAGGCTTTTGTCCTCTGCAATAATGAATTAAACAGAGGGTTCTAAAAGGCGCTTTGAAGCCATCTGTTAGAAAGACAGCAGAAAAAACAGGTCCCATGGAGATTAACAAAAGGACCAACAGACATGACTAGGAATGATAAAAGTAAATTCCTGTCTGATTAGCTGTCATAAAGGAGTATTTGTGAGGCCAGCTCTAAAAATACAAGCAGTGTAGAAAAAGCAGAAACCTATGTGAGCTATCTGTTCCAAGAAGCTCACCTAACCCACCTAGTGGGTTATTCATATTTCTATTATGGAGGGGTTAGAAGCCTTCTGAGCTGACTCTGCTCAAATACATAGAGGAAAATCTGATAGGGGCTTTCAGAATGCTGAATTGCATCCTGTAAGAAAACCCCTAGTGCAGAAGGACCCTAAAAAGGAAAAACTCTGTATTGACAAGATCTACTGGAGTAGGAATCGCTATAGCTTCAGGAAGAAGCTCTCCAGTTGAATAATATGCAGGTTGGAGACTGGATGTTCCAACTAAAAGATAAAGTAATACAGAGTTGAAAAACTTAAAAATTAGTAAGTCCTTATAGGTGGAGTCCTCTGCAGTGAAGGTGTTACAGGTAACTGCCAAAAGGTGAAAGGTATCACTCACCCTGTTAAGTTTCTTGGTTGTTCTTTCCACTCCCCTCCCCTTTTTTTTTTTTTAAATAGGGAAGGAGAAACTTATTACCTGTAGCCCGAGATAGCTCAAGAGCTCTTAGAGCTGACAGAGTAAAGTTCTCTTGAATAAGAGAGTCTTGCCTAGAGGCAACTCAGTGTTGTCTCAGCATAGATGAGAGTCAAACTAGACGGCTCTTTTGATAAAAAAACATATCTACAGGTTTTGAAACCTCATACTGGCCGAAAAAAATCAGAAACCCTGTAGTACTGGGTTTGCTGAATCTGTTGAGGTTTCCGTTATCTTAGCCTGGTTGGATGTTGCCCTTGTTGGGAAACATCTGTTTGAGGGGAAGAAGATGGATAAAACTTTTTCCCCCTAGAGGAATAAAGTCTTTTAGAAGATCCATTATCAGCTGGTATGGAGGAAAGTTTTGACAATCCTCTTGAGGCAGCATTATCAGTGTCCAACTGACTAGCTTGAAATAGGCAATCCTTGTTGAAGAGATGTTCTCCAGTACAAGGACTATTTCCCAGCTTCTCTTGTACCCATTTATCCAGGCCTGAAGCTTGGAGCCAGGCTAAACGTCATGCCCCTATGGTTATAGCAGAAGATCTGCTGACAGATTCAAAAGAATCTAGGGAAGCACGATGAAGGAATGTAGAAATATCATGAGCATGATTGACTAGTGATAAATAGTCAGCTCTTTTATGTTCCTGAAGGAAAGGGTAGAAAAGTTTTAAACTTTTGGCAACCTGTTCCAGAGAGAATCCCATATAGAAAATATATGAAATGATTCTTGCTGAAAGGATATTAGTGGGGAAGATCCCCTGCGGAAAAAAGGTTGGCCGATTAAAGGTCCAGTTGAAGCTCCTTCAGACGCACAATGAAAGGTCCAGGGAACTACTGACCCTCTGCGCCTGAAAATACCAAGGAAACACAGAAGAACAGGAGAGGAGTTCGCTAACAAAGACTAATAAAAATTATAACATGGACAAAGAAAAAGTGGATGATGTTGCTATGATGGGGGGGGGGGATCATTTTCTCTGTTAAGGGGAATGACATGGGATCTAGGACAGGGAAAGGGATGGACTGTATGAACAAATACAAATACGATGGGGACGGATGTACCCTAACATATTTACTGTAACCGTACTAGAGGGAGAGGGACCAGTGAGCCTAGAATTTGATGCCTGCCAAGTGATAAGTTGTGATGGGGGATACTACGAAAAGTTGTGGGGAAATAGTCATAAGTATATGTGTCCAGAGAATGCCCAGACACTGGTGTTCGGGATGCCCTGTTATGGCTGGTCACAAGTTTGGTGGACCACCGAGGATGGAGGCTGGGTCTCCCCAGAGGGGAAGAAACACCCAGTTCAAAAGAAAATAAAAATTATGAAGAAACATAGTATTCAGCTATGTAACCCAGGAAGTTGCAATCCCATCGTAGTCACCCTCTTTGGAAGGGATGACTCACTGGATGGGGTCTATGGACTAGGGATAGATATTAGTGGGGAAGATCCCCTGGGAAGAATGAGGATAAGAATACAACTCAAGAATCAGACTCAGGTCCCCACATCATTCCCCAGCATATCTTTTGAACCTAATAAGGACCCTAATGTAGTCAAAATAGTGGAGATTAAAAATTTGAGGGACACTTTAGAGGTGGAAACGGGTTATGGGGATGTGAACACCTGGGTGGAATGGGTTAAATATACCGTATGAAGTCTCAACCATAGCAATTGCTATGCAGGTGCCTTCGGGAGGCCCATTGCACAGGTTGTGCCCTTACCCTTGAGGTGGGATACAGATCCCGATGGAGTAAGATGCCTCATGTCTCTGTATCAGGAAAAAACGGCTTGGGGAAATGAAAGTTGCAAGACGTTGAATCTGCTCTTTCCCCCTACAGACTTGAAGGAGGTAAGAGTTCCCCCCCACATTTTCAACAGAGTTTGGAAATCACTCCGCCTGTCTCACCAGGCGGGGGAAGAATTACACAAGGGAAGTGGAGGAACTGAACACCTGCATTCTAAGCCTAAACCTGACAGGGATGGAAGGAGAAGAGAAGAACTACTCCAACCTGGTAATCCCTAGGGCAGACCTGTGGTGGTACTGTGGAGGGCGGATGTTGAGACCATTGCCTATGGTCGGGAACATGTGCAATAGTTCAATTGGCAGTTCCTTTCACCTTGGCGTTCACAGAACATGACAAGGGGCAAATAGAAAGGGAAAGGAGGAGTACTCTGGGAGCCTCATTTGATGACAGAATATATGTAGATGCAATAGGAGTCCCTCGGGGAGTTCCGGATGAGTATAAAGCACGAAACCAGATTGCAGTTGGATTCGAATCCCTGTTATGGGTAATTACGATAAATAAAAATGTAGATTGGATAAATTATATATATATTATAACCAACAGCGGTTTTTCAACTATACCCGGGATGCAATAAAGGGGATCGCAGAACAATTGGACGCCACTAGCAGAATGGCCTGGGAGAATCGAATGATGGCCGCTGAAAAAGGGGGCGTGTGTGTAATGTTGGGGGGGAAATGTTGTACGTTCATCCCCAATAACACGGCCCCTGATGGTACCATCACTAAAGCCCTGCGAGGACTAACTACCTTGGCAGAGGAATTGGCAAAAAATTCAGGTACGGATACCTCTCTCACTGGATGGTTGGGGGTCATGGTTTGGGAAATGGAAAGGGGTGGTAGTATCTATATTTACTTCTGTACTTGTTGTAACTGGAGTATTAATTACAGTGGGGTGTTGCATAATACCGTGTATAGGAGGATTAACTCAAAGACTGATAGAAACAGTAAGCACTAAAATAGAAATTACACTTACCTGGTAATTGTCATTCTTTGAGTGACAAATTATCCTAGAGAAATTGCTCCAATTGTAGCAAAAAGCTAATGAATCTTATTGTTCTTGTTTTTTCCTTGGATGTGAGTCTCAGAATGAATGGAGGAGGATAGCTACAGGCCACAGTGATTGAAAAGCCTGAGAAAGTCCTCGCTCCTTCCTTACATCAAGGACACCACATTCCAAGTTTTTTATGTTTGAATAAAAGTTCACTCTTGAAAAGCCATTAAGGTGAAAATCCGATATTTCAACAAATCCCAATGATGTATCGCATATCTCTATCCCTCAGTTCATTAATATATATTTTTTAGAGACTTAGCTGTATGGGATATCAGGGCAAATCTTCACTATTTCCCGACGCAGATGTTCAGCGCTGTCGCGTTTCACCGACAGTTTAGTCTTCCACCTCTGGGTTGTGCACCTCCTCCTGCAGCTTGGAGACTGGGCATGTCAAAGTCATGACATCACTGGATATAGCCTGCTGGTCTCTCCTATCAGCCCCCAGTGTACTATTGACAAAGCAAACTCAAAGGAATGACCAACAAGTCGTTATACTACAACTTTCACCGAACTATACAGTCCTCAATCTGATGGACCTTCTTCACTTTATTACTCTACTTTTTTTTTTTTTTTTTTTTTTAACGTTCACGTTTCTCTCATTCTATCCCTTTTCCCGTGACACTCCTTCACTTAAACAAGAGAGAAAAGAAAGCAATAAATCAGAGAGGAATACTCACTGCGATCCGGAACCTGAAAGGATTTCTCCCCTCCTTGAAATTGATGTTCCACTCCGCCTGAAAATAAACTCTGAAGAAATCACCCCCCCAGGCGGGAATGAGGACTAAATTGTCGTCACTCAAGGAACGACAATTACCAGGTAAGTGTAATTTCTATTTCCTTATCGTTCCTCCAGTTTAGTCCTCCACCTCTGGGATGTATCCGAGCAGTAATTATTGTGAGGGACCTTTCCACCCGGATCGCTACTCCGCCTAGCCACCACAGACATCGCTCACCGCCCGAACACCCAGGCAGTGAAGGTTACTGAAAGTAAAAGAGACAGACGACCTGGAGACCAATCCACAAAATGCTATTGGTGTACCCAAACTGCATTCCGCTCAGGATGTCGCTTGCGCTCCAATAGAGTGAACCCGTAAGCCCAGTAAGCATTTACGTTAGAGATACTCTGGGCATTACAGGATCGCCAACGTATCCTAGACCATTGAAATGGCTTGATCCAAGCAAATTCACAACTTAGCTTGCTAAGCCCTCCTGGACCTCCGCTCTTACCCAGAGCAGAGACAAAGCTATAGGATAGAGTTTTGAATAAGAAAATCAAAATGACTTCAACTCCCCCTGGATGACTGAAGTTAGCTAGATTGCAGGCCTGAACTTAGCTAAGCCAAACGGCGTGTAAGCGTACCTGTAGCCTATATTTTTGCACCTTTTGCTTACCCTCAACTTTACACTCCCGGCCAAATATCTGGTGTGGGAAAGCAGGACACAGCTTGTAACACCACACATGCTTTTTTTTTTTTTTTTTTTTTTTTTTTTAAAACTAGTGCCTCACCGGTTCCTTGTGGCAATCCATTTGATCCAATCCCAACCAAGGTAGCACCCCAATTCAAAATTTAAGGTGCCCTTATCTGTGAACCAGAGGAAGGGAAACTGCTGCCGAATAACTCTTGGTTACTTAACCTTGACACGGCAATGGCCACGCTGTAAGCGAGAATCGCTCCACCGGAGACATCCGAAGAGGACCCTGCATCAACACATCTTCCAACGGCAGAAACCTCCCAGGATTCCCGTCTAGCAACCCTACGAGGTCGATGTACCCTGGACGATTTAGCCAGCCCGAGTTCCCAAACAACACCTCCCCCCGAAGGGTTTTGATACGCCGAACCGCACAATTCACGAGCGCCCCCCACCCCCCCCCCGGAGAAAGGATACAAAGACGACCGGACAACGGTCCTCGCCATACCAAAGCATCAAAGCCTTTCAACATCCCTTTGTGTCGTTTGCTGACAAAGCAACCCATTTTCGCAGGCTGAGCCATCGCTCTGAGGAGCATTATTGACTGTCCCCATTTGCGACCGACCCGTGCGAACAACTCCGGAGCAACTTCCATTCCCCGGTCTCTACTCGGCCCCTGCTAAGGAATTTCTTGTCCTTTCCCGCAACATGCGTCGCCGAGATCGCTGGAAGTCGAGGCATTATGCCCGCAAACAGATCCCCTGTCACGGCTTCCAGGGCCCCATTTCCAGTTCAGCACTGCCGGGTGCTGAACGTCATCACCACGGAGTTGTCGGACAGTACTCGCCCCGCCCGACCTGTCACCGTATCATCGAATACCTGCAACACCAATCGTTCCGCGCGCCATCCCCGCTGGTTGATAGCCTACTGGATATCTGGCGTACTCTGCGAGCCCTGTGCGAAAAGACCTGTGTTTTTTTTTTTTGATATACCATCTTCCTACACATCAGCCAACTGAGTGCCACATCTGTTGCACATGCAACGGCAGTCTTTGAATATGAGCCTGAACTCAGTGCTTGCTGTGACCCCAGTATTGTGGAGCCTATTCGTCGAATTGGGACCTGACAGGTAACTGAGACCCGGATTGGCCGGCCACTATTGGACACAGAACCCTGAGCTTGAGAGAGCCTGCCTGCCCCAGTAGGTCATTACTTGTCTTCTGATGGATAGACCCTCCACAAGGTCTCTCCCTTTGAAGTAACGGGCTGCGCCTACCCCTAGGACCCTGTGGCTAGCCCACCCGGGCCAAAGTTTGTTAAAACAGAAGCAGTAAGGTATCGAGATCTCTTGCAAAGATGGAAGGGCTAGTGGGAGAGTCAGACTGACCAAGGTCCTAGGGTTTGACTCCCACTCAAGACTAAACACCTCTGGTCCAAAAGAATCGGGTTTTTCTGGTCCCCCCAATTGGACCATCTGGCTTTGAATAAACTACTGAACCCTCTTTGCCTCAGGTACCCAACTCAAATTGTGAGCCCTTCAGGGCCAAGGATATAACTACATAACCTATGCCACCTTAACTAGTACCCAGGGCAAGGAACATCAGACTGTTAAAAGAACTCTGGCAGAATGGGGAGTGGCTGACTTCTAAGATGGTGGCGTGAGCATTTTGGGCTGAATATGCCTAAACGTAAAGGCAAACAGAAGGCTCCTCCTGCGGAGCCTATACCTGCCGTTCCTGTTACCGTCTCTGTCGGTCCTATGGATCGATTTGTTCAGCTGACAGAGAAGCAGAAGGGGGAGATTTGAGCGGGCGCTGTGACGTCGGATGTAGTGGCTCCAGTGTTTCCTGCTCTGGAGGTGTCTCTCTCCCCCGATGAGCATTTGCCGCCTCCACGAGGGACCTGCCTGGAGCCTCCTCTCACGGGAGGAGAGGCAGCCCTGCCCGGAGATGGTGGTGCTGCGTCTGATGTGCGGGCCTTGCTTGAGGAGAGCCCCGGAGTGCAGCTCTCAGTGCGGAGAGCTGTGGATGCGGTTTTCTCGACAATATCAGAGGCGGTTACACCTGTACGCTTAGAGGAAGAAGTAGAAGTAAAGGCATTGCCTTCGATGGCTGACATTTCTAGAGGTATTTTTTTGAAGCGCCCTAAGGAGATTTCTCTGGAAACAATATGGGAAACAATTTCACAGCTTTCTTCCGCAGTTAGTAAGCAAGTGGAATTGACAACTTCGCGTTTGGAGAACTTGGAGAGTGTCTCATCTGGGGTGCGGGGAGAGCTTGCCAATCTTCGTTCGAGGATTGAAGTTGGGGAACAGAAAGTGACTCAGAATTCATTAGTAAATGAGACTATTATGAAAGATAATGTTTTGATAAGAATGAAACTGGAAAACTTAGAAAATGCTGTAAGAGCTTCTAACATACGATTGTTAAATTTTCCAGTATTAGCAGGATTGTCCCCGATTGAATTGTTCAAGAAATATATACAGGAAGTTTTAAATGTTTCAGCTGATTTAACTCCCCAGTAGTAAAAGCTTACTTGTTGCCTAAAGCTAGGAAAGAAAGAAATATATCTCAAAGTGGTATAGATATGGATGTTTTGGATGTCTCTGCTCTCCTACAATCACCTAAAGAAGCTGATTTATCAGTCTCTACAATGTTAGTGACTTCTGCGATATCATCAGATAGGGTTTGGATTTTAAAATTGTATTTTAAGAAACGGTCTGCGCTATTTTTGGGGAAGAAGGTGGTGATGTTCCTTGATGTTTCTAGGGAGACTCAGAAACGATGCAGAGCTTTTCTGTTATTGAGACCTGGTGCTGTTCAGATTGGCGCTTCATTTATACTGCGTTTTCCTTGTAAATGTATTATTTCCTTTAGAGCTAATAAGTATGTATTTTTTCAGCCGGAAGAATTATCTTCGTTTATTAGCTCGCAGATGGTTGTTACCTCTTCTCCTCAGTGAATGTTATCATTGGGTGTCCTTATCATGATGGATTTTCTCTGTCCCTAGCCATCATCTTATATTTATGGGTACTTTGTTTCCTAAATTTATCAAGGAACCACTTTTCCTTGAGTTTGTTTTTCCTTAAGCTGACTCTCCCTTTATTGTGGGCTAAAAATACTCTTGTATTTTTGATTTCCTGTTATCTCTTTAGTATATTAATTAATTTCTTTACAAGTTGTTTGCTGTACAAGCATTTTACTTGATTAATTTTGTAAAATCGCATAAATAATAAATTTAAAAAAAAAAAAAGAACTCTGGCAATGGTTTGACAGTAGGGCTGGTGCTGGACTGTGGTCTCTTTTTCCTGTTCACCCAGTCCTTCCGCCAACTTTGCGAAAAGGTGGGGAATAGAATGTCCATAGGACCTGGAGCCCCGCGTCCTGGACATCCGAGACGGAGAGGGGCTAAGAATTGAGACAAAGCCATAGGGAAGTGAAGCTGGTGCCTGTGACCCTACATTCCCTCAGTCCAGCTCATTCCATACCAGATTCCACGACAGCACCTCCAAACCCCCTGTAACATTGGGATGACCACCCACATTATCATATTCGGTATCCCCCATTGCTGACAAATCCTCCTAGCCTGAGAATACAGACTGAGCAAAGGCAATCATGCACAATCTACCGTGAGTGCACACAAAAATCATGTCGAGACCCATCTGAGCACAAAGCAAATGCACACTTAGATACCCAGGTGACCCCGCTTCCATCACCCAAAAACCAGGACAGAGAGCATACTTGAACATAGGTGGAATTTATAGGGCAGAAAAAGTAGACGTCAGCCAAGAACCTTCCAGTGCCCTGGAGCAATCAGCCCCAGGCAGCGTTACGCAGAAGAACTTCTCTTCATCCTTCACTGGTCATGCAACAAACTGGTACAGATGGGCCAGTGGCCCTGCTAAGTGCTTTAAATTCCGCTCTGATTTCACCGGTTCTGACACAGCTAAGAATATCCTGTACCTGCTAGCACCCAAGAGACCCTCTTTATCTGTTGACCAAGTGCAGAGGCAGCCTCTGCACCTGGGATGGATATGTTGAGGACCGCTAGGAGCTCCAGAGGTACCCCTCCCCTGGCAATCCTGTAAGCAGAGGGATAGGAGTGGGATACCCAGACCTCCTAGCAACCAGAGATCCTAGATGATGCTGCCTGTGCGAATCGGAAGAAGAGTGGACTTCGCGTTTTACCAACCACCACAGAGAGGGAGCCCTGAACAATATATGTAATTTCGTGATCAGCGCAGCCATCCTGTGGCCGAAAGGGCACTTCAACCCAAGACATGATACAGAGGAGCACAGTATTTCACATTTACCGGTTAGCCAGTAACCCTGAGAACCCAGCATGCGGCCTAGTGGCCATGCTCCGCTGACTGACTGTGATCAGCCTGAGGAAGGCTGTATACTCTGTCACAGAAGGGCACTCTTGAGGAACTCGCCTTCCTCAGGCGACCAGTGGCCGCAATACAGGTCTTTGTGCTAATAAGATTTGATTTTTTTTTTATAAAGTTTCATAAACCTGCTCTTGTGAAACCACAGGTTTTCGGGCTATACACCTTTCATTATAGAGTATCTTTGCAGACAGCAAACAATAAAAATAAAGCCATAAAAGAAGGCATATAAGATATATATCATTTCATAACAGGCCAGCAAAGTCAGGAAATAAATGGTTAACTAATTATCTCATTTCCCGCTTTTTTTTTTTTTCAACCCAGAAGTACACTGTGAAATCATAACTTCGAAAATATGTCATATGAAAACCAAACCTCAGTATGCCCCCTCCTCAACCTAAACGTTCAGCTGATTGCCGATGCTGCCCCGAAGCCGCGGAACGCGGGAAAGGCTCCATTCCCATGCTGCCCCACTTCGCGCTCAAACGGCCTTCACCACTCAAGCCGCACCGACAGGGCATCGCTTCACAGGCCCGGCGGTCCTCCTGCTGATTCGACCGCCCCAGCTTCCACAAATGGAGACGGAATCGCCGATCAGTAAGCACTACGCTGCTCGATCCCAGTGTGAGCAGCGTGCGCCGGGGGGACCGGGCATGGCGCTCTTTCAGCTCATCCCGCTGCCACAAGCAACTTGGGGCAGCCTGAGCGGCGCTCCTCTCGTTCTGTCGGGCTCCCCTCCGTATCATCCAGGAGGGGAGAGTCGACCCACATAAAGCGACGACGTCTGGGGGAAACAACAACAGTAATTGCCCGAAGCTGGAGGCCGCTAAGGCCGCACCCCCTAATGGTCACAGAAAGTAGGCGGGAAATGCTTATTTTAAACAGAGCACTCTCAAATAAGCTAAGGTAATCAAACTAACCTAAAAATCCAAGACAGAATAGGTTATTAAAAGAATAAAATATTATTAACATTAAAAAGGTATTAAAAAAGTATTAAAGTAAAAGGGATTAGACTAACTTTAAAGCGATTAGCCCAAAGAAAGCCACTCAAAACTAATAATCAATAATTTTGAAGATAAGTTGGGCCAAAATTAAAACCAAATTAAAATCAAGACTAGCTCCTGTCTAGCTGTTCCCTGACTGATTCCCAAGTGAGCCCAGAAGGTGGGCTCACTACGTCCTCCTGCTGCATGGAGACTGGACACACTGGGGGCTGATGGGAGAGACCAGCAGGCTATATCCAGTGATGTCATGACTTTGACATGTCCAGTCTCCAAGCTGCAAGAGGAGGTGCACAACCCAGAGGTGGAGGACTAAACTGGAGGAACGATAAGGAACAAATGATAGTATCATTTCCAGTGCACAAAGGTGCAATGTTAATAATGGACGATAAAAGGGAAGAGAGAGAGTTAGGAAGAATGTTATCTAAGTTAGAGGCTTCTTATGGAACTGCAGAGTAAATGTAAAAAGTAACAAGAAAATTTTAAAAAGAAAGAGGGAGGGGTTGGATATAAACAAATGTGATATGTTATTTTTACAATGTAATATAAAACGAAATTAGGTCTTACCTGCTAATTGTCTTTCCTTGAACTTTCTCCGGGCCAGTCCAGGGTAAGGTAGGGTTGTCAATCCCCTATAGCAACTGAGGACTGAATGCTTCAAGTTTTCCTGAGAGGTGAAGCCACTCCCCCTTAGGGCTAACCATCAGTCTCCTTCTGTCAAAGCAACTAAAGAGAAAAAAACTGAAAAGAGTAGATTAACCCTTGAAAAACTGATAACAATCTATAGTTCTTGAACAACGAGGAAGCAAGAAACACACTTCCCTTGTATGCTATCAATTAACTTTTTTTTTGTTTTTGTTTTTAAATATTTTAAATATAGTAGATACTACCGAGCTATCCGAGTTTGGCATTAAGTGCATGCGCCTAGCCCCAAGTTGTGCATCTGGAGTGAAGACGCCGAGAAGATGAAATGCTTTGAAGATGCCAAAAAGAAATAAATATAGATACCGCTGCCGAAAAGCTGAACACCAGGGTGGGACCCTGGACTGGTCCGGAGAAAGTTCAAGGAAAGACAATTAGCAGGTAAGACCTAATTTCGTTTTCCTTATCATTTCTCCGGGCCAGTCCAGGGTAAGGTAGGGCAGTACCAAAGCAGTACCTAAATCTGGGAGGGGCCCGCCAAACCTGAGATAAGAGCCGCAGCCCCCACCTTAGCCTCGTCCCGGGCTTGAACCTCCAAGCGGTAATGCTTTGCAAAGGCATGCAAGGAAGACCACGTTGCTGCTCTGCAAATGTCAACCGGCGGAACAAAAGCGAACTCCGCCCAGGAAGTCGCTTGAGCTCTAGTGGAATGAGCTCTTAACGTCGCCGGCAGCGACAGACCGCGGACAGAGTATGCTTCAGCAATGGCTTTGCGGACCCACCGGGCAATAGTGGACTCAGAGGCCGCGAGACCCTTGCGAGGACCACTGAACTGGACAAAAAACCTATCCGTCTTCTGAATAGACTGCGACATCCGAAGGTAGGTTTTGAGAACCCGAGCAAGATCTAAATGCCTGAGCGCCCTGTCCATAGGAGAAGTGGAGGAAAAACGAAAAAACAGGCAACGCTACAGATTGGTTAACGTGAAAAGACGACAGCACCTTCGGCAAAAAGGAGGGAACAGCGCGCAGCAAAACCCGTTCGGGAAGAAACTGCAAATAAGGTTCCCGACAAGACAAGGCTTGCAAATCCGAAATCCTACGCGCCGAACACAAGGCGACCAGGAAAGCCGTCTTCCAAGAACACTCTCGGAGCTGTTGCGAGCAGAGGGACGTCAAAGGAGAGTGAGAAAAAACTTCCAAAACCACATTCAAGTCCCAAGGAGGCACAATAGAACAAACAGGAGGACGAATACTGTTTGCGGCTCGCAAAAAACGATGCACATCCGGATGCGCGATGCGCGGAAAGGCGACGACGCTGCACGGGACCTCGAAAACAGGCAAGCGCTGCTATTTGCACCTTAAGAGTACTAAGAGCCAGCCCTTTGTCCAAGCCATGCTGTAAGAAAAGGAGAAGCTGTGGTAAGGTCGAGGACATAGGAAAAACATTGTGCTGAGAACACCAAGTTTCAAAAAGGCGCCAAATCCGGACATAGGCCAGAGAAGTCACCGGTCTCTTAGACTGTAGTAAAGTAGACACTACGGAGCTCGCATACCCTTTGCGTGTCAAGCGAGTCCTTTCAAGAGCCAAGCCGTAAGCAAGAAGCGATCCACTCGTGGCATGAGTATCGGACCCTGCTGCAAGAGATTGCTGCGGACTGGAAGAGGCCACGGCTGATACACCAGCAGACGAACGAGAGCGGCATACCAAGGCCGGCGAGGCCAATCCGGAGCAATGAGAATCACCAACCCCCGGTGCCGCGCAATGCGCTGAAGAACACGACTCAACCTCGGCCACGGAGGAAACACGTACAATAGAGAATCCTGAGGCCAGGGCTGAACGAGAGCATCGAGCCCCTCGGACATGCGTTCCCTGCGCCTGCTGAAGAAACGATTCGCTTTGGCATTGCTGCACGTCGCCATCATATCCATCACCGGTTGTCCCCAACGTAAGGTGATGCCGTGAAAGACCGCCATATTCAATTCCCACTCTCCGGGATTGAGAAGATGACGGCTGAGATAATCCGCCGGTACATTCGCCGTTCCCACAACATGAGCCGCAGAGAGCGCTAGCAGATTGTCCTCCGCCCAGGACATCAGCGCCTGACACTCGGAGAGAAGAGAAGGGCTCTTGGTTCCCCCCTGACGATTGATGTACGCAACCGTCATAACATTGTCGGAAAAAATCTTGACCGCCGATCCCTTGAGAAAGGCTGCAAAGTGAAGGAGGGCAAGGCGAGCCGCTCGTAGCTCCAAGAGGTTGATCGACCAGGTGCTCTCTTCTGGGGACCAAACACCTTGAGCAACCTGTGCTTGACAGTGAGCTCCCCAGCCGACAAGGCTGGCATCCGTGGTGACTAACATCCAGGAGGGTTCCTGTAAGGCAGGGGTCACCAACCTGCGGCCCGCGAGGGCCTTCCGTGCGGCCCGCGAGACTCTCCCCCGGTGCGGCCCGCCAAGGCAAACTCACAGACTCCTTCATGTCAGCTCTCTCCCTTCTTCTGCAGCCGCGGTTCCCTGCCTCTTAGGGAACATCTTGTAACATCATCTCTTGTAACATCATCGCGGCTCCGTGCAGCATTGTCCCGCCTCTAAAGGAAGTGGTAAACAACTTCCTTTAGAGGCGGGACAATGCTGCACGGAGCCGCGATGATGTTACAAGCACAGCCGCGGTTCCCTAAGAGGCAGGGAACCGCGGCTGCAGAAGAAGGGAGGGAGCTGGCATGAAGTATAGGTACGAGCAGTTTTCTTTTGGGTTTTTTTTTTTCCGCGCGCGGGGGGGGGGGGGGTGCGGCCCGCGAGTCTGCCGGTAGTCGGCTGTGCGGCCCGCGGCCCTTTGGAGGTTGGTGACCCCTGCTGTAAGGGAACTCCCGCAGACAGATGATCCTGAACCAACCACCACCCGAGACTGCGTCGTACGAGAATTGAATAGGGTAGGCGCTGCGAGAGAGGGTGAAGCTGTGGTGACCAACGGGACAGCAAAGCCTGCTGCAAAGGCCGCATGTGAGCTTTGGACCATGGCACCAGATCCAGCGCCGGCGCCCTGGATCCCAAGAGGTGCAAATACGTCCATGCCGACGGAGTCGTTAGCTGCAGAAACGCTTGAACCTGCCGAACCAGCTTGTCTATGCTTTTTTTTTTTTTTTTTTTTTTTCCCCGCCAGAGTTTATTCTGGCGATGCACACAGCCTTTTTGCTGAAATCTTCTCAGCCAGAATCGCTCTCGGCCTTTTCCTCTCCTATGCCTCTGCCTTGTCCCCGTAAGACTGCCTCCTCTACTACCAGCAGAGGGTAACTGACGTCACGGGCAGCGCCATAGCCTGTCAGAGAGAACTGATAGGTTGGTAGTACAGAGTGGAACGTTGTAGTCAGGCCAATCAGAAAAAGATGAAAACTGAAAAGGAGCCATAAACGGAGCCCAACTGTGATGCTCCGGCCGAATTAGAAAGGCCTTAGGAACCCAAGGAGAACATCGAGCCTTAAGCTAGCCGTTAGGTGATTCTGCCCTCGAAGTCTCCCTATACTGAGATTTTGAAACAAGAATCCAACTATCATAGTTACACCACCAAGCCAGAATAATCCTATAAGAACATATCATTTGCAAACACACTTCCAAACATTAAGCTATTAAGGCTGAACCGAGGCCCATAGCATTTCCTCTGTGTAAAAAGGGGGGAACTGCAAGTTTCCAGCCTTCCTGCAGAGAAACACATATAATAATAGTGCCACTTGGGGAAACTGTTATCTACACCACTTCCCGTGGCTAATGGGGCCACAGAGTAGCAGAGAGGAAGATGGTGAAACAGGTAAGAGCTCTTTAATATGATTATACCAGACATTGCGAAAGCAATGGGCGTTGAAACAGAGACACATCCCCAAGATGGGTCCTACGGGTTAAGGTCTGCGTACGGTGTCAAAGCTTAGAGCGAACTCAGGAGTTAGCCGTAGGTCTAATGCAAAAAGTCTGAAAAATAAAATAAATTGAAAGAGCCTAGCCTATAAAGATACGCAAGGACTTCCAGTAGAAACTGAAACACAGGCAAAAAACTAAATCACACCTACCAAATGGAGTGGGAAAATAGTAAGAAAGAGGGCAGCTGCAGAATAAAAGAGGCAGCCCTGAATAAAAGCGCAGGGCACGAAGAAGGGCCTACGGCCAAACTAGAGCAGGAAGAAATTGAGATTAACGGAAAGCATCGTGTGACCTTTACCTAGCTACTGACAAAAGCATTCCATAATACTGAAACTAAGGAAGGCAAGCACTAAATTAATGTACGTCCTCTGAACTCGGACAAGACCAGCAAACCTCCCAGACTCCTTTAAATACTCAAGCCAGCATGCCTGAAAAAGGGAAAGGTAGGTAATATGTGATGTAGTGCATTACAGAAACAGAAATTGTTTAACACTGAGCCTCTGTCACCATGCGAAATTAGCGAGAAGGCAGAAAGATAGTGACACTATGAAAAAGGACCACCTGTTCGTCCACCCCCGATATTAGTGCCACACGTAAAACAGTTAAAGGAAACACTGCTTTGTCGTTTGCACCACCCTCAGGCTATCGCTAACGGGTGGGTAAAGAAAGGCTCGAGGAGCACCTAACAACAGACCCGAACCAACCTGAGGTCGACAGCAGTCCCCAACGCCAGTTCGTACCTGTCTGTGTCAGTAAATAGGCTGACTAAAGGTGAGCTGTAGTCAAACCATTCAGGAGCCATCGTCCGAGGGGCTCCCATCGGAGAAGTCCGGCCAGGCCAGGCCGAGGCCGAGAGAACTGGCGCAGCTGCAGGCCCAAAGGATTAGTCTTTGAACCTGTAGCGGCTTGCACCACCTGAGGAAGGGCCAAAAATTCAAGCCATAGAGAAAAAAATTTGCCCCCGAGTCCTGCGATATGTCTGTCAAGACGGTGGAAGGAGCTTCCTCCCTCTAAACCCGCCGTTTATACTGCGGAAGTAGTTATCGCAGCGAACTCATCCTGAGGAGCCAAGAATATTAAAGCTGTTATCCCCTGGGCGCGGTGTAAATCGGTGACCTACTGATCACTATGGAACTGACTGTGCCAGCAGGCTATAGGAGCAGTGATAGCCCGGGTAGACGTTCCCGCCAAAAAAGGAACCGTTGGAAAGGCCTGCCTCTGAGGTAGAAGGCATGCTGGAGAGGCCCTACCCCAAACGGAGCAAACCGACGTCAAACAGCAACCCTAAAAACGAAGGAAGAAAAAAACCCCTTCAAACCGGCTCCAGAGAACCTGCCGTAGGAAAAAGAAATGTCGAGTAAACGCAAAGAAAATGGCCGCCAGCACACACAAAAAACTAACCAAAACGCTGAAAACAAAACTATGACCAACCTGAATAACAAAGGCTCCTTCTCCTTCAGCTCCTGACACCCACTGCCAGTGGGGAGGTAAGCTGAGCTCCGGAGGCAGCAGGAAAGTATCTGGGGCTCCCAGTACCGCACTGCTCTCTGATTTAGTAAACGGAGCTGAAAGTGAGACAGGCTCTGCCTCTTCAGCTCCGAGCCTCGGAGCGCCGTTTAAAATGTGTTGGCTGCAACCGCCACTGGCAGGAACCCTGCTAGGGTCCCTTACTGTGCACCAGTGTGGATAGTTCCCAAAGAAAACAAAAAGAAATAAAATATTTAAAATAAAATCCTAAGCCTGAAGCATCTGAATGAGGGAGCCAGCCAGGATCACGTCCTTCAGCTGCTGAGGACTGAAAAGACTGATGGTTAGCCCTAAGGGGGAGTGGCTTCACCTCTCAGGAAAACTTGAAGCATTCAGTCCTCAGTTGCTATAGGGGATTGACAACCCTACCTTACCCTGGACTGGCCCGGAGAAATGATAAGGAAGGCTTGTATTCCATTCATTCACCATTCTGTAATATAATTTTGTATGTCTGCATTCTGGGAAGAGAGACTACGTGGCTGAATAATACGTAGCCTGTCACAGGTACAGAGGTACAAAGCTGATTCACCTTTACTGTATGTCTGCATTCTGGGAAGAGAGACTACGTGGCTGAATAATCCATAGCCTGATGTATGTAATGATTTTCTGATTTCCTTACTGTATGTCTGCATTCTGGGAAGAGAGACCATGTGGCTAAATAATACGTAGCCTGACAATTATTAATTACCAAATTTGTCATAAAAATAACTGTGAAACAGAGGTTGGGTGTGAGTGCTTACTGAAGCGTCTCACCCTTTACTTGCAAGCAAAGACATTAAACTCTGCTTTACTGAGAAGTCTGTTATTGTGTAAAAAGTTGTGTTTTCTTACAGACTGGACAAGTTCCTGGAGGAAATGTTCATAAACCATTATTAAAGAGGACCTGGGAAATCCACTGCTTACCCCAGGATAAGCACTGTGGAACCTGTGTACCTTTTTGGGAACCTGACAAGTACTTGTGACCTGGATTGGCCACTGTTGGAAACAGGATACTGGGTTTGATCGACCTTTGTCTGACCCAGTGTGGCATTTCTTATGTTCTTATGTTATGTTCAGAGCAGGTTTCAGAAGCACTGCTCTAGAGCCTCCATGCACCAGACTACAGGATAATGTCACAGCAGAACATTTGTGAGGTGGCAGAAGTAGGTGGGGCAGGAAGGAGAAGAGAAAGGGAGATGTGAAAAGAGACTTACCCTCTTGTCCCATATCCGGACATCTCCATCATGGCTCGTTGCTAAGCAGTTTGTGTTTTTCTTGTTCCATTTTACCTGGGAAGCTCCAGCTACACAGCAGTGGGGGAGAGAGCAACAGGTTTTCCCTTTTTATCAAAATCTGCCAGGATAAAAACACAATGCACTATCCAACTGCTGCCCCATAAACCTTTTGCACTTTAGATGAAAACCCAGCTCTTAGGCTTGTGCCCCCTGTAAGAATGTCCCAGATGCCTTATTTATGGTGATAACCTTTGAAAAGCTTATCACCAGCAACTGTGAAGGCCCAAAGAGGTAGATATCCCTCCATGCAAGAGGTCACTGCAAACCTTGAGCTAAGATTAGAAAGGCAGTCATCTCAGCTAGTCCCTTCTGCATAGCAGCTAGACAATAGTAGGCAACCGCATCACTACTGCTAGGCTGCAGCTTCAAGACTGTTGCGAGAACAAGTTGACTTGGTATAAGCTGCCCAACCAGTGATACCTGAAGAAACAAGGCAAGGGACAACCTTTGAGAGTATGGAAATATAGTGTGTTGCCTCATACAATATAGTTACTTTGCCCTCCGTCTCCCCATAAACCCTCTCTGAAGCAGGAACCTTATAACTGTATTTGATTCTAATTCAACATGAACATGAGTAATTAAATCCTTATTCCAAATCCATTAAACTATTTCTCTTAAAAAGAACAAACTTCACAACATAGTAACATTTGATAATTCATGCCTTAACCACCATTAATATTCATGTATTAGTATTATTGAGCTACTATGAATATTAATGGTGGTTAAGGCATGAAATATTTCAGGGGAAGATATCCTGGTTACATCTATAGATGTGTTTAAAAAACGGTTACATGAGCCTCTAGAGGTACCGATACAGAGAAATGTTATTTTTTTGGTTCACAAGACATTTCTAGCATTGGGAGATAAAGCTGGGCACAAGACTGTGCACATCAGTATTAAGGGGCTACCAGATAAGACAAAAGGCAGACCAAAAACCTTGAAATGTAATCTTCTAACGGCAAGTTTTTCAAACCACTAGGACCTTACCTCCTCCCTGTTTATGATAAAATATTAAGGATGTGTATTAGCGGACATTCAATTTGTGCACACACTCTAAAAAAAAATTTAGTGCGTACTGAATAAATTTCAGGCCTGCTACCCTATGAATTAACACATGTATATTAATAAAAACATTTTGAATGCATGTTAAAACAAATGTATGGAACACCATCCCCCCTGAGAATTGAGAAAATAAACCAAATGAACTGAAAATGTTTGTCCTGTGCATATCCCTATAAAACATCATACATCTTAAACAGTGTTTTGATGCTTGGTAACAACTAACTCAGACACAAATGCACTTGAAAGTAGTTGCAACAACAAAGGTCAATTATGTGGAAACATTTGAAAACAAGTAACAAACCTCAAATGTTCAAGTCTCATCCCATCTATTACGATTAATCTAAAAGACACAACCCCCCTCCCCCAACCACACACACACATATACATCTCTTAAGATGACATTTTACTTCCCAGGTAATGTCCTTTCCGTCAGTCCTGCTAGACCAGTCCAAACAAGTGGGTTGTGTTCTCCACACTAGCAGACCAGTGGAGGCAAAGAACCAACAAAAAGCCCAGGCCTCAATGATATCACTTGTCTCCACTCACCTCAGCCACCAGAGGTCCCCTCAGTATTCGTCCCAAATCATATGGGAGAACATGGCAAGACTCACACAACCTCTACGTGGACAACAATGAGTAAGCAACAGTAGAGAACTATATACAGGAAAACATAAATAGAAAGCTGTCCGTAGAAGATGAACCTGCAGAGATGAGTATAAAAATCATAGTGGACCCAAGGGAGCCACAACAGAAGAACAAAGCAAACAGTTTCAGGGACGGGTCCTAGACTGATCTAGCAGGACTCAAGGATAGGGCATTAACTGGTAAGTAAAATGTCACCTCCCATATCGTCCTGCTAGACCAGTCTGGACAAGTGGGATGTACCAAAGCTACAATTCCACTGGGAAGGAAGAAGATACAGCACCTTGCAAAACCGCAGAGCCAAAGGCCATGTCCACCCACGCATGGACATCCAAATGGAAATGCTTGACAAGAGTTTAGTGATGCCCATGTTGCTGCCCGACTAATGTCTGCAGGGGCTACCGAGCTCCTGTCTGCCCAGGACGATGATTGTGCTTGGGTAGAATGGGCATGCAAACTCTCCGAATAGACTGGTTCCGCAACAGATATGCCAAGGCAATGGCCTCCTTAATCAAGCACCCTAAAGCCGACTTAGCCACCGGGTCACTCTTGCGCAGGCCAGCAAACAGCACAAAAAGATGATCGGACTTACAAAAGAAATTTGTAACCTCCATGTACTGGAGAAGCACCCTCCAGTCATCCACAAGGCGAAGATCCTTATCCTTCCCCCGACACTGCTCCTTAGAGGAGGAGGGCCAGCAGACAACCTAGTATACATGAAAATATATATCAAGACCGTCACAAGCACGCTCTTATTCCACTACAACTTGCCCAAACATCACAGCACGCACTATCTGCCGAGTATCCAGACAGACTCATATCTCTCCAATTCTCAAACTCCACCACTAGCTTCCCATCAGCTCAAGAATCAAATAAAAGGTCCTCATCACAATCCACAAGTCATTAAACAACCTCTCCTCTGTACACCTTCAATCGCTAATCCACCTTCAGAAGACCAAAAGACCCAAGAAGGAATAGCATGCAAAACCTCCTCAACCTTCCTATCCAGATTTGCAAGAGCAACCAAAGCACACAACTTAGAGCATTCACACTTATGCCCCCACCTTATGGAACTCACTACCCCCCATACTAAGATACATCAGCTCAACTACAAACTTCCGAAAGAAACTAAAAACTCACCTCTTTCAAGAACATTTCAGAGTTAACTCACAAGAGTGCCATGCAGTATGAACTTTCTCAAACAAACAGAATTTCCCTCACCCATCTTCCTTGAACCTCCTACATTAGATACCCTAGCCTCCCCCATTCCAGCCCTTTCTAACTGAGTAAATAGTTTTGAGACATTATTTTAAGCTTATTTTTACCTTTTGTTATTCATACGTTTTATGTCACTCAGTTGTTTTAATAAGTTAATTGTATTCCTCTAGTTTCATGTAAGCCAACGATTTCTACCGACTGGTAGAAAAACAGTATAGCAAAACCTGTTAAATAAATAAATAAAAAGGTAGTACACTTCAACGACTCAAAAGGCACCGCCATCAGGGCACTAAGCAACAGACACAGATGCCAGGAAGGGATCAGAGACCAGAGGGTAGGATGCAGATGCCGAACCCCCTGGAGAAAGCACGAGTCGTCCAGATGCAAGGCTAAAGACTTACCAGCCACCGGACCTCGGAAATAGGTCAAAGCTGCCACATGAACTTTCAGGGAGCTAAAGAAAGGGGTTCTTCTCCAAGCCGTCCTGTAAAAAGGCCAACAGAAAGGGCACCTTGGCTACCTCAGGAGCCAATTGCTAAGCACCACATCACTGCTCAAAGAGGCACCAGATCCAAAGGTATGCTAGCTTGGTAGACCTCCTCCGGGCTCCAAGCAGATTAGAAACCACCCTTGGAAAGAGCATAGTTACTCACCTGTAACAGGTGATCTCCAGGAACAGCAGGAATTTAGTCTTCACATATGGGTATCGTCGGTACCGACGGAGCCTGCGCGGGAACGCTCCCCAGCATCCAATTAGAAAGCTTTTGGGAGCATCCCACAGCGCCTGTGTGCTGCCTTCCCGCCTTTCCCAACTGCCTCTCTCCAGTTGAGTTTAAAGCTGAGACAAAGAGAGAGAGAGGGAAAGAGAAAGATAGATAGAGAGATACAACTCCTAGGGGAGGTGGGTGGGTTGTGAAGACTAAATTCCTGCTGTTCCCGGAGATCACCTGTTACAGGTGAGTAACTATGCTATCTCCAGGAACAAGCAGGAATGTAGTCTTCACATATAGGGACTCCCTAGCTTTAGATGCCAGGGAGAGACCCCAGAAGTTGTGTGTCCCTGTGAAAGGGCTCCACTTCCCCCAATAGATCTCTGGCATCCAACCAGGGATGGTGGGTAGGAGTTGATTAGGTATGGAACAGGTGTTGGAAAACAGCCTGACCAAACAAGGCATCCCGGCAGGAGTCCTTGTCCAAGCAGTAATGGGCTGTGAAGGTATGAACCGAGGCCCAAGCGGCTGCTCGACAGATGTCGTCGATAGACACCGAGTGTAGATGAGCCATTGAAGCTGCCATGGCTCTCGCATTGTGAGCTGTGACATGGCCCTCCAGAGGAAGATTCTTGCTCTGACAGGCAAAGGAAATGCACTGAGCAATCCAGTTGGACAGTGTTCTTTTGGAGACTGGAAGTCCCAAATGAGAAGGATCAAAAGCAACAAAGAGCTGAGAGGACTTTCTATGTTGCTGTGTTCTTTGTAAGTAAAAGGCTAAAGCTCTTTTACAGTCCAAGGTGAAGATTCCTTTCTACCCTTGATGCATGAGGCCTTGGAAAAAACACAGGCAGGTAGACCACTTGGTTTAGATGAAAAGGCGAGACCACCTTTGGCATAAAGTGTGGATGAGTCCTAAGGACTACCTTGTCATGATGGAACCTTGTATAAGGTGGATCAGCCACTAGTGCCTGCAACTCACTGATGCGACGTGCTGATGTAATTGCAATGAGAAAGATAACCTTCCAAGAAAGGAATTTCAATGAGGTAGTAGCTAAGGGCTCGAAAGGTGGCTTCATGAGCTGACCAAGAACCAGGTTTAAGTCCCATGCCACCGGTGGTGGCTTAATGGGAGGCTTAGTTAGAAGAAGGCCTCTCATAAATCTTGCTATAAGCGGAGGAAATAGGTTGTCCATTTTGAGGCTTGAAAGAAGCTGCAATAGCACTGAAATGGACTCTTACTGAGTTAGTCTTAAGTCCTGCATTGGATAAATGAAGGAGATACTCCAGTAATGATTCCAGAGGTATCGCAAGGGGGTTAAGATGCTTCTGCGAACACCATATGGTAAACCTTTTCCACTTGAAAGCATAAGAGCGTCTTGTGGAAGGCTTCCTGGAAGCATAAAGGATATCCTTTACTTGCTAAGGGAGGTTAAAATCATGGAGATCTAGGCCTTCAACAACCAAGCCCTGAGATGCAGAGACTGGGTATTGGGATGCCATAACATTCCGTCCTCCTGAGACAGGAGATCTGGAGCAGACCCTAAGTCCAGAGAGGGAGCTTGAGAGAGATGTAGAAGCAGAGGGTACCACACTTGCCGTGGCCAATGTGGAGCTATGAGAATCATACGGCCTCTGTCTCTCTGAAGCTTGAACAGGGTTTTGGGAATTAGGGGAATGGGTGGAAAGGCATAAAGGAAGTCTTGACCACAGTGAAGGAGGAAAGCATCCCTGGCCTGAGAGTCCTGAGCCAGAATGCTGGAAAAGAACCGGGGAAGTTTTGCATTCAACGGACTTGCAAAGAGGTCTAAATCCGGGATTCCCCAAATTTGAAAAATCTTGGCCACCTGGTCTGCATGCAGAGACCACTCGTGTGGAAGCAGAACTCGACTAAGTCTGTCTGACCAAAAGTTTTGTATGCCTGGAAGATACACTGCCAGGAGATGAATCTGATGCTCTCTGGCGAGGGCCCATAGTCGTAAAGCTTCGTTGCAAAGCGACAGAGAGCCTGTTCCTCCCTGCTTGTTCACGTAGAACATGGCTACCTGATTGTCCGTATGAATAAGGACTGTCTTGTAGCTGAGCAGAGTGTGGAACACTCGAAGAGCAAGGAAGATTTCTCTGAGCTCTAAGAGATTGATATGTAGATGAGTCTCCTGTGGAGTCCAAGTGCCTTGGGTGGAAAGGTCTTGCAGATGAGCTCCCCAACCCATTGGTGAAGCATCTGTTGTGAGAGTTGCCTGGGGTAAAGGTTGTTGAAAAGGGGACCCCAGCAACAGGTTTTGAGTGGACTGCCACCCTTGAAGGGACAAAACAAGGCGATTTGTGTTTGCTATTTTGTCTGACAGGCACCCTGATGCCTGGGTCCATTGAGTGGATAAAGTCCACTGGGCTGCTCTCATATGGAGGCGAGCATAAGGAACCACATGGCCTAGTAGTTGTAACATTTCTCGAGCAGTGAGATGAGGCTTTAGCACTGCCTGAGAAGCCAACTGCACCATGCGAAGGCAACGGGTCTGAGGAGGATAGGCCCTTGCTTTTCTGGTATCCAGCAAAGCTCCTATGAACTCTAGAGACTGAGTGGGAGTTAGACTGGATTTTGGGATGTTTATGACCAGACCCAAATACTGAAGGATACGCATTGTGCAGGACAGAGAAATCCTGGCCTCTGACTCTGATGGGGCTCGAATGAGCCAGTCGTCTAATTAGGGGAAGATGAATATTCCTAGAGTGCGAAGAAAAGCTGCTACCACAGCCATGCATTTCGCAAACACCCTTGGTGCTGAGGCCTGGCCGAAAGGAAGCACCCTGTACTGGTAGTGCTTTCCTTGAAAAAGGAACTGAAGGAATTTTCTGTTAGTTGGATGGATGAGAACATAAGTGTACACATCCTTGAGATCTACAGAACAAAGCCAATCCTGACTCTGAAGGTATGGCAGCAGAGTTCCCAGAGAAATCATCTTGAATTTCTCTTTGAACAGGAATTTGTTCAATTCTCTGAGGTCTAAAATAGGTCTGTGTCCCCCTGTTTTATTTGGGATAAGGAAATAGGGGGAGTAAAACCCTGTACCCTGTTGATGAATGGGTACTTCTTCTACTGCCCCTTGGGCAAGAAGCATAGTGACCTCTTTATCTAATAGGTTGATGAGAGAGGTCTGAGAATTGAACTGTCTTACCATTGTGGGAGGGGGGGCATGCATGAAAGGTGAAGCTTGTACCCCTCTTTTATAATGGAGAGTGTCCAATGTTCTGCTGTTATTTGCCCCCATCTGGGGGCAAAGTGACACAACCTTCCTGGAATGGTGGAAGGCTCTGGTCCCTTGAGATCCAGGAAGGCTACGTTCTCTGGATGAAAGTCAAAGGCCTTGTGGAGGCTGAAACTGCTGAGACGGTTGAGGCTTAGCAGTCTTTGCTTTCCTTTGTTTAGGTGGTTGCTGACTCTTTCGGGCAGATTGACCTGCAGAACGTCCCTGCTGGGAATAAGAGGGATAAAACCTCTTCTTCTTGGAGAAGAATGGTTTCTTGAAAGATTTCTTTCTTGCAGGATCAGCTGTGGCTTTGGATAATCTATCCAAAGTAGAGTTGTCAGCATCTAATTCATTGGCTTTCTCTTGCCAATTCTTGCCAAATAGATTCTCACCTGTACAAGGGATATTGCCCAGTTTATCCTGCACCCAGAGCTCCAAATCGGATGCCTGGAGCCAGGCAATTCTATGTGCACCTATGGCAATGGCAGAAGTTCTGCTTATGCACTCAAAACAGTCAAAAGCTGCACGGTTGACAAACTTAGAAACATCCTGGTCATGTTTGACCAGTGTGAGAAAGTCCTGCCTTCTATCCTCAGGAAGAAGAGGGCTCAAAACCTCTAAATCTCCTGTGACTTCCTTATGGAACATTCCCATATATAAAATATAGGAACTGATCCTGGCAGAAAGCATCGAAGCCTGGAAAGTACGACGTCCAAAGGCATCCAAAGTTCTACACTCACGTCCTGGAGGATTAGAGGCATGCCTCTTTGCACTTCTGATCCTTCTCATAGCTGATTCCACTACAATAGAGTGGTGAGGAAGCTGAGTCTTCTGGAACCCAGGACAAGAAGGGACTCCATACATGGTATCCAGTCTACGAGAGTGAGGAGAGGTGGTAAGAGGTGCTTCCCACATTCTTAGCATGAGATCATGTAAGATCTCATGGATAGGCAAAGTAGCTGCCTCTTTAGGAGCCTTGGGATATTGTAGAATCTCAAACTCCTTTGCCCTGGGCTCTGTTTCGGGAGCCACAGTAATGGAAAGACCTCGAGCCACCTCTCTGATGAAATCCTAAAAGGAGATATCTTCTGGAGGAGACATCCTACGTTTAGGAGAGGAAGGCTCCTCCGGGAGAAGTATTCCGGTACTGACAGAGCTGTCAGAATCCTCGGAGTCCTCCGAAGATTCGAAGTACCTTCTGTCCGGATGCTCCTGAAGAGCCCGATACCCGTACCGACCGAAGTCGGTACCGGGGGGAAATCGGTACCGGTGTATCAGTATCGGAAGGCATTGCATGACTGGGTGCCAGCAAAGCAGACCCTGATGTTGATGCCAATGCTATCGGTACCGGAACCGATACCGGTGCCGGAGTCGGTACCGGTACCAGCTGAACTGTCTGATGCGGTTCCGAGGGTGTCGATGCCGCAAGGAGAGTCGCGAGACTGTGTTCAATAGCCAGGAACCTCTGGTCTATCAACGCTGCCGATTCCTGGATATCGGTACCAGACAAAGCAGCCGATACCCCAGAGCATGGCACCAGTAGTTCTGCCGAGGTTGAGGCCTCAAGAACATCATGGAGCCCTGATAATGCTTTGGAAGCCGAAGACTCCCACCAGGGCAATTTTGCCGGTAGAGAACCCTCAAGGGCAACGCCAGAGGCATCTCGATGCTTGGAAGGAGATCTACCCTTTGAGGACCGGCTAGACTTATGTTTGGTTACCTGAGATCCATGGGAGGAAGACGAAGCCCTGGAAGACGTCGATGCCACAGAAGCTGCATCGGAGGGGTAAAGAGTGCTGAACTTAGCAGCCCGGTTTTGTCGACCCCTCTTGGACATCATGGCACAAGCCATACACTCAGAGATAGAGTGGTCAGGACCTAAACATTTAAGACACCACTCATGGGTGTCAGTGACTGACATGGTACCGCCACACTTGGTGCACTTTTTGAAACCAGAAGAGGGTTTTTTCATAGTGGAGGAAATTTTTGGCCTAAGGCCCAAAATGGCGCGTGCACCTGGGAAAGAAAAGTTGGGGGAAAAAAACTGTTTTGTTTTGTTTTAAGAAAGAAAAGAAGAACCGGCGGTACCGGTATAGCGTTGAAGGCGGCAGACGCGACCACAAAAAAGAAGGAGAATAAGGACAATTTTCTGCGGTGACAGGAACAATGACCTGCTGGCTCCGCGGAAAATGAAGAATTGGAGAGAGGCAGTTGGGAAAGGCGGGAAGGCAGCACACAGACGCTGTGGGATGCTCCCAAAAGCTTTCTAATTGGACGCTGGGGAGCGTTCCCGCGCAGGCTCCGTCGGTACCGAGGTTACCCATATGTGAAGACTACATTCCTGCTTGTTCCTGGAGATTAGCACTTACACACTAGCTGTCTGCTTTCAAGAGCCAAGCCATAAGCAAAAAGTGAACCGGGAGCTGTGGGACGATTGGTCCCTGCTGCAATAGGCCCCGAGCTGGAAGCAACCAAAAAGGAGGCGCCTGCTGGAGCTGCATTAGGTTTCTAAACCAAAAAACACGTCCCATCAGGAGCCACAAAAGAAACACATACAGCAGATGCTGACTTGGTCAAGGCTGGGTCAGGGCATCCATGTCCTCGGGCCCCATCCAGATCCTTCCAATTTCTGGCTGCTCAACAGACCCTTATCCAGATTAAGAGTGTGGAGATGATCCAATTTTCCCTCCTCCTATGGCTACCAAAAAGACTGCAGTCTAGTGGATGCCTTGTAGCGCTTTATAAATGATTAATAGCAGTAGTAATAGTAGCCTCCCACATCACATTCTAGTGAGAGATCAACCTGCAGGCCTTCCTTCACAACCAATCTTTTCCTCTCAAATCCTCAGCATTTTCTTCAAAGAGGAGAAAATCCATCCATCATCTGCTGGAGACAAAGAAATATTGAGGAAACATTTGGTGGCTGAGGCATGGGAATGATATCAGAGCCCTAGGCTTTTCGTTGGTTCTTTGTCTCCACTGGTCTGCTGGTGGGGGAACACAACCCACTTGTCTGGACTGGTCCAGCAGGACGATATGGAATCCTTATTTTTTTTTTTAAAACTGAAAGCCCCAATGGCTATGATGGCTGAGGGTTTCAGATTGTTCTTTTTTTTTTTTTTTTTTTTTTTACTCTGGCCACCCACTCTGGTCTAGTTTTTAAACAACCATCTCCTTGCAACTATTCAATTGCTTTAGAGTATGAGATTGAACCTCTGAAGAGCAGCTACCTTAAAATCTGTTTCTCATTTTTTGACTGAAAGCTTAGACATGCACCACTCTGAATCACAGCTACTCACCCACAGCAGACAGCGAGACAGTGGGTTTTCTTGTGTCTCTGAAACACAAAATACATATAGAGATCTTATAACATTCCTCAAAGGTTTATTACACACTGAATAGGTTCCAAAGAAGCTGATAGCTGCTAAGGGAAGTGCTGTCAAAGATACCAATTTGCTGAACCATCAGCATTACTACAGCAGCCTTTGGCATACTAACTGTCTGGTCGTATAAAGCCTTGGACATTTCTAGCTGGCCTTTAGTTAAACGCACAGTGACTGCTTGTGGATACGAGAAACATAGGAGAAATAGAAGGTAAGGAATGTTTTTTGCCTTTTTCTGGATTAGCACCTATAGACTATGCAGTCATAAGAGAGTTAAACTTCCTCATCCTCTGAACTTCCTTTATCCTCACCAAGTACACAATTCTTAAACACTGGAGAGAGCATCATGTATATAACTTTTCAACTTCATTTCTGATATAAAACCAAATAATAAATGATGATCAGCAAGGGTTAGGGTTAGGGTTAGGGCTCTTCAACCTGGAAAACAGATGGCTGAGGGGAGACATGATAGAGGTCTATAAATTAATGAATGGAGTGGAACGGGTAAACGTAGATCGATTGTTTACGTCATCAGAATATAGAAAGACTAGGGGACATGCAATGAAGCCATTAATTTAAGACTAAATAAGAGAAAATATTTTTTCACTCAACGAGTAATCGAACTCTGGAATTTGTTACCGGAGGGTGTAGTAAAAGCTGTTAGTGTAGCTGGGTTTAAAAAAGGTTTGGACAAGTTCCTGGACGAAAGGTCCATAAACCATTATTAAAAGGGACCCAGGATATCACTGCTTAACCCAATACAAGCATTGTGAAACCTGTGTCTTTTGGGGAAACTGTTAGGGACTTATGACATAGACTGGCCACTGTTGGAAACAGGATACTGGGCTTGATGGACCTTGGTCTGACCCAGTATGGCATATCTTACAGTATGTTCTTATATAGGTTTAAATGTCTGGTCCATGAACCTGGCATGCATGCTTAAAAATACTAAGTACAAACTACACAGATTTCACAAATTATGCTTTTTCCACTAAGGTACGGAACAAACAGCATTTTTTTTTCAGATGAACTAAATGTTTAGGGGCAGATCACTGTAAGGACGGGAAGAACTTGGGGGAGATGGTGGTGGAAAAGGTTAAATTAGACTTACCTGCTAATTGTAGTTCCTGGAGTAGATCCAGTCTAGTCCCGGAACAATAGAGTTGTCAACGTCCTCCCGCAGCTAGGAGACTGAGCATGTCACTTTTTGCAGTGACCCAGTATAAGTAGTCCAAGGACCGCCCCTTCTAACCAGTTAACTACTGTCAAAGCCGACCCACCAGAGCAACAAACAAGCAACGAACCGTAAATGAAAAACCTGAATCCTCACACTATCTAATCAAAAGGATTGCTGGACAACAGAGCCGCCCCTTCTCCGCCGCTCCCCCTAAGGGAGCCAGACACTCTCCAGAGAAGCTAAGAACTCCGCACACCAGCACCGCGATGCCGCCGTAGCAGGAGAGGCGGACTCCACTCCCTCCCCAATGCTCAGGCTACCTCAAGGCAGAAACTTCCGGGCGGGAAGCGGGACTAGACTGGATCTACTCCAGGAACTACAATTAGCAGGTAAGTCTAATTTAACCTTCCTCATCGTAGATCCAGTCTAGTCCCGGAACAATAGAGAAGTAGCAGAGCAGTGAACACACTCAACGGGAGGGACCTGCCAGAGCCGCCTGAAGCACCGCCGAACCAAAACCTGCATCCCCCTTCGCCTGCACGTCAATTCTATAATGCCTGACGAAAGAGTGTAACGATGACCAAGTCGCAGTCCTGCAGATTTCCGCCGCAGGAACCAAACTGTACTCCACCCAGGACGCCGCCTGAGCCTGAGTAGAATGCGCTCGCAACCCCTGGGGCACTAGCCTGCCGTTCAGGAGATACGCTGATGCAATCGCCTCCTTAATCCACCAAGCAATCGACGCCTTAGAAGTCGGCTGCCCCTGACGCGTGGCCCCAAACAGGACAAACAGTCTATCCGATTTACGCAGCGCAGCTGTACGCTGCAAATACACCCTAAGCACTCTCCCAACGTCCAACTTATGCAACCTATCCTTCTTCCCCCCTTCCGCTGATCTAGCAAAGACCGACAAGGTCACCGCCTGGTTAACATGAAAGGAGGACACGACTTTAGGCAAAAAAAGAGGGCACTGTACGCAGCACTACCTTCCCTTCAACAAAAGACAGGAAGGGCTCCCTACAAGATAGCGCCTGTAACTCCGAAATCCTCCTCGCTGAGGTAATGGCCACCAAGAAAACCACCTTTAGGGTAAGATCCTTCAGAGTCGCCCGGGATAAAGACTCAAACGGCTCTTTCAACAAAGCCTCTAAAACCAGGTTAAGATCTGTCAGACGGCTGCCTGGGTGAGAATGTTCACAGTCTTGGCAAGTGCATATATCAATATGATTTGCAAGGGATTGTGGGAAATGCAGTCCATTCACACCAGACACAGCTGCTCACAATAATTAGTTGTGCTTGAGTGTAAAGCCAATAAGATATTTATTTATGGGGTTATTTCTCCCAACACAGATATGCTTGGTAGCACATAAAACAGGATATTTGCTTTCAGTGTTTAACTTAGAAAAACAAAATCAGGAAAACAACAGATGAACTTGTCAGGCAATCAAATGAAAAGAATAAAGACCTGGTTGGTAACAAACTGGTCTTTTCTGTAGGCTTTAGCTAATATTTTCTTAGCAGTGTTTCAAACAACAAGCAAAACCCACAAAGAAGGGAAAAACTGTTCTTTTCAGGTTAACTTCTTATATCTTCACACATAGATTCAGAAGTGATTCCCTCAGAGCTCACAAGCAATTAGGTAAGGCTCAATTGCTAGCAGTTATCCAGCTGAAACCCCTTAGCTGGCTTGCTTTCTACTGTGTGGCCCAAAATCCTACTCAGGAGCTTTTCTGAGTAGATTAAAGAACAAGTTTGTATTTCTTTGTGATGGTTGTTGTACTTTGTAACAGTAAATTACCAAAGGAGTTTAGACAGAGAGCAATCCATATATTCACAGCCTGTATCTAAGACCGCTCCTTCCCCTTCTTCAACAATCATGGGTTCAATATCAGGGATTGGCACAGAGGAATTTCTCAATGGAGCACTTTCAGGAGAATACTTGTTTCCCTGCTGTCTTTCAAGGTTATAGCTAGGGCACAGATCAGTGTTCATACCTGAGCTTCCATTGCTGTTAGAGTTCCTCTCTAAATAGCCTGGCCAGTATGTAGTCCAGTTCTTATGTCCAGCCTTCCAATCCAGATCCCTGGACACTGGATCTCTCTTCACATACCTTCTGGCACGGGTCTTAGGGTCCCTTCCACGTGCAGCCGTCTCCCTCACAGGTACCGTCTGGAGATTCCTAGCCCTGCAGCACCACTCCTCTGGTTTTCCCCAGTCCAATGGTGTATGCTGGCCTTTTGAATGTCTCCCAGTATACGTACTGCTCTGGACTCCTCTAGACCTCCCAAATGCTTTTCTCTTCTTTCTTCCAAAGGGTTTCTTGCCCCCTCTGTCTGTCCGCTCTGGCTTCAGCTTCTGATGATCCTCCAGATGAAGATGTCCAAGCTGAGGATCTCCAAGACGAGGATCTCCAAGCTGATTCTGAGGATGAGGATGAGGAGGATAATTCTCTGTAGAATAAACTCTACCTTTATTCTGCTTTGATGAGTGCTCCACCTTAGCACAGCGCAGCTGTGCTGAATCAGGCCCTGCCCTTTGAGATGAGTGCTTAGGGATTACCTCATAGCCCTCCTGATTGAACACATGTTTCCCCACTTCAGCTCCTCTAATGGCTGTTGGAAACCTGGTGCATTCTGGGACTGGTAGTCTTTTATGGGAAAATTCTGTTTTCTTATTTCTACCAGAACTGACAGGTTGCTTGTTCAGAGTCACTTCACCTTTTCTATAGCTCCTTCCTGAGCTATGATAAGCTTCCTTATCACAAATCCCATGCTGGAATCACCCGTCGACATGGAGGCCTCAATAGGGAGACCGCTCTCAAAAATCGTTTCACATCTTTGTGGGCCCCCAGCGATGTTCTCTGCACACGCCCGTGGTAGCAAGCAATAGCCGCCAGTTGCACCCGCAGGGAAGACGCCGCCAGGCCCTTGTCCAAGCCATCCTGTAAGAAAGACAAGACTTGTGCTACCGTGGCCTTCAAAGCCCACAATTGCCGCTGTGCACACCAAGCCTCAAACAACCGCCACACTCGCACATAAGCCAACGACGTGGAGTGCCGCCTCGACCTTAACATCGTCGCAATCACCGCCGACAAGTAGCCCTTCGACATCAGCCGTGCCCGCTCAAGAGCCAGGCCGTAAGTGAAAACCGATGAACCTGCGGCATGAGTAACGGCCCCTGCAGGAGCAGATCCGCCCTGTCCGGTAACTTCCACGGTGGCTCCACCAGCAGGCGCTGTAAGTCGGCATACCACGGCCGTCTTGGCCAGTCCGGCGCTATCAGCAGAACTAGCCCCCCGTGCTTCTCTATGCGCTGGAGCACCCTGCCTATGAGTACCCACGGCGGAAACACGTACAACAGCCCGCGGTCTGGCCACCTCTGAATCAGAGCATCCAGTCATTCCGACATCCTTTCTCGTCTTCTGCTGTAAAACCTGTCTACCTTCGCCGACTCGAATGTCGCCATGAAGTCCACCACTGGCCGACCCAACGCGCGCGACCAGCTCGTCGAACACCTCCGGATGCAGACTCCATTCTCCCGGGTCCACTCGCACCCGACTCAAGAAATCCGCTGTCACATTGTCCACGCCGGCAACATGCGCTGCCGATAACACCTCGAGATGGGCCTCGGCCCATGCCAGCAAACCGTCTGCCTCGGTTTCCAACGGAACAATGCCTGTGCCACCCTGACGGTTGATGTATGCCACCGCCGTGGCATTGTCCGAGAACACCCGGACCGCCGCTCCCTGCAGGAACCCCTGCAAGGCCCGGAGCGCCAAGTACACCGCTCTCAGCTCCAGCCTGTTGATGGACCACCCCTGTTCCTGGGCAGACCACTGACCCTGGGCAAACCGCCCCTCGAAGTGCGCCCCCCAGCCGAACAGACTCGCGTCCGTGGTCAGGGGCTTCCAGTCCGGCGCCTCCAGAGGCATGCCCATTTCCAAGTCGCCGGGCCGCAACCACCAGCGCAGCGACCTCCGCGCTTCCAGCGGACAGACCAACTGTCTGGACAATGGATCCGACTGGTGAGACCAGCGCCTCAGCAGCGCCCTCTGTAAAGGTCTCATGTGGGCCCTCGCCCACGGCACTACCTCTATCGTGGCCGCCATCGTCCCCAGCAGTTGAAGATAGCGCCACGCCGACGGAAACAGGAGCAGCTGGAACTCCCGGATTAGTCCTCTCAACTTCCGAACCCACTCTAATGGCAAGAACACTCTCCCCCTGCACGTATCGAAATGGACTCCCAAGTACACCAGCTCCTGGGACGGGGCCAACTGGCTTTTCCCCGTGTTGACCACCCAACCCAAGCTTTGCAAGAACGTGACTACTCGACTGGTCACCCTCTGGCTCTCCTCCCGCAACTTCGCCCGGATCAACCAGTCGTCCAAGTAGGGGTGCACCAACACCCCCTCCCTTCGCAGGGCCGCCGCCACCAACACCATAATATTGGTGAAAGTTCTCGGCGCCATCGCCAGCCCAAAGGGCATCGCCTGGAACTGGAAATGCCCCATAGGCAGAGCAAAACGAAGGAAGCGCTGGTGCTCCGCCCTTATCGGAATATGCAAGTAAGCTTCGGACAGGTCCAAGGACGTGAGAAACTCCCCCTGACGCACCGCCACCAGGACCGACCGCAAGGTCTCCATGCGGAAGTGCGACACCCGGAGACACCTGTTCACGCCCTTTAAATCCAGAATGGGCCGCAAGATACCCTCTTTCTTTGGCACCACGAAATAAATCGAGTACCGACCGCTTCCTCGTTCGTCTGACGGTACCGGCACCACTGCCTCCAGCGTCAAAAGCCTCTCCAGAGTCTGTCGCACTGCGTCTGCCTTGGCTCGTGACCCGCACGGGGAGCGGACAAAGGCATCCCGCACAGGGAGCTGGAGCTCGAGAGCATAACCCCTCTGCACGACCTCCAACACCCACCGATCCGAGGTGATGTGGGCCCAGGCAGAAACTAAACCCCTTAACCATCCTCCTACCGGTACTGTCTCTGCCTGGACCCCCCTCACTTCATTGCAGCTTTTTAGCGCCCGGGGAAGCCGCCGCTCCAAAGCCTCTGCCGGCACCCCGAAAGCCTCAAAACCCCTGTGACCGAAAGGGAAACCGGCCTCGCTGCCCTGGAGCAAACCGGGAGGGTCAAAACCGCCGGAACTCTCTCAGCTGGCTCCTAGAGGGTCCGCCTGCCCGAGCCTGTATCAGTTTATCCTCCGGTAAACGACCCCCCTTAGAATCCCCGAGATCCTTAACCAACCTTTCCAAGTCCTCTCCAAAGAGAAGCTGGCCCTTGAAGGGGAGCTTGGCCAACCGTGTCTTGGAGGCCCCATCCGCTGCCCAATTCCGCAGCCACAAATACCTCCGCGTCGCCACAACCGACGCCATACTCTTAGCTAGGCCTCGAATCAAATCGTACTGACTATCTGCTAGATAGGCCGCTCCCGACTCAATACGTGCGGCCTCTTCGGCCGCTCCTTCCTCTTGCGCCCCGGAGCAGCGCTGGGACCACCTAAGACACGCTCGCGCCACCCAGGCCCCGCAGATCGAGGCCTGCAAAGACAGGGCATTCACCTCAAACACCTGCTTCAACAAGGAGTCCAGCCTCCTGTCCTGCGCGTCCTTAAGCGCCACACTGCCTTCTACCGGGATGGTAGTTTTCTTAGTCACCGCAGAAACCGCAGCATCCACCTTAGGCGCCTTAAACATATCCCTTTCCGGCTCCACCAGAGGATAAAGCCGAGCCATGAGCCTAGCCCCTCTGAGGCCAGATTCGGGGGTATCCCATTCCTCCTGAATCATTTCTTTGAAAATCCTATGAATGGGGAATGACCTCGGCGACTTCCTCACCGCCTGTAATAGTGGATCCTCCAATGCCGCCTCCTCGGTAGCACCCAAGACCGGCACATTTAACGCCTTTAAGGTCTCAGAAATCAAGGCCGAGAGCTCCTCTCTCCGAAATACCCTTACTATGCGAGATTGCTCATCAGGTTCCGTGATCTCTCCTTCCTCCAAGACCAGATCACCGTCCGACCCATCTGCTACCAGAGAGTCCACCCGGTCCTGCTCCTCAGCCTCCAAGAGCAGTCTGGGTTTTTTGCTGATACCAGTTCCAGTGACATCCTCCAGCAACGCCCCTGGCCTCTTGACCCCCCGGGCCTCCGCCCCCGAGGGCGCCGGTACTGCTGCCCCTGGCCTCCCCAGAGCCTGCTGCAGCAGCGTCAAGAACTGAGACGAAAAAATCGCTTCCAGACCCTCGGGGACCGGGACCTGGGGTAAAGACTCCTCTGGCGCTGAAGACGGCCCCGGCAAGGGTTCAAGAGCCTGCTTGGCGACATTGGGGAATCCTTAACGACCCCCTCCTCAACCGGCTGCTCTGGCTCTCTCTCTGCCATGTCAGCTTCAAAGCAGCAGCCCCTGCACACCCCAGCCTCGGAGATCCTGCTGCTGCGTGCCCCACACAAAAAGCACCTGGGCTTGCTAGGCATTGAAACCGCAGCCCCAAGAAGGATCCTAGGGAAACAGGACCCCCCTGCAATTCCTTCCATTTCAAAATACTGTGACCAGATCTCTCGTTGCGTTTGTACCTCTCGTTTTTTTTGTTTGTTTGTTTGTTTTTTATTAAAAAAGGAACAAACCGGGAAACCAATCTAAGCCACTAACAAAAGGAAGCAAGTCAAACGCCCACGAACAGCCAACAAGTACCCCCCCCTGAGCGCTATGCTCCTGTAACCCGGCTCCCGCACTTTTCGCCACGCGGCCCGGGCCTGCAGCAGTAGCGCGCGAGCGAGCTGTCTTTCTGCACGCGGCAGCCAACAATTCCCCTGACAGCTCACTCCGCTCGGAAACCTGCTTCAACCACCCCGGATAGCCCCCCGAGGCCTTACCAGGTAGGGAAGCCAGCACGAAGCAAACAGGGATCACCGTGTTGCAACCGCCGTCCAAGCGGCCGATCCTCAGCTGAACCGGAGCGTACACGCGGCCACGGCACTGCCCTCAACGGCTCCTTTCCCACCTCGGGGGAAACGGAGCCGGAGGCCCCTATGCAACCCCCACACACTCCTCTTGAGCGGCTGCACGCCAGAGAGAGGGGGGAGAAGGGGGGAAGCTCACCAGCAACGCTGGAAGGGTGTCACAGCACAAAACAGAGAAAACAAAAAATTGCCAAATTAAAGGGCAAACCCCCTTTTTTTGTTGTTTTTTTTGGTTTTGAGTATTTGGTATCAAAACTTATACTAACTAAAACGAAAACTAAACTACTTATTAGTTGCTCCAGTGAGTCCCGGTCAATGGACTCACAACCTCCTTCCGCTGCCTGAGACTGAGCAAAACTGGTTAGAAGGGGCGGTCCTTGGACTACTTATACTGGGTCACTGGAAAAAGTGACATGCTCAGTCTCCTAGCTGCGGGAGGACGTTGACAACTCTATTGTTCCGGGACTAGACTGGATCTACAATGAGGAACTGGAATTTGTTCATAGAATGAGTGAGTTAACTGCTCATAGAGACCATAGGCTTCATTTGTACAGATGTGTGCACCATACACACAATGGAGGTAGAAGAGCTTGCTACAGTGCTGATTGTTTGTATGGGTATGGCGTGCAATGGAGGAGGGGAGTTAGGTCAGGGTGGTTAAGGGGTATGTCTATGGAAAACTGAAAAAAGGGGGGCAGATAAGTTTTCAGTGAACATGTGGGGGTCATTCTGAGCTGCGAATAGCGGGAATGGATATCCCATTGGGACGTCTATCCCTCTATTCGGCATCCCCGGCTAACCTCCCCGTACAAACAAGGTGTTTGTACGGGGAGGCTAGATGGGGGCAGGAAGAGAGCAGTGCAGAGGTAGAGTTAGGGTGGACAGTGGGTAGTCCGCAGCCCCGGACATACAGGGCCGATTCTAACGTCAGTCCTGTACGTCCGGGGCTGGCAGAATGGACGGGGGACTTATTGTACCCTGGAGGTGGAATAAGTCCACCTAGATGTCGGGGGATGGGAGATCCAGCCACGAGAGAAAGGTGAGGTGGCTGCAGGGGCTTCCCCGCAGCCCGATGCAGGCCATAGGAGGCCAGATCAGGGGTCAAGCTGTGGGGAAAGGAGACAGTCGGCGGCAGCCGGGGATTGCGGCTACTGAATGAAGCCATGGTGCCATGGCAACCAGATGCCATGGCACCGCAGCTCCATTCAGGAGCCTTGACTGAGTTAGACAGGCATGGGCTAGACATGCCCCACGGGATCAAAATCGTGTCTACCCCTGTGCGTCCAAGTCCAATCAGGCGCACAGGGGCCTGGACGTCCTGAACAGAATGACCCCCATGGTGTTTTCTGGATTGGGTTTGATGATTTTGGAAAATCTAATAAAGTTTCAATTAAACTTCAATGAAAAATCCACCCCTGCTGCCTGCCTGCCTGCCTGATGGAAACCCTGACTCACTATCTTAATGCAGCCAAACACACACAAGCACATATGCAAGAGCTCAAGCTCCCCCAGAGGACTGTGAGATCACTTATCAAGGCTGTAAAAAGATGATTCAGAAATTACAATATTCAAGAACCATATTGGTAACAAAAAAGCACAGTCTAGATAAGCTACCAAGTACTTAAATCCTGGGGGAAAAAGACTATGCCTTCTCTTTAAACTTTTAAGGACAGAGCCAAGAGGGAGACATGAGTTCTATAATCAGTCTCAGGTTCCTCACACAAAGGCCAAATCTTGTTATGCACTCATGGTCAAAAATATCTGTTGGCCATAGAGCAATAATCAAAAAAACAGTTCATGAGTTGCATCCAGCCCCCAGCCCCCATGCTTACCTAGCTGCCAAGCTTATATCCAGCTACACAGATCTCCAGTGCAGCTCTACTTGTAAAATGTCAGAAGCTAGAGCGTAACCTAAGAGCAATATTCAATTTGAGCTAAGTGGGAAAGAAAGATCCTTCAAAAGGAGAGAAAAATTAAAATAAAACACAAAAAGGCAAAATTTAAAGTAGAAGGTTGAAGGACATGTCTCTAAAGCCCTAAACAGCAGGAATAAAGCCAGAAAGAAAAGGTTCCTGAGAGCTCTTACTTGATATCCCAAATGTAAATGTAGGTATCCACTGAGCTAGTCACAAGCAAATCTGGCTCAAACACGGCCCAGTCCAAGTCACTACAAAAGCAGAAAAAGAGAAGAAAAACAGACTTTATGTAAGAAGCACATAAACCATATCAAAAATTCCCTTAACATGCTGCTGGCTTATTTTACTTTTCTAATATAATCCCCAGGACAAACCTAGCTAGTCAGGTTTTCAGAATACCTATACTGAACATGCATGAGACATTCTTCATACAGTGGAGACCATGTATGCAAATTATTTTGTGCATATTCAGAAAAGGGGAAAGTGATTATAAGATTGCCAGCTATACAGATTTCCAACAGGCTGCCCATAGTTTAGTGGTAGTATTGAGAAGAGAAGGCTAAAATGCCTAGAAAATTTCACTAAGCTGGGACAGCCACAAGTTCCGATTCCTCCCCAAGTGACTCTGCCCCATTGTGTTCCATCCTGCCAGTTGCCTGAAGCCGCTGCAGCAGCATGCATCTCTACAAGCTGTCCTAACAGGCTGGGCTTCCAACCTCTTTACTCCATGTGCACTGCTAGCACTAGCCTACCATCAACCATCAAATGCCAAGCAGCTTAGTATGCCACACATCCAGCTGCAAGACCGCTGCCCCAGTTTTCTAAGACCACTGAAACACCATTAAGCAACAATCAAGTGGTAGGTCAACACATGAAGGGGGAGGAGATTTAGCTGTTCCAAAGGGAAGCATGAGAAAATCCAAGCAGCAATGATCAAGTCAATGAAACTTATAGCAGTCAGCCACTTCACCCACATCTGGACTCCTCCTGCCTTTGAACTGAGCTGTTAAGGTCTTAGTATACTTGGCCAGAGGAATCAGGCTTCTGCATATATAATGTATTACCTCCCACCATGGAGGTCTTGAGCTCCCCTTGCTCTGGTATCACCCCCACTCAAAACTCAGCTCTATCTTACTGCAGGTTTTGAAGTTGCAGCAACTAAGGAGGTCCGGTTTTCTCCCATTCTGGTTCAATCATGCTGTGGGAAGCTAAGAAACTGGGAGCAGTTAAGCTGTCTTGGGAGGAAGGATTAGTTATACTGTTTTGGTGTCGCCCACTTCCTTCACCTCCCCCCCCCCCAAAGAAAGAAAATTAATGGACTCAATCAAAGTGCTCCAGTGGCTTTCATCATACTTCATGCAAAAAGCAGAAGCTGGTGCAGCAGTGCAGAGCCAAAATCCTCTTAGAGGTAAGGGAAGGAAGATCCCCTTCCCCTACCCTTGAGGGGTGCTGATCCAATGAAATCAATCATCCCAGAGGTAGGGAAAAGAGCAAGAGGATCTGGAAAATGGAGAGCACCAAATCAGTTCACCAAATGGATGAATGTTTCAGTTTATTCTGTTTCAAATATCTTAAACTGAGACAGTGCGGTCTTTGAGGTACTACGTCTTCCAATAACTCTTTAAATTACTCTCCCTGCGGTACTCACTTTGTATGGGACTAGTTTTGTAAGTCATTTCTGGGGTTCAAGCAAGCATTCAGAAGACTGGGGTTCAAGGAAGCATTCAGAAAACTGGTAGGATATACACAAATAAAACTAGGCATAGACAGCCTGTGTGTATTTTTCCCCATAATGAGCACAGGCATTCCTGGGGGGTGGAGTTTGACCTAAAATACACATCTTATAAAATAAATGCATATGGATGTAAAATAAACTAGAATACTTGCACAAACCCAAGAGCAAGAAGGCGCCTACTTTCCAGGGCATTACTTTATAAAAAGGATATGTGTTTTAGTTGGGGTGGACGGGGAATGGTGGGGGGGAGGGGGGAAGAGGAGGTCTAGATGGTGAAACTTTACTTGTCATTGATTTCCTTTCCTGGAGTCTTGCTATACCAGTGCAGACAAAGGGGTTATCTCCCCTGGCTTGCAGATGATGGAGAGAGAAAAAAACAGAACTATGCCATGACATCACCACTGGCATAAAACCCAGTGCAACTAGGGGCAACCTGCAGTACTTTCATAACAAGCAAATGGAAAGCCTCAAGACCAACTAAATAACAATGAACAAACGCCAAACTATGCACAAAAGGAGCAGGACACAATAGCACTGAGGAAGGACAATTTTATTATAATAATAACAGAGAGGTGAGCCCGAAATGTGTTTTGGCCAGGGGACTTCTTCAGGGAAACAACAACCTCTAACCCCCCCCCCCCCAACAATAAAATTAAATAAATAAATAAACAAAAATGATACACACTTAAACAATGGGTAAAATAATATACATTATAATAAAAATTAATAATAGTAAAAATTCTATGCATCCAGAAGAACAGAAAGCGTAGTTACTCACCTGTAACAGGTGTTCTCCAGAGACAGCAGGAAATCAGTCCTCACATATGGGTGACATCAGCACCAACAGAGCCCGCGCGGAGCATCTCCCCAGCTTTCAGCTGCCACGCATGCGTGGTCCTCTTCCCGCCCAAAGGTGCCATCTTGCTCAGTCAGATAACATCGCAAAAAAAAGGATTTAAACAATGTAGGGAGTCAACTCCAAGGAGAGGAGGGACGGTTGTGAGGACTGACTCCTGCTGTCCCTGGAAAACACCTGTTACAGGTAAGTAACTATGCTTTCTCCAGTAATAAGCAGGATCAGTCCTCACATATGGGACTCCCTAGCTCCAGGTTGCCAAGGACTGAACCATGACAATACCACTGGCATCCCATCAGGTAGCCGTGAGTTGCAGAAGGTGATTCCCACACTGAGAGACTCTGCAAGACCCTAGCCTCCAGCGACATTATCACTCCGGTAGCCTAAACACAGAATGGTCGGAGGGCAGGAGTTGCCTACACACCGAAAATATTACAGAGTATTGAATGCCAGAAGGCAGGGACGTCGAGGCCTCTGACGAAGTCCAGGCTCGGCCGTATGCGGATTCAGAGAAGATCCTTTCTCGTTGATGCTGACGGCTCCTCAGCGCCTTAGAGGACATCTTGCCACACGGGCCACAGATCATCGGGTCATGATCGGACCAGAGGCAGCAGTCATGTGTGTCGGTGAGAGACATCAGTTTCTTACACCGATCACACTTTTTAAACCCGCTGGCAGCCATCAGGGGAAAAAGGGCCCCTGCAAGGTCAAAAGACCGGGCTGCCAGTGAAAAAAAAAAAGAGCGCGAACGCTAGTCTCAAAAACCAAAAAAACAGGTCTGGGCTCGATACCGGTATACCGTGCCCAGGCGGGAAGGGGAACCGGCGTCGAACTGGCAAAAAACACAAATCTTCGAAGAAAATCGACTTTTAACCAGGTGACCAAGACACACGTCTGTCGAGCTTCGCGGAAAAAAGAAGACTGAGCAAGATGGCACCCTTGGGCGGGAAGGGGACCGCGCATGCACGCTGCATTCCCAAAGGCTTTCTTTGAAAACTGGGGAAATGCTCAGCATGAAGGCTCCATTGGCGCCGACGTCACCCATATGTGAGGACTGACTTCCTGCTTGGTCCTGGAGAAGGAGCCAAACCGGGGGAGAGAGGGGAATTGCAATAAACATAACCAGTGTTTCTTGGGCTGATTGTTCCCTCAAGCACCACTGGAAGGCATATCACGTTCCATTTTAAACTGATTTTAATTTTTTAGATATACCCCCTTTTTTAAATAAATAGTTTTTCCTTTTTTTTTTTAAATCACTTAGTGAAGAGATAGGCTGTGCACGTTTTAGTCTCCACTCTACTGATCGTCGCTTCATATTTATTTGTTGGTCCCTTCTTTCTCCGTGTGTCCCCTATTTTTTGAAAAAAGTATATTTGGGCATCGCCTGTATGGATCTTTGGCTGCGACTCATCCACCTACTTCCACTATTGAAGGAAATATCGATACATCGGGAAGATATATTACAGCTATTAGATAAACTGAAGAGTAGCAAACCACCTGGGCCGGATGGTATACATCGAAGGGTGTTGAAAGAACTGAAATATGAGACTGCAGACCTGCTATTCGTAATCTGTGAACTTTCATTAAAATCATCTGTAATACCTGAAGATTGGAGGATCGCCAATGTAATGCCAATTTTTAAAAAGGGTTCCAGTCCGGGAAACTACAGACTGGTGAGCCTGATGTCAGTACCGGGAAAAGAACAAAATTATTCATCATGTAGATAGTCATGGCCTAATGGGAGACAGCCAACATGGCTTTAGACAAGGAAGATCTTGTCTTACTAATCTGTTATGTTTTTTTGAGGTGTGAATAAACAGGTGGACAAAGGTGAGTCGGTTGATATAGTATATTTGGACTTTCAGAAAGCCTTTGACAAGGTTCCTCATCAGAGACTTTTGGCAAAATTAAAGAGTCATGGGATAGGAGGCAGTGTACTATTGTGGATCAGGAACTGGTTAAAAGATAGAAAGCAGAGGGTAGGGCTAAATGGCCAATTTTCCCAATGGAGAAAGGTGAATAGTGGTGTACCCCAGGGATCTGTGCTGGGTCCGCTGCTTTTTGACATATTCATAAATGACCTGGAAAAGGGAATAACAAGTGAGGTTATCAAATTTGCAGATGACACAAAACTATTTAAAGTTGTTAAAACCCAAGAGGATTGTGGAAAATTGCAAGAGGATCTTGCTAAACTGGAAGACTGGGCATCAAAATGTCAGATGAAATTTAATGTGGACAAGTGCAACGTTATGCACCTAGGGAAGAACAATCCAAACTATGGTTACATGATGCAAGGTTCCACATAAGGAACCACCACCCAGGAAAAATATTTAGGCGTCATTGTGGATAACATGTTAAAACCCTCTGCCCAGTGTGCAGTGGCGGCCAAGAGAGCAAATAGAATGCTAGGTATATTAAGGAAAGGAACTGAAAATAAAACAAAAGAAATTATAATGCCTCTATATCGTTCCATGGTGAGACCACACCTTGAATATTGTGTGCCATTCTGGTCGCCGTATCTTAAAAAGGATATAGCGTTATTAGAAAAGGTTCAGAGAAGAGCCATTAAAATGGTAAAGGAGATGGAAGGATACTCCTATGAACAAAGGCTAAAAAGGTTAGGGCTCTTTAACCTGGAAAAGAGAGGGCTGAGGGGAGATATGATAGAAGTCTATAAATTAATGAACGGAGTGGAACGGGTAAACTTAGATCAATTGTTTACGTTATCAGAATATAGAAAGACATGGGGACATGCAATGAAGCTACAGGGTAAATTATTTAAGACTAATAAAAGAAAATATTTTTCACTCAACGTGTAATCAAACTCTGGAATTTGTTACCGGAGGATGTAGTAAAGGCTGTTAGTGTAGCTGGGTTTAAAAAAGGTTTGGACAAGTTCCTGGAGGAAAGGTCCATAAACCATTATTAAGAAGCGACCCGGGATATCAATGCTTGATCCAGTACAAGCATTGCGGAACCTGTGTCTTTTGGGGAAACTGCTAGGTACGTATGACCTAGACTGGCCACTGTTGGAAACAGGATACTGGGCTTGATGGACCTTGGTCTGACCCAGTATGGCATATCTTATGTTCTTAAATCACTTACTGTGTATTTTATGCATTATGTTTCCTCAACATTAAATAGGTGGTGTTTATCCTTTCCAGTAGGCACTTGTCTCACGTCTGCCATCTCTCCATATTTTTATACACATTCTTTTACATATTTACTTAGACAAAACACAGAAGGGTAGAAGTTTACAATGTTGAATTATTATTCTTACTAGACCATATTGGCACGGATGATAATAAAATTGTTACAAGAATCCATTTAACGAACAGCACAGCTACATATCTCTGTGCTGTAAGACTCACGTCACTGTGCCTCTGTTTCATTTGGCGCTTTGGTCAGCGTCTCATACTCTCTTTGAAGTTCTGTTCTAGCAGTGAGTTTAATTGATGATTTCCTTCAGAGTGTTTTTTAACTGTCACATCTGTCTATTTAATTTACTTTCTATATATAGTACATATTTAATTTTTGTAGTCCCTCACTGTGGTGATAGTTTACATTGCTTTTTATACAGCTGGTGATGTTCACTGCAATTCCCCTCTCTCCCCCGGTTTGGCTCCCGCTCCGCTCTTGGTCCCTAGGATGCCGTCGGGACTTCTGCTGCATTAAGTATAAAACCCAATGTTACATTCTAATTGTATGTACTTCTGTCTCTCCTATATTTTGACCTGATTTGTTTATATGTTTCCTCGGGTTTTATAGGGTTTTATAGGGTTTCAAAGCAACAGCTGGTGAGTTTGTTCCTCGGTCCCTAATTCTTATCGATATGATACATTGTCACACTACTGCATTAGTATATATCTCCTTCATATGCATTAGATTAAATATGTGCATCAGTTCTTTTATCTTGTTTTTTTCACTTTTGTATTTAAATATTGTGTTTGAGATATCGGTTTTATGCTTTTATGCTATTTAGTACTGTTGTACCAAAGTGATATATGTTTTCTGTTCTTCTGGATGCATAGAATTTTTACTATTATGAATTATAATTCATATTATTATTATAATGTATATTGTTTCACCCATTCTTTAAGTGTGTATTGTTTTATTGTTTTATTATTTATTTGGGGGGGGGGGTTAGAGGTTGTTGTTCCACCGAAGAAGGCCCCTGCCAAAAGAAGTGTCGGACTCACCTCTCTGTTATTATAATAAAATTTTCTTTCCACAGTGCTATTGTGTCCTGCTTCTTTTGTGCTTGCTGTCGCAGCAGTAAGGGTGTTTCTTTTGCTCGTGTAATCAAACTCCAAACTATATACATAAGTTCTGCATGGACAAAATGTCCCTTGTCAAGGCACAAAGCAGAAAAAGTGGGCTAGACTTGTCTAGCAAAACTCCAGGAAAGGAAATTAACAGTAATGAAAATGTCACCTTCCAGATCTTCCTGCTAGATCAGTCCAGACAAATGGGAAGTACCAAAGCTACTTCACCAGAGAACGAGAAGAAATCACAGTGGTGAGTTAAACCAAAACATGCTGCTGCCCTAGCTTGAACACCCAAACAATAATGCCTTGCAAAGGATAAGGAGGGCCACTTTGCCACACTACAGATATCCAAGGGCGAAACAATGTACAATTCCACCCAGGAAGCTGCTTGGGCCCAAGTCAAGAGAGCCCATAATTGTTCAGGAACAGGCTTATCCCGTAAAAATAGGTCGAAGCAATCACCTCTTTAATCCAGCGGCCATGGGTAGCCTTTGAAGCTGCCTGCCTTACGAGGTGCAGCAAAGAGGTGATCTGAAAAATCGAAAGGATTGAAGCAAACTGGGAAACTGTACAAAAACCACCATTTCATATACAGCGTAGTTACTCACCTTTAACAGGTGATCTCCGGGAACAGTAGGAATTTAGTCTTCACATATGGGTATCGTCGGTACCGACGGAGCCTGCGCGGGAATACTGCCCAGCGTCCAATAGGAACGCTTTTGGGAACATCCCTCAGCACATGCGCGCTGCCTTCCCGCCTTTCCAACTGTCCCTCTTCAGTTAAGTTTGTAGCTGAGTGAAGGATAGAGGGAGTGAGGAAAGAGACAGAGAGATAAAGAGACAACTCCTAGGGGAGGTGGGTGGGTTGTGAAGACTAAATTCCTGCTGTTCCCGGAGATCACCTGTTACAGGTGAGTAGCTACGCTATCTCCAGGAACAAGCAGGAATGTAGTCTTCACATATGGGGACTCCCTAGCTGAAGATGCCAGGGAGATAGCCCAAGGAAGGTGCCACTGCTGAAGGTGAGAATCCTTCCTCCAATGGATTTCTGGCATCCCACCAGGGTTGGTGGGAAGGAGTTGATTTACTTTTGAAAGAGATTTTGAAGAACAGCTTGGCCAAAGAAGGCATCCCGATGGGAGGCTTTATCTAGGCAGTAATGAGCTGTGAAGGTGTGTACCGAAGCCCAGGTGGCTGCTCGACAAATGTCATTGATAGACACAGAGTGGAGATTAGCCATAGAAGCTGCCATGGCTCTCACATTATGAGCTGTGACATGGTCTTGAAGAGGAAGACCCTTACTCTCATAAGCAAAGGATATGCATTGGGCAATCCATTTAGATAAACTTCTTTTGGAGACTGGAAGTCCCAAAGGACTAGGGTCAAAAACTATAAAAAGTTGTGAGGACTTTCAATGTTGCTGTGTTTTTTGTAAGTAAAAGGCCAAGACTCTTTTACAATCCAGAGTATGAAGATTTCTTTCTGCATTAGAGGCGTGAGGCCTCGGAAAAAATACAGTAAGGTAAATTGACTGATTTAAATGAAAAGGTGAAACCACCTTTGGCATAAAATGTGGGTGAGTTCGAAGAACAACCTTATCATGATGAAACCTAGTATAAGGAGGATCAGCCACTAAGGCTTGCAATTCACTAATGCGACGGGCAGAGGTGATTGCAATTAGGAAGATGACCTTCCAGGTCAAAAACTTAAGGGCTGCAGTAGCTAAAGGCTCAAAAGGCGGCTTTATGAGTTGCCCGAGAACTAGATTTAGATCCCATGCCACCGGTGGTGGCTTGATGGGAGCTTTAGTTAATAGAAGGCCTCTCATAAATCTAGATAGGAGTGGATGAGAGGAAATTGGTAGTCCATTTAGAGGCTTATAAGAAGCTGCAATTGCACTAAGATGGACTCTTACCGAATTGGTCTTTAACCCAGAATTCGATAAGTGAAGGAGATACTCTAGTATCGATTCTAAGGGGGTTTAATCCCCTCTTGCAGCACCATATAGTAAAACATCTCCAATTGAAGGCATAAGATCTTCTTGTGGAAAGTTTCCTAGAAGCCTGAAGGATATCTTTTACCTGCTAGAACAGGTTGAAATCCTGGAGGTCTAAGCCTTCAGCAACCAGGCCTTGAGGTGCAGAGACTGGGGATTCAGGTGCCATAGTGTCCCGTTCTCCTGGGAAAGGAGATCTGGAGCATGCCCTAACTCCAGAGGTGCCGCTTGAGAGAGATGCAGAAGCAGGGAATACCACGTTTGGCGTGGTCATCATGGTGCTACGAGAATCATGCGACCCTTGTCTCTCTGAATCTTGAAGAGTGTCTTGGGGATGAGGGGAATGGGTGGGAAGGCATAAAGGAAGTCCTGACCCCAGTGAAGGAGGAAGGCATCCCTTGCCTGACAGTTGTGCGCCGGAATCCTGGAATAGAACCGGGGAAGTTTGGCATTCAGTGGACTTGCAAAGAGGTCTATGTCTGGAATGCCCCAGAGATGAAAAATCTTTGCCACCTGGTCTTGGTGGAGTGACCACTCGTGAGGTAGCAGTACTCGACTGAGTTTGTCTGCCCGAAGGTTTTGAATGCCTGGAAAATATGCCACTAGAAGGTGAATTTGATGCTCTCTAGCGAGGGCCCATAGTCGTAAAGCTTCGTTGCATAACGACAGAGAGCCCGTTCCGCCCTGCTTGTTCACATAGAACATGGCTACCTGATTGTCCGTCTGGACTAGGACTGTCTTGTAGCTGAGCTGGGCATGGAACACTCGAAGAGCTAAATAAATTGCTCTTAATTCCAGGAGGTTTATGTGTAAACTAACCTCCTGTGGAGTCCAGGTGCCCTGGGTAGAGAGATGATTCAGGTGTGCTCCCCAACCCACCTGTGAAGCATCTGATGTTAGGGTGGCCTGAAAAAGGGGTTGATGGAAAAGAGACCCCACTGTCAGATTTTCTAGTGATTGCCACCATTGGAGGAACAAAATTAATCGTTGAGAGATTGTTATTTTGTCTGACAAATGACCCGTGGCCTGTGTCCACTGTGTGGAGGGTCCACTGAGCTGCTCGCATGTGGAGGCGAGCGTATGGGACTACATGAACTGTGGATGGCATGTATCCCAGTAACTGCAGTAGCTCCCGAGCACTGAGGGAGGATCTGCCTGCTGCTTGGGAAGCTAGCTGCATTATGCGAAGACACCGGGCTTGTGGAAGGAAAGCCCTTGCCTGTCTGGTATCCAGACAGGCTCCTATGAATTCTAGGTATTGGGAAGGAACTATTTGAGATTTCGGGAAGTTTATTACAAATCCCAAGTATTGGAGGATTCGCATTGTACAGGACCAGTGCAGTGCTGGCCTCTGCAGCTGTGGAGGCCCGAATGAGCCAGTCGTATAATTAAGGGAAGACGAAAATCCCCAGGGTTCATAGAAATGCAGCTACTACTGCCATGCATTTCGTGAATACCCTTGGTGCTGAAGCCAGACCAAATGAAAGAACCCTGTACTAGAAATGTCTTCCCCTGACAAGAAAACGTAAAAATTTCCTGTGATCTGGATAGATGAGAATGTGAGTGTATGCATCCTTTAAGTCTAGAGAGCAAAGCCAGTCCTGGCTTTGAAGGTATGGCAGAAGAGTTCCTAGAAAAATCATTTTGAATTTCTCTCGAAACAGATATTTGTTCAATTCTCTGAGGTCTAGGATGAGTCTGTGTCTCCCTGTTGTCTTTGGAATAAGAAAATAGGGGGAGTAGAACCCTGCCTCCTGTTGAAGAATGGGTAGTTCCTCTATTGCCCCTTGGACAAGTGTGGAGACCTCGTGATCTAGCAGATTGTCTGCAGAGGTTTGTGAATTGTATTGCTTTAGAATTGTAGGAGGGGGTTTGCTGTAAAAATGAAGTTTGTACCCCTCTCCTACAATGGACAAAGTCCACTCTTCTTTTGTTATCTGATGCCATCTGTTGACAAAGTGGCATAACCTGCCCGGAATATTGGGGGGTTGGGGACCCCTCAGAGGCAGGAAGGCAAAGCTCTCTAGGAAGGAGTCAAAGCCCTTAAGGGGGCTGAACCTGGAGAGCTGGTTGGGCTCTCGGGCCTTTTGGTTTCTTTTGCTGTCTAGTTTGTCCCTTTTGGGCAACCTGACCTGGAGTGACTCTGCTGGGTATAGAAAGGATACAACTTCCTCTCTTTGCTAAAAGAGGGTTTTTTATAAGGCTTCCTTTTGGCTGGAGTGGCTGTAGACTGACAATCTATCTAAGGTAGAATTCTCAGCATCTAACTCGTTAGCCTTTTCCTGCCAGTTCTTGCCAAAGAAATTTTCCCCCGTGCAAGGAATGCTGCCTAACTTGTCCTGTACCCAAGTCTCCAAGTCTGATGCCTGTAGCCAGGCAATCCCTCGTGCGCCAATGGCAATAGCAGAAGTTCTGCTGACGCATTCAAAGCAGTCGAAGGCTGCACGATTGACAAACTTGGAGACATCCTGAACATGCTTAACTAGAGCAAGAAAATCTTGTCTCTTATCATCTGGGAGAAATGGGCTCATAAGTTCCAAGTCTCCTGTGACTTCTTTGAGGAACAGTCTCATATATAGGATATATGAACTGATCCTAGCTGAAAGCATGGAAGCTTGAAAAGTCCTGCGTCCAAAAGCATCCAGAGTCCTGCATTCACGACCTGGAAGATTGGATGCATGCCTCTTTGCACTTTTCATCCTACGCATGGCTGATTCCACTACCATTGAATGGCGAGGCAGCTGAGTTTTCTGAAAACCAGGAGATGGTGGAACTCTATACATAGTATCAAGTCTTCTAGAGTGAGGAGAAGTGGTCAGAGGTGTCTCCCACATTCTGAGCATCAAGCTATGCAGAATTTCATGGATAGGCAGAGTGGTTGCCTCCTTAGGAGCTTTAGGATACTGGAGGATTTCCAATTCCTTTGCTATGGGTTCCTCTTCAGGAGCTACTGTGATTGAAAGACCTTTGGACATATCATGGATGAAATCCTGAAACGACATGTCCTCTGGAGGTGACATTCTACGTTGGGGAGAAGAGGGATCTTCTAGGAGAAACACTCTAGTGCCAGCAGAATTTTCAGAGTCTTCAGAATCAGAGGAATCGAAGTATTCCTGACCCAGATGCCAATCAAGGTCGGTACCGAGGTGACCCGGTACCGCTTTGTCAACTCCAGCCAGAGATGGCATGGGAAGAATTCCCACCGGGGAGCATCGGTACCGCAGCTGAAAGGAGAGCTGTGATACTGCGCTCAATAGCCAGAAACCTCTGGTGTATCGATGCTGACGATGCCTGGGTGTCGGTACCGGTAAGGACGGCTGGAAACCCCGAGCATGGCACAGGTAGTTCTTGTGAGGTTGAGGCCTCAAGAACATCCTGAAGCCCCATCGATGCTTTGGAAGCCGAAGCCTCCCGCTGGGGCTGTTTTGCCGGTGTGGTTCCCTCAAGGGCAATGCCAATGGCCTCTCGATGCTTAGCAGGAGAGCTACCCTTTGAGGACCGGCTTTTATGTTTAGTTACTAAAGATCCATGGGAGGAAGAAGAGGCCCTTGACGATGTTGATGCAATGGATCTGGCATCTGAAGGAAAGAGGGTACCGAGCTTTGCGGCCCGGTTCTGTCTTCCTCTTTTGGTCCTCCCCATGCAGGAGAGACATTCAGTTGAAGAATGATCAGGTCCTAAACATTTTAGACACCAATCATGGGTGTCAGTGACGGAAATGGTACCGCCACACAGTACATTTTTTTAAAACCACTAGTTGGCTTTTCCATGATTTAGGAAAATTAGGCCTAATGCCCAAAATGGCGCCTAGCACCAAAGGGAAAAAGTTTCTGAAAAGAAACAGTCTAAGTTTAAGGGGGGGGTTATGAAAAGAAAAGAACCGGCGGTACTGGTAGGCGTCGTGCGGTAGGCAAACACGACCACAAGAAAGAAATTTAAAGACAGAATTTTCTGTGGTGACAGGGAATAGATCCTGTCGGCTCCACGGAAAACGAAGAAATGAAGAGGGACAGTTGGGAAGGCAGCGTGCATGTGCTGAGGGATGCTCCCAAAAGCGTTCTTATTAGACGCTGGGGAGCGTTCCCACGCAGGCTCCGTCGGTACCGACGATACCCATATATGAAGACTACATTCCTGCTTGTTCCTGGAGATCAACCTTATCATGGTGAACCCTAGTATAAGGAGGATCAGCCACTAAAGCTTGCAATTCACTAATGCGACGTGCAGAGGTGATTGCAATCAGGAAGATGACCTTCCAGGACAAAAGCTTTAGGGTTGTAGTGGCTAAAGGTTCAAAAGGCGGTTTCATGAGCTGCCTGAGAACTAGGTTTAAATCCCATGCCACCGGTGGTGGCCTGATGGGAGGCTTTGTTAATAGAAGACCTCTCATAAATCTTGATATGAGTGGATGAGAGGAAATTGGTTGTCCATTTAGAGGCATATAGGAAGCTGTAATTGCACTAAGATGGACTCTTACTGAATTGGTCTTTAGACCAGAATTTGATAAATGAAGTAGATACTCTAGTATCGATTCCAAAGGTACCATAAGGAGGTTTAACCCTTTCTGTGAACACCATATAGGAAGTCAGTCCTCACATATGGGACTCACTAGCTACAAGCTACCAAAAGCCCATAGCGAAAAATACAATCACCTTCAAGGGGAGCTGTAAGCAGCAGCAATTGGGAAACCAGCACTCCAGTAGCCTGAACACACAAGGGTCGGAGGGTAGGAGTTGCCTAAATGCCGAAAAGATTATGGAGCACAGCCTGGCCGAAGGCACTGTCCTGTCGGGACTCCCTTTCCAAGCAGTAATGGGCTGCAAAAATATGGACTGAAGACCAGGTGGCAGCCTGGCAGATATCCATCATTGGGACGGAGTGCAGGTTTGTCTTCGAGGCTGCCATGGCCCTGACACGGTGCGCCATGACACGGCCTTCCAGCAGAAGCCCTGCCTGCTCATAAGCAAGCCCCAGGTAGATTTGGTCACCGCCTCCCCCAGTCTACTGGGGTCGTATGAGATGAAAAGCTGAGTGGCTTTGTGGTGGCCCTGAGTGTATTGGATGTAGAAGGACAAGGCCCTCTTACAGTCCAAGATGTGAAGGACCGTCTCCACCCTACTGGTGTGAGGTCTTGGGAAGAAGGTGGGGAGTACCACCTCCTGGTTGAGGTGGAATGATGAAATCACTTTTAGAAGGAATTTAGGGCACCACGGCAGAGCACCACCTTGTTCTTGTAGAACCTGGTATACGGCACCTCCGCCACTAAGGCCTGAAGCTCGCTAACCCTGCAAGTGGAGGTGAGTGCGACCAGGAATGCCACCTTCCACAAGAAGTATCGCAGGTGGCAGGTAGCCAGAGGCTCAAAAGGTGAGCGAGTGAACTGCCTCAATACCACATTGAAGTCCCACTCAGTCACCGGAGGGAATACCAGGGGCTTCGATAACAGCATACCCCTTAGGAAGCGGGTCACCAGCAGCTGGACCAAGAGGGGTTTGCCATCCACCGGTTGGTGATGCGTTGCTAGGGCACTGAGATGCACCCTGACAGAGTTTGATTTAAGTCCGGATTGTGAGAGGAGGAGAAGGTACTGTAGCACCACTGGGCAGGAGAATAGGTCTGTCTAGTGCTTTGCGCACCAAGTTGAAAACCTGTGCCATTTCAGGGCATACGCTTTCCTAGTGGAAGTCTTATGAGGGGCCAGTGGGATCTCCTCCACCTCACCCGAGAGGTTGAAAGGGGCTAGGGTCACCCTTTCAGCAGCCTGTTGTCAGTGACAGGGACTTAAGCTGGGGTGCAGAAGAGCACCCCCTCCTGGGGCAGGAGCCCTGGAGAGTTCCCCAACGGGATGGGAGTCTCCACCGATAGCTAGAGGAGTAGTGGGAATCATGGCTGCCTGGGCCATTGAGGGGCTATCAGGATTAGCGAGGCCTTGTCACGGAAGGTCTTGAACAATGTCTTGGCAATTAGTGGTGTGGATGGGAAGGCGTACATGAGGCATTCTGACCACAAGATGAGAAACGCATCCGCCACCACCCTGGAGGGGTGGACCTGCCGGGAGCAGAAGCAAGGGCAACTGATAGTAGTCCAGGCTGGCAAACAGGTCTATCTCAAATTCCCCCCCAGAACTGAAAGAGCCGGTCGGCCACACTGGGATCCAGTTGCCACTCATGCGGCTGGAGGATCCTTCTCAATCTGTCGGCCAGTGAGTTGTTCTGGCCTGGCAGGTATGCTGCCCGCAGGAGTATACCCTGCCGGACTGCATAGGAGCAGAGAGCACAAGACCCTGTGCCCCCTGTATGTTCACATAGAACATTGCCACCTGGCTGTCCGTCTGGACCAACACCAGCTGGAAGAGCTCGGAGGGCTAAGTATATCACCCATAGCTCCAGGAGGTTGATCTGCTGGTTGCTCTCATCCTGCGACCAACTGCCCTGGGTGCAGAGTTCCTCGCAGTGGGTTCCCCAGCCGAGCAGGGAGGTATCCGTGGTGAGGACCTTTAAGGGGCTTGGGGCTTGAAAGGGCATCCCTGCCTTGAAGTATTGGGGAGTCTGCCACCAGGTCAGGGAGTCCGGGTCAGGAAGTCACTGAGACTTTGTCCCGGAGACATCCCATGGCCTGTGTCCACTGGTCCCGAAGGCACCACGGCACGGCCCACATGTGGAGGCGGGCATCTGGGGTGACATGGACTGTGGAGGCCATGTGCCTGAGTAGGTGCAGGAGCAGCAGAGCAGGTACCGAGGGACGGTGCTGTATGTCTAGGGCCAGGGCCCTGAGACGGTTGGCTTGGTTTCCAGGCAGGAAGGCCTTTGCCTGGAGGGTGTCCAGTCTTGCCCCTATGAACTCCAGATACTGTCAGGAGGTGGTGGGACTTGGGGTAGTTTATCACAAACCCCTGGATGGTGCATGCAGTTGCCTGCTACACCTCTGAGGCTATGTTTCCTTTTATGAGCCAATCATCCAGGAAGGGGAAGACAAAGACCCCTTGGAGGCAGAGGAAGGCGGCTAAGACTGCCAAGCATTTTGTGAAGACTCTTGGGGCAGAGGCCAAGCCAAAAGGGAGGAGTAGCCTAGTGGTTGGGGCAAGGTACTTCAGGCCGGAAGGTCGGAGGTTCAAATCCCACTAGAGGACAGCAACCTTGGGCCGGAAGGACTGGGGTTTCTAGTCCCACAGATGCTCCTTGTGGTCTTGGGCAAGCCACTTAACCCTCCATTGCCCATGTTCCCTGTAAGTATTAGTGTATGTGTCTCATATCCCCGTATGTTAAATGTATCCCCCAATTGTGCTCTGACCGCTTTGATTGAAGGATAAGGCGGTATACAAAACTGTCTAAATAAATAAAATAAAAGGCAGAACCCTGCATTGGTAGTGCCCCCCCCCCCCACCATGAACTGCAGGTACTGCCTGTGGTTGGGGTGAATGAGGATATGGGTATAAGTATCCTTCAGATACAAGGAGCATAGACAATCTCCCTGTGGGAGGTAAGGCAGCAATCTTCCAAGGGAGAGATCTTGAACTTCTCCCTCACCAGAAACTTGCTCAGGTTGCACAGGTTGAGGATGGCCCTTAGGATTGTAATACCTCCCATGTGGTCTACACTATCCAATGTCCTTGTCCCCTAATCTATGTGGGTCGAACAATTCGTATGATTAAGATTCGCATAGGTGAGCATGCTTCACGACTTCGACAGAAGTCTGAAACAGCCCCGATTGTGGAACATTGTCTTACATATAATCATACTTTTTGGGATCTCCACTGGACGGTTATTGACCATATTCCTTTATATCCTCGAGGAGGAGACCGTACTCAGAAACTTCAGAGATGTGAACAATATTGGATATTTAGTTTACAAACAGTACACCCGACTGGTTTGAACAAAGAAATTGATTGGTCTAGTTTCATCTGACGTCATCCTGCCGGACACGGGGTTTCCCTGGATTAGTGGGTATACTCTGATGTTCCTATTGGTTGACTCCTTTTGATTGATGGCAAAGGTTAGCCATTCTATGAAGTTTTGACCCTTTGAATGAATCAGCTGTTCTTCAGCGTTGTGAACGGTTGCAAAAAAGACATGATGATAACACTTGAAACAGGGTGGTAGCCTGAAACGTGCACGTCATGCCTGGTTCTTCAGGATTTCGAATTATTTGGATTGAGCTAAGTGGGTGCCTGGTTCTTCAGGATTTTGAATTATTTGGATTGAGCTAAGTGGTGGAGATATATTCTATGTTTCAATTTTGAGTTAAGTTTTTCATACTTTAATTAAAAGGATGGAACCGAGTGGAGGACATAGATTGTAGTACTTGTCCCTTTCCGGTAAACATCTGACAAATACTAGAGTGGTTTCACAAAGGGGATATGGCGATTTGTTATTTATGAGCTTTATTCTGTGATCACTATTGATGGGACTTTATTGAATAGTTCTCCTGTCCTTTTCGGCACAAGGAAGTATCTGGAGTAGAACCCCTTGCCCCTGAGATGGTGGGGGTACTGGTCCTACTGCTTTGACCTTGAGAAGACCTGCAAGCTCCTTCAGTTGAAGATCCCAGTTAGGGGAGACCTGAGGGTCTCTCCTGGAAAGTAAGGGGGAAGTGTCCGAGTCAGATGGAAGAGGTAGCCCTCCCTGACCACCCAAAGTGCCCAGGAATCGATGATGATAGCTAGTCACCTTTGGGCACAGTGAATCAGACGTCCCCCTGTGGGCTGCTGACCTCCTTGGGGTAGAGAGCTATGCTCAAGGCGTCAAAAGCTCCCCCCCGGCTGGGCCAGGGCTGATGCCTGGGGCTTGGGAGCCTTCTGCTTATAAGGGCCATACTCATGTCCCTTGGCCTGCTGACCATGCTGGGGGAGCCGGGGAGGCCTGAAAAGGTGGGTAGTTTCTGTAAGCAGCCTCTTTCCTCGGGTAGAAGGGCTTTTTACCCAAACCCTTCTGTCAGGGAGGGGCAGCGGTCTTTTTAGAGAGCCTGGTCCTCATCATGAATTCGGTCTCCAGCTCGGCAGTCTTGGTCGGTCATGGGCTTGCCAAAGAGGTTCTCTCCTTGGGATGGGACATCGACCAATTTGTCCTGAACCCATTGCTTGAGATCGGACGACTGTAGCCAAGTCTGGCATCGGGCGCCGATGCCTGCCACCACTACTCAAGCTGCTGACTCAAAGCCATTATAGGCTGCCAAAGACATAAACTTGGAGCACTCACAAACAGCCTTGGCCAGGTTATTGAACCATTGCAGGGGTTCCTCAGACAAACCAGCCGAGAACCCAGCAATTTCTTTCCCCAGGTCTCTCAGGTATCTGCCCAAGTACAGCTGATAGGCCTGGATATGGCCGATAAGCATTGAACCCTGGTAACACTTTGTGCCAAGGGCGTCCAAGGTGTGTGCCTCCCTGCCAGGAGGCACCGAGGAGTGCATCTTCTAGCTCTTCAGTCAACGCATGGCCAACTCCACCACCATGGAGTTGTGCGGCAGCTGTGATCTCTGGAAGCCTGGGCTCCAGTGGACTCGATACATCGAATCAAGCCGCTTGCACACCACTGGCACCGATGCCGGTGTCTCCCACATACGAAGCATTAATTATTCCAGGATGGGAGGGATGGGCACCATAAGCGATTCCCTCAGAGGAGAATCATACTGGAGGATTTCTAGCTCCTCCACCTGAGGGTCTTCCTCCAATTCTGTCGGGAACACTAGGGCCTTAGACATGTCCCTGACGAAGTCAAGGAACGCCATGTCCTCTGGTGGGGACTGCCGCCGGGGCTCTGAAACGTGACAGTCAGAGGGGACGTCACAATGACGACTCCTCATCCTCCTCCTCCCACTTGGAGTAGTCCTTCAAGGACTCGGCGAGGATGGCGTCTGGCGACCAAGGCCAGTCCGAGGTTGAGTCCTTTCAGGGGACCTTTGCAGGCCGCTCCCTCTGCGATCCCTCAGACGAGTGTCTCGGACTGCGGGACCTGGCTTGTGATGTACCCAGCTTGTCAGATCCCTCCATAGATACCCCTCTCTGAAGAACCACGGTGCCACTCGGGTTCCGTAGACCTGCTCAGAGATGCCGTGGATTCAGATGAGGCCCTGGCCTTCGGAGGTGCCGAGGACTCGGGGGAAAAATTATCCTGCTGCTGCTGGCAGCTCTTGAGAGCCTTGTTAGACATCTTTTTGCAGAGACTGCATGCTGTGGGGTCATGGTCCGGCCCAAGACAGCAAAGGCAGCAGTCGTGTGTGTCGGTCAAAGACATAATTTTGGCACACTGATTACACTTTTTAAAACCACTGGTAACCATGGAAGAAAAAAATACACCTGCAAGGTCTAAGACCCGCCGAGCTGTCAGTTGGAAAAAAAGGCAGAAAGACACCAAAGAGGAAAAAACTACAAAAAGGACCCAAACTCGATGCTGAGGCAGCGAAGTCGGGTGGCAGGAAGAGTACTGGTGCAGTACTGAAGTTGAGTATGAAACTCGGCCTGAAAAATCAACTTTTTCCAGGTACAAGCCAGACAGACATCTTAAGGGCTCCGCGGAAAAAAAAAGATTGCACAAGATGGCACCCATAGGTAGGAAGGGGACCATGCATGCATGGTGGCATCTCCCAAAGACTTTCTTTGAAAGCTGGAGGATGCTTCCGCGAGGGCTCTGTCGGCACCGACGTCACCCTTATGTGAGAGCTGACTTCCTGCTTGTTGCCAAAGAATACAATGCCCTAGGAGCTGGAAATGCTAGAAACCCCTGGAACTGACAGCCGAACTTGGACCAGTGCTCTGCTGTTAGAAACAAACATTCTCCTCATCTGAATATCAAATCGAGCATCAAGAAACTCAAGACTCCGAGAATGTCAAACAGCTTTTGTGGTGACTGATCACCAACTGAGCTCCTCGAGGAGATGGATCACGTGCTACAGTGATTGACCAGGACCTGGCTCGTATGAGCCAGTCGTCCAGATAAGGACGGACACACACACCCTCATGTCTGAGAGCTGCTGCAACCACCACCATAATTCTTGGAGAAGGTTCAAGGGGTGGTCGCCAATCCAAATGGAAGCGCACAGAACTTGAAATGTCTGCCCAGCGTCGCAAATCTCAGGAAGGACTGTTGATTCTCCTTGGTGGGAATATTGAAGTAGGCCTCTGCCAAACCCAAGAGAGAGAGAAATTCGGCCTGCCGCATGGACTGAATGACCAAGCACAGCGTCTCCATATGAAAACGAGGCACCCGCAAACTGCAGTTGTCTTCCTTGAGATCCAGAATAGGGTAAAAGGATCTGTCCTTTTTAGGGCAATAAAACAGATGGAGTATCTTCCCAGGCCTCTCTTCATGGGAGGCACAAGAAGGATAATCTGAAGGCCAAGCAGATGCTGTAGGGTAGCCCGCATGACCTCCTTCTTGATAGCGGAGCTGCAAGGCGAAATGATGAAGGAGTTTGTTATGGGTCTCGTGTACTCCAACACATAGCCATGCCTTATGATATCTAGGACCCAACAATCTGTTGTTAAATGGGTCCATTCACAGTAAAAAGATGAAGATGACCTCTCACCTATGGAATTCCGTAATGGGTCCCCTGCCCATCAGCGGGAGGGGCAGGAACAATTTCCCGATAGCGGAGGCATGAGCGTAGGAATGGCAGACTCTATGAAAAGGCTGAGACCAAACCGGAACCTGAAAAGGAACCAGCTGGCTTCCCCGGATAACAGCACCCAGAGTCCCAGAAACGAGTGTGAGGAAGAAGCACTCGAAGAAAAGGAGCGCTTGGAGGATACCTTAGGCTTATCCTCTGGCAATCTCTGAAGCTTCCCATGGTCTCTAAATAGTTTCTCCAGGTCCTCTCCAAACAGAAGACTACCCTTAAATGGCAATCTGGCCTTAAAGGCCACATCTGCAGATCAATTTCGGAGCCATAACCAACATCGAGCTGTGGATGCTGCGACTCCCCTGCAGTGAGGCGCAAAAGATCATAAGAGGCATCCACCAAGAAAACTGCTATGGATTCCAGGCAGGCCAAATTTCCAGCATATGGGAGAAGTTGAACCCACTGGAGTAGAGCGCAGGCTCCCAGGCCTCCATACGCCACCACTTGAACTACCAGAGAAGAAGTAGAGAAAGCCATCTTCAGAAAACCCCCCCACCTTCCGGTCCTGCTGATCCCAAAGGGTGGCCCCCCTCCTATGAGGAGGATGATGATGCATTTGGTCAAAGCCATGACCAGGGCATCCACCTTGGGAAAATGCAGCCACTTGCTCAAGTCCTCCTGAGACCTGGCGTAGATCCAACCCAGATGCTGGGCACTTCTCAGGGCAGTCCCATTCTGCAGAAACCATCTGTTGCAACTCAGGTGGGAAAAGCTCTGGAGGACCTCTTACTACCCACCAAGATAGGATCAGAGGTTGTTTGACCCTGAGCCCCCACAGAAGAATCTGGACTTCTTAGTTCAGAAGCAATCTGTACAATTAAGGCGGGGATCTCCTCCTTGCAGCAAAGATGACCACAATGGAGTCACTATCATCTTCTGTAGGGGATACCACATCCTCTTCCATGCCAAACTCACTGGTTGCCAAATCATCTGGGGACCCTACATCAAGATCATCCCCTTCCAAGGAATCTACCTCACCACAAGTAGCCTCCTTTGGGGGAGGGGGCGACCACCACCACAGTTCAGCGCAATGGACCAGAAACACTTCCTGGATCTCCCCACTGAATTGCGGGAGGAGCCAGCTGTGAAAGGGGCAAGCCCTGACCCCCCTTCCACAAGCTCCAAGCATGCTGGAAGAGAGAACTCTGCCACCGCTGAATTACTGACAGCAACAACCTGTTGCTGTGGGATCAACAGAGGCGGATTGGAGCCCCCCTCTGGGGATGATCCAGGTACCGCTGTCATCACAAGGAGCTCCCCACTGGAAGTGACTGAATTGTTGTCATCACAAGGAGCCCTGTGGGAGGAGCCACTGCCACCATCGAGGAAGGAGGAGCACTGGCCAGCAAAACTGCTTGAACCACAGAAGAGGGCAATCGCTGATTGCTTAGATGTTTCCCTGGGATCGGCTGTACAAGCGGCGCGCAGATGATCCACCAAAATCACCACCGTTTGCAGCAGCAGAGGCACCGAGGGAGAGACAACGGCATGCTGGAGCAGGCCGCAAAGATAGCATTCATATCTATGCAGGAAACCGGAACCTAGCCACAGTAGAAACCAAAACTGATTCAGCTACCGGTTGCTAGAATTGTAACTTGCTGTAAACAGAAGGAAAGAGCTGATCCTTCAGTCGAGGACTGGACTATGAAGTAGAAATGATGAAATATGGAAAAAAAAACCTTGTCTCTAACAGTCAAAACTGAAAAGTTCAGAGAAATTTGGTCTCCATTCTTAAAATATCTCTCCTGGAATGAACTGCCCAAGATAAACAAACACAAGTGGACGTCAAATAGACGAACATACTCTCGCAAGATTTGGTTTGGTTGAATGCTTGAGTTCATTAAAAGAAAGACTGTATAATCATTTCAGCTTTGAGATGGTGTGGCATCTACCCTTCCAAAGGAGTGAAGGGGGAGATAAGGATGTGTTCTTCAAGCCTGAGAAGGGCATGGCATGTTGAAATGGATGAACCTTTGCTTATAAAATTGTGATATTGTTTTGATGTTGGCAATGTGGATGTTTGTATGGTCTGATTTATAAAAATAAAAAAAAGAAAGATTTTTAAAAATGTATATACACCATACCTGACAACTCGTGTGTGTCCCTGAAGCGAGGTACCAACCTCCCCATTGCCATCCTTCCATTTATACAGGTCCACGCGCTGGTTACTCTGAAATCAGAAAAGCATGTAGTGAGGTGACAGAGGAAGGCAGAGATAGACAGTAGGGTTTCCTCAAGGTTCAGATTTGTTCAAAGTTCAATGAGCATCAGAACTCCATTGTGAGAGAAAGAGATGGAGAAAAAGAAAGCTCTGTGAATGTCCTTTTAAGCCCACTCTACATCATCCCAGTTACTCAAATGGAATCCCCCACCCCCACGCACACATCTGCAGTCTATGATAATCCTGCACTGCAGCACCTCCAGTTGTTCCAACACAGTTCTGTGAATGCATCCAGAGTTCAAAGCTGCCACGTCCTCTGCTATGCAATAGTGTGCTCCACACATACAGCTCTGCTGATACACCTCACACTTTGATCTACCACTGCAACTCAAAGACTTCCCTGACTGGTGACCTTCATCCCAGTCTCTACAAGAACATGCAAGTATCTTTCCTCTGTCAGGGAGAGCATTACCGAAGCTGCAAAGAAGTGTGCGTAACTCTCATGAGGATTCCACTGCACTGTGCCAATGTCCCACTTGCTCTGACGACAGATTTTTCGGTGACCTTCTGTGGGTACATCAAGGTTCACTATATACAAGAAGCGACGTCTGCAAGAAACACAAAAATACTGACATCCTACTGTGGAAGGTGAGAGGAAAGTGGGGTTGCTTACCTGCAACAGGGGTTCTCCAAGGACAGCAGGATAAGTCAGCCACGTTAGTTGATGTCCTTCCAACGGCACCACAAAAGGAAGTGCTTTCCTAGGGCTTAGAAAGGTAAACCTTTCTGAGCATCTGCTAAGGTGCCCCTCCTCAGAGCCTGCCCATGCCCACCTCAGTCCATTCCTAGCAGTGGCCGAGGCAAGATGGCGGAGCTTGACAATGGACCAAAGGCTACCAAGAGTCATGGCTTAATGGAAGACAGCCAACATGGCTTTAGCCAGGGAAGGTCTTGTCATTAATCTGTTATATTTTTTTTAAATGTAAACAAACAGGTAGACAAAGGTGGGTTGGTCGATGTAGAGTATCTGGGTTTTCAAAAAGCCTTTGATAAGGTTCCTCATGAAAGACTTTTGGCAAAATTAAAAAATCATGTGACAGGAATCCATGTACTATTGTTGATCAGGAACTGGTTAAAAGACAGAAAGCAGAGGGTAGGGCTAAATGGCCAAGTTTCCCAATGAGAAAGGTGAAGAGTGGAGTACCCCAGGGATCTGTGCTGGGTCCACTGCTTTTTAACATATTCGTAAATGACCTGGACATAGGAATAACAAGTAAGGTAATCAAATTTGCAGAGGACACAAAATTATTCAAAGTTGTTAAAACTCAGAGGACCTTAATAAATTGGAAGACTGGACATTTAAATGGCAGATGAAATTTAATGTGGACAAGTACAAAGTTATACACCTAGGAGAGAACCACCCAAACTATGGTTACACGATGCAACGTTCCATATTAGGAACCACTACCCAGGAAAAAGATTTAGGCATCATTGTGGATAACACGTTGAAACCCTCTGCCCAGTGTATAGTGGCAGCCAAGAAAGCAAATAAAATGCTAGGAATCATAAGGAAAGAAATGTAGAATAAAACCAAGAATATTATAATGCCTTTATCGTTCCATGGTGTGACCACACCTCGAATACTGCGTGCAATCCTGGTCGCCGTATCTTAAAAAGGATACAGCAGAATTAGAAAAGGTACAGAGAAGAGCCACCAAAATTGTAAAGGGGATGGAAGGATACCCCTATGAGGAGAGGCTAAAAAAGTTAGGCTCTTCAACATGGAAAAGAAACAGTTGAGGAGAGATAAGATGGTGGTCTGTAAATTAATAAATGGAGCAAAACGGATAAACGCAGATTATTTACGCCATCAAAATGTAGAAAAACTATGGGGACATGCAATGAAGCTACAATGTAACTCATATAAGACTAATAAGAGAAAATATTTTTTCACTCAACGCATAATCAAACTCTGGAATTCGTTTCCGGAGGATTTAGTAAAAGTTGTTAGTGTAGATGGGTTTAAAAAAAGGTTTGACCAAGTTCCTGGAGGAAAGGTCCATAAACCATTATTAAAGGGGACCCGAGAAATCCACTGCTTGTCCCAATACAAGCACTGTGGAACCTGTGTCTTCTGGGAAAACTGCTAGGTACTTGTGACCTAGATTCGCCACTGTTGGAAACAGGATACTGGGCTTGATGGACCTTGGACTGACCCAGTATGGCGTATCTTATGTTTTTATGAGAGTGCATGTCACCTTTGTCCAAAAGGGAGGGGACGGGAATGTATGGCTGACGTGTCCTCTGTCCACGGAGAACACCCATTACAAGTAAGTAACCCCGCTTTCTCCATGGACAAGCAGGATGCGTCAGCCACAGCAAGTGACTGCAGCCATGGCCGGTGGCCATGTGTCCACCATGGTAGGAAGAAGGGGACCACCAACTGAGTAAAGATATAAACAAAGTGTTTATTAGCTCCTGAAGTCAGTCACCAAAAGAGCAGGTTGCCAGAAACTGGTGAGACATTAGAACTGAAATAGCAATAATGCAACAATAGCAAGAAGGTAACACTGCAACCACTATGCAACAACAGTATGAATGCAACAATGCAAAACATAAGTGCCCTGAGTTTGACAAGTTCAACAAATCCATAATAGGTTAGAGTGTAAGAATCAAACACACTGTTATGGGATGAGAGGGTACTATAGAAGCCCTGTCAACAAGGACATAGCCCACCTCGTGGTAGTGTCTACAGTGGGGCTGAGGTTTAATCTGAGGTATAGTGGTGTCTCTTAGGGCAGAACGGTCATGGTCAGAGTGGATCACCTGAAGGAGCTGCCTGCAAGTGCGTACTGGTCCAGGCAGTAATGTCTTGTGTATGGAGGACCAGGTCGCAGCCTTACAGATGTCTCTTGCTGGTACAGAGTTGAGGTTCGTGAGAGTGATGGCCATGGTGGGCCTGGATGTTGTTCACAAACTGTGTGCCAGCCTGGGCATAGCAGAATGCTATGCAGGCTGATATCTACGGTGATAAGATCCTTTTTAGTGACCGGCCATCCCGGTCTGTTGGGGGTCAAAGATGAGCCAAGCCTCTTGTCGTGGTTGCTCCATTCTCAGAAGGTAGGTGCGGTGGGAACGCACAGTCCAGGGTGTGAAGGCATTGCTCTTCAAGGGAGGATTGAGGCTCGAGGTAAAAGGTGGGCAATTCAATGGTCTGTTTCAAATGGACAAACTTGCAGTATGTCCCGAGGTTGTCACAGTCTTGGTAGAGCCAAGTGTATGGGAGGTAGGCGATCAGTGCCTGCAGCTTGCTGATGCGTCAGGCCGAAGTGATGGCGAAGAGGAAGAGGGTCCTCCAGGTAGTGTATTTTCAGTGGAGCAGAGATCATAGGCTTGAAAGGGGCCTGCATGAACTGTTGTAGTACTACGTTTAGGTCCCAGAGTGAAACAAGTTGCCGGATAGGGGGCCTCAGGATGGCAAAGCCTTTCATGAAGCAAGAGACAAGTAGATGTGCAGAGATGGAGGTATTGCCATGGTAGTCATGGAAGGCTGCAATAACAGACAGCTGGACACAGACAGACATTGTCTGGAGGCCCGCACTGACTAAGGTGGTAAAGTCCTGGAGGACTTGTGGGACGGGAAAGGAGAAGGGGTCCAGACCCATTGAGGTGCACTAGGAGTCGAAGCGCTTCAACTTAAGGTCATATGACTTCCTCATGGACTGCCATGAGAATATGTTGCACTTCGGCAGTGAGGAGGAGGGAAGAGAGGGTCAATCTCTCAACTTCCTGGCAGTGAGGGCACGAGTTGTCAAGTTGGGATGCAGGGTTCAGCCCCCATCTTGAAATGAAGTCTAGCACTAGAGGTAGCCAGACAGGTAGGCCTTCAGTTAGGTGGTGTAGATACAGGAACCCCACTTGTCTGGGCCAGTGGGAGGAGATGAGGATGGCTGTCATGTTCATGAATTATTTTCTGTATGATCCTGAAGATCAGCAGGGTGGGGAGTAGGTATAGAGGAGCGGTAGATACCTCCAATGAATGTTGAATGCATCCGAGGTGAAGCTACAGGTGAATGGGTGCTTGGAACAGAAGTAGCTGCATTTCATGTTGGAGTCGCTAGTGAAGAGGTCCAGGAGCAGTAGTTCTCACCACTGAAAGAGGGATTCCGCGATGCCAGGTCAAGGGACCATTCTTGTGGGTCTAGTTGACAGCTGATGTCGTCTGCAAGCTGCTTTTGCTTGCCTGGAAGGTAGGAGGCACCCCATGGAAAGAGCGAAAGTCCAGATTCTGTGTGCCTCCCTGCAGAGGATGAGAGAGCCCATTCCTCCATGCTTGTTGATGTAGAACATGGCTAGTTGATTCTCTGTCTGGATCCGGATGAACTTGTGGGTTATCCAGTATTCAAAGGGCTTGAGGGCGTATCTGACTGCATGCAGCGCAGGAGGTTGATGTGGTGGTGGCGTTCCTCCTGCATCCAGAGGCCTTGGATGTGGAGGTGGAGTAGGTGGGTACCCCAGCCCACCATGGAGATGTCCATTGTGATGGTCAGATGATGGCGAAGCTGGAGATGCTGACCCAGGGAGATGTTCGCCTGTTGCGTCCACCAGGTGAGGGCCTCGCGCACTGCGGGGATAATAGGGATCCAACTTGAGAGTGCTGCGAGTGTTGGGTCCATTGACTCTGCAGGAATTGTAGCATGGCATGAGGAAGCACATGCGTTGTAGCTGCCATGTGTCCCAAGAGGTGTAGCATCGTTCTGGCAGTGACACAGTTGAAGACCAATACTTCTTAGCAAAAGCGGTGAATGGTGCTCATCCACTGCGCCGGAAGGAATGCCTTTGACAAGGCTGTTAGATGTCCGCTCTGATGAACTCCAGGGACTGTGTGGGACAGAGATGTGACTTTTCATAACTGATGAGGAAGCCCAGTGAATACAGCAGCATAATGGTACTCTAGACAGCAGCCTCAACCTCCTGCTGCAAGAGTGCTGCCAAGAGCCAATCATCCAAATACAGGAAGACACACCCTGAGAGTCTGTGGAGGTGTGCTGTGGCAACCACCACACATTTGGTGAAAACTCTTGGTGCAGGGATAGGCCGAAGGGGAGCACCCTGTATTGGAGTGGCTTCCCAGGACATAGAACTGCAGGTACTACCTGTGGACTGTGGGCCTCGTAGATGGGAATTTGAGTATAGCCATCCTGCAGATCCAGGGATGTCATCCAGTCTGTAGAGGATAGAGTCCAGGGAGTACATCTGAAACTTCTCTCTTTAAATGTGCTTGTTGTGGCACAGGTCCAAGATAGGGCAGCCGCCCCCTGATTTCTTGGAGATTAGAAAGTATCTGGAGTAAGATCCTTGGTTGATTTCTTCTGAATGAACGGGCTCTATGGTTCATGACTTCAGTAGGGAGTATCTCCACAGACATGAGGGGAAACAATTGCAGTTGGGTCTTACTGGAGGGGATAACATGACGATGAGTCATAAAGGAGAAACTAATGTGGTAGCCCCTTGAAATGATCTCCAGGACCCATTTGTCCATCGTGATCTTCTCCCAGGCATTCTTGAAAGAAGAGTGTCATCCACCCACCAGTGGACCTACAGGTGGGCTTGGGTTTAAAGAGTGACGTTAAAAGAAGGACATGTTCTTGTTCGACAAGGGGGCAGTCTGCTTCTGGTATCTGAACTCCCTCCGACATGACTTCTGCTGGTAGGATCACTGGTATGCCGGCTGCTGCTGGGAACGTTGTGGTGCCGTGACAAGGAGCAGAACTTGCCAGATTGTGTGCCCTTGGATCTGCAGTTGCTGGACCTGCACTCCAGGCCTTCCAAGGCGAGCATCTGGAGAGTTGTGCAGTGGTCCTTTAGTTTGTTAACCATGTTGTGCACCTTGTCACCGAGAGGTTGTCCTCACAGCAAGGGGCATTGATGATCAGCAATTCTCTCATGAGGCCGGAGGCTCGGAGTCAGGCTGTCTCTCTGGCGGCGATAACCACATCTACCATATGGGAAGGAATATCAGTGAAGTGTTTACCACATTTGCTCAGGTCCATCAGGGTAGCAGATGTCATGGTCCTTGCTTCCTGTGATAGTGCATCCACAGTGCTCTTAAACTAGTCCAGCAACACATCGTGAAAAGCTATCTACTGGAACTGTGAGCAGCTATTTTAGAACTGAGCATGGTGATCTGGAAGACCTTCTTTCTCCACTCGTCCAAGATCTTGTGGTTCTTTCCCGGTGGAATATTTGCATGTGAGCAGGAGCTGTTTGTGTGCTTCAGTACCAATTCCACAACGATGGAGTGTTGGGGAAGCTGAGTCCTCTCGAATCCCAGGGATGGCTGTAGATGATACTTGGCCTCAAGCTTGCAAGAGGTGGTTTGCACCGATGCCGGGGTCTTTCAGATTTCCAGCAAATGTTCCTGCGGGAGCTTGTGCACAGGTATGGACACAAGAGTTTGTGGGGTGTCCAGATACTTCAGAACCCCAAGGGCTTCATTCCTTGAACCAATACAAGCATTGTGGAACCTGTGTCCCTTGGGGAAACTGCTAGGTACGTATGACCTAGATTGGCCACTGTTGGAAACAGAATACTGGGCTTGATGGACCTTGGTCTGACCCAGTATGGCATATCTTATGTTCTTATGTAGGTGCATCGATCGGGGTGAGGGAGAGTTGTGTTGCACGTTTTTGGAAAAACCTGGGGCACATGAGATCCTCCAGAGAGGAGGGTAGCAGCAGTGCTGAAGGCAAGTGGGTACGGCGACTCTGTGGAATGCGCTGATCCTTCCATCGAGTCAAGGGTGGCTGACTCCTCCATCTCCCTGTCTGATGCCGAGATCGCCAGCAAGAAGCATGGTGACAATGCTGTTGTCGGTGTAAGGAGTACATATGAAGGGGAGCGATAAAGGTGGTAATCTGCTGCTGCAAGTGTTGCATCAGGAAGCAAGCCAGGAAACCAAAGACATTCACAGGTGATAGTACATCAAACTGTGAAGGAGCAATGGTCTGGAGAGGTCTGTGCCTCCTAAGCTTAGCGTTGCTGCGGGAGGATTTGCCACTCTATCTGGTCGAGATAGAGCTGGTGGAGCTGGATGATGGCTGTCTGTGATCAGAGCTGTAGCTGATGCTACTGTGCTCACAGTGTCATCTGTACCTGGCTTTATGGCTTTGAAGCCCCAGCGTGCAGATGGCTTTCTTTTTTTTTTTTAAATTGCTTCTGCTCCTTTCACACCATGTGGGAGGCTCCTGTTGGCTCCAGAGCTGAAGGGACGTTCCGAGGACAGAGTTTCGGCATTATGGACGTGGAGCCATCCCCGAAGAGGGGAAGTACTCTCAGAGTGGTTTGAATTTCGGAACTGACCAATTGCACTGCAGGGGGAACCAGCTTACTCCTGCAAAGCCAACCCAGTGCTGTCATTCTGGGAGGCAAAGCTGCTGGAGGCAGTGCTGTTAACTGCTGAATCCAAGGACCAATCAGGCCTGGTGGTGATCCGAAGAGGTAGAATTTGTGCCACATTCAACCTCGGGCCGGGGATGGAGGCCATCTTGGGCACATCCTGTGCCACGGGGGGAGTCTGCTGAAGCGATCTCATCGCTAGCCATCTTTTCCTTCTTCTTGGCTATGTGTGAGGGAGAGAAGAGCCCCGATCCAGTGTCTTACCAGTAGAAGTGAGAAACTCCTGCAAGGTATGACTGCAGGATCTCTGTGCATAGGGGATCTGCAAGCACAGTGAGGGCAGTTGTCGATGTAGTGGGCGGTCCCGAGACACTGGACACAACGGTCATGGGCATCGATGGAATTCATCTTCTTACCCGCACTTGGGGAACTTCTTGAATCTGGGTTTGGAGCTCATTCTTCAGGTTCTTGATCTCCAGTTTTGTTTTCTTCTCTTCTCCAATTCTTCTTCTTCTCTTTTTTAATTTTTGTTGATGTTTGAGGAGAGCTGAAATTTCTGTCCTTCTGGCAAGGCAGAAGAAAAGAGAATGAGGTGGGCATGGGCTGGCTCTGGGGAGGGGCACCTTGAAACATGCTCAGAAAGGCTTGTCTTTCTGAACTCTAGGAGAACATGTCTGTCTGTGGCACCGTCGGATGTCACCTGGTTTGGCTGACGCATCCCGCTTTCCCATGGAGAAAGAGAAAGCTTTCTCCTACAAATGTTGTCTCTTATTTTGACAAGAAATCATCACATTCCAAAGTCCTCTTGCTGTCAAGAGGATTGTTCTACCCCTATCACCAATAGGAGAGTGGCTACTGGAGTCTAAGAACACACATTGCTGTAACTGGATGGGACTGCAGAAGTTATGGATGGGCAGACTAGATATGGTCTTTATCTGCTATCATTTTCTATGTTTCTATCGCTTTCTGGATCTCACTGCCACTTGGGAACAGACAGCTTCCCAATCTGTACAGGGTGAAGATTTGATGCCCCTAGTGAGATAGGCAGTGAAGCGGGAAGCATTCTGAAGCCCAAGGAAAAGGGCTCAACTCACCCAGAGAGCACTGCATGCTGTCCACGGCAATCCAGGGACATCGCAGTCACCTGTAAAAATAAACAGAAAAGGCCAAATTAACTGCAACAATTGCACAAGTCCTACAAGTACAAATCCACTCATTGTGGCATTCCTTGCTGCAGGTGCCATGATACAGCTGCAAAGCAGCTGCTGCGAAGTAGATACAACAAAACTCAACTTTTTATGCTACTTATTTTCATAGCACTATAGACATACGTAGCACTATACAATGACAATACACATGCAGGTAAATTAAGTCCCTGCCCTAAAGATCTTACAATTTAAGCAGGCACATGGAATAACAGGAAATTAAGAAGGCAATTTTTTTTAAGAGAGCACCTAGGCAGGGAAGGCATATATGCATCTAGACAACACCCTACCCAAAGGCTTCCACACAAAACCATACCTTCTCCAAGGCAGGCAGAATTGTGCATGTGCACGTGCCAGTAGGAAAATAGATGCATAAGTGCCAATACTAACTCTATTCCACCTATTTGCCATGCCCAGGAAAGTCTACATATATGGGGGTAAAGCATAGTTACTCACCTGTAACAGGTGATCTCCGGGAACAGCAGGAGTTTAGTCCTCACATATGGGTATCATCAGTACCGACGGAGCCTGCGTGGGAACGCTCCCCAGCGTCCAATTAGAAAGCTTTTGGGAGCATCCCACAGCGCCTGCGTGCTGCCTTCCCATCTTTCCCAACTGCCTCTCTCCAGTTCTTCGTTCTCCGCGGAGCCAGCAGGTCGTGTTCCTGTCACCGCAGAAAATGTTCCTTCTTTTTTGTGGTCGCATCTGCCTTCCTCGACTCTTTACCGGTACCGCCGGTTTTTCTCTTTCTTTCTTTCTTTTCTTTAAAAAAAAAAAAAAATTTCTTAGTACTTTTTTCCCATTTTTTTTCCAGGTGCATGCGCCATTTTGGGCCTTAGGCCCAAGATTTTTTCCACAATGGAAAAACCCTCTTCGGGTTTTAAAAAGTGCACCAAGTGTGGCGGTACCATCTCCGTCACCAACGCCCATGAGTGGTGTCTGAAATGTTTAGGTCCTGACCATTCCATCTCGGAATGTATGGCCTGTGCCATGATGTCCAAGAGAGGTCGACGGAACCGAGCTGCCAAGCTCAGTACCCTGTTTCCCTCTGATGCAGCTTCGGTGGCATTGACATCTTCCAGGGCTTCGTCTTCCTCCCGTGGATCTCAGGTAACTAAACACAAGTCTAGCCGGTCCTCAAAGGGTAGATCTTCTTCTAAGCATCGAGATGCCTCTGGCGTTGCCCTTGAGGATTCTGCACCAGCAAAATTGCCCTGGCGGGAGGCTTCGGCTTCCAAAGCATTATCGGGGCTCCAGGACGTTCTCGAGGCCTCAACCTCGGCAGAACTACTGGTGCCATGCTCTGGGGTACCGGCGATCTTCTCCGGTACAGACATCCAGGCATCGGCAGCGTCGATAGACCAGAGAGTCCTGGCTATTGAATGCAGTCTGGCGGCTCTCCTTGCGGTATCGGCGCCCTCGGAACCAGCCACTAAGCTCCGCTTGATGGCAAGGATACCTTGATCCATGGAACTTGCCGATGCTTGGGTATCGGTACCAGAACTGCGGACCACGGTCCCTGAGCATGGCATCAGGAGCTCTCTGGAGGTGGAGGCCTCGGGAGCATCCTGGGACCCCACTAAGGCTTTGGAGGAAGGTCCTCCTGCTGGGGTTGTTTGGCCGGTGTGTCCCCCTCCAGGACAACGCCAGAGACATCTCAATGCTTAGAAGGAGATCTGCCCTGGGGGGGGGGGGGGCGGCCAGCTTTCGATGAAGACTTAGGTTTTGATATCTGAGATCCTTGCGAGGAAGATGAAGCTCTCAATGACATCGATGCTAAAGAGACGGCATTGGAGGCAAAGAGGATGCCCAGCTTTGTAGATCAATTCTATAGGCCTCTCTTTGTCATCTTTTTACAGAGAGGACAATCTGATGGTTGATGATCAGGCTCTAGGCATTTTAGACACCAGTCACGGGTGTCTGTGGCCGAGATAGTACCGTCACACTTAGAACACTTCTTAAAACCACTGGATGGTTTCTCCATTTTATCAGAGAAAAATGGAAGGCCTAGACCTAAAATGACATTGATGCGCCTGAAAAAAGGAAACCCTTCTTCAGTTGTTTGGGTTTTTTTAAAGGAAAAAAGAAAGAAAATACAGACAGAGGTCAGTACCAGTGTCAACGGAAAGGCAGATGCGATCCACAAAAATATGAAAAACAGCAATATTCTGCGGTGACAGGATTTGCTTCCTGTTGGCTCAGCAGAAAATGAAGAACTGAGGAGGGAGAGTGGGAAAGGCAGGAAGGCAGCTACGCAGGTGCAGTGGGATGCTCCCAAAGGCTTTTCTATTGAATGCTGGGGAGTGTTCACACGGGCTCCGTCGGTACCAACGTCACCCATAAGTGAAGACTACATTCCTGCTTGTTCCTGGAGATAATAAAATAAATAACATGCAGTCCCTTTACACAAAAGCAGACGTAAGGACAACATTGAGAACTACAGGCCGGTTAGGCTAAACTCTGTGGTTGGTAAATTATTGGAAAGGCTACTAAAAGAGAGAATAGTGAGGTTTCTGGAGTCCAATGGATTACAGGATGCGATGCAGCATGGATTCACCAGAGGCAGGTCTTGTTAGACAAATCTGATTGACTGGGTGTCCAGGGAGTTGGAGCAAGGGAGAGCCCTAGATGTAGTGTACTTAGATTTCAGTAAAGCCTTTGACATGATTCTGCATAGGCAATTTATAAACAAACTAAGTAACCTAAGGATGAACCCTAAAATTACTGATTGGGTTAGAAATTAGGAGAAGGATGTTACCAGTGGTATCGCAAGGATGAGTACTTGGTCCGATTCTTTTAAACATCTTTGTTACTGATAAGCAAACATTACCCAGAACCCTTCTGCATTATTTGCAGATGATACCAAAATCTGCAATAGAGTAGACACCCAGGAAGAAGTAGATAATATGAGGAGGGATCTAGCTAAGCTTGAAGAATAGTCTAGAATTTGGCAGTTGAAATTTAATGCTAGAAAATGCAGGGTCAGGCAATTGGGTCTGCAAAAATCCAAAGGAGCGGTACAGTGTAGAGGATGAGGTACTTCTGTCTAAAAAAGAAGAGCGGGAATTGGGCGTAATTATGTCTGACGATCTTAGAGCAGCTAAACAGGTAGAAAAGGCGACCGCGAAACAGAAGGATGCTTGGGTTTATAGGAAGAAGAAAAAAGGAGGTGAAATGCCTCTGTATAATTCTCTAATGCAACCTCATTTGGAGTACTGTATGCAAATCTGAAGACCGCACCTTCAAAAGGATATAGGCAGGTTGGAGTCGGTGCAGAGGGTGGCTACTAAAATGGATAGTGGTCTTCAGTATGAAGCATATGAGGACAGACTTAAAGATCTTAATATGTATATAGAGGAAAGGCTGGATAGGGGAGATATGATAGAGATATTTAAATATCTCCATGGCATAAATGCACAGAAGAGTCTCTTTCAATTCAAGGCAAATTCTGCTACAGGGGGCATAGGAAGAGGATGAAAGGGGATAGACTCAAGAGTAATATGCAGAAATATTTCTTTACGGGAAGAATGGTAGGTGGTAAAGACAAGGACAGTATCTGAATTCAAAAAGCATGGGACAAACACAGCGAACTCTAAAGGAAAAATAAGGGGACTATTGTAGTTGTGTTGTAGCTGATTGTATTCAATGAATAATACTAGGAGTCAGTTGCAGGATACAAACCAATTTTAATGTGCAGCACAGACTCAGCAGAAACAAGTCCAAGAAAAAGCTGAGCCCCGAGGTGCGATTGCAGCTTGCTTATATACATTTTCATTATCTGATCGAGGTAAATTCTCTATTGATATCCAATCAGTGACCATGCCTAGCCCTCTTTCTCCACTCCAGCCTCCCCCCCTTTCCACCTTTCCCTCGTTAAGACATTCCTGCATCTGCATAGTAAGTTCTCTATCTAAAACTTCAAAGACGTACAGGGAGGTTCAAAGCTTAGAGTGTGTTATCTGCAAACGCAGGGTCACCTGGAGGGCAGCACAGAGCAGTTGGATCTACCAAATATGGTCTTTCCTGCTCTGTGAGGTGGGGGCCTGTCCTTCAGGCCCGGAGATGAGGCCCACCATTTTTAATTAATACATTTTAATTGCAAGGACATTCCTGGCCCAAGGAAGGCCAGGTCGATCTGAGCTCAAAGAACGCTTGAGCAAGCAGCAGAAGGGAGGGGGGATAGGAAAGAGAAGAAATGTTCAAAAGCGGTTTTTAAAAGCAGATTTTTCTTTCCAGCACTAGTCCCAAGTGGGGGTTGGTAATTCAATACTGTTATAGATACATTTCTATGCATGAGGCCTACCAGAGGCCTGGTAATTGCTGGGGCCTACCACAGTTGATATGGAAGGGCAAACTAGATGGGTCATGTGGTCTTTTTCTGACGTCATGTTTTTATGTTTCTAAATTCTGCTCCAAATATCCTTGAGCACCAATATTATTCTGAGCAGAACTTTTGAGTGGAATGATTGATCTATGCACCACATAGCATTCCAGCACATACGCATACATCTTCCAGCACACTTCCCCTGCAGTTTTTTTCAGGCCTCATTCACTTCAGCAAAGCCCCCCCAAAAAATCTGTGGGAGTTGTCCACCCAAGAAACAGGCATAAATTCCTCTCAGCTCTGAGTATAGACCCCTTACGTCTTCTCCAAATGGGAATTAAAGTCTTGATGCTGAGCTCAGCTTTCTGCTCTTCACTGCACCTTTCTGAATCCAGGCAGCATAGCTAATTGCTTAATCATCATACTAATTTGACTATATTTATATGGTTGAGCTCTGCCAATTGTGTCAACATCTGTGCAGTGGTTATGCATGCACTGATCCCTTTTCTGCACTATGACGAGACAGTAGCGCATAAAATATATGTACAGATGTCACACTATGCATTAAGCGTGTACTGGTGTTGCTGTATTGCCCCAAAGTGACTTGCCCAATGCCACAATGAACGCCAATAGCATAAGTGAGATATGAACCCTCACTCCTCTAGTTCTCAGCCTCACCACTTTTTTTTCCTCAGTAAATAACAGTATTAGAATGTTTGTAGAACAGAAAGTTAAATTAGACTTTACCTGCTAACTGGCATTCCCTGAGGAACTCCAGTCCAGTCCCACACTCCTGGGTAGTGTTCCTCTTCCAGCAGCTTGGAGACTGAGCATGTCATCCTTTTGAGGACACCAGTGTACTTATACAGCTGGCACTGCCTACCAGCCCCAGTAAACTACTGACAAAGCAGACTCACAGGAGCAACAAATAAGTAACCAAACGTGAAAAAAACCAAATACAATAAAACCTTGCGCCCCCCCCCCCCTGTCTAGGGGGATCCCCTTCCCCCCCAGAATGAGGAAGCTTACCTGTGAACTGTATGGACGACGACACCACTTGCCCTGATTCAAAAGATGACGGTAAAGCATAGAACATAAGACAGAGAGCACTCCTGCCACCTCGAATGCCGTCGTCGTGATGCTACCTATCTGCTGGTGCCCACACCAATCTCGAAGACCCCTAAACTCCCCTGGCAACTTCCACCCTCCAGGAAACCTTCTTCAGAACTGGGGTCATGTGACAGAAAATCACACATAACTACTCAGGGAGAGATCTAGGACAGGACTGGAGTTCCTCAAGGAACACCAATTAGCAGGTAAGGTCTAATTTAACTTTCCTTATTGTTCCTCCAGTCCAGTACTGCACTCCTGGGATGCTGTCTTTCCCTTCAAAACGTATGCTGATGCAATCACTTCCCTGATCCATCTTATAATGGAGACCTTGGCCACTGCTTCACCCCTGTGCGGCCCACCAAACAGCACAGATGATCCGATCTACGAAACGATGCTGCTGTCTTCAAACACCACCTCAGGACCCTCCAAACATCCAAGAGCCATCACTGCGGATCTGTGGACTCTCCTCCCGCACCTGCGAGAGCTGGCAGGGAAACCGACTGATTCAAATGAAAAAACGATATAGTCGGAGCATCACCTTCTCCTTCAAGATAGAGAGGCAAGATAAGGCCTGGAGCTTCGAAATCTTTTTCGCCAAGCAGATCGCCACTAAGAACACCATCTTGAGGGTCAAGTCCTTCAGCGAAGCGCAGCTCAACGGCTCAAAGGGCAGCCAACACCAAATTAAGGTTCCAAGGTGGAACCACCAGCTGCCGCAGAGGGTGGGGGCGACCCACTGCCTTTAGAAATTGCACTACATCCGGGTGCGTACCCAACAACACACCTTGAACCCTACCTCAATAACAGGAAATCACTGCAAGTTGCACCTTCAACGAACTGGCAGCCAAGCCCTTCTCAAAACCTGCCTGCAGAAACGCTAAGATGTCCGGTGCTGTAGCCGAGGACACTGACTTCCTTCACACCATGCCTCAAAGATGCGCCATATGCGGATGTACGATAGAGAAATGGACCATTTCTGTGCCTTCAGCAAGGTTGCGATCACTGGCCCTGAGTAGTCCCTCTTCCTCAACTAAGCCCTTTCAAAAGCCGTGCCATAAGCGAGAATCAAACCACCTGAGGCATGCAGACCAGCCCCTGAGTCAAGATGTCACGGGCGTCTTGGCCAATCCAGGGCGATCAGAATGATCAACCCCTAATGAGCCTCGATCCGCTGAAAAACCTGGCCTACAAGTGCCCAGGGAAGAAACACATAGAGGAGCCCTTCCGTCGGACACCTCTGCACCAGGGTGTCTCGGCCTCTGACATCCTCTCTCATCTCCTGTTGAAAAATCGACTCGCTTTGGCTGTCGCAAACATCGCCATAAGATCCATGATCAGTGTGCCACATCTATTCACTACCTGCAAGAACACCTCCTGGCAGAGCACCCACTCGCCAGGGTCCACTGCACCCAGCTTAGGTAGTCTGCCGTCACGTTGTCGACTCCCACCACATGCGCTACCAACAATGCTTGGAGATGGCTTCTGCCCAACCTATTATCATTTCGGCCTCTTCCTCCAAGGATGTGCTGCCTGTGCCTCCCTGGCGGTTGATGTAGGCTACCGTGGTGGCATTGTCCAAGAAGACCCAATCCGCCTTCCCCTGCAACCACAGACAGAAGCTCTGTAGCACCAGGGCAACTGCCTGCATCTCAAGCCTGTGGGCTCCACCATCCCTGAGCAATAGGTCCCTCACAGTAGGACCCCCAGCCGGACAGACCGGCAGCGGTCATCAGCGGGATCCACTATGGAGACTCTAGGGGCATGCCCTCTTCCAGATTATGCGGGTGGAGCCACCACCTGAGCACCCTCCTGGTCACTCGTGGACATGGGAGTTTCTGCAACAAGGGATTTCTCTGGTGGGACCACCAGCGGAGCAGCACCATCTGCAAGGGTCACATGTGCATCCTTGCCCACAGCACGAGATCAAGAGTTGCTGCCATGGTTCCCAGTACCTATAGATAATGCCAGACCATTGGGTTTGACATCCTTAGAAATTGCCGCACCAACTGTCGCAGCCCCTGAGCCCAATGCCTTGATAGGAAGACTTTCCCTAATCAGGTATTGAAGTGTGCTCTGAGGTACTCAAGGTCCTGGGACAAAACCAAATGACTTTTGGGAATGTTGATCACCCAACCGAGCCCTTGCAGGAATGCCACCATTCTTGCCATTGCTTGTTCCCTCTCGTCCTTGGACTTCGCTCGATTCAGCCAGTCATCAAGGTACGGATGAACCAGGACCCTTCCTTGTGGATTGCAGCCGCTACCACCACCCTCACCTTGGTGAAGGTACAGAGAGCTGTTGCTAGCCCGAAAGGCAATGCCTGAAAATGAAAATGTCCCATAGGCACCACGAAACTCAGAAACTGCTGATGCTCTGGCTGGATCGGAATGTGTAAATACCCCTCCATGAGATCGAGAGAAGTCAAGAACTTCGCGCTTCTCACAGCCACTATGATGGACCACAGCATTTCCATGTGAAAGCGTGGCACCCGCAAACATCGGTTAACACGCTTGAGATCAAGAATCGGCCGATAGGAGCCCTCCTTTTTGGGTACCACAAAATAAATTGAGAACCGACCAAACACACACTGATCTTGGGGAAAGGGCACCACGGCACCTATGTTCAGAAGCCATGTCAGGGCATCTTTTACCACCGTGGCTTTGCTTTGTGTGCTACAGGGGGATCAGACAGAGGAATGGCCCATTGGCCTTGCCAATTCCACGAAATAGCCCTTCCGGATGACCTCCAGGACCCACTGATCAGAAGTGATATGAACCCAGACAGAGTAAAATTCCCGCAGCCAACCTCCTACGGGCTGAATCTCCACCTAGGGAGGTGCTTGGCTGTGTACTTTTCCTTCCACATTGTTCCTGTTTGATTCCTGGCGAGGTACTGCACTAATTGGCTGCAAGTGCTGAGGGCTATAAGATCTTTGGCCCCACCGCGGAACGCGGGTCACAGGCACCCCTTGGGCGCGTGCCCGAAGGGGCGTGACCAAAGGGGCAGGTCACGCCCCTTTGGCGCCCCTGCAGCGCACATAGGTGTCAGAAGGCTATCTCCTGCTATGGGGAAAAGGAAGAAGAAGTATCCGCCGATTGTTCAAATGAAAGCGGTCAAAACTGTTGGCCCCATGGATGCCCATGTCAAGGTGGATGAGGTTTTGTCTGCGGCTTCAGTTTCTATTTCTAAGGACTCCAGTGTAAACATCTCGGCAGTAAGTACTCCTTCTATGTCTTCTTTGAGCGAACGGGGTGTAACTCCGCCCATCTTTGAGCCAGTAGTATCACCTGGTGACGCTTCCCCATTAGCAGTTACGGAGAATGCTGATCTCGGCTTAGCTTTACTGCCTTTGTCGTTTTTGAGAACTGACTTTAATTTATCGTTGAATCCATCATTGCCATCTGTGATTGATTTTCCTCCGGTTACTGACTCTCAAGTTCTTCCCCCGGATGTTTCCTTAAGAGACATATGGGCAATAGTGTCCCGTATGGAGTCATCTTTGACTGTTTCTTTGAAAAAAGTTTCTGATTTTTCTAGGGAGACGGTTGCGATATTGGCTGACATCAAGATAAACTTTTATCGTTGGAAAAGAGGCTTGATGAGCAAGAATCTAAGCTTTTGTCGCAGAAAGATTTCAATGGGAAAGTTTCTCTTGACTCTGTTAACTTACATCGTCAGGATGAGTTTCTGGAAAATTCTTTAAGATCTAGGAATTTACGTTTTCTTAATTTTCCAAAAACTCACTATTTATCCCCAATGATTCTTTTACGGAAGTATCTTGGGGGGGGGGGGGTATTGATTAATGATGCTGACTTACTTGGTGTGTCTAAGTTGTATTATATGCCTCAAGGGAAATTGGATAAGGGGAGGGATGGCGATGAGTTAGTTCCCTCTAGTGAACATCAGTTTTCTCCATCACTAGATATTTCGGATTTTATCAAGTCGGAGACAGATGATATTTCTTGTAGGGCTACGCTTTTGGTTACCTTCTTAATGGAATCGGATAAAGATAAAGTTCTGCGTGCATATTTCTTAAAGAAAAATGAAAAATTTTGTGGTCAAACTATTCAGGTTTTCCCTGATGTTTCAAGGGTAACTCAAATCCGGCGTAAGTCCTTTCTAGAGATTTGCCCTCGAGTTTTGGCCTTGGGGGCAACTTTCTATTTAAAATTTCCCTGTAAATGTCATACTGGTTTTCAAGGGCAAAGATACATATTTACAGAGGTGGATAAATTGAAGGTTTTCTTAGACAGTAAAACTTAATTTGGTAGTGATTATTTTTTCATTTATTTTTTCTAGTTCATTGATTAGTAATTGGAGTTTAGTAATTATAGGAATTGACTTGGGCTTATTTTGGATTCTTTTAACCATTCACCTCCTTGATGTGGACTAATTTATATGATTTGCTTATTTTTTGAGCTATATGATGTATGGCTATTTGTTTTGTACCATTTCCTTTTGTATACTGGAAATATTTCATAAATAAATAATTGAATCTCCACCTAGGACCCCCCTTGCTTCATTGTGCATTCTTAGTTCCTGAGAACGTGAAGGTGTTAAACCCTCTGCTCATCCCCAAAACCCCTGACCTCGTGAGGGGAAACGTTCCCTTTAGTAGGGGACAAAATGAACTGTACGAAACCACTGAAAGCCAAGCAGCTGACTCCAAGCTGAGGGCGCATTAAGGATCTGCTTCTGTTTATCCTTGGGAAGATGTCCTCCTTTGGACTCACCCAAGTTTTTCACCAATTTATCTAATTCCTCTCAGAATAGCAATTTCCCCTTAAACGGGAACTTGCTGAGTCAGGACTTGGAGAAACCGTCCATCGCCCAATTCCACAGCTAGAGATATTGGCATGCTGCCACCACAGAGGCCATAAGAGAGGCCTCTAATGAGATCGCAGCAGGAATCCGCGAGGTACGCAGCTCCCAATTCCAATTTTGCAGCCTCCCCCACCAGGTTCATAGCCGACTCCCCTCACTCCAGAACCCACTGCGAACAGCGGACGCAGGCCCTAGTCACCCAGGCCTCACAAAACGGAAGCCTGTCATAAGATGGCATTGATATCAAAAGCCTGCTTCAACAAGGTGTTTAATTTCCTATCCTGGACATCCTTGAGTACCGTACTGCCTTCTACTGGGATCGTTGTCTTTTTGGTCACTGCCGAAACCACTGCATCCACCTTCGGAAACCAGAGCAATTCCCGCTCCTGCTCCAGAAGTGGGTACAAGCGTGTCATGGTCCGCACACCTCGGAAGCCGGCCTCTGGTAGATCCCACTCATCCTGGATCATCTGCTTGACCACTCTATGCACTGGGAACACCTTTTGTGTTTTCTGCACTGCCTGGAGCAATGGGTCCTCCAGTGCCTCTTCTTCTGTCAGAGGTCCTGCAGGTATATTAAAGACCTTTAAGGACTCCACATTGATCACCAGTAACTCTTCCCAGTGAAAAACATGCACGATCCAAGACTGTTCTTCCTGCTCCAGAATCTCTCCTTCTTCCAGCTCCTCACCTTCCATATCAAATTCCGTGCACGGGTCCCCTCTGTCTAAACCTTCCAACAATGGAGATTGCTCTCCCCAGTCCTCTGAGGGCTTAAACCTCTTTGATATCTCTGCCGTTGGCTCTCTCTCTCTCGCGTGTGCTGCCCTTTTTCTGCCATGCTCCTGTGCCAAAGAGGAGCCCTCTGCCCCCTACTGGCACATGCAGAATGCCTCATGCAAAAGCAGGACAAACTCAGGTAAAAAATGCTCTGGGGCCCCCTGTCTCTGAGGCCCTGAGACATGGAAGGTCTGGGAGCGCTCTGGGCACGGCTCGCCAGCTTGAGCAGAGAAGGCACAGTACCTGACCCCTGACCTCCTTCTCCGCTATATCCTGGGTGTCCTGGGTCAAAGAGGGACTGCTTTCTTGTATCATGCTCTCATGCATGTCCTGTTCAACAGACGCGGCCTCTTTCTCACATCCACGGCAAACGCCCGCGTCTGAGACCGTCCCCCATCGGGCTCCGCATACTAAACACTGCGGTCTTAGCATGGTACTATTTCTGTCCTCCAGAAAGGGACTCCTATCCCCCTCCTCTTACTGCCCCCTTCTGATGAGCCGAGAAGGAAAAAGAAACACCCAAAAACTGAAAAAAATAAAACAAGTAAAACAAAAAGGTCTGTTTTCTCCTCTTTTTTTTTTTCTAGCAACCCCAAGAATACAACTTCCGCTCAAAGAGCTATGGCCAATCGAAACAAATCCCCCATGGGGAGACTCACTCAGCCCAGAGTAATAGCGATTTTTTTCCCATGCTGCTGAAAGGAGTGCCGTCAGTCATGTGATTCACCTCCGCACAGCAGCCAACTCTGCAGGGGATCCTTCTGCAATGCCGATTTCCCTGCGCCTCAGACCCCCAAAGACCAAGCCATTACCTTCTGATGGGCTGTGCTTCCTCCTCCATGACCAGAGCCATCCATGCACATGTGCCCCCTCATGCTCAGCCACATCTCCCAGCTTCGGCGCTGAGGAAACCTAAATGTTCCCCACCTGTTCTTGTTGTGAATGCAGTGGACTCCTCACCCGGTGATGGGTTCAGGAGCCGCTACTGGCCCGGGATGTTTTTCAACCCCCCGAAGCCCCCTCCTTTGCAACTGGGGGGAGTGGATCTCCCTCTTTGCTGTTAGGCTGTCTTGTGCTTCTCGGTTTTCTCCCCCCCCCCTTTTTTTTAACTAATTCTAGCTAAGCAAACTAAATCAAAATAAAGACTCCAAGCAAATCACAAAAACTACACTCCTCTTTAGCTGTACCTCCAGTGAGCCAGTCCCCTGGCTCACTACCTCCTCCAGTTGGTTGGAGACTGAGCATACTGGGCTGATAGGTGGTGCCAGCTGCAAAAGTACACTAGTGTCATCAAAAGAATGACATGCTCAGTCTCCAAGCTGCTGGAAGAGGTACACTACCCAGGAGTATGGGAATGGACTGGAGGGACGATAAGGAAAGCGTAGTTACTCACCTGTAACAGGTGTTCTCTGGGGACAGCAGGAATCAGTCCTCACATATGGGTGACTTCGGTGCCGGAGCTCTCACAGAAGCATCTCCCCAGCTTTTAAAGAAAGCCTTTGGGAGATGACACAATGCATGTGCGGTCCCCTTTCCACCTAAGGGTGCCATCTTGCCTCAATCAGATGACATAGCTAAAGGCAGCAAAAAGGATAGAAAAGCAACGCCACAGGTGGGAGGGAGGGTTGTGAGGACTGATTCCTGCTGTCCCTGGAGAACACCTGTTACAGGTGAGTAACTATGCATTCTCCGAGAACAAGCAGGAAATCAGTCCTCATATATGGGATTCCCTAGCTACCGAAAGCCCGTAGAAAACCATAGATGCCCCCAAGGAGAGCCATAAGCAGCAGCAATTGAGTCCAAGGATACAGACTCCAGAAGGACACGTGTGTCCAGTGAGGAACCAACACTTCGGTAGCCTCAACACAGAAGGGTCGGAGGGTAGGAGTTGCCTAAACCCCGAACAGATTATGGAGCACGGCCTGGCCGAAGACGCTGTCCTGTCAGGACTCCCTTTCTAGGCAGCAATGAGCTGTGAAGGTATGGACTGAAGACCAGGTGACGGCCCGGCAGATGTCCATCATCAGGATGGAACGCAGATGCCACAAAGGCCGCCATGGCCCTGACGTTGTGTGCCGTGACCTGGCGTTCCAGAGAGAGCCCAGCCCATTCATAGGCGAGGGCAATGCAGTCCGCCACCCAGGTGGACAAAGTCCGCTTGGTTATCACCTCCCCCAGCCAACTGGGGTTATAGGAAACGAAAAGCTGAAGCTTTGCAGTGATCCTGGGTAAATTGAACGTAGAAAGACATGGCTCTCTTACAATCCAGAGTATGGAGGACGACCTCCACACTGTTGGCATGAGGCCATGGAAAGAAGGTGGGGAGCAGCACCTCCTGACCACCTTTTGGAGGAATTTTGGTTGCATGCAGAGCCCAGCCCTGTTTTTATAGAACCTGGTGCAGGGCGGCTCTGCCACCAAGACTGGAGCGCACTGACCCTGTAAGCGGATGTGAGCGCTACCAAGTAGATGACTTTCGATGAAAGATACCTCAAGTGGCAGGTAGCCAGGGACTCGAATGGCAGCCCAGTGAGCTGCGCTAGATCCAAATTGAGGTCCCGGTGGGCGGATGGGAGGCTTAGACAACAGGAGACCCCGCAGGAAGCGGGTGACATGAGGCTGCACCGAGAGGGGCTTGCCTTCGATAGGGTGGTAGTGCACCGCAAGAGCACTCAAGTGTACCCTGACGGAATTCGATTTGAGCCCAGATTGCGGCAAATGAAGTAGGTATTGCAGCACCAGCTACACCGAAAAGGAGAACGGGTTCACCCGTCGCTCCATGCACCACACCGAAAACCTGCACCACTTGAAGGTACGACTTGTCTGGTGGAGGTCTTACGGCAGGCCAAAAGGACCTCCTCCTCCTCCAAGAAATTGAAAGGGGCCAAGGCTACCCTCTCAGCAGCCAAGCTGTCAAAGACAGGGATCCAAAATGGGGTGCAGGAGGGATCCCTCCTCCTGAGACAATAACCACGGGGCAGTCCCCAGGGGGATGGGGGCCTCCATCACCAAGCAGAGAAGCAGAGGGAACCACAGTTGCCTGGGCCACTGTAGAGCCACCAAGATCAGCAATGCTCAGTTGCGGAGATCCCTGAAGAGGGTATTGGCAATAAACGGCATGGGCGGGTAGGCATACGGAAGACCTTCCAACCACGGGATGAGGAAGACACCCGCAGCCATCCGAGACGGGTAGAGCTGTCGGGGGCAGAAGTGGGGCAACTGGAAGTTGTTTGGGCTGGCAAAGACGTCCACTAAAGGGGTCTCCCAGAGTTGGAAGAACCGAATGGCCACTCTGAGGTCCAGCCGTCACTCGTGTGGCTGGAGGACCTTGCTCAGTCTGTCTGCCAGGGTATTGTCCTGTCTCAGCAGGTACATCGGCCTCAGGAGCATCCCTTGGTGGATCGCATAGGAGCAGAGAGCCACTGCTTTGTGGCAGATGGTATGGGACCCCATGCCCCCTTGTTTGTTTACACAGAATATTGCCATTTGATTGTCTGTTTGAAACAGCACTAATTAGTGCTGCAGACAGTGGCAGAAGGCCCGGAGAGCCAAGTGTATGGCCCAGAGCTCCAAGAGGTTGATGTGCTGCTGGCTTTCTGCCTCAGACCAACTACCCTGAGTGCAGAGTTCCTCGTTATGTACTCCCCAGCCCAGCAAGGTGGTGTCTGTAGTGAGGACCCTCTGGGTGGTGGGGTCTGCTCGAAGGTGCTATGTGTTCTGCCATCAGTTCAGGGACTCTGCCAGCTGGTGGGTCACTGACAATCTCTTGCAGTCAGCCCATGGCCCGTGTGCACTGGGCGCAGAGGCACCTCTGGGCCACCTTCCTATGAAAGTGCGTGTCTGGAGTAAAATGGACCGTGGAGGCCACGTGGCTGAGCAGGTGCAGCAGAAGGTGAGCGGACACCGAAGGTCAGTGCTGAACATCTGCGGCCAGTGCCCTGAGATGGTCGGCCCAGTCCAGGGGGAGAAAGACTTTGGCCTGAGCTGTGTCCAGCCTTGCCCCAATGAACTCCAGATGATGTGTCGTGAGGAGGTGAGACTTGGGACGGTTTATCACAAACCCCAGATGTTGCAGGACGTAAATAGTGCATGCCGAGGCCTGCTCTCAATGATCAGTTTGATGTCCAGGGATGTCCTCCATGACGAGGGCCCAGTGGTCTAGGCAGATGACCCATTGGATCTGGGAATTAGGGCCCGCTGCCGAGCCATGAAGGCAGACAAGCTTGCTCCAAGGCCGCCATTCTGGTCTCCAGTCCAGAAGGCTCTACAGCCATCGGCACGGGCACCAAGGGACTCGGGCCCAACACCAGTTCCCCTGAAGAGAAGGTTTCAACGAAAATGTCCTCGGTGGTCCAAGGCCAATCATTGGAAGATTCTCTTCAGGCGACCTTGATAGGATGCTCCTGCTCCGCACCCTCAGACGAGCGGCATGGACTGTAAGATCTGGCTCAGAACTTACCCACCTTCCCGGATCCGTCCATGGATTCAGTCCTCGAGGATTTCTTTTTCTTCTTGTGTTCCCCAACTGGGTAGCTTCGCTCGGGGCCCACGGAGTCACCATGGGAGTCCAAGGTCTCAGAGGGGACCTTGGAGTGCAGTGTCACTGGAGACTGGGAAGAACTTGTCGTGCTGTGCTGACGGCTCTTGAGGGCCTTGGATAACATTTTCTTGCACAGGCCACAGTCTGCCGGGTCGTGGTCCAGCCAAAGGCAATAGAGGCAGCAGTCAAGCATGTCAGTGAGAGACATGACTCTTAAGCATCAATCACACTTCTTGAAGCCACTGGAGACCATGGGGGGAAAAGGGCCTTAGCTAAGTCAAAGACCTGAGGCTCTGCCAGTGGTAAAAAAAAAAAGCGTGAACTGCACTGAAGAAAAAAGAAAATATTTTAAATGGACCCGAGACGCAATGCCGAGATAGAGCACTCAGGGGCAGGAAGGGTATCGGTGCAAGACCGGAGAAGAGTAAAAAACTTCATAAAACAGATACTTTTTCCAGGGGAAACAGACAGACATCTGGTGGGTTCCATGGAAAAAAGGAGACTGAGGCAACATGGCACCCTTGGGCAGGAAAGTGACTATGCATGTGTGGTGGCATCTCCCAAAGGCTTTCTTTGAAAAGTTGGGAGAGATGCTTTCACGAGGGCTCCGTTGGCGCCGATGTCACCCATATGTGAGGGACTGACTTCTTGCATGTTCCTGGAAAATAAATAATGACATGTTTGTTTGTTTGTTTGTCTATTGAATCTGATAAACCACATGTTGTATAACACTTTTTGCATCACTTTGTGATTTCGACCGAGGGGAGTAAATCTAGGGAACTACAGTTTTCACTGGCCTAAGGTCAGGAGGAAATTGTTGGCCCGATATAAATGTCAGTCACAGCATTTAAATATAATTCGGCAATGCAGCAAGAGTATGTGGATAGTGGCCGATTCAGAATATCTGGCTAGAAAAGCTGTCCTAAAGTTATCTGGATAGTTATTCGGATGATGGACTTAATAACGCTGCTCTCTAGATAACTTCCAGGTATGCCTACACCATGACCATGTACAGTCCCAGAGCTATAAAGATAGTTCCAGGATTAATCAGAGATGATTATCAATAGCACATGAATAGACCTGATCAGAGGCACTTATCCAGATAGCAGATGCTTCTATCTGAATAAGTGTTTTTAAATATTGAGTCATGCATGTGTTTTTGATCTAAAACAAAAATGGCTTAAGCTACACAGGGCTGTCACATACTGTAGAAAGGTCAGAGTACAATTTCTCTTGAGCCTCTCTTCGTATACTAGAGTGCACACATTAAATTACATTAGTAAAAAGACTATGTTTGCTGCAAATCAAAAAACACAAAATACAGAAACCATCCCTTCCTCCCTCTCAGCGATGTCTCGGCAATAGAACATGATGGCAAATAAAAGCTGAAAATCCAGGAACTAGCCTGTCCATTCTCCTTTCCTGTTGCAATAACCCAGACCCTCTCTTACATTCCACTCACCCACCGCACTTTATGTGAAGAATACTTCCCTATGTTATTCCCAAGTCTACCTCTCGTTCTAGACTTTCTTTTCCAATGAAAAGTACTTCTTGTGCATTATCTATACTTCAAATATCACATTAGTCTTCCCAGCATAAGAAGCATCAGAGATAAGGATGTAGAAAACATAGTCAGGGTGTTGCATTTACCTTGCGTTAAGTGCAAAATTTAACATGTGGTAAGGGCAAAGCTTGTGTAATAAATTTTAGGGGTGTGCTCAACATTTTCCCTCCAGTTACTACTTACCGCATTCCCATGCATTAAAAGCACCCTAATCTCCCCCTGTGTACCCTGTCCCCATCAGCATGTTACCATCATCTCTGATCCCTTCCCATTATACTCCATCCTTTCCCCAATCCCTGAACCATCTACATCCAAGCTCCCCCCCCTTCAATGCCCAACCAATCAGAATCCAGGCCCTCCTCCATGATCACTCCCTTAGCTTCAAGACTCCCCCCACAACACTTACCAGGGATTTCCTGGGTAGCACAGTGGAGGAGCAGGAGCAATCTCCCTGACGTTCATGCCCCCACTGCCACCCAGGATCAAAATGGCAGCTCTCAGCCCTAGCAATAGTATCACAGTACTATCGCTAGGGATTAGGCTGTCAAATAAGGGACTATGAGACTACAGCAGAGCTCAGAGCCACCATTTTGAACCAGAGTGACAACAGGAGCAGAATCATCAAGAGGAATTGCCCTTGCCTGTCCACTATACCACCTGGCAAACCCTAGTAAGGATCAGGGAGTGGGTCTAAAAGGTTAGTGCCTCTTTTGAGGGAGGAAGAAGCTCATGGATTCTAATAAGTTGGAGATCAGAGAGGGGTACGGATTATGATGAGGAGATTGACTGTCTTTTCGGGGGGGGGGGGGGGCAAAAAAGGCTAGCACAAAGTGATGCAAATAGCATGAAGGCACGTAATGCCTCTAAGGCAGTGGTTCCCAAACCTGGGGTCAGGAGCCCAAATGGGGGTCACAGAAACATGACACGAACCGCCCTTGAATAATAGATACACTCCCAAACAATTCAATAATTTCAATAACAAATTAACACATCACATTAGCGTCAATTGACCTCAGGATGGCTAGAGCCCTACATGTAGTGATAAATCACTATAGGGAACAGCTGACGCTCACATCACAGGTCAAGTAGCCATTCTTTCAATCCTTACTTAAACACAATCACCAACTCTATAACCTCAACGTTTACTTCTGGGAAATAAATACTCTAAACCACATTCACCAATAATCTCAATCATACAGCTCACACACCATCCACTCATACAAAAAGCGTCATAAGCATCACAGCAATAGGATGAGCGTTGCAAAGGCAATCATTAATACCCTAAAAAGGAAAAGAGAATAAACATAAGAAGCGGTTAACAGAACCCGCTAATAGTATTAGTAAGCACTTATCTTCAAGAATGCTATGCATCACTCCATTCCCGCAATGAAAATCCAACGCCCAACCGATATGCTGCAAAGGTCACCAGCAGACAGTGCTACGCAGAGAACTCCAAAACCAATTCGACTCAATTCAAATAACCTTCACCAAAAAGCCCTACGAAAGCTCTCGTTTCGCCACTAAGGCTTCGTCAGGGGAAAGATGGCAAATTTAAAAATCCACTGACTTCCTAAAGGAGTCTCTACTCTAAAAACCACGGCGTCTGACGTCACATTTATACACCCTCACAACCAATCACAACGTACCACATCAACATCTACAAAAAAATAGGAGGAGCTCCACAGTGACACGAACCAAAAAACTGATGAAATTAAAATAATTACAAAAACAGAGACCACTCAATTCTATCGTTAAGGCCAGATGGAAACATTGTATTTAGCGAATATATCCATCGCTGTTCCTTCTGCAATAGAAGTTTGTTACGATCACCATGCCAGACATTACTAGGAACATATTCTAATACTGTGCAAGAGAGTCTCAAAGGCATGTCCAAGATCCATACAATGCTGAATTAAAGGAGTATCCACACGAGGTTTATGGAGACTGTATTTGTGCTCAGCAAGACGGGTTCGTAAAGGACGAGTAGTCTTTCCAACGTATAATAATGAACACGGACACCAAAGTCCATAAACAACATGGGTAGTATTGCAAGTAGTAGCACTCATGGATCTCCGTACCTTAACCCGATACTTCTCACAGAGATCGGGAACCATAAGCTTACAAAAGGAACAGCGTTGACAAGCCGCATGGCCCACAGTTAAAGGTGCTAAAACATTCCGCCGTGGCACTGCAGGACATAAGCGATCCCGCAAGTTACGACCACGGCTATACGCTAGCCGTAGCTGATAATTAGATAAAACAGGATGTGCACTGAAAAGATGATATCTCTGTAGTACGTCCTAAATCAACATGGGTTCCTCCTGGTCCTATGGACCCAATATTGCATACTTTTAAGCATCTTATTTTGTCTGATTTAGCACATCTAGAACGGAAATATACTAATCACCCAAAGAATTTGTCTTTTGCTGAGTCCTCTGCTCTACGGGAGTTGCAACATATGACGGATATTGTTATTAAGAGGGCTGATAAGGGAGGTGCAGTTCTTGTGCTTAACCTGGTGGACTATGATAAAGAGGTGCTGAGGCAATTGAATGATAGTACTCATTATTTACGACTATCAAATGATCCGACAGAGGATTTACAACAGCTTGTTTCTGAATTAACCATCGATGCACTTGCTAAAGGTTATTTAACAGCACAAGAAAAATCTTTTTTGAATCCTCCCTTCCCTAAAGTATCGGCTTTTTACATCTTGCCTAAAATTCATAAACGGTTGACGTCTCCACCTGGACGCCCTATTCTCTCTAGTAATGATTCATTGTTAGAGCGGATTGGTGTTTATTTAGATGAATTCCTGAAAGAAGAAGTCTTGAAAATTCCATCTTATTTGAAAGATACCACACATTTTCTGCAATTGTTGGGTTCTATAGATGATTTTGTGCAGATTGACTGGATGGCCTGTTTAGATGTGGCGGCACTGTATACATCGATACTGCAGGATGAGGCAATTGTCGTATTGAAAGCGGTGTGGGATAATAGACCATCTCCTCATCGGGTGCCTACCTGTTTTTTAATCAAGTTGACAGAAATAGCGTTGAAGAGGAATTACTTTGTTTATAAAGAAGATTTTTTCCAACAGATTTCGGGGACGGCAATGGGTGCAACCTTTGCCCCATCCCTTGCTAATCTATATATGAGCTTTTTTGAAACACAATATGTTTACTCTTCTGTTTATGCTACTCATATTATTAAATGGTTCAGGTATATTGATGACATCTTTTTGCTTTGGCATGGTTCTAAGTCTCGTTTAGAAGAATTTTTTCAGTATTTAAATGATTGTAAAAACTAACTCTTTTGATATTAATATACAAGAATCTGAAATTAATTTTTTGGATGTCAACTGAGTTTGTTACCACTATTTACTCAAAGCCAACAGATCGTAATACCTTGCTGCATTATGAGAGTTTTCATCCTTATCACCTCCGTCGCAGCTTACCTTATTCACAATTACTGCGTTGCCGTCGTATATGCTCAACTACATCTGAATTTAAAGTTCAGGCAAAGTCCATGTGTAGTAAGTTTGAAGCTAGGGGTTACCCTGATTCAATTCTTTCTACTGCATATAAGAGGGCGAGATATAATCATCGCGAGTGGCTTCTCCAGTCTCCTTCTGCTTCTATGAATTCAGCTCCAACAATTACTTATGTGTTACAATATTCTAGTTTATCGCACCGAATTGCGGCTGCGATTCGTAAAAGATGGACTCTTTTCAGTGCACATCCTTTTTTATCTAATTATCAGCTACAGCTAGCGTATAGCCATGGTCGTAACTTGCGGGATCGCTTATGTCCTGCAGTGCCACGGCGGGATGTTTTAGCACCTTTAACTGTGGGCCATGCGGCTTGTCAACGCTGTTCCTTTTGTAAGCTTATGGTTCCCGATCTCTGTGAGAAGTATCGGGTTAAGGTACGGAGATCCATGAGTGCTACTACTTGCAATACTACCCATGTTGTCTATGGACTTTGGTGTCCGTGTTCATTATTATACGTTGGAAAGACTACTCGTCCTTTACGAACCCGTCTTGCTGAGCACAAATACAGTCTCCATAAATCTCGTGTGGATACTCCTTTAATTCAGCATTGTATGGATCTTGGACATGCCTTTGAGACTCTCTCTTGCACAGTATTAGAATATGTTCCTAGTAATGTCTGGCGTGGTGATCGTAACAAACTTCTATTGCAGAAGGAACAGCGATGGATATATTCGCTAAATACAATGTTTCCATCTGGCCTTAACGATAGAATTGAGTGGTCTCTGTTTTTGTAATTATTTTAATTTCATCAGTTTTTTGGTTCGTGTCACTGTGGAGCTCCTCCTATTTTTTTGTAGATGTTGATGTGGTACGTTGTGATTGGTTGTGAGGGTGTATAAATGTGACGTCAGACGCCGTGGTTTTTAGAGTAGAGACTCCTTTAGGAAGTCAGTGGATTTTTAAATTTGCCATCTTTCCCCTGACGAAGCCTTAGTGGCGAAACGAGAGCTTTTGTAGGGCTTTTTGGTGAAGGTTATTTGAATTGAGTCGAATTGGTTTTGGAGTTCTCTGCGTAGAGCTGTCTGCTGGTGACCTTTGCAGCATATCGGTTGGGCGTTGGATTTTCATTGCGGGAATGGAGTGATGCATAGCATTCTTGAAGATAAGTGCTTACCAATACTATTAGTGGGTTCTGTTAACCGCTTCTTATGTTCATTCTCTTTTCCTTTTTAGGGTATTAATGATTGCCTTTGCAACGCTCATCCTATTGCTGTGATGCTTATGATGCTTTTTGTATGAATGGATGGTGTGTGAGCTGTATGATTGAGATTATTGGTGAATGTGGTTTAGAGTATTTATTTCCCAGAAGTAAACGTTGAGGTTATAGAGTTGGTGATTGTGTTTAATTAAGGATTGAAAGAATGGCTACTTGACCTGTGATGTGAGCGTCAGCTGTTCCCTATAGTGATTTATCACTACATGTATGGTTCTAGCCATCCTGAGGTCAATTGACGCCAATGTGATGTGTTAATTTGTTATTGAAATTATTGAATTGTTTGGGAGTGTATCTATTATTCAAGGGCGGTTCGTGTAATTTTTAGATTTCATTTTGCTCTTGGACAGTTGGTTGTTGTCACAGAAACATGGCCATTTCCCCCTTCTCTCTGTAGCAGTCACCGGCTAGCATGTGGGCTGCGAGCCAGTGAACATTCATAGCCCTTGTCCCCACCTGAATAAGCTTCCTGTTAGACTGGAAACCCATGCAGAGTACTGGGCTCTGTAAGCACACACTGCACACTGACATAAAGGACCATGTGATGACTGCTGCTGCTGCTGCTGTTTTCTGCTTGAGATGTGTGGAGGGCGGGGAAGAAGGCTCAAGACCTGCTATTTTGATTTCATCATCATCTGGGGTCACATGAATTTTCAGTTGTTAAAATGGGGTCATATGGGATAAAGGTTTGAAAAGCACCGTTCTAAGGGCATCCACAACAACGTGCAGTGCACTAACTGTATGTGCAGTCTACACCCAATTTTCTACCCATAACTCACTCACCCAGTTCCCGCCCCAAAACATGCTAAGCAATTAGCATATAATTTTTACCACACAGGCTGTTTTTTGGTGTGGTAGCCGTTAGCATGGGCCCACGCTAACCGTAAGCATGAATTAAATTCTATGCTAACGGCTAAGCACACTTTATTAAATAGGCCCCTTAGTATGACCAAAGGAAACAGATAACGTTTTCCAGCTCCTATTAAAAAGTTGCACATCATATGGAAAGAAAAGAAGATGCATGAATAAGCAAATAAGGATTCTAAAATTAAGAGGATTCTATATTTAAAAAGGATAATTTGGGTACTACACCTGAGAGAAGACAAATGGACCAGCGCTCTATTTAATACCACGACTGCATCTTTTCTTTTTCTCACGTGCTTTTAACAAGTTGAATGGAGCACAAGGCAACTTGCTCCTCAACGTTAACAAAATTATGTGATATAGCTAAAGTGGTGCCAGCTTCAGAGACAAGTTTAAGAATATACTGCTTCAAAAGGCAAAACGGAGAATGCGGCTACACAGAGGCCTCAGTCGCCAGATCTGATTTCTTAGACCTCATTGACAAAATAAGACTTCTTATGACAAAAATGAACAAATCTGTGAATAAACTCAGAGCAGAGATGAAATGCCTCAATGAGAAAATAGACATATGATTAAATTAACATTGGAGGATAAATAAATTCTGCAGCCTATTTTTATGAGAAAATTGAAACATTTGTAAAGCTCAATAAGCCCATCAAAGAATGACCAGATGGTGTGGAGAATCTCCAGAGACAGGGTAATAGTTGCGTAAGTTGCTGAAGATTTATATTAATTTTGTGTATCAGATTATTTGGAATCACAGGAGTTGTTGAGCAGGTAGAGCACTGGAATGTGCCTCTCAAGGAAGAAGTAAGATTGCATAAACCTAATAGGAGGATAAATTCCAACTCAAATTTCTTGGTTCACTCCCGAGATAGCAGTAGTAAAAGTCACTTTGGAGTACTAAACAAAAAGTGGCAGAAACCTCTCTCATCTACTAAAAGATGGAATTTAAGTTTTCAATTAACTTCTAAGAACTGCTATACTGTGTCAAACCATAGATCCAGGAGGGTTGATGTATGTAGTGTGTCACATATTCAAGCATCGTCCATCAAGTGTGCCCTAATGGAAAAAAAGGTTGAGAACCAGTGATCTAGAGCAGTGGTTCTCAACCCAGTCCTCTAGAATCCCCAGGCCTGTCAAGTTTTCAGAATATCCACAATGAATATGCATGAGATATAGATCTACATATAATGGAAGCTGAAAACCTGGCTAGCCTGGGGGTCCCAGAGGATTGGGTTGAGAACCACTGATCTAGAGTGAACCGGTGACTCCTCTAAAAGACTCGAGGTTTAGTGAAAGTTGGCTAATTTAGGGTCAACAAACAATCTTCATGCCTGGACTTATCCTTAACCCAAGCTTGACAAATTTTCTTGGAATCAAGGAGCCAGCTGCCGAGACTTTAGTCACAATACTCCCCTCCCCCACCCCTCCCAAAAAGGATATATCGCAACTCCTTTTTTAAGGGCCTGATTCTATGGGAAAAGAAAGCTTAATAAATCTGGCCCTTGACATGCTATTACACAGTGCCAACATGAGCCAGCGTCCCTTCTCCTCTCCCTCCCACCAACCCCAATGAGCACGTTGTAAGCAGCATACGGGTGAACCTTTATAGCTGCACCTAAGGCAGCTTTCTTTTTTGCTTCAATTATCACCATGGCCTGTTAATGCGTGAAGCAAAGTCTCTCATAGTTCTGCCCAGCTATCATCCAATGTGTCTCTCTCTCATACCACCCCCAGCATGTCTCTTTTTTTTCTTATAGCCTCACCACAGCCTTCACCTAGTTGCTCTCTCTCTCTCTCATATAAGCCCCCTCAAGGCTTCACCCAGTCTCTTGTCTCTTTCCTTCTCATACCCCCCCCCCAGCTTCCCCTAGTCTCTCTCAGTCGCCACCCCCAAGGCTTCACTCAACCCTCGCTCATAACTCCCTCCAAGGCTTCACCTAGTCTATCTCCCTCTCATGACTCCAGTCTATCTCATACCCCCCACTAAGGCTTCACTCATTATCTCTCTCTCGCTCTCTTTCACATAACCTTCCCCCCCACAAAGGTTTCACCCAGTCTCACTCCTTTTCATGACAACCTAGGCTTCCCATAGTCTCTTTCCCTCTCATGACTGAGCCTTAACCAGGCTTCCTCCCATTCTCTCTGTCGTGTCTTCCTCCTAGGCTTCAACTAGTGCATGTCTTTTTCTCATCCAACATTCCCCTAGCCTCCCTCTCTCTCTCTCTCTTTCACCCATTGTTGATAACAGTGCAATACACACTTCCCCCACCGTGATCAGCTCTGTGCACAGTTTATTTATTTATTTATTTATTTCTCTTATATACCACGCTCTTCAACATCAGTGCGGTTTACATGGAACATTTAGGTTTTACGGTGGGGTTAACCGTAAAAATACAGATAACAGGTAGCTCAACTTGGATACTCAAAATTAACTATTTACACATTTTATACATAGTAGTATTTACATATTATACAACATTTGAGGGCTAATTACAGTGGACATGGAGCTTATTTGCGGGAAGGTCGGGCTGGTGCACCTTCATTTGGGTAAAATTTGCGGAAAAGATGGTGTTTCAGTGCCCTTCTGAAATTAGTTAGTTCCAGGATTGCTCGTATGTTGGGAGACAGGGCATTCCAGTATCTGGGAGCATTGATACTAAAGGCCCTGCTTGCTGTAGCCTGTGTACACTGGGTCAATGTTTTGGGAATTGCCAAGGTATTTATTGCTGTGGTTCTTCTGGCTCTATTGGGGGGGGGGGTTATGTGTGTGAGACAAGCGAGGGACGGGGGGGGGGAGAGCCCATTTATGGTCTTGAATGTTAGTATAATGTTTTGAAGACGATCCTACAGTGGATAGGGAGCCAGTGGAGACTTTTGAGGATGGGTGTTATATGGTCTTGCCTCGAGGCCCCATTCAGAACTCTGGCTGCGGTGTTCATGGCAAGCTGGAG